>CM033321.1:32705753-33931461 GCA_019359835.1 Pharus latifolius | reverse complement strand
TGAAGACATTGAAGTTGATTGAAGAGTATATAGAATAATGGAAGAATACTGGCTGTACAATAATGTCAGATGGTTGGACTTAAAGAAAAAGGATCGATTTGCAACTTCCTGGTAAACAGTCCAAGAGGAACTGTTTTCTTGACTTCTAGTGATATGTCGGACATATCCAAGACAGCTGATAAGGTGTTTGAAATGCTTACTAAACATTGTCGTCACTCCATGAACATCAAGGTGCTTTGATAAATATGTTCAGTTCTGCAAAATGGAGTAACAGGTAATTGTGAATACAACCACTTCTTTTCAGTCTTCACTCTTTAGTATATGATCTCCTTGTAAGTTGTGACATTGTTTTCTTTTATTCACATTGGTTAACTTCTTCGGAAGAGGGCAAGAGAGTTTGCGACAATTGTTTTGGATAGTAGAGGATTTTGGCCCAGTGTGTTGACATGCTTGAAAGCCGCATTACCTCTCATCAAAGTTCTCCGCATGGTTGATTCAGACAAAAAGCCTGCAATGCCATATATTTATGTACAGAAAACTTCAATAAGGTAAAGAAAGAATTTTTTTTTAAATAACCCATATAAAAAAAATTTCAAAAATGTGTCCAAGAAAAAAAAAAGAATTACAAAAATTACCTTCAATCACAGGCATAGACCCAACCTAACAACTGAAGTTCAATCGTTAAGCCGTTCAACGACTGTCCTACATGACAACCCATATGCGCTGACTTGGCATCAAACTACGTGCTTTTTTAATCACCGTACAGTTCAGCGACAGAAAAACCCACAGTTTTTAGTCTCTGAATCGTTCAATGATTGAAAGGTGACTATTTAAGTAGTTTGCAACAACTCTTTAAGCCTTTACGCAACAAACAAAAGAGAAGGGAGAGTGCTTAAAATAGTCAGTCACTGAACGGTTCAGAAACTGAAAATTATAGGCTTTTTAGTCATTGAACTGTTCAATAACTGAAAAGGCATGCGCCCTATTGTCATGCCATGTCAGTGTATGTGGGCTGCCACACGTCAGTTGCTAAACGATTCAGCGATTGACCTTCAGTTGCTAGGCTACACTTACGACTGAAAACCAGTTTTGCAATTCTTTTTTCCTCCGACCTATTTCTGTTTTATATGAGTTATTTAAAAAAAGTTGTAAAGAAAAAGTAGATGTTCCAAACTTTTGCTGAATCTAATCTATAATTTGTTCACTGAAATAACTTATTTAGTGGATTACTTTATTTAAATCAATGTTTGTCTCATTTGTACAGCTACATGCCTATACTGAAAATCATTGATGAAAAAATGGGAATCACAGCTTCGTAGGTCTTTACATGCTGCTGCATACTATTTAAATCATGACGTTCATGATAGTACCAGGTTCAATTTCAAGCCTGAAATCAAACTTGACTTGTACCAATGACTTGACAAGATGGGTACCTAGCATAACTGAATTAGTGGTCCACTTGCAACTGGATACATTTAATAGTGTAAAGGGACTTTTTGTAATTGAGTATGCAACCTTAACTAGATCAAAGAAAGATCTAGGTAAGAAATAATTTCATATATATGCAATTGTTTATGTACTTCAAATTTAAACAACTTTCACTTTGTATTAGCTGATTGGTGGGATTCCTATGGGGTGAATACCCTGAATTACAAAGATTTGCTATTTGAGTTCTAAGCTTGACATGCAACTCTACTAGATGTCATCGCAAATGTGTCATCACAATTGGAGTGCATTTGAGTTGGTAAAAATTTTATACTTCATATTGAATTAGTGTACATAGTCATCAGTAGAAACAGAATATATAACTTATAAATTACTATCTAGGTCCACTCAAAGCAAAGAAACTGCTTGCACCAACAAAAGAATGATCATAAAAGACACATGCGAATTTTTCCTATCTTACTCTTATTTACTTTTCTTCTCTCTCCACTATTTATGACTAATCTCATACTAAAATTCTCTTTCATATTCAAGACATTATGAATGAGGATATTTTAGTCATTTCACTTAATGTTTTCTGGATTTTAGAATTTTCTTAATACATCTTATATTTTACAACAGATGGAATATAATTTAAAATTGGGAGAGACAACAAAGATGAGAATCTAAAATGTCTTATAATCTGGATGATGTGTCTTCTAATAATAAGTGGATACTAGAGAAGAAAGATCTTGTCCTTCCTCAAGACAAGCAATAGACAAGCAATGGCTTAATAATCTTGATAAAGTTGCTCAAAAAACTACTAAATTAGCAAATGAAGACAATGGTACTCAAGTGGAAGCAGACAGTATTACTAGGGACTTAAGTGAAGCTCAACCTGTATAATTCTTATTCATGTTATTGTTATGAGTTTTTACATCTATGCTTATGTACTAATTTTTACTTTGCTTTGTTAGTAGGTGGTAGTGAGCCACATGGTGACAATGGTAGCTCTGATCATGAAGAAGATCAACATGAACCTGATGCAACAAATTATGAGGATGAGAATGACCCAACTAAACATGAAGAGGATGACAGTGCACCAAATCAAAATAGAGATGAAAATGAGAACCCTTCAATCTCATGTGCTGGTAGTTCTACCATGTCAAATGAAATAAATCCTGATGTAGGAGTTAATTTGGATGATGTTAGTGGTCAACTGTTAACTGTTTTCTGTTGCCCTGTAATCTTTCCATTGCTGTTAGTTCAGCTCTTGAATGTTTAATGACACTATTGCCTATTAGTGTGTATTTGTGACAAATATCATCCTATTCCTTGTAATGTATCAATTTATGTAGTGCTATTTGATACTTTTATGTGCTGAGTAATGATATTACTATGTTTTCCTATAGAACTGCAACAAACAATCCATATGAGTCATTATTTGCATAATACATAATTATAATATATTCATAATTAAAAAATCTCATAGGATCATGATCCTACAATCCAATCCTGCTCACCAAAAAAAGATCCGACTTAGGATTCCAATCCTGACAAATCTTGATGGCAGGCCATGGTAGAATCCCTGAACTTGCTTAATTGTGATACTTGGACCCGTAAACTTGTTTATTTATGTCATTTAAGTCCCTGTCATGTCATCCTTCCATCAGTTAATTTACTGATGAAGGTAAGTGTCACAATTAAGTAAGTTTAGGGGTTTACTAGACTAAATTAGCATAGCTGAACAAGTTTGAGGATCTCCTATGCAATTTACTAATAAGCAAAAATTTTATAGAAGCTGAATCAGACAATGAGTTGTTCGATTTTTCTTGTTTTGAACCACACTGTACAAGCTATTTAAATAGGGAAAGATGATGAGGCTTTAACATTTGGCCCAATTTCAAAGAAGAAAAAAATGATCTCATAATTCATGAATCTCACCTTGTATGGTAACACAGCAGATTGTACATTTTGGTTGGACCTTTTTTAATTAGCAGATCAGTTTCAGGCAAGGCCAGATTTCATGTGGTTGGGTAACACGTTTGTGCATTCTGTTCATTCGTGGCATCAACAGTCGAGATTAAGTGCGAGAAAATTTCTCCCAAGAAAAATCAATTTTTCATCAGTTTTTTTGTCTGTTTTTCTATCAAATAGTATGCAGAAATGTGTCGTTTGAACTATTCATTAGGAAAGCCAGGTCCATTTTAACTATGATCTCAAACTATGCTAGGGTTGTACTGAAACTCTGAAAGCACAACATGCATATATCTTAGGCTGAGAATTTTTTAAGAAATAGTCCATGTAATACTAAGGATTAATTAAAATTAAAATCATAAATACATATATTGTAACATTTTTCTTCAAAGACAAGTATCCATTGCATCCTGCCTGTGCGATACTCCCATGCAACCCACCTTAAAATATTATGTAAATAATTATTAATAATTCCACAAAAAATTTAAGGTGTGCTTTGAGATGATAAAGTAGCATACAAAATTTTAAATATAAAGTTCATGTAGATTAGGAGAAATATAAATAGCAAATTCCAGTGAATAATAACTACATATTTTTCTTTTATCTTTTTATTTTTCAGCAGAATTTGTCTTTTTATTTTTTCTTTTGTAGATTGAATTTGGATTTCAAATTTTTTGCGAGATGGTAGAGATTTTATATCTGTGTTCTCAATTTTTTTTGGAATTTTTTTATGTCCATTTACATGCTATTTTAAGGGGATATCCGGGAGTATCGAAGAGATAGGATGTACTGAATGCCTCCCTTCTACAAATACAACATCACTCGCAAATCAAGTGAATAATGATTTTTTTAAAATAATTATCTTTTTTCGAAATTTGAATTTTATTTTTCAAAATTAGACCTAGTTCAGGTCTGGGGACCCAACTATTTAGTTCGTAACCACAAGTTGCCACACTCTAAGTTAGGCATATCACACCTAATTAGTCTATTGTTTGGCACACTATCGTAGTTAGTCATGTCAAATTTGCTAGGCAATTTTTGTTATCATTGTCACATATTTTTTTTGTAAAAAATATGACCATCAAATTGAACACCACACTATTAAACACATTTTTTCCACACTTTACCTTTAGGTATACTCACAAACCAAACAACTCTAACTTATCATAGAATATGATAATACCACAAGTGTGGCACATGGCTAAGCCAATTATATGTGTTATCCCTTACATGGATCACCGTTTCTTGGGAGGTGGAAGTTGGTGTTAGCCAAATATCTTTAAACCTTTAATGTTTCCAATTAACATTTTCTTGTCTCTAAATAATAGGGCTAATATTACAGGTGACGTTTTCTCTAAGAGCCAAGTTCTCTTGATTTGATATTAGACTCAACCACAATTGGGTTTATTCTTGAAAAAAGTCTAGTCATGGTCCATTTTCAGAAATTTAATAAAGCATCTTCTAGGTGTATTCTTTTCTGGTGACTCAAAAGTGGTTTGTCCTTTTGTTAGAAGCTCCAGCGATAAGTCTTCCTTATTAAGCTCTAAACATTTGTGTTTTGCCATTTTGAGCATTTCTTGTGTGTGAAATGAGCTCATTTTGGAATTGCATCATCATAAAATGCACGTCTTTCCTACCTATCTCATTTACCTAATCAAAACTTGAATGATCTAGATGGATATATATGAGAAATTAAGATGATTAATTATCTCACAAGTAATTCTAAACTTTTCATTCATCTTGATATGGAATGTTACACAAATAACTTTTGTTTTTAAGGCAAAGAGTATGGAACTACAAATATACAATTCTAACATGTGAATCAAATATACCCGTTGTTTCTATGGCACGCAGTAGAAATGTGATCATCCATGCACAGCGTTCAAGGTTGGCTCCTGCAATTTCAGACCTTGGACTAATAAGCTTATCTATGAATCAAATAAACTGATTGTTTCCACACAACACTGTCATGAAAAAAATTGGAATGATAAGTTCATGCTACTTTCTTGTCATGCTAGTTACATCCCAAGGTGGAAGGATAAATATTTGAGAAATAAATCTCGTGTAAATAAAATGATTTAGAGGATTATTTTGCCAGCTGTACTTTATTGAATTATATTGATGACCAGTTGCAGAGAGTTGCTTTGATAGAAAGAGACAACATATTTCTTTTGAGAAATTTTACAGTGCTTTAGAGTGAGATTAATATTTCCACCTCCCAATATTTAAGAGGTAGCAATTCAATCCACAGTTGGTGACTTCAACATAAATTTGGGATTTTTGTTTGGGCTTTAACCAGAAGAGGATAGATTAGCTGCTTGAGTCCATGATGCAGTTGTAAAGAAAAAATAAGTTAGAGATTACCTAGAGGATGTATGTGAAGATTTGAAAAGAACACATTTTTGTGATTCTAAGTGAGAGCATTTATCAATATCATTAATTTAAGGGGAGATATCTAGTATAAACCACTAATTGAGTGCTAACACCTGCCTTCAAGTCTTCAACTTCTGGAAGGTACTAATTCCTGAAACTCTGGCCATGAGCAGAAGCCTCCTCAGGCCCTTCGGGGTTACTTCGACCCCGATAGCTAAACTGAGACAAAAAAAAAAAAATAAAAAACTCCGGGTGTCCCGATTTTTTTTTTCCTCGGTTTACATGCGATCAAATTGCATATACTTTCTGTTTCTTAATTTATGATTAATCGAATTCAAATTAGATGTTGATTATATTGAGAAAGTTATAGATCTTAAATTATCTTCATATAGAGACTAAACATCGCATATATTCAATTTTTAAATTAAAAGTTATTGATGTTTTACTAAAATCATCTAAATTTAATTTCCTCATAGTCCGTACGAAGTACCTCACAAAACACCTTACGTTGGAGTAGGGGATGTTTCAAATGGTGCTTCGCATAAATGGCACAGAATATACTAAAAAATATTTCGTGAAGCGCCGATGTATTGGAGTCAGTCTTAGGAACAGAGCAGGAAACTGGCCGAGCTCAAGCGAGCCTAGCTCGGCCTAGACTATCTTTGAGCTCGGCTGAAATACTCCCGAGCTCAGACACAGACTCGAGATCGGCTTGAAGGAAGCTCGACCGAGCTCGAGCTCAGCTCGACAAGGATCAAGCATGTAAACTCAAAAACTTCTCAATTAAAAGCAGAGATAACATACACTCAAACTTACTGACCAAACAAAAACTATACATGTAGCAGCTTACATAAAGTTTGATTAACAGATACCCCTATTTGGGTTTCAACAAAAACCATAGCTATTGCTCTCTTTCTAAAATAAAATGATCACCAGGTAGGAACAAGTCAAAAAACCAAACAATGCACAATTAATCTACCCTTGATCAAGTCGCATTTACTGATCAGTCGCAAATAAACCACAATTTGGCAAGACAGAACTCAAGATTAGAAAAAAAATAAAAGAAAAACATAACAGCCAAATTTTTATTACCTGCCGAGCTTGAGATGGGCCGCCGCCGCGACTGGAGCACCACCGCGGCTCATGCCTGTAGACCGGAGCGCCGTCTTCGCTAGCTGGAGAATCAACTCTCCGTTGCCTCCTAAGGTGGAAATCGGCAAATCGCACGGATCTCATACCTTCGCCGCTGCACGTATGTGGACGAAAATCCAGGGACTCACAATCACGGTAGTACGAGCAAAGGCTACGGTTACAAAACTATGTTCCTCTATGCTTTGGTGGGCTGTTGGTTTTTGTTATGGTGCGCTGGGTTGTTTAGCCCATGTAACATATGTGTGTTTCTTGAATGTACATATATTTTTTAGCTTAAACTGAGGCAAGCTCAAATAAGCTCTGTAAGGCTCGGGCACCACAGGCCTGAGCTTGAGTTCTGAGTTGAGTTTTAGCTTCTTTGCTCGAGCTCCGCTCATGTAACCAAGGTTCCAGAAATCGCTAATCGCTAGTCGATGGACGAGCAGAGGACTAGGGATTAATTGGTTGAATCAGGGATTAATCGGAATTAATCAGTGGACACTAATCGGCAGACTTGAATAGTAGTCCATAAGAGGAGCAGCAAAGGGGAGAGAAAAGGGACGGCGGTTAGAGTAAACAGAAACAAGGAGTAAATAATATAAATAAAACAAAATTATAAATAAAAAAGAAAAAAGAAAACCAGGTTGGGCCTGAGTCAGCCCAGCTCCACTCCTCCTCTCAGGTTAGGCGAACTGAGGGCCAACCCATGTTCTACACCCCCTCTTATCCCCTCATTCACACTAACATACACAACACACACTTCACAGTCTACACATCGTTCCTTGCTAGCGGCAGACGAGCGGAACCGCCGAGATCTCGTTCCTTGCCGGCGGCAGCAGATCTACTCGGTGGCGGTGGTGGCAGATCTACTCGGCGGTGGGGAGAGGAGAAGGAGGAGAAGGTGGCGGGGAGAGCCGGAGAGGAGAAGGCAGCGGCGGCGACGGGGCAGCAAAGGGGAGAGGAGAGGGAGGACGGCGGTTACCTTTGGTGGACGGCAGCAGCGGCAGCACTCCCGACGGCGGCAGCGGTCCTCCCTCTCCTCTCCCAAATCGGGCTCGTTGCTTCTCCAAAGTCCCAAACCTAGACGGCTTCCCCAAACACTTCAGCCTTCACAGCACCGACGGACGTCCTGATTCCCCTCTTCAAATCTCTTCAAACCGCCGATTAATCGCCGACTAGCCCAATTTTGACCCGATTAATCGGGTTGACCGATTAATGGACCGATTTGGTGTTAATCGAATCAATAGCCTGCCGACTAGGTGTTAATCGGTGATTTTTTCCGATTTTTAGAACCTTGCATTTAACACTCAAGTTGATCTCGGTATGAGCTTATCCCAAATAACTCATTGACGAGAATTATTCGCTATTTTTGAGCTCTCATAGTCGCGCCAGCTTCCCATGGTCGCTAGGAGTGGAACTTTAGCTCGGAATTCGTGAGCAACTTGGGCTCAGCTCGTTCACAAACGAGCCAAGTTCGAGTTGTCTCCGTAGCTCGGTTCAAAAATGAGCCAAGCCCAAGCCAGACCCCAGCTCGCTCAGGCTTGGCTCGTTATATATAAACATATAAAAAATCCCATTGCCATCAAACACTAACAGGCCAACGCCATCGCCGCCGCCTCGTCCGCCCCGCGCCTCCGCCGCCTCCTCCTCCTCCCCGCGCGGTCGCGCCCCTCCGCGTCCCCAACTACCCCGCGCCCCTCTGTCTTGATGAGGACATCACTCCTATGCATACGCCCGAGACTCCTCCAGTTGTGATGCAAGGACCCATCACAAGAGCACGAGCACGGCAATTGAATCAATAGGTGAGCCCGTTCCTAAGTGCCCGTGCATATACTTGTGAGGATGGTATGCTACCTAATGATATTATTGATTATATTGTACTTAGGAACTTTGGCGTCCAAGTCAAGTTGGAGGCCAATTCATCTCGGAGTCGACTACCTCGGCCACCAGGAGCAGTGTTCACTAAAATCGTCGCCCAGGCCACAAACGGGCTCCGATTTTGATGATCCACATATTCCTGGAAAGCTAAGGAGATAACGTTTCCAATGGCACCGGTTTCAGGTCATTTGGACTTCTGAGTCGACAGGAATTCACGTTGCAAGTTGGCGGACAGAATCTGTCCCAGGGTACTGCGTCACCAATTTGGGCCGTTGGCCCATGTATCGTGTTGGAGCCCATCACGGACGCGTCTAGGGTCTCTAGGACGTCCCTTAGACCTTATATTCAGTAGCCGCCGCTAGGGTTGAGGCGGGTTTTGCTTAGATCAATTCTGTCTTTGAACAGTGTCGCCGTTCATCGGTTTGTGAGACCCCAACTCGTGAGTTTCATCCTCAATTGCAAATTCAGTTGCATCTTTCTTGTTCTTGCTTGTGTTCTCGATTCACTGGCAGGGATTAGCCTTCGTGGCGAGGTCAACTGGGCAGCGCATGGTTGATAACCAGAGGACGCGTGGTGCTGCGATTGCAGGGGTTTTGATCGTGCCGATCAAGAAGCCGGATCGTGTGTGTCTCGCGCCGCCTAATCGACTTATCCTCCACCTGACGGAAGTTCGGGCATCCCCGTTCCCATTAAGTGGTATCAGAGCAAGGTTACCGTCAGGTTCGCCTTTTCCCTTAGTTTGATTTAGTTTTGCGTTCGCCCTATAGTCCACCAAAAAGCCAAAAAAAAAAATTGCAGTTCATAGTCTACCATACCTAGAACCGCGCCTAGCCTTTGCACAATTTCGGTTTCAGAGTCCGTAGTACTGAGTTTGTGTCCATAGTCGAGTCGTGTTGCTGGTTTAGATCGTGGTCTTAATTTAGTTGTGTTTCATCTCCGCTGCATCCCATATCCTACACCGATCCAGTCACCAATCGCCGTTTGTGTCCTTGTTGGAATCGGTTTGCTTTGTGGTTTTCATCATTTTCGGAGTCCTGGTTGTGTTAGGGTTTCCCCTTCATAAAAACCCTAATCCCCCACCTCCTGTTAGCCATACCGCCACCCCTCATCACAGAGCCTTCCACCATAGATCATCGCCTTCCATATCCACTCCAAACACCCTTGAGTTCGGAGAGGTGCCGCCTAGAAAACCCTAATTCGGAGTCCTTCCGTAAAACGGCCATAACTTTCGCATACGGACTCGAAATTAGGCAAATTTTATATCCGCGGACATCTACAGAAAATTTTACATCCAATTCTCCTCAGCTTTGCTGGGTTCGCCGAATTTATTTTTGCGAAATTCCCCCGGGAAGATTGAGTTTCCGGCCGCCGAAGTTTGAGCACGCTTTTCAGAGAACACTTCTTATTTCATATCGGTTTCATCTTACATCTGTTTAGGCTGAAAATTTGTGTACTGTCTACCTTTGTGCTCCTGATCCTAGGAAAAATATCAGAAAAATCAAAGAAAAATAAAAAAAAATTGTGAAAGAAGCGTAGAGCAAAAAAAAAAAAAAAAAAAAAAGGACAGGAGCAAAGGTAGGTGCTTTTACCGTGCCTGATAGAAGTGTTTTGCTGCTGTGCTGATATTTGTTCATATATTCTGACGCCTTGTTGCTTGTCTCTATATATTCCTTGCTTTCTGCCGCAGCTAGAATAAGGACACGTTTAGACCAGCAACTAGGGCAAGTGCTTTTGGACATTTATTCAGCATTACTATCTGTTACTGAATTGTGTGACACTCCATACATATAACCTTCCTACAGCTCCACAAATACATCCTTCTGATCAGCACATGTTATTGACCCTTGCAATCGCTTCATCACGCCCTCACGGTGTCACGAACCAGCCACCGGTTGCACCGTCCCTCACTGTGTTGGTAAGAACCGGGTAAGAACTTGGTAAGATTGCTTGAGAGCGCGAGATCCCACCTAGTAGTTCATAGGGCTCATAATACTTGTGCTTGTTTTCCTTCTGTCCTTTTTCTGTGCTAACCATGGCAGGTGGCAAGAAGGGCAGGAACGAGGATGATGTTACCATCGAAGACTGTGTCCTTCATTCAGAGTTGTCGACCATGCTGGATGAGATAAAAACGATGTTCAAGGAGCATGCCACGACGACGAACAAGACCCTTGAGAGCATCGATCGACGAGTTTCCACCCTCACCGAGAGGATGGATGCCGTCGAAAAACGCCCTCCCGCGACCATTGATGGAGATGCCTCCGTCAACAGCGGCGCCAACCACGGCAACAACGACCACGATGAGGATGGTGATTTTGAGGAAGATGAAGATGAGCAGCAACGTGCCGCCAGGGAACGTGCTGCTCAACGAGACGGCCGTCTGCATGACCGTCTTCGCCGCAACCAGCACGGTATGGGAGGTAATAACCAGAACCGCAATGATGATCCTTTCGCTAAGGTAAAATTCACCATCCCTTCCTTTTCTGGAGCTTATGATGCTGATGCTTACTTAGATTGGGAGATGACGGTCGAGCAGAAATTTAATTCCCATCTAGTTCCCGAGATTCATAGAGTTAGACAAGCCACTAGTGAATTTAAAGATTTTGCTATAATCTGGTGGAATGAACTAGTAAATGCCCGTTTACAACCTGATTCTTGGGCGAGATTAAAAGATGCTATGCGTAATAGATTTGTTCCTCCTTCCTACCAACGTGATATGCACAAGAGATTGCAACGATTGGATCAAGGTAGTATGACTGTTCAGGAATATTACCAAGAGCTTCAAAAGGGTATGTTACGTTGTGGGGTGGTAGAGGAACCTGAGGATAAAATTGCTCGTTTTTACGGTGGTTTGCGTCCAGAAATTCAGGATATTGTTGATTATAAAGAATATAAAACTATCAATCGCTTGTTTCAACTTGCTATGTTAGCAGAGAAGGAGTTGCAGGGACGCCATTCTAAGAGCAGGAGCAACACCGGCAACACCTTCACGCCCCGAATGACTACGGGACAAGTGAAGACAATGCCTTCTTCCACCTTCCGACCAACTGCACCGCCACCTTCGACGAGCACACGACCGGCATCGACGGCACCGCCCGCCCCTGCCGCGGACAGCAACAAGTCGACCCCGCCAACACCGGTCAAGAGCTCCTCCTCCGTCGCTTCCACGGGCCGTACATCGACGGGAATTCGCTGCCACAAGTGCCAAGGGATTGGCCACGTCAAGAAAGAGTGCCCCACACAGCGGGCATACATCGCCACAGACGACGGAGGTTACATTAGCGCCTCCGATGTTGAGGATGAGATCGACGACACCAGGGTGGACGACGACGAGGTTGATGATGATGCCACCTTTGGCGCCGAGGATACCGCTGCGTACAGGTCCATCATTGTCCAGCGTGTCCTTAGCGCACAAATGGAGCAAGCCGAGCAGCAGCAGCGCCACAACTTGTTCCAGATTTTCTTCGTCATCAACAACCGACGAGCGCGTGTGATCATTGACTCCGGCAGCTGCAACAACTTGGTGAGTACAGATTTGGTCAAGAAGCTTGGCTTGACCACACGCCCGCACCCACATCCATACCACATTCAGTGGCTGAATGATTCCGGCAGAGCTAAGGTAACACAAACAGTTCGGGTTCATTTTTCCATTGGTTCCTATTCTGATTTTGATGATTGTGATGTGGTGCCGATGCAAGCTTGCTCTCTTTTATTGGGTCGCCCATGGGAATATGACACTGATGCACTTCACCACGATAGAAGTAATAAATACACTTTTATGCATAAGGGAAAGAAAATTACACTTCTACCTTTGACCCCCGCTGAAATTGTTAAATCCGATAGGGAGCGGCTTGCTAATGACAAGAAAACCATTGATGAAAAATCTGAAATTCAGCATGTAGCCAACCAAATTAAATTGAGGAATCCCGTCTTGCTTGCTACAAAATCTGATCTTGCTGCAATTAATGATGATGCTTTGTGCTATGCTTTGATATGCAAAGATGCTTTGTTTTCATTGGATGATATGCCCAGTACTTTGCCTCCTGCTGTCACTAACCTTTTGCAGGAGTATGCGGATGTTTTTCCTGCCGAGATACCTCCAGGACTCCCACCCATACGAGGGATTGAGCACCAAATTGATTTGATACCTGGAGCGAGTTTGCCAAACCGAGCTGCTTATAGGACCAACCCCGAGGAGACTAAGGAGATTCAGCGCCAAGTCCAAGATCTTTTGGACCGCGGGTATGTACGTGAGAGCCTTAGTCCTTGTGCTGTTCCTGTTATTTTGGTTCCTAAGAAAGATGGCAGTTGGTGCATGTGCGTAGATTGTAGAGCCATTAACAATATCACAATAAGGTATCGTCATCCTATTCCTAGGTTAGACGACATGCTTGATGAGTTAAGTGGTTCTATAATTTTTTCTAAGGTTGACTTGCGTAGTGGATACCACCAAATAAGAATGAAATTGGGAGATGAATGGAAAACAGCCTTTAAAACCAAGTTTGGATTGTATGAGTGGTTAGTCATGCCTTTTGGTTTAACTAATGCACCTAGCACTTTCATGCGCTTAATGAACGAGGTTTTATGAGCTTTCATTGGGAAATTTGTGGTGGTTTATTTTGATGATATATTGATTTACAGCACGTCGTTACATGAACATCTTGATCATCTACGTGCTGTTTTTGATGCTTTGCGTGCTGCACGTTTATTTGGTAACCTCGAGAAGTGCACTTTTTGCACCGAACGAGTATCGTTTCTTGGCTATGTTGTGACTCCGCAGGGAATTGAGGTGGATGAAGCCAAGGTGCACGCGATTAAGAGTTGGCCAACGCCCACGACGATTTCACAAGTGCGGAGCTTCCATGGACTTGCCGGATTTTACCGCCGCTTTGTGAAGGATTTCAGCACCATTGCAGCCCCATTGAACGAGTTGACGAAGAAGGGAGTTGTGTTCCATTGGGGGCAAGCACAGGAGAATGCCTTCAACCTTTTGAAAGATAAGCTTACTAATGCACCTTTACTCCAACTTCCTGATTTTAATAAGACCTTTGAGCTTGAATGTGATGCTAGTGGGGTTGGAATTGGTGGTGTTTTGATGCAAGATAGTAAACCTGTTGCTTACTTTAGCGAAAAATTGAGTGGTCCTGTTTTGAATTATTCCACTTATGATAAAGAATTGTATGCTCTTGTGCGATCTTTAGAAACGTGGCAACATTATCTTTGGCCCAAAGAATTTGTTATTCATTCCGATCATGAGTCGCTAAAACATATTCGCAGTCAAGTGAAACTGAATCGTAGACATGCTAAATGGGTTGAATTTATTGAATCTTTTCCTTATGTTATCAAACACAAGAAAGGGAAGGATAATGTGATTGCTGATGCTTTGTCTAGAAGATATACCATGTTGTCCCAACTTGATTGTCGTATATTTGGATTGGAATCAATTAAAGAACAATATGCTAATGATGATGATTTTAAAGATGTCTTGCTGCATTGCAAAGAGGGAAGAACATGGGACAAATATGTGATAAATGATGGATTTGTGTTTAGAGCTAACCGCCTATGCATTCCAGTTGGATCCGTTCGTTTTCTTTTGATACAGGAGGCTCATGGAGGAGGTTTGATAGGTCATTTTGGTGCCAAGAAGACGGAGGCCGTGCTGTCCGCTCACTTCTTTTGGCCGAAGATGAGGCGAGACATTGAGAGGTTTGTATCCCGCTGCACTACATGTCAAAAGGCTAAGTCACGATTGAATCCCCATGGTTTATATATGCCTCTTCCTGTTCCTAGCACTCCATGGGAGGATATATCTATGGACTTTGTTTTAGGACTGCCTAGGACCAAGAGGGGGAGGGATAGTATTTTTGTGGTGGTTGATAGATTTTCTAAGATGGCTCACTTTATTCCTTGTCATAAGAGCGACGATGCTGTTAATATTGCTAACCTTTTCTTTCAAGAAATCGTTCGCTTGCATGGTATGCCTTCTACTATTGTTTCAGATCGTGATGCCAAGTTTTTGAGCCACTTTTGGAGAACTCTATGGAATAAATTGGGGACCAAGCTGCTGTTTTCAACAACATGTCATCCCCAAACCGACGGCCAAACCGAGGTAGTAAATCGTACATTATCTACTATGTTGAGGGCTGTTTTGAAGAAGAATTTGAAGATGTGGGAAGAGTGTTTGCCGCATGTTGAGTTCGCTTATAATAGGGCGGTACACTCCACCACCAAGGTAAGTCTTTTTCAGGTAGTGTATGGCTTCAATCCCCGTGCTCCTATTGATCTATTACCTTTACCTACTAGTGAACGAGTTTATCATGATGCTAAGGAACGTGCTGAATTTATTCTGAAATTGCATGAAAAGACTAAAGAAAATATTGAAATAATGAATGAAAGGTATAGGACTGCGGGAAGTAAAGGTAGAAAGGAAGTAAAACTTGAACCGGGTGATTTAGTATGGTTACACTTGAGAAAGGATCGTTTTCCAGAATTGAGAAAGTCTAAATTAATGCCTAGAGCTGATGGTCCTTCCAAGATACTTGAGAAAATAAATGATAATGCATATAAACTTGAGTTGCCGCCCGAATTTGGGGTTAGTCCCACATTTAACATTGCAGATTTGAAACCGTTCATGGGAGAAGAAGATGAGCTTGAGTCGAGGACAACTCCACTTCAAGAGGGGGAGGATGATGAGGACATTACTCCTATGCATACGCCCAAGACTCCTCCAGTTGTGATGCAAGGACCCATCACAAGAGCACGAGCACGGCAATTGAATCAATAGGTGAGCTCGTTCCTAAGTGCCCGTGCATATATTTGTGAGGATGGTATGCTACCTAATGATATTATTGATTATATTGTACTTAGGAACTTTGGAGAGGATCATGAAGGCCTTGGGAACCAGCAAGGGCCAGGAGGGAGGCAAGGAGGGCGTCCAAGTCAAGTTGGAGGCCAATTCATCTCGGAGTCGACTACCTCGGCCACCAGGAGCAGTGTTCACTAAAATCGTCACCCAGGCCACAAACGGGCTCCGATTTCGATGATCCACATATTCCTGGAAAGCTAAGGAGATAACGTTTCCAATGGCACCGGTTTCAGGTCATTTGGACTTCTGAGTCGACGGGAATTCACGTTGCAAGTTGGCGGACAGAATCTGTCCCAGGGTGCTGCGTCACCAATTTGGGCCGTTGGCCCATGTATCGTGTTGGAGCCCATCACGGACGCGTCTAGGGTCTCTAGGACGTCCCTTAGACCTTATATTCAGTAGCCGCCGCTAGGGTTGAGGCGGGTTTTGCTTAGATCAATTCTGTCTTTGAACAGTGTCGCCGTTCATCGGTTTGTGAGACCCCAACTCGTGAGTTTCATCCTCAATTGCAAATTCAGTTGCATCTTTCTTGTTCTTGCTTGTGTTCTCGATTCACTGGCAGAGATTAGCCTTCGTGGCGAGGTCAACCGGGCAGCGCACGGTTGATAACCAGAGGACGCGTGGTGCTGCGATTGCAGGGGTTTTGATCGTGCCGATCAAGAAGCCGGATCGTGTGTGTCTCGCGCCGCCTAATCGACTTATCGTCCACCTGACGGAAGTTCGGGCATCCCCGTTCCCATTATGACTCCCCCGCCGCCCCGTGCCCCTCCACCTCCCTGGCCACCTGCGGCGCCTTCGCCGCCCCGCGCCCCTCCTCCTCCCCGGCCGCCCCGCGCCCCTCCGTCTCCCTGGTTTCCCCGCACCCCTCCGCCTCCCTAGCCACCCCGCGCAGCCGCCCTGCAGCGCCTCTGCACTCCATCTCCCTCGGCCGCCCTGCACCCCTTCGCCGCCCCCCAAGTCCTCCGTCGTTGCCGGCCGCACAGTGGCACCTCTGCCGCCCCGCGCCCCTGCCGTCGTTGTCGGCCGCCCAGTGACGCCTCCGTCGCCACACACCTCCTCCGTCGTTGTCGGCCACCCGGCAGCGCCTCCTCCGTCTCCCTTGGCCTCAAGTCTCCTCCCTCGCCCTCAACATCCCGGCACCGCTCCACGAAGACAAGAATCTGTTCCAGCTCGTGAGTTGGACCGAGATAGCTCGCAAATTGGACTGAGCTGAGTTCGAGCTGGCTGTTCAGCTCAGTGAGGTAACTAAGCCAAGCCGAGCCAGCTCGCAGGTTGAATGAGCCCGAGCCGAGCCAGGGCTAGCTCGCTCAAACACGGCTCAGTTCCACCCCTAATGGTATGCCATAGCCATGGCCGCAGGTTCTCCCTATGGTCATTTAGGGTCAGAAAGGACATCGGGTAATCCAAGAGTATTCTAGATATAACTCAAAAATCATACTTATTTCGTGCAAAATTCAAGATATTCATTATCTTAAAAGCCATATCTTATGCTGTATCCAAAGACAGTATAGTCACAGAGATATCGCCCTATGACCAAACTCTCACAGATATAAGGATCGACTGGTTACCAAGGTCACAGTAGTACGCGGTCACTCTTTATCATTACTTTACCATAATCCTTATGATTAACCGAAATAATCATAAGTTCCTGATGAGGTAACCGTCGAAGGAGGTTAGATGGTAAGGCAGTTCCACGACAACTGAGTCAAGACTACCAAACTGCCACATACCCATAATCTACGGCAACTACCATGTACCCACGACCTCACAGCTGCCACTTCGGGGCGGTTAAGAGAGATCGTGAGGCACGCCTTCAGGAGGACAACCGACGGCCTCTTTGGCAAGTATAAGAAGGCCTTCAAGGGAAGGATCAAGGGGGACGATCGACGACAAAGAGAAGACTAGGCTTAGCAAAGATAGAATTAGCTAGCTTACACATTGTAACCACCTCTCTGTAACTATTTTTCCCACATAGTCAAATACATAGGACATAAGGTCGTTACTCTTCTAAGAGTGCCTGAACTTGGATAGTTCTTTCCCGTGTCTTAGATTCATAAATACTTTGAACATCTTGAGGACTTGTTTAATTGGTCCCTTCTTCTTCATCACATTCTTCTTTGCATAAGATTGACGGAGGGAACCCAAGAATCCAATTGTCGACAGCTGGCGCCCACCGTGGGTCCCTGAAGACATTTTCTTCAAGATTCATTGTATTCATGGATCCTTTCCCTTGCCTACATGATTCTGAGAATGAATTCGATCTCGAGGATCACGTAGATGTTATGGATGAAGATAGCGTCCCCATCAATGGTGACGACACTACCCTCACAGCCTATCTTGGGGAAGCATCATCCTCGATCCCAACCGCGTTTGCTGAACAGGGATTAGATCAGGCAGTTCACTTGTCCTCAATAAAGGACGAGTATGTGCCACAACCCGTTGCCCTAGACAATGTGGAAGAGGATGATCTTGACATTCATCTGGAGAACTTCTCCCTAGACAATCTGAAGTCTCTCTTTGATTTTGAGTTAGATTCAGACAAAGACGAGATGCTATCTTCTTCTGCAAACTCAATCCCCCAGAGAAATCGCTGCACTTTCAGAGGAAATTCCAGAGCAGCATGATGCTAGGCAGGAACGAGAATGCAAATTGAAAGAGGACCAAGAACGTGGACAACGAGAAGCTGAGGTTTGCAAGGTCACAAAACATCTTCTGCGACCAGCGACAACTCACCGAGGTACCTTTTTCGCGACCCTGGTACTGGAACGTCTCGACAACCCTCTCCGGGAGGTTGCGGGCATGATTACATGCCTATTCCCTCTCTGAACCATTCATCGCTAGCAGAGGCGACCTCACCAGGAACTCCACCGGCACCCAGGAGGAATCCAGAGGATCGTATCTTAAGGATTGCTTATGCACCCCGTATTCCTCCCTGTAGTCTCACGAATGACGACATGATTATATTCACAAGAGTACTTGCAGATAATCTTGACGAGGTTGCCCTCGAATTTACTCCAGAGGCATCATCGCGTTCGACGACTAGAGGACAGACTGGTTCCCACCAAGGTCACAAGAGACATCACCATACACATCCCCGACACGACACGACAAGACCAGCTGAACTGGTACTTCTCGCGACCATTGTCGCGTACCAGTACACTCACGTTTGGGACCACGTCGTAAGTCTCCCCAGGTCGACAACTTCTGTGACCATGACGTTAGTTGTGATGATCTACGACCACGTAGTACGTACATGGATTGTAAAGCCTTTTCACTTGGACTATGGAATGTGGTTTGGCCTGATAAGTTCAAGCCCAGTATGATCGAGAGGTTCGATGGGACTCAAAATCCAACCGAATTTCTCCAGATCTATGTTATTGCCATTCAAGCTGCTAGAGGAGACGAACGGGTCATGGCAAATTATTTGCCGATGGTCCTAGAAGGTCCTGCACGAACCTAATGGTTCAACCAACTGGAAGGATCGATCTACAACTGAGAGATGTTGTCCAATGCTATCCTCAACAACTTCCAAAACTGCTATGAGAAGCCTCGCAAAAAAGATGATCTTCATCGCTTGGGCCAAACTTTGACAAAGACCCTTCGGCAGTTCGCCAAGAGATTTGTGGGAGTGAGGAATACCATTCCTAACATCTCTGATTCTTCGATTATCAGGGCCTTCAAACATGGCGTTAGATATCGAAGGTTCATGGAGGACCTAAGTATCCATCCCCTACGATCAGTGTCAGACCTCTTCGACATAGTAGATCGATATTCCGATGTAGCGGAAGCTGTGGAATGGAATAGGATGGTGGATAAGGGTAATCTGTCTCCTCAACTGGGCCTAAAAACTGAAAAGAAGGATGATTCGACCAAGAAATCTGAGTTCTCTGCAGGTGGAAGATCTAAGAAACCCAACAGGAATGGAGCAAGCCAATTCCGCGGGGTCGCAGTCTTGGACAAGCAACCACAAGAGAAAGGTAAAAAAGTTTCATTTAAATCTACTAAGCTTCCCTCCGATGGTCGAACTCGCGACTGCACGAAAAAACAGACTAACCCGCAGGGAAACAAGAAATGGTGTCCATTACATAATGCTTCTGGACACAACCTCAAGAATTGTTGCGCCTGGTTGAAGCACCTAGATGATTTCTATCAAGGAACTGTGCCAATGCCAACTATACCGAAAAACGGACAATCTCGAGCAACCAAAGACGCCAATGGAGACGAGGTAATGCCATACCAGGTACCTAGTAATCACGTTAATGTTATTTTTGGTGGATCTTTGTCATATTATTCTAAGTGTCCCGTCACTGTCTCGGCTGTGCTACCTGAGACTCTAGGGAAGTCGGAGGAGAGAGGTGAATAGTGTTGAAGCTCCATTAGGGGAGCCTCAATTCCTGGTTGGAGACCTCTCTAACTTTCAACAGGGAAGATTGTCCCAAAGGATTGTCGCACCGTCGACGACTCCCTTTGGTAATAACCCCCATTATTAGCACGCTAAAGTGAGGCGGGTATTGGTCGATGGAGGAAGCTCACTCGACCTATTGTTCGCCAAAACTCTTGACGAGATGCAAATACCTCATTTCAAGATTAAACCAGTGGCACACCCTTTTTTTGGGATTATACCTGGTTCCACGATGATGCCCATCGGGCAAATAGTGTTACCCGTAACACTCGGAGAACCAAACAACTTCCGAACAGAATTAATTACTTTTGATGTGATTGATTTTGATTCAGCTTACAATGCCATCTTTGGCAGGCCATCACTCGCCAAGTTCATGGCAGCGACACACTACGCTTATCAGTGCGTCAAATTACTAGGGCCAAAAGGTGTCATCACAGTTAGAGGTAGTCAGCATATGGCTTTAACTGTGATCGCATTTCTTTGGAGTTGGTTGACCAATTACCCCTACGGGATGTCAAGTTGGTGACCAAAGAACCTAATGCGGTCAAGACAACTCCGTGACCAAATGAGAAACTAAAGCAAGTTCCTCTGTTCTCAGATGACCTGACCAAGACTGTTCGATCGGGTCATCGCTAGATGCTAAATAGGAACTCCCGCTCATTACTTTCCACTGGGTTAATGTAGATGTATTTGCGTGGAAACCATCCGACATGCCCAGAGTCCCAAGGGAAGTGATCAACCATAGGCTAGCTATTTGTCCTGGACAACGACCAATAAAGCAAAAGCTCCGACGCTTTGCTCCTGATCGTCAAGAAGCTATCCGTGTAGAGTTGACTAAACTCCAAGAAGCTGGCTTCATCTGCAAGGTTAACCATCCTGAATGGCTCGTGAACCTGTCCTTAAGTCCAACGGTAAGTGGCGCATGTGATATTACACCAGTCTCAACAATGTATGCTCGAAGAATGACTTTCCCCTTCCCCGCATCGATCAGTTGGTCGATTCCATAGTGGGTTGCGAACTGATGAGTTTCCTCGATGCTTACTCAGGTTACCATCTGTCGACGATTCGAACTCGGGGTCCTTTGTCGAACTTATGCAGAATTTGTGAGTTGTGAGACCTTTCAGGGTGTCCCTCCAGGAAGGGATGATGAACCAAAGTCAGTTGGAACACAAAGAGATTTATACAGGTTCGGGCCCTCGATGGTGGGAGTAATAGCCCTACGTCCTGTTGAGATTTCACTATGTGTAGAAAAAAGGATTATAAAGTTGTGGAAAAAATCATCATAGGTGAAGATCTTTCCCGGGTGATTGTGTAAAATGCAACTAAAACCAGCCTATGAAAACTAGTTGATGTCTCTTGTGTGTCTTCTATCAATGATATCTCCGTCTAATGCATTAACTTACCCTTTTATACTGGTCGAAAGGGCGCCAATACATAACGACTTCGAACAGTTGCTTGGGTGCAGTTTTGGTAACTGCACTTAACCTCCACTCGGGCTTAACATGTGCAATTAAGGGATAACTGCACATATTAACCTCCTGACAGTTGCTTTCGTACGTGGAGGAATCTTCGGGATACTCAGGATATACTTGTCGTAGGGTCTAAGTAATCCCGCGTCTCTTGGTCGAGAGTATTCTGACCGCGTGTTATCCACAGTCATCTGACCGCGCATTATCTGTGGCCCTCTGTCCGCGCATCGCATACGGGTCCCTGACCGCGCATTATCTGCGGCCTGATCGCGTAGAACCTGCGACCATGTGTCCGCGCTTCCCAGGACAGCTGAGATTACATCAGCGGACACCTGCCTGGTTCGAACCTGTCTTGAATCAGACGCGCATTTTTTCTGAACTAGCTCGGGTAACAATCCTCGTCAGCTAGCCCCCAAATTTGAAGGAAAACGAAGAGACATATTTACTTCAAATTTTTAAAACTTACATCGGATAAGTGACCCGACGTTTCAAATCCTCTACTTAGTGGTGCACTAAGTGTGGCAGTTTATTTCCCGAGATGGCCTCTAGGCGGTATTTGACAGGTAATGATGGCGCCGTAGAATTGCTTTTTAACTCGAGATAAAACTGTAAATGTTTTAAAAGCTCGAGGTACTCGAGAAATGAACCGTCACCCTGGGGGCTATAAATACCGAAGAGTCTTAGCTTAAAACTTCACAAGCTTTTTCCCAGCTAAGTCCTTTCCACAGCCATCTTTTCCCTCTCTTCTATTGATACCTCAATGGCAAATCGTAGTTCAAAAGACACCATCGAGATTGAAAGCGATGAAGAGGAAATAGCGCTTGAGTTCGACCAAGATTTCCAGAAAGTAAGTCTTCTCTGGATTTTTGGTCTAAGTTGCCATCTTATGTTCTGATTACTTCAAAAATGCTTTTTGGAAATTTACAGACGACCGAAGATCTGGTTCCTCCAAGGAAGAAACCCAAGGCTGACGAGGGATCTTCTAGTGGCATAAGGGTGAGAGATGCATCGTTGCTCTCTCTTCCTTTGGTTCCTGTAGTTCTCCCTGTTGATGCAATTCGGCAGGTCGAACCTTCATCTCCACCTTTGGAGATCCATAATAATCCTTCAAAGCCTTCTTCTCAGCTTTCTCCATTTCATCCCAGTGATTCTCATCTTTTGACGGGTTATCAATTTTCTGGTGGGAAGGTTGCATCCCCGCGACCAGATAATTTTCATCCTGTGTTGGAGAAGTAATCTTCTCGTGGGAAGGTTGTACTCCCACGACTAGATAGTTCCCGACTTTTGTCGGATGATCTACCTTCTGGGGGAAACACTTCAACCTCTCACTTGCGAGGATTGGTAATTATTTTTATTTCTCCTGCTAGTCGTTTTATTTTGTAAAACTAACACATTTATGTACAGGAGATGAAAATTGTTGGAGCCCCCAGCGACCAGCCTGCTGAGATTCTACCTCCTTCCCTTGAACAGACTCTCCAAGGGGAAAAAGAGGCCTTGGAGAAGAAGACCAAAGAAATTTCTTTGGGCATTCTGCACCTGGCAGAATGTTTTGATAGATCCCGCGAAGAGGCACACCAATTCCGTTTGGAGAGGGATTACGCTCAGCAACAGCGAGAACTCTCCGATTCGATTAGGGATGGTAGTGCGTCTCTGATTAGGGATGATGTAGATAGGCTTAGAGTAGTTGCTAGTTCTCTTGGAGCCGTCAGTGTCGATCCTACTGACGCCAATATGTCTCTAGGAGAACTTTGTAAACTTCTCTCAGATCAGGTCGATGCTTTGGTCACCTGTGCCCCTTTTGTATGCAAGGATTGCCAGAAATAAAAAAATTTCCTTTTCCTTACATAACTTGCCTTTTCGAGAAGATTCAACTTGAGATTCTTCATAATCTTTGTGTGAAAATATGGTCATAAATAATATCTTTGCGACCACGCTTACACAAGAAAATCGGAGATAACAATTCTTTCGATCAGAAGTGCATTAACAAGTCATACCATGACCAGTACTGATATCGCAATCAGAATCAAAGTTGCGATCAGAACTGTCATAGCGATCAGAACTGTCATGGCGATCAGAACTGAAGTTACGATCAGAACCATTGTCGTGATAACATAATGCCTGACCAAATGATTTTGCGATGATCATAGAATATCATTATGATAAAAAATGCAAACCTTAAAGTGATCACAGGAGCACATTGTGATCGACACGTGAAAATTTGATTTACAAAAAACATGAAGAATAACTTCCTCCGAAAATTCTTGTAATATTTCCACGTCCTTGTGAAATGAAAAACATTTTTTGTTTCGGATCAACTGTGGGGAATGCATAACGGGTTTCCAAGAGAAAGCACCCATTATGGGAAATGATTAAAATATTCAACGGAACGTTGCCCTCAGTGGAACGTTGCCTCAGGCCTATAAAAGGAGCAGGTAGCTTCCTGAAGAAGCCACACAACCAGAAACATGTCTTAGAACTTCCGCTGCACAAAACCCTCTCTTCTCATCGCCTTCATCGTCTCCAAAGCCACCACCTTTCCTCCTGATCTTTCGCCAGAAATGACGTCCTGGAGCCGATCCGTTCACCATACGGAGGAGAGCCTAGTGGCACTAGAGAAAGAAGAGATCCTTCCCCTGCGGCTGCTAATCAACTGGCGGCCGACGGAGAAAGACCAAGAAACCCCAATCATCCAAGAGGGCGAATTGGTGGTTTTCGAGGAATACCTGCGATGCGGGTTCCGATTTCCCGAGAGCCAATTCCTGAAGGGAATCCTAGAGCACTATGGGTTGGAGTTGGTGAATCTCCACCCTAATGCTGTCCTGATCCTGGCGATCTTCCAGCATTTGTGCGAAGCTTTCGTTGGAGTGCTTCCAAGTGTGGAGCTCTTCCGGTGCTTCTATTACTCGGCATGGTCGAAGAGCGCCAATGCCGCCGGATGCATTTACTTCCGGATAAGGGAGAAAAAAGAGTATCCCTTCCCACCCCTGCGAGATTCTGTCCACGGGTGGTACCAGAAATGGTTTTACTGCACCCCTCCATCGGAGAGCGGGTTGTGGTTCGAAAACTCCCAACCAGAGAAGTCCAGCGAATTGGATTCTCTTCTTGCTCTGAGCGTGGAGCAAAAGAAACAGGCCCAAGTGATTCTTCACTTAGTCCAGGAGGGATTTACTGCTCGCGATATCATCCGCGACTTCGTGAAGAATCGGGTGAGCCCCCTGCGTGAAAGGGCTCATCCGGCTTAGGAAATATAGTCCATGGCAGATAGCACCTTCGACTACAATAACGGTATGTCTTCCGGTCAACAAAAACACATATTTCTTCTGAAATGTTGTATTTGCTAACTCGTTTGCTTGTGACACAGCTCTGGGTTTGTCTGAAATTGAAAAGTGGAGGAATTACCTCCTCAAGGCATACCGTACCGATGTGGAGGGAGCTAGAGGATCACCTCGCCCGCAGAGTCTAATCAATGCCGGTGATGACCTCAAACAGGAGCACCGAAAGGTATGGACTTTCTCAATAAGCTTCATCTGTAGTTCTTTCACTCATCTCGTATTTACGAGAACAACTTGAATGACACAGCTCCTGGGAAAGTTTGGCGAGGCGACGCGTCTAGTCGAGAACGTTGGTCTCCTGGGAAAGCTGGCTCTGAAGAGAGTGAAGAAAATCTCTTCAAAGCTCGGGACAAAGGAAACCGCTCCTAAGAAGTCCAAAAGTATTCCGAGAGAGGCTTCTTCGCCAAAGACTCCTACTGCGAAGAGAACCGCGGTAAGATACTCGATGCCCCCTGTTAACCCAGGTACAAACTGGAATCACTTCTTTGTCGTACAGGGTGAAGGGAGAGAGGAAGAGGAGGATGATGTCCCTCTGATCCGTCGCAAGAGGAAGACGATCGCCTCCTTGTCCAGCGAGGTCTTGTCCTCATCTGCGAGGGCAGAAACGACGGCAGCGGGTCTCGCAACCACGAATAACCCCGTGGCTGTGGATAACACCTCAATACCTGAAGCTCAGGAAGCTTCAGGATTGGCTACACCTTTCCCCCTGACAGAAGGGGCGACCGCGGTAAGATTTCTTACAGTCTTGGTGGTTATTATCAATTCATGAGTATCCACTAAACAATGCCCGAAGTGTCTGCTACCAGCCCTGGGGGGATGAGTACTCCACTCTTGGTGACCGGAGTGGAGATAACAGGGCAGGACACTGCGACCAAGAAACCTTGTGGTCGCAGATGAAGTCCTTGTGCCTATTGTCCAGGAAACACCTGGTCCAACGGCCGTGTCCCTTCCGATCGAGACGATTGCCCAGGTAAGGATTACCACAGCTTGAGTCTTTATCATTCCTCATGTGTATGCTTATAAATTTGTGCACACAGGGAGAAAAAGACAGGTTCCTCTTCACAAAGAGGAAAATCAGGACAGACGATGACTGTCCCCTTTTCCTCGGGGAACCCTCTTCGAAATCCCAGAAACTGGAGGGATTTCGAGTAAGGGAAAAAATACCCCTGCCGGGACAGAATCAGATTACAATAATCGATTGTAGAAATGCCAACTGATGGTACTTCTATTTATTTAGACAGAGACTCAGTGCCCAGCCCTCCAGCGGCCTCGGCCAGTATTGGAGCTTCCCCTGCTACCAAGGTTTCTGGGGAGCAAAGCTCCATCCCTTCGGCCAGGGAGGTCTTCCGGGCCGTGATAGATACGCTATCTGTAGAAGTTCAATCAGATGTATTGGAATCTGCAACCCTAGCAAAGAATAAAGATCAGCGGGAAGACTCATCCGCTGCTCCTGCTGGGGATAAAGCGAATCCAGCGATTCAACCTTCAGTTGAACCGAGAAGACGCTCATTCTGGGAGTATGTCGAGGTACGCCGGACACCCCTTATGAATTTTGTGCTTGCATAAGAGCATTTGTGTTTTGAAACTGATCTCCTTCCACGTCATAGGAAATGACCCGCATGGCGACCATGTCGATGGCTATGGCGGATAGCATCGAGGCAGCAAAAGAGGAGACAGGTCGCCTGCAGCGGTAAGGAAGACATTTCTTTACTTGTTCGAATGCAAGTCCTTAATTTGGTAATCACCTCTTCTATCACAGAGAAAATGCTTATTTGATGAAGAGCCTTGCTAATCGGGAAGACCAAGAATTCCGGGCAACCTCCAAAATCTCGTTCCTGGAGACCAAACTCCAGAATTTGCGGTCACAACTCTCCTGTAAGCATGCTTCTGACCAGAGTAAATTGGTTTCGCCATACGAACTGTTTGTAATAGCTTCTTGTCGCAGCACGAGATGACCAAATAAGCCGGCATGATCAATAGAACACAAGTCTCCAAGAAGCCATTGACTCTATTCGCAGGGAGAACAGAGATTTGAGCACGTCACTCTCAGTCTATAGCAGTGCTCAAGAAAACATCTTCGAGAAACTGAAGATTGTGGCCGGTTTGTTGAAGGTTGATATGGTCGAAACCGCGGTGGACGACCTTAGCCTTAGCGACTGGACCACCCTGGTTGCAACCCAAGTAGAGTCACTTCTCGAGTATCTTCCTGAAGATACTAGGCGGCAAAAAGAGGCGATCAAATCAAGAGTTCGATCAACAGCCTCCGCCATCCTCTGCCGGCTTCATCTTCGCCATGGCCCAGATCTTGATCTGAACGCAGCGGCAGAAGAGGCTGAGGTCGAGAGTGAAAACCAACTTAGGGCTATCATGGAGGAGGTTAGACCCCTTGTAGAGAGACTCTTGAACAGGCTTGGCATGATGTAAATTCTTGTACCTGTACAAATACAATTTATACAATGCAAATGCATGCACTTTTTGTTCAAAAAGGAAAAAACTTCTTCTTGTTTCATGTTGCGACCATATTCCCCTAGCCCCCGCTTGTGATTATGTATACTGAAGACTTAGTATTATAAGCACAGGAAAAATATATATGTAGCGACGACCCGACTAGGCCAATAATCATACTAAATACAATACCCAGCCTTATTGTAAATCGGCAGTCACTCTAATGACCAAGGACATGCCAGCAAGCCCCGTGTGCGTTGAGAAACGGCTTATTGAGGGGTGTCTTGTCTGGAAGTGATCACGAGATCGACTAGCGAATCCGATCAGGGTATTGTGGCAATATAACCATCGACGAACAGCCCCCGAGCCAGACTCATAACATACGGGCAAAAAAGGAATAATCTACATATAAAACAACTAGAAGCGCTTGTTTTGTTAAATCATGCTAATTGAAAAGGAAAAAGGGATTGGGCACTTACACGTAAAACTTGCGTAGTTGGTCGATGTTCTAAGTATTAGATAAGATCCGACCATCCTCCATCGCTAACTGAGCTGATCCTGGTCGCGGCACTGAAACAACAGTGTCAGGGCCTTCCCATTGTGGGGAGAACTTGTTGTGACCAGATTGGTTTTGTATCTTACGCAAAACCAGATCACCCACATGAAGACTACGTGGTCACACCCTTTTGTTATGGTATTTGCACAAGGCCTGCAAATATACTGTGGACTTGATCAGAGCTCGATCACGTTTTTCTTCTAGGAGGATGAGATCTTGTAACCATTGCCCGTTCTGATCAACTTGTTCGAATTGATCTGTCCAGACAGAACCAATACTGATTTCCATGGGTAACACAGCCTCAGCCCTGTACACCAGATGGAAAGGAGTCTCACCGGTGGCTCGACTAGAGGTAGTACGTACTGCCCACAGAACGGTGTAGAGCTCGTCTACCCAAGCCCCCGTGCGTGTCTTAAGGCGATCAAAACACGTTTTTTGATGCCCTGCAATATTTGCCCGTTGGCACGTTCAACGGCACCATTGCTCTGCGGATGAGCCACTGAGGCAAAGCACTCCTTGGTTCCGACCTGGTCGCAGTAATCCAAGAAAAGATCACTAGCGAACTGAGAACTGTTATCAGTGATGAGACAATTTGGAACACCGAATCGAGTCACAATGTTCTTATGGAAGAACTTTTGTGCTGCCACAGCGGTAATGTTGCGCACTGGTTCGGCCTCAATCCACTTTGTAAACGTGTCAATGGCTACGAACAAGAACTTGTATCCATTGGCCGCTTGTGGCATAAGACCGACAATGTCCATTCCCCAGACCGCGAAGGGCCATGAAAGAGGAATGGTTTGTAGGGCATAGGCAGATTGATGAACCTGTCTTGCATGAAACTGACACTGAGGATATGTCTTGACCATATTCTTGGCATCATCAAGTGCCGAAGGCTAGTAAAATCCTTGTTGGAAAGCTTTTTCGACCAGTGTACGATATGACGCATGCGCACCACATACACCATCATGAATTTCTCTCAAGAGGAATTTTCCTTCCTCTTGGGACACACAGCGCATAAATACTTCCTAAGTACCTTTGCTATACAAAACTCCTTCTATGAGTTTGTATAGACGCGCCTTTCGAATTAACCGATCGCTTTCGGTTTCGTCCTCGGGCAGGGTCCCGTGTTCGAGATAGACCCTCAATGATGGGTCCAATCTCGTTTCTGTCCGAGGTTGGTAACGCAGACTATTACCGGATCATCCTCGACCGTAGTCATGATCGAAGGATGTTCCAAGTGTTCGACGAACACTCCTGCCGGAGCGGATGTGCGTGAGGACCCAATTTTGGATAATTGGTCTGCGAGAATGTTGTCCTTTCGCGGGATGTGTTGGACTTCGAAATGACTGAAGTGTTTTTCCAATCTCCTTACTTCCCCCAGGTAATGAGCCATTGTCTCATCAGAGGTGCTATACTCCTTGTTTACCTAGTTTACGACCAGCTGTGAGTCTCCCCACACCACTAATCGACAGACTCTGAGGAATTTAGCTGCCCGGAGCCCTGCAAGAAGACCTTCATACTCTGCTGCGTTGTTGGTCACAACAAAGTGTAGTTGAAAGACAAACTTCAGCTGTTCGCCCTGAGGCGTGACTAAGACCAATCCAGCCCCCGAATGTTGGAAACTATGAGAGCCATCAAAATATATTGTCCAATGATCAGGGCATTCCAAATCTTCGGGCACCTGCATGGGTGGCTCAGGATTAGTCCATGCGACCACGAAGTCGGCCAGGACCTGGGACTTAACCGCGGTGCGGGGTGTGAAATGGATGTCGAATGCTCTGAGTTCGACAGCCCATTTGGTGATCTGACCAGATTTCTCCGGATTGCGGACAATGTCACCCAATGGAAAAGACGAGGGTACTGTGATCTTATGTGCTTGTAAGTAATGTCGTAACTTTCGAGAAGCCATTAGTAGTGCGTAAATTATCGCTCCTTAGGACCATGAAGTACTTTGCTTACATAGTAGACTGGTCTGTGCACACCTTCTCTATCCGCGATCAGAACAGTGCTGACCGCGTGTGGTGTGGCCGCCAAGTAGAGAAGTAATGGTTCTTCTTTATGGGGAGAAACCAAAATCAGCGGACTAGATAGGTACACTTTTACCTCCTGAAATGCCTTTTCGGCCTCATCAGACCATGTAAAATTGTGATGTTTACGTAGTGCTTTGAAAACCGGTAGCCCCCTTTAGCCTAGTCGCGATATGAACCGGCTTAATGCCGCCATGCGACCTGCTAGGCGTTGAACATCCTTGATGGTCGAGGGAGACCTCATCTGTTCGATAGCCCTGATTTTTTCTGGATTGACCTCGATTCCTCTGGAACAAACAAGAAAACCGAGAAGCTTTCCAGATGAAACCTCGAAAGAACATTTCTCTGGGTTTAACTTTATTCCATATCGATTCAAATTACAGAAGGTTTTAGCGAGGTCGTCTAAATGAGACGAGCTTTTTGAACTTTTTACAACCAGGTCGTCTACGTAAGCTTCAAGATTACGCCTCATCTGGGAAAGAAAGGTCTTTTGCATCAAGCGCTGGTACGTGGAACCTGTGTTCTTGAGATCCAACGGCATTCTGACGTAGCAGTAGGTGCCGAACGGTGTGATGAAAGCAGTCTTCTCTTCATCTTCTTCCGCTATGCTAATTTGATGATATCCTGAGTAAGAATGTAGGAAACTCATCAGTTCACAACCTGCAGTAGAATCGACCAACTGGTCGATGCGGGGAAGGGGAAAGTCATCCTTCGGATAGGCACTATTGAGGCTGGTGTAGTCGATGCACATGCACCACTTGCCATTTGACTTGCGGACCATGACCGGATTTGCAAGCCATTCCGGGTGATCGACTTCGCGAATAAACCTGGCCTTCAAGAGTTTATCCAACTCCTCTTGGATGGCTTCCTGCCGGTCAACAGCAAAATGCCTGAGCTTCTGCTTTATTGGTTACTGTCCAGGTCGAATTGCTAACCTGTGCTCGATTACTTCCCTTGGGACACCGGGCATGTCGGATGGTTTCCACGCAAACACATCTGCGTTAGCCCAGAGGAAAGCAATGAGCTCGAGTTCCTATTTGTCATCCAGGCCTGATCCAACCCGAATTGTCTTGGACGGATCATCTGGGTGTAATGGAACTAGTTTGAGTGTCTCATGGTCGAGGAGCAGCCTTGATCATATCAGTGGACATTGTGGCGATCTGAGCGTCTCAGAGGGGAAGTTGGTCCACCATCTCCAGAGATAGCCGATCACATGTCAACGCCACGTTGTGACTACCTCGGACCGAAATAACACCCTTGGGGCCAGGCAACTTGCCGCACTGGTAAGCATAGTGTGTAGCCATCATGAACTTAGCAAGAGTTGGCTTGCCAAAGATTGCATTGTAAGCCAAATCACAATCAATTATATCAAAAGTAACTAATTCTGTCCGGAAGTTATCTGGTTCTCCCAGCGTGACCGAGAGCACCACCTGTCCTAATGGCATCATCAAGGTACCAGAAATTATCCCATAAAATGGATGGATTATGGGCTTGATTTTCGAACAAGGAACTGCATCTCATCGAGTGCCTTGACCAATAAGATGTCCAAGGAACTACCTCCGTTGATCAGGACCCTTTCGACTCTCACATTGCTGGTAATGACCAGAGGAAGGCTTAATGGTCAAGTGAGCCCCGCCGGACAATCAGAGCGATCAAACGTCAAAGGTGTATCCGACCAACGGGGGTACTGAGGTTCACCAAGGGGAGTCTCCGTTTGGTTAGCCTCTCGATAAAAGGTTTTAAATTGCCTCTTCGAAACAAAAGAGGAGGAGCCTCCGAAAATAACATTAACATGATTACGAGGTACCTGGTAAGACATCTCTTCGTCCCCGTCGGCGTCTCTCAGCCCGCAAGCTTGTTCCTTAGTCGGTAAGGTCGGCATAGGTCCGATCCCCTGGCAGAAGTCGTCTAACTGCTTCAGCCAGCTCCTGCAATTATTGAGGTCGTGGCCTGCGGAGTTGTGGAGCGGACACCATTTCTTGCCCTCCTGCGGGTTAGTCGACTTCTCTGACTGGTCGGCATTGCGACCACCAGAAGCAGTTTTATTTTTGAATGGATATTTGTTACCTTTGATCGATGGAGGCTTCTCTGTGACCGCGACCTCCCGGTACTGTCCAAATCGACTCCTTTTTTATTTCTTCGACCTCCCACCTGATGAAGATTCTGGCTTCTTGCTTGAATCCTCCCTTTTCACATCCTTGAGACCTAGTTGAGGCGGTAGGTTACCTTTGTCGACCATTCGATTCCATTCAATAGCCTCGGCTGCGTTAGAATATCGATCGGCCATGTCAAAGAGATCGGCTACTGATCGAGGGGAATGGATGAGCAAATTTTTGGTGAACCTCCGATATCGAACAGCGTGTTTGAACGCCTTGATAACGGAATCATCAGATATATTCAGGATGGTATTTCTCACCCCGACAAACCTCTTGACAAACTAACGAAGAGTTTCGGTCGAAGTTTGCTGTAATCGATGGAGGTCGTCCTCTTTACTTGGCTTCTGATAACAATTTTGGAAATTGTTGAGGATGGCATCGCACAACATTTCCCAGTTATAGATCGAACTCTCAGGTTGATTGAACAACCAGGTTCTTGCCGGTCCTTCGAGGACTGTAGGCAGATAGTTGGCCATGACCTGGTCATCTCCACCTGTTGCCTGAATGGCAGTGATGTAGATTTGGAGGAACTCGGACGGATTCTGAGTTCCATCAAACCTCTCTGTGGCCCCTGGTTTAAACTTGTCTGGTCAAACGACCGCACGAAGGCCGGGTGGGAAAGCTTTGCAACCTACATAAGGACCATGAATAGACCTGCGACTTTCGACCTGCTCACGGGCAACCTCATGCAAAAGGAGAAGTCACCCGTGGTCCCAAGAGAGAATGGACAGGAATTTGCTCCCTATCACGAGAATCCTCCGCCCATCTGGCTTTGTCATGACGAGAGGGGACGGGTGGTGGGCGACTTCGTCTACCAGAACCAGAATTAGAGTACTCTCGGTTGTGGTAACGCGTCGCCGATCGGGAAGAGGCCGTTGGGGTCGCCTCAGATGCGACCTCGTCCAACCTTTCCGCCAGGATTATGGCAAAAGCCGGTTTTTGCGCGTCTGTGACCGTAGGAGGAAAATTACGCAGGACCTCCGCGATAGATTGAAGTCGGCCATGCGTACTTCTTCTAGGGGCACCAGGCATTATCGTCTCTTCGTCCGCTGGGAAAAGCTCCGGGGGTAAAGACGGTGTCCGGTCGTGTCTACAACCACGTGATTGACGGGAAGAACTTGGAGCAGCATCGTAACAAGCCTGCGCATTTTGAAGAGCCTCTAGGGCTGTTCTGCGTAGTTCGTTGTCCTGTTGCTCACGATCTTGATCTTCGTTTTTTTTGCGTTCCTGTTCTTCCCTAGCAGCTCGTTGATCGGGAGTTTCTTCCAATAAAGCAGCGAATTGTCTAGGGAGTGAGGTCGCCGATGGAGAAAACATCTCCGTTTGTTCTGAGTCAGACTCGAAATCAAAGAGACAATGGAGGTTATCCTGGTCAAACCTCCCCGGGCTAATCTCCTGGTCAACATCGTTCTTTCCCTCAGCAGGGTCGTACGATGGACCGAAATCAACCTCTAACGCATTAAGAGCCTCGGTAGGCTCTGGATCTGCATTAGTTGCCTCTTGGTCGATAGACATAACCTGAGTAGTAGAGTCGACCTCCGGGACGTCTTCGCCTCCGGTTTCCTCCATTGGAACAGGATCACTAGGCGAAGGCATCTGGATGTGGGCATAATCCTCGAGATCGAAGTCGTTCTCAGAATCGTATGCTCCAGACATGATTCACCAAACCTCCGGATAGAGATGACGCCTTGAGAAAGGCCCCACGGTGGGCGCCAGCTGTCGACGATTCGGACTCGGGGTCCTTAGTCGAACTTATGCAGAATTTGTGAGTTGTGAGACCTTTCAGGGTGTCCCTCTGGGAAGGGATGATGAACCAAAGTCAGTTGGAACACAAAGAGATTTATACAGGTTCGGGCCCTTGATGGTGAGAGTAATAGCCCTACGTCCTGTTGAGATTTCACTATGTGTAGAAAAAAGGATTACAAAGTTGTGGAAAAGATAATCATAGGCGAAGATCTTTCCCGGGTGATTGTGTAAAGCACAACTAAAACCAGCCTATGAAAACTAGTTGATGTCTCTTGTGTGGCTTCTATCAATGATCTCTCCGTCTGATGCATTAACTTACCCTTTTATACTGGTCGAAAGGGCGCCAATACATAACGGCTTCGAACAGTTGCTTAGATGCAGTTTTGGTAACTGCACTTAACCTCCACTTAGGCTTAACACGTGCAATTAAGGGATAACTGCACATATTAACCTCCTAACAGTTGCTTCTGTACGTGGAGGAATCTTTGGGATACTCGGGATATACTTGTCGTAGGGTCTAAGTAATCCCGCGTCTCCTGGTCGAGAGTATTCTGACCGCGTGTTATCCGCAGTCATCTGACCGCGTATTATCTGCGGCCCTCTGTCTGCACATCGCATACGGGTCCCTGACCGCGCATTATCTGCGGCCTGATCACGTAGAACCTGCGACCATGTGTCTGCGCTTCCCAAGACAGCTGAGACATCAACGGGCACGTGCCTGGTTCGAACCTGTCTTGAACCAGACGCGCATTTATTCTGAACTAGCTCGGGTAACAATCCTCGTCACCATCAAATTAGCATGGCAGAAGTAGATGAAGAGAAAACTGCCTTCATTACACCCTTTGGCATTTACTGCTACGTCAGAATGCCATTTGGGCTCAAGAACGCTGGTTCCACATAACAGCGCTTGATGCAGAAGACCTTTCTATCTCAGTTGGGGCATAATTTAGAAGCTTATGTAGATGATTTGGTTGTAAAGAGGTTACAAAGTTCTAATAATGTAAATGATCTCACTGAGACTTTCTGTAATTTGAATAAACATGGAATCAAATTGAATCCTGAAAAGTGCTCTTTTGGAGTTTCTTCTGGCAAACTTTATGTTTTCTTGTTTGTTCATGAGGAATCTCAGTTAATCCCAACAAAATACTGGCCATTGAGCAAATGCGATCCCCTTCGTCAATAAAGGACGTCCAAAGCCTAACTGGTCGAATGGCGGCCCTAAACCGTTTCATATCACGGTTAGGTGAATATGGTCTACCTTTCTTTAAGGTACTATGTAAGCACAATGGTTTCCATTGGTCGGATGAGGCCGAAAAAGCCTTTCAGGAAGTCAATGCATATTTATCAAGTGCTCTAGTGTTGGTCTCTCCACAAGCAGGAGAACCATTACTCATTTACTTAGCCGCAACCCCATGCATGATCAGTGCAGTACTAGTCGCAGAAAGGGCAGGCGTGCAACGACCGGTATACTACGTAAGTGAAATACTAAACGGACCAAAGGAGCACTACCTCGAGGTCCAAAAATTACTTTATGCCCTCTTAATGGCTTCCCGAAAGCTGCAACATTACTTTCAAGCGCACAATATCTCCATGTCATCATCCTTCCCCTTAGGGGATTACTCCGTAATCCGGAAGCAACTGGTTGAGTTACGTAATCCGGAAGCAACTGGTTGAGTTGCGAAATGGGTGGTTGAACTAGGAGCATTCGATCTCTACTTCATTGCCCAAGTCACAATCAAATCTCAAATTCTCGCTGATTTTGTGGTCGAGTGGACTAATCCCGAACCACTTCCGCAAGAAACGACAGATTTGTCTACAAACGACCTTTGGACGATGTACTTCAATGGTTCTTGTGATTTTTCAAACTCGGGGGCTAGAGTGCTCTTGATCACGCCCCAGGGCAACCAACTCCAATACGTCATACCACTGCACTTTGTTGCGACTAACAATGCAGCAGAGTATGAAGGTCTTCTAGCTAGGCTTCGAGCAGCCAAATCCCTTGGAGTCCATCGGCTAGTGGTGAGGGGAGACTCACAGCTAGTCATAAATCAGGTAAACAAGGAGTATACCACCTCTGATGAGACAATGGATCGTTACATGGGCGAGGTGAGAAAATTGGAAAAATACTTCAGAAATTTCAAAGTCCAATTCATTCCGAGAAGAGATAATACTCTCGCCGACCAGTTATCGAAACTTGGGTCCTCACACGCATCCGCTCTGGTAGGAGTGTTCATCGAGCACTTAAAATATCCCTCAATCATTGAGATGACCGAGGCGATGACTAATGTCGCCGCCCTCGAGCAGGAAGCAGATTGGATCGGACCATTGAGAATCTATCTTGCGCATGGGACCTTGCCCGAGGACGAAACCGAAGCTGATTGGGTAGTTAGAAAAGCATGCATGTATAAACCGGTCGAAGGAACCATGTACAAAAAGAGTACGCAAGGCGTACTCATGTGTGGCATACCTCAGCAAGAAGGCAAATCCCTTCTAAGAGATATTCATGAAGCCATGTGCGGCGCACATGTATCCTACCGAGCACTGGTCGGAAAAGTTTTTGACAAGGGTATTACTGGCCTACGGCACTAAATGATGCCAGACACTTGGTCAAGACGTACCCCCAGTGTCAATTTCATGCACTGCAAACTCATTAGCCAGCATATGCATTACAAACTATCCCATTAACATGGCCATTCACCGTATGGGGGATAGATATTCTAGGGCCAATGCCCCAACTAGTTAATGGATACAAGTTCCTGTTCATAGCCATTGATACATTCACCAAATGGGTCGAGGCTGAACCAGTTCGAACCATTATCTCCGCTGCGACACAAAAGTTCTTTCACAAGAACATTGTGACGCGATTTGGTGTCCCATATTGCCTCATCATAGACAATGGTTCTCAATTCGTTAGCAGTCTTTTCCTCGACTATTGCGATGATATTGGTACCAAAGTTTGTTTTTCCTCTGTTGCCCATCTGCAAAGCAACACGGAACAGTTGAACATGCCAACGGGCAAATCATTCAAGTGGTTAAGAAACGCGTGTTCGACCGCCTAAAGATATGCTCGGGGGCTTGGGTAGATGAACTCTACTCCGTTCTATGGGCAATTCATACCACACCCAGTAGAGCCACGGGCAACACTCCTTTCTAACTAGTTTTTGGTGTCGAAGCCATATTACCAAGTGAAATACAACTTGGTTCTCCTCGCATCACCAACTTTGATACTGCAAATTCCACAAAAACATGCGAAGACGAACTCACCCTTCTAGAAGAAAAGCACAATCAAGCATTGTTTAGGTTTGCAGCATGTTTACAAGCTCTGCATAAATATCACAGCAAAAGGGTGCGACCACGTAGCCTTCACGTGGGAGACTTAGTTTTGAGAAAGATCCAAAATCAGTCTAATCGCAATAAATTCTCCCCCTGATGAGAAGGTCCCTACACTGTGGTCTCAATGCCACGACCTGGATCGGCTTGATTGGCTATGGAAGATGGCAGAGTTCTGTCCAATACTTGGAACATCGACCAACTGTGCAAGTTTTACGTGTAAGTTTCCCTTTCCCTTTTCCATTTTCAATATCTTTTTCATTTTATGTTACGGTTACATTCCCATTTTACCTCCTTCGGGCCACGCCTGGGGGCTGATCGCCTTGAGCACCTTACTATGATGATTGAGCTGATTCGCTGGCCAATCTCATGGTTGCATCTAGATAAGACATTTCTTTGTAAGCCGTTTCTCAACACTTTAGAAAATTACTAGCATGTTCTGATCATTCGGGTGGCTGTCAGTTAGCAATAACCTCATGACTTTATTTTAATGTGCTCTCAGGTCGGTCATTCGATGACATATAGTTCACACAAATGACCAGCCATTCAAATCCTGCGATCGTAACACTATGTCTCTGGTATCATCAATCACAGGAGGGGGCTAGGGGAATATAATTGTAACATTCAGTTTTAAGTTCAAGCATTCTACATAGTTTTTGTTAATCCTACTAATCATGTGTATTTGCAAGGTACAATAACTAAAGAAAGATCATTGCATTTTTTGAATATTCATTGCCAACCTCTCAGAAGATACAATAAGCAATAATACATCAAGGAAGGCCAAGATTATGTAACATTTTTTCTACAAGAACCTTGATCTAGGCCCTGGTCGCATCAAGTTGATCCTCACTGTTAAATACAATGTTCTCCACCGCTGGCCTCAAGTCCACATCCGGACAATGGTGGTGTCTGAACTTGCAGAATATAGTAGAGGCTACTTCACTGACATCAGTCTTCAGTGCCTCCTTGCGCTTCCTCACAAACTCTGGAATATTGGTGACAAGCAAGTCAGACTGGGTGGTGACTAGGCTGCAGGACTACGCAAGTGATAGGTCATCCCCCTTAGGATCGACAGTTTTTGCATCAAACAAGTCCGCAACTTCCTTCAGCTTGGCCAAAGTGTTTTTCTCAATGAGACAACAGTTTTTGATGATATCTTCAAATTTCTCCTTCTCGTTAAGAGCTAACTTTGTCTTCTCTTTGGCCATATCACTAGCCGACTGGAAGAGGTTAATGGTATTATGAAGTTTCTCAAGGTCGCGTCCTCGCCTGATGAACTTCTCTTCCAATTGATCCGTCTCCTTGGTCAGCTTGAGATTTATTTCTCTTTGACCTGATCGAAGAAAGAAACATATTCAGTATCATATACTCTTAAGTTCAAACAAGAAATGATAACTTTTGCTGAGATGAACTTACAATCAACATCGGCTTGCAGTTTACTGCGCACTGACGCAAGTTTCTCTATGTCCCCTTGGAGAGAATCGTGTAATCATGTCTTCTCCTCCAGGGATGGGAGGGTGTCTGAAAGTTTTTTATTGTTCTCCCTCAAGGCTTCGGCCACTCCAACTTCTTCATTGTTGCACAATGTGGCCATCTCTTTCAGTAAAGCAAAATTTTCCCTGCGACAATAACCAAAAATTGTCATTTCGGTCCATCATAAGGACTAAAAGTAAAGCAAGACACTTACTGTTTTACGCGGTCGCGCTCCGCTTGGACGACCTTGAACTTCTCTATCAGTAGACTGAACATAGTCGCGTTGTGAGCAGAGTTTTGCCATAGAATGATGAACGTACATTAAGGAAAATTCAGACGAATACTGAATAACATGGTGTAAGAACTTTGCTTACCTCCAAAAGGTCTTCAAAAAAAATTTCAGATCCAACCCCTTGGATGGATGAAGCCAAGCGATCACGCGCCTGCTTGGAGCATTGAGCTTCAGCGGCTCTCTCTGGCGCCGGACACTGCGGATCAGTGGACTGCACGACCTCCCTGACCAACAAAATGGTAGATGCGACCATGTCCATAATTGCGGTCGCCACTGTGACCCACTACTACAGAAAAGCTTTGCACTATCGGTTCAAAATCGTCTGTATTGATGGTTCTCATACCGCTAGTGATCGGCACGATAGACAAACCTAGCACTACTCTAACGTTTACAAAACTGTCAGTACAATAACTATATTCTAATGGTTCTATATCAGAAAACTGTTAGTACAATTCATTTATTCTAATGGTTCTCTACTTGCAACAGTAAGTATTATAAAATTTCTTCTAATGGTTCACTGCTCACAACCGTTAATATTGTAAAATTTCTTCTATCGGTTCACTACTCGCAACCGTTAGTATTGTTAAATTTCTTCTATCGGTTCGCTACTCAAAACCGTTAGTATTATAAACTTTCTTCTATCGGTTCACTACTCGCAACCGTTAGTAATATAAAATTTCTTTAAACGAAGGGAGCCTTATTCTAACGATTAAATGATCTGGAACCGTTAGTACTAGCATAACTTCATCTAATGGTTTTGATTTAGTAACCGTTAGAATATGTTACAAGCAGCTACATACACCAATTAAAATGGTACATTCGAACCATTAGAAGCTACAGATACAAATTAAAAAGGTACATTCACAGATACACCAATACAGAGATACACACATTGAACAGATTGAATATATTATTCACAGATTGAATTTATTCACAAATACAACAATATAGAGATCCATACATGCATTGAATAGATTGAATTTAATTATTCACATATTGAGTTTATTCACAAATACACCAATACAAATACGCACATATACCAATTCACACATTCAATGTATATTACAGAAGTCATTTACGATTGATCATTGATAGCGACTTCATCCATCACATATTGAGCCCAAATTTGTCGTAGCTCCTTTACCTGAGGCAGCTCGTATTGGTCTTTCAACATGGCGTTCTGCATGCATGTATGAAGTTAGGAACATACGTCACATCCAATGTTCGACTTTGAGTTAGGAAAAATGCTTACCTTAGGGAATTGGGCAAAGTCTGTCTTGATCAAGTCATACATAAACCTCATGGCATAGAACCCACATTCACACGATTGTGGCTGCTGATGGCACTAGGATAATTGCATATGCGAAGACATAAACCCACATTAACTCGAAAGAACTAATTAAGCATAAATTAAAAGATTCATCATGAGTAGTTCCATCCGTATTAATTACCTCATATTATTTTCAAGAAATTGTTGTGCCCTTCGACGCGTCATGCCTCCCTCCAATGGTAACATAATTTTTGAAAGCCCTGCATTTAATTTAGCATTGCCGGTTAATAGGTTATCATTAATTAGCTAGTCAGATCAAAATTTAAATCAATTGTGTTACTTACGCGTGTATGTGCCACGTGAGGGTGAAAACATGCGCTACCCTGTCGCTCATCGAATCGAGGTAGTACACCTCATTCTTTTATGGGCAAATGATGATGAGGACCCAGTGGCCCCTACATTGTAAATAAAAGAGAACCGTTTCATGTATATGTTAGGCATAACATACAAGAATGAGTTAAATTAGTAGAAAATGCACTAACCTTTGGTGGTACGGCGCAAGAATGAACTCCCGGTCTTGCTGCACCAGCAGTGCCCTTGATATATATTGCTCCACATGTGCTGGGTCCTACTCTAGCATCGTGAGGCTTATTTCTTCTGGGTTGAGGAAACCCACCCTGTCACATGCCCTCATCGACGTCAGCCTGTACATGCACCTGCATGCAAAGTAGACATTAGTAAGTATTGCATACAAAGTGATTAGATTTATTAAATGAACTACGACAACATATAGGATCAGCAAATTCATAGGACTCCAGTCTGTATGATGGATATATCAAGTTCCTGCCAGTTGAAAAGGTCGAACAAATCCTCGTGGGCCACGGATATGCTCCTGGCCTTACGGTTAAAATGTCTTGGCTTGAAGTGAACTAAGAAGTTCAAGTGGCACCAAGACTAGGTCAGGTACCACTCGTGGAGACTTCTGATTGTCTGATCCATATTGTGTAAAAGGGACTCCGACACGAGTGGGAACCCGTTCTTGAACGTACCCGACTAGCTTTGTTTCCCCTTGCCTTTGGCTGGTGAGCAAGTGTATACCTTCGAAGGTTCGGGCCAGGTGCCACCGGCTTCATTTGATGGCGTAGGGGCTTTCTGAGGAGGTGTGCCTCCTTTGGCTGGGGTCGAGGCCATCGGAGGAGGCATGGGGGCCGAAGGAGCTCGGTCATGCGCTACACTGGGGGTGGGGTCCTCAGGAAGTGTGTTGGCATCCAACGTCCACTTTAAGTTACAAACACGTATGTTAGATTTTGCAAGTTGAGTATATTAACAGAGTTGTAAGCTAAAATGGGTAGGGTTTACCTCCTGTAGTTCAACACCCTTCTTGGGCCACTGTATGTAAGAGCCCAATGCCTCAGTAATTGTCCGTATTTCGTCCGTTGGGACGGGCAACGGAAAAGCGCTGTAGCCTGGGAGGGCCATGTCGACCTGTACCTTTGCAAACCCAAGCTTCAGCGGCACGCAGTGGATCTGGACATCCTCCCAAGATGGATATACGACCCCATGTGCAACCACTACAGGGCTGTCGCCTATGTAGATTAGTAGGCTACAACTCTCCAGCTTCTGAAAATTTGCAAAAATTATAACAGGTTAACGAAACAATTCTAACGGAACGAGAGTGGCATCAACTAAAAGTGCATATATAGCTCAAGGCTTGCAATACCTCAAGTAGGTCCACCAGATCCACGTGAACCTTCAAGCCACAATTGCTCGGGCTAGTAGTGTCAACCTTGGCAGCTAGATCTACACCCTTGGACTGCACAATTCGGCTGAGGCGTTCGTACTTCTCATTCATTTGAGCGAAGATGTCTGTGAAGTGTGCAGTCACATCTAATCGTATCTTCTCGGCCAGCTCCAATTCCTTTTCCTTCCAGCTGTGAGCCTTCTTCCTCTGTGGCTCGGGCTCCAAGAAGCCTGTCGTGGTGTTACGAACACTCCGGCAGGTTTTGTGGATGATCCTAGCGAAGAAAACACGACGCGGGCTGACCGGGTGACCGGTCCTCCCCCGCCGGACAAGCACAACAAATGACACAAGGGTTTATACAGGTTTGGGTCCCGGTGGGGACCCTAGTCCTGTTGGCGTGCTCCCGACCGGAGTCGACTGGGGAAGCTCTCTCGGGGGGAGGCTTCCGGAGAACACCTGTGAGATTGGCTATTCTAGCTATAATGAGCAACTTGTTCTTACAAGAGGGTGTACAAGGGTATTTATAGCCCCAAAAGAAGCAAAAAGACTAAACTACCGCGAACGGTACCGTCGGATTGAGGGGGTAGCAACGACCTTCTCCCGGCTAGGTGCCTCGGATGCTTGACAGGTGGCCGTTGATTCCTGAGGCGCTTGTCACGCGACCTGCATGTGACCCGGGACCGGAGGCTTCTGTCTCCGGAAGGACGACGACGCTCGGGACAGGCACCGGGGGCCATGTCCCCGGGCGAAAGGTGGCGCCCGGGACAGGCACCGGGGGCCGTGTCTCGTGTCGCACCGGGGGCCTTGTCCCCGGGCAAGTGGCGGCGCACGGGACAGGCACCGGGGGCCTTGCCCCTGGGCGAAAGGCGGCGCTCGAGACAGGCACCGGGGGCCTAGTCCCCAGGCAAAAGGCACAACTTACCTGGACTTAGTCTCGCGGAGATTTCCCCCAATAGCAGCCCCCATGCCCTCCGGGGACGATGCTCGAGTTCCCGGAGGGTATGGTACATGTCATCGGAAAAATCTCTGGGTCAAGCTACCGGAACCGTGACGCTTCGATTCCCTTGCCGCGCGCTTACATCCTTGCCGTTTGGCCATAAATGCGCTTGCGGTTTGAACCGGCGCCTCGGTTTGGGCGCCCGTCCCTTCGTTTCCCGCGTGCGGTTTGAATTCCAACGGCGCGGATGTACCACAAGGTGCCACGTGGCACCCATCGGGGCCACGCTTCGCATCTATAAATAGGGCCTCGGGGGGCCCGGAGAGCTCATTCCAAATTTTCAAAACTCCAGCGCCCTTAGCTCTCCCGGTAGCCCTCTCTCGGTAGCCTTCTCCCGGTAGTTAGTTCCCGGAAGCTTAGCCTCTGGGACCTTTAGCTCCGCTTAGTTTTCGAAGCCTTAGCCACCGGAAAAAACTTGATGGCACCCAAGGGCCAAGCGAAGGCCGCGGAGGTGCCCCCCGAAGGAAGTCACAGCGGACTTCCTCTGGGCCTCCGAGTTCACGACCGGGGAATTGGAGTCCCTGATCGATTGGGGAGTTGTCACGGGCGGGGACGTCCGGAACCCCGTGAAAAAAGACAGAGCCCCCCGCCCCCGGCCCGGGGAGATTGTGGCCTTCGAGGCCTTCCTCGAGGCGGGGCTCCGGCTCCTGGTGCACCCATTGCTCTGGGAGTTCTTGAAGGAGTATGGGGTGGCTCTGAACCACCTCATGCCGAACGCCATCGTCCGGATGGGCCTATTCATATGGCTCTTCGAGACGGCGATCGGACGGGAGCCCACAATCCCACATGGTGAAGGGGGGACCCAAGTCCCCCTTCGGCTCGGTGATGATCCAGATTCTGCCATCCCGGGTAGCCGAGTACCCGGTGGCAGCCTCCCGGGACCACTAGGGGGACTGGATCTGGAGGTGGTTCTACTTCCGGGTCCGGGACGACGACGTGGTGTACTCCGCGGAGGACCCCATCTACAACCGGTAGTCCGCCCCAAAGCCCCCAGTGTGGACGGAGGAGGAGCTGAGGCTCCTTGGGAAGGTTGTCGCCTCCTGGTGCGTCCGCTCCATGCGGGACGCCGCCGAGGAGGTGATGCTCCTAAAGATCTCCCCCTTCTCACACGGGAGGAGGGGGATCGGGATGTGCCAGGCGCAGCAGCCCCCGCAGAAGCCGGTGACCCGACGTAAGTTCCCTATGACAGTTCATTTAATTCGTAAATTTTTCTAACTCTTACCTCTCGCAGTCCGGTCGTACCCGTCGGCCCGGGAGAAGGCGGAGAACCTCCTCGGGAGGTACTTCACCGATGAGCACGAGCGCATCATGAGCGTCGTGGGGGAGGGCCCTCCCCGGAACCTGGTAGCCGAGGCCTTCGGGCTAAGGCTACCGGAAAGGAAGCCCCTCCCTACCCCCGGTTCCCACAAGCGGGGAAAGGAGGTTGCCGGGGGTTCTAAGCCAAAGAGGGCTAAGGCTCAAAAAGCCCCCCGCCCATCGACGATGCTGACCTCTACGCTGGTGAAGTCTCGGGACGAGACCCCTAGGACCGGGCGTGCAAGGGCGCCGGCTCGGAAGGAAGCAACGCCCCCTCCCCCGGAGAGCCCTGTTGAGGCTCGGGGGAAGGGACCGACCGAGGATGGGGGGGCGTCCGATTCGGCGGACTACGCCCCGTCGCCCCCTTCGGTGGTAGCCCTCCTGGCGGCCCCGGTGCTTTTGGAGCCGGAGAGGCTGGAGGTGAGGTTCGCAGAGGCCTCGCCCCCGTGGGTGGAGTGGCCAGTAGACGAGGGGGGGGAGCCCCTCGGTCTATGAGGCCCCTCCGGGGGTGGAGGTCCCGGGGCCCCGCAGCCCGGGAAGGGGAAGGGGCTCACGATTCCTCCCCCGGGGGGGACCCCCTCCGAGAGCTCCTCGGCCACCTCATCGGAGGCCACCTCCTCGGCGATGAAGACGCCAACCATCGCCACCCCGGCCCACATTATGCCGGGGACCCGTCATCGGCCGCTATGGGACCGGCACCGGGAGGGAGACCCCCCTGCTTTCCGCGGGGGAGGTCGACTGCTACGCGGAGGGCCTGCAGACCCGGAAGGTCTAGGCCTAAGTCTTGGAGGGGACGCTCCGTGAGCGTTTTGGGGAGCTTCAGTCTCTCCAAATCCAGGTACTTACCCGAACTTGTGGGTGCTTTCTTTCGGCCCCCTAAACCCGAATTTTTTCTAACTCTTGAGTTTGTAGGGGGTGGCCATTACCTGGGGGCTTGAGCAGCGCGTCGGCCGGCTGCTGAAGGAGGCGGAGGAGAGGGCCGCCGCTTTCCAGGAGCAGCGGGATGATGCCCTCCGGGAGCTGGCTCAGGTCCGGGCCCCAGTCCATGCCTCCGAGACCGCCAACGACCGTCTCCGACGGGAGGCCAAGCCGAAGGAGGAAGTCCTCCGGGAGCTCGAAGGCTCGAGCGTCCAGGCGGTAACGGACGCAGGCCGCTCTGTCCGCTTGGCCCTCGAGGGCCTTGGCGTGAGCCTAGGCTCCGGGAGGAGCTCCTAGGTGCCCCCGGCCACTCTCACGGAGGTTGTGCGTTTTCTTAACGCACAAGTCTCCGTGATCCCGGAGGCCGTAGAAGCTCGGGCGCGAGGCCGGGCAATCCCCGTGGTGGCGGCCGCAGCCGGGCTCGTGGAGCACCGGGGGGTGGGCGCCCGGGCAATCGGGGGCCGCATCCCCCGGAGCTTCCCGGAGTTTTTCGAGCCCTCTCGCCGGGGGGTGGAGCAGCTCACCGGGGGCTTCTATGACCGGATCATCCGGGTGAGGTTCTCGGCACCGGCGCCTCCGGGAGCGGATGCCCCGGCCCCAGCGGAAGCCCCCCGGGGGGAGGACGTCAATGACCAAGTATGAGCCTCCCCCCGGGTCTTAGATAGGACCCCTTTTTTGCTTTCTTAGAATTTTGTTCCCGGTAGCTTCTTAGAAGAAGCCCCGGACACTTGTAAAAAGACATTTTGAAATGCAATAGAAGTTGAAAATTTTCTAATTCTTGAATGAATACAATGTTACCAGGTTTCCCGGGAGGCTACTCCTAGGCGAAGGTCCGGAAGAAATTCCCCGGGGGTGAGGCCTTTGAACCCCGGTAGGTGCCCCCCGGGGGATGCCCAAGCCGCTTTAATCTTGTTGAGCCTCTTCTCCGGGGAACGCAGCGGGGATGTTGTCCGGGAGCCGATCCGGTTGCGATGGCATCCAGAGTGGCACTTGGATAACTTCGATAATCATCGCGCCAAACTATCCCCTCCGCGTCCGGGGTCCCGGATGATCCCCCCTCTTCGGATACTTCCACCGGCGGGCTACGAGTATTGGCCCAAGGACCTGCTCTGGGAAGCTCAGTGTCGCATACGCGGGTTGTACCGGGACCTGACCCGGGAGCTATTGGAGGGCCTCCGGGACTATTAGGCGTAGAAGCCTTAGGACGTTGAGAATTTCTGGGTTATGGCCCGGGTTGTACCGTTTCCGATGCCCACCGGAGGGGGAAGATGTCCTCCGGTTGAATGATCAATAAAGCTGTGTTTTCTTGTTGCTTCGAGAATTTGCTTTTGATAAGATAGAGCTAAGTTTGCTCATTTTTCTTGGATGGTCTGGACGACTCTCAGGGGCTCCTTATCCCCCCCCTCCACAGCGGGCCGGAGGGTAGCTCCGCGCGCTGTGGGGGTGACAAAGCTCCCGAGATGAAGGCCTGTGACTTAAGAATTTTTCCAAGTTTTCCCAAGGCAAAAATTCCAATTTTACCAAGAGAAGCGTGTGGGGAAAACCAAGATGAGATTTTCGGATAGTTTTTCCGGGAGACAATCGTCCGGTCGCCGTGAGAATGGGGAGCCGGGAATAAGGTCTCCGGGGAAAAACGTCCAGGGAAATCTGAGACGAGATTTCTGGAGATAACTTTTCCGGGAGACAATCGTCCGGTCATCGTGAAAACGGGGAGCCGGGAATAAGGTCTCCAGGAAAAAATATCCAAGAAAACCCGAGACAAAATTTCCGGAGATAATTTTTCCGGGAGACAATCGTCCGGTCGCCGTGAAAACGGCGAGCCGGGAATAAGGTCTCGGGGAAAAAATATCCAAGAACCCGAGATGAAATTTTCGGAGATAGTTTTTCCAGGAGACAATCGTCCGGTCGCCGTGAAAACGGGGAGCCGGGAATAAGGTCTTGGGGAAAAAATATCCAAGAACCCGAGACGAAATTTTCGGAGATAATTTTTCCGGGAGACAATCGTCCAGTCGCCGTGAAAACGGGGAGCCGGGAATAAGGTCTCCAGGAAAGAAATATCCAAGAAATCCGTCCCGCTGGGGAGACTATCAACTCCCGGAGGAGGATGCGCCCGATGACGGGTCTGAGTATTTGGGTAGGGGACTAGTCTCCCAAAGTGACTCGTTACCACGGTCCCTGAGGACCGGGTTGCTGCTTACACTTTCAATCCACGAGGGGTGATCGTAAGCCGCCCTATGGGAGGGACTTGTTGGGTTGTGAGAGCCCACTTCCTCATGGGGAGGGCATCCTCGTTGAGAGGGCGTCCTCACGGGGAGGGCATCATCATGGGGCGGTAGTGTAAAGAACCTGCATTGAGACAATTGAAGAGAAAATCTAGTTGTATTAACAATGATAAAAAATACAACGCCTCCCCCCATGAAATCGCGAAAGGGGAGGGAACGGTGATTACAATGTCCCCCTCCCCCTCTGGCGCAATCGCTCCGGGGGAGGGGACAATAAGTACAAGGTCCCCCTTCCCCCTCCGGCGTAATCGCTCCGGGGGAGGGGACGGGCCTGTGTAGGCTAGACGTAAAACTTGCGAAGTAAATGCAAGTTCCACGTGTGCTTCAGCTCCTGCTCTTGAAGGTTAGAGAGCTTATAAGCCCCCGATCCTAGACCGCCGAGATCCTGTAGGGGCCCTCCCACTTGGGGGAGAGCTTGCCCTGGGCTTGGGGGTCTGTGACGCACTTGAGGACAAGGTCCCCAAGGCGAAAAGCCCTCTCGCGCACGCGCTGGTTGTATGCACGCGCCATCTCGCGCTCGTAGATGGCGTGGTGGAGGAGCGCTCGGTCGCGTTCCTCCTCCACGAGATCGATCTCCAGCCGCTGATTTGCCTCGTTGGCTTGGTATGCTGCGATCGTGGCTCCGTCTAGGAGCTCAACTCGCAGCGACCGAAAGCCAACCTCCGGGGGGAGGACTGCCTCAGCCCCGTAGACCAGGGAGAAGGGAGTACGTCCCGTTGCCTGGCTCGGAGTCGTGCGCATGGAGCAGAGGATGCTAGGGAGCTCCTCTACCCATGCACCCCGCTTAGAAGCGGCCTGCTCGAGTCATCAGCGTAACCCCTGTAGGATCACGCCGTTGACCCTCTCAATGGCCCCATTGCTCTGGGGATGGGCCATTGAAGCGAAGTGGATGGTGAGCCCTAGGCCTTCACAGAATTCCTGGAAATATGCTGAGTCGAATTGGGTCCCGTTATCAATAGTGATTTCCCGAGAGACACCAAAACGACAAACGATGTTTTTCTAGAAAAACTGCTGTACAGCCCGGGACGTGATGCTGGCCAAGGGTTCTGCCTCTACCCACTTAGTAAAGTAGTCAACTGCGACCACCGCATACTTGTATCCTCCGGGCGCTGGGGGGAAGGGCCCTAGGAGGTTCATCCCCCAACGCGCGAAGGGCCAAGTGATGGGGATAGTCCGCAGCGCTACAGTGGGGAGGTTCGAACCCTTGGCCATCTTCTGGCAAGCCTCGCACGTGGAGACAAGGTCTCGCGCGTCGCGCACCACCGTGGGCCAGTAAAAGCCCTGGCGAAGGGCCTTGGCCGCGATGGCGCGTGGGGCTAGGTGAGAGCCACAGCTCCCCGCGTGGATGTCTTCGAGAAGCTGGAGTCCCTCCAGTCGTGGGAGGCAACGGAGGAGGGCGGAAGCCCCCTGCTTGTAGAGCTTCCCCTCCAGCAAGAGGTATGCCCGGGCTTTGGCCCGGAGGCGCTTAGCCTCGGTCTCGTTGGGAAGTTCCCCCTCCCCCTTGATGAAGGAGACAAGGGGGTCCATTCATGACGGAGTTCGGGTGATCTCGGCGACCTCCGGAACGCGAGGCTCATCGCCCGTGTCCGGGGAGGCCACCGAGGGCTTCGCGATGATCTCCAGGAAGGCCCCTTTGGGGAGCGGTTCCTGGACACTGGCTGCCCGGGCTAGGGCGTCGGCCCGGTCATTGTCCCTTCGTGGGATGTGCCGGGCCTCGAGGCCGTCGAAGTGCTGCTCCATCTTACGCACCTCCTGCAAATAAAGGCTCAAGTTTGCGTCATGGCACAGGTAAGACTTGTCCATTTGGAAAACTACGAGCTGAGAGTTTCCCTTTACTAGAAGGCATCGAATCCCCAGGGACCGTGCGAGGCGCAACCCGAGGAGCAAAGCCTCGTACTCGGTGACGTTGTTGGTTGCGGGGAACTCGAGCCGCACTGCGTACTCGAGTTCCTTCCCCTCGGGGCTCCAGAGGACTACTCCCGCACCGGCCCTGGTGAGACACAGAGACCCATCGAACATGAGTGTCCAATGGTCACTACGTCGGGGCGGCGCGGGGTGGTCTTCGTCCCCGGTCCTGGAGGCAGGAGTCCACTCCGCCACGAAGTCGGCGAGGACTTGTGACTTGATGGTGGAGCGGCCTGTGAGGGAAAGGGAGAAGGGGGCGAGCTCGGCTCCCCACTTCCCGATCCGGCCGGTGGCCTCTTTGTTCCGCAATACCTCTGCCAGGGGGAGGGACGACGGGACGGTGATGGGGTGTCTCAGGAAGTAGTGGCGAAGCTTCCGGGACGCCATCACGATGGCGTAGCAGATCTTCTCCATCTCTGTGTACCGAGTTTTGGCCCCTTGGAGGGCCTCACTTACGTAGTACACGGGACGCTGCTGCCCCCCTTTCTCCTTCACCAATACCGCGCTCACGGTGACCGGGGTCGCGGCAAGGTAGAGGAGCAAGGGCTCTTCTGGAGACGGACTCACGAGCATTGGAGGGCTTGTGAGGTACTTCTTGAGGTCGTCGAAGGCCTCTTGGGCCTCGGGGGTCCACTGGAACCCCTCAAGCCCCCGGAGGATCTTGAAGAATTGGATGCCGTGTTCCCCCGACCGCGAGACGAAGCGGCTCAGCGTGGCTAAGCGGCGGGCTAGTCGCTGAACGTCCTTGATGGAGCACGGTGGGGGCATATCCAGGAACGCCCGGATCTTTTCGGGGTTTGCCTCTATGCCCTGTTGGGATACGAGGAAACCCAAGAGCTTCCCCCCGCACACGCCAAAGGCGCACTTCTCCGGGTTGAGCTTCAACCCATATGCGCGGAGGTTGCGGAAGGTTTCCGCTAAGTCGTTGACGTGGGCAGTTGCGGGGGGGCTTTTGACGACCGCGTCGTCGACGTAGACTTCGACGTTGCGACCGGTTTGGTCCTTGAAGACCAGCATCATGAGGCATTGGAAGGTCGCTCCCACGTTCTTCAGCCCAAAGGGCATGTGGACGTAACAGAAGGTTCCGAGGGGAGTTATGAAACTCGTCTTTTCCTCGTCCCCTTCCGCCATCCGGACTTGGTGGTAGCCCGAGTAGGCGTCCAGGAAGCTCATCAACTCGCACCCCGCGGTGGAGTCGACCAGTTGGTCAATCCGCGGGAGTGGGAAGTTGTCCTTGGGGCATGCGCGGTTGAGGTCGGTGAAGTCCACGCACATTCGCCACTTGCCGTTCGACTTCTTCAAGAGAACGGGGTTCGTGAGCCATTCGGGGTGCAAGACCTCCCGAATGAACCCCGCCTCTCAGAGTCGGGAGATCTCCACGTTGATCGCCTCTTGGCGTTCAAGGGAGAGTTTCCTCAGCTTCTGCTTGATTGGGGGGTAACCGGGGGTCACCGCGAGCTTGTGCTCGATGACGTCCCGGGCGACGCCCCGCATGTCCGAGGGCTTCCACGTGAAAACGTCAGAGCTTTCGCGCAGGAAGGCCACAAGTTGCGCTGCATGCTCCTCGGGGAGCTCCGCCCTGATCCGGAGGCCCCCTTCCGGACGCAGCTTGGGGAGGGGCCCCGGGAGGTATCGCCGCGACGTCTGATTCCGGGGGAGAAACCTCCCCCTCGGTGCTTTGATGATGTTGACGCTCTCGATCGTTGCAGTGGTGCGCTCGTATAGAGCGCGGGCCACGTCTTGGTCTCCCCGGACGGTGATCACGCCGTGCGGCCCGGTGATCTTCATGCAGAGGTAGTTTTGGTGGGTGGCAGCCCCAAGGCAGTTGATCGTGGTCCTCCCCATGATCGCGTTGTAGGAGGAGGGGAGGTCCACCACGTCGAATCTGACCATCTCGGTCCGGTAGTTCTCCGGGGTGCCAAACGTCATGGGGAGGTCCACCTTCCCCACGGGGTGGATCGCTTTCCCCGGGACGAATCCTTGCAAGGGGCCTGCCGTGGGTTGCAAGAGCTTCTCGTCCACCTGCATCTCCCTGAAAGCTTTCCGGTAGAGGACATCGGCGGAGCTCCCGCCATCCACCAGGATGCGGACCAGGTGGCAGTTGTAGATGGTGGCGGAGACGATGAGCTCGTCGTCATGGGGGAAGCGGACCCCGCGCGTGTCTTCCGCCGTGAAGGTGAGGGGGACATCCGACCACTTGGGTGGCAGGGACGCATGTAGCACCCCCACTACTTTGACTTCGCGTGCGTACTCCTTACGCTGGCGCTTGGAGTCCCGCCCGGAAGCGGACCCTCCCACTATGACATTAACATGCCGCTGGGAAGTTTGGAAGGGGAGAGTTTCTGACGGCTCCACCTCCTGTGCTCGTCTCTGTTGTCCCCCCGTGGGAGCAGGAAGGGCCGGTAGAGCCAACTGAGGGGGCAAGGAGGCCGGAGTCCCCCCCTGCCCATGCTGGTCGAGGAACGCCGCAAACTGCTGCAGTAGCTGGTGGTATTCCCGGGTGGCATGGGTACCGGACCCGTGGAAAGTGCACCACGGTCCTTCCTTGCCTCTCCCCGCGGGGCCTTCCCGACCGCGGGACGACTGTCCTCCCCCAGGGCCTCTTGGCTTGGGGAAGGGGTGGTTGCCCCTCGGGGCGTCGTGCGAGCCGCCTCCGCCCTCGCGGACAAAAGTGTCCCGAGGCTGTGGCTCGTTATGGCCCCCCTACCTGGGGTGTTTGAGGGGGTCCCTGGCCCCCCGATCAGCGGGGGTGGGAGCCCCCTGGTTTTTCTTCTAGAGATCGTCCTCCTCCGCCCAAGCGTACTTTTCAAGTATGTTGAAGAGCTTGTCGGCGGAGGAGGGGCAACTCCGGAGAGCCTTCGGTGGAGCTCTCCCGGGAGGATCCTGCTCTTGCACTCCTCGATGATCGTAGAGTCGGGGACGTGAGCCACTTTGCTCTTCACTTGAGCGAAGCACTTGAAGAAGCTGCGGATGGTCTCCCCCGTCCTCTGCCGAACAGTGTACAGCTGCGAAGAGTCCAGGGGACGCACATAGTTCCACTGGAAATTCGCGCAAAACTCACGCTTGAGCTGCGCGAATGACTTGATGGAGCCGGCCTTCAAGTTGTAGAACCAGGAGCGGGCAATCCCGGTGAGGTAGAGGGGGAAGACGTTACATTGTACCGTCTCGTCCCCCCCAGCCGCCGAGATGGCCGTGGAGTATACTTGCACAAATTCATAGGGGTCGGCCTCACCGTTGTAGTGTTTGATGTGCGGCGGGTGGTAAGGCCGCGGCCATCGGATGCATCAGAGTCTGCGACAGAGTGGCTGATTAGCCCCCTGCACTTCCTTGGGAGAATCCTGGTCGCTGTCCCCTTTGATGGGGGACACGCCTTTGTTGTCGGAGTCGGGAAGCGGCCCAAGAGGTCTGCCGGCGTGGCGGTAGCGACGCTTTTTTTCCGGGCTGGGGCTGAGTTCCCGGACGTCTGGGCTCTCACCCGGAGAGGTTGGCTCTTCGGCTGGTCTCTTCCCCCGGCCGGTGCGGGAGCGAGGCTCCCCACATCCGCGACCCGGGGGAAGCTCTTCCCCGCACTTAGCCGTGCGCATTCGCTCAACCTCCTCCCGGGAGAAGCGGACCTGGTCCGCCGGGGGCACCCTCGGGGGAGGCCCCGGGGGAGGAGGGAGCTCATGCACTGTAGCTACCGGCCCAGAGGCCACCGAGGCCGGCTGGGGGGAGCGCTCGGTGGAGACCCCCGGGACCGGAAAGGGGGAAGCCCCTGTATTACCCGGAACCGGGGAGGGGGCGCCCGTGGCGACGCTCGGAACCGGATAGGGGGAAGCCCCTGTATTATCCGGAACTGAAGAAGACGGTCCCCTCGAGGCGAAGTCCGGAACCGGAAAGGGGGGAACTTCCGTGATGACGTCCGGAGCCGGGGGGCCGTTGCGGGGAGTGACCCATTGTGGCACGGGAGCTGCTCTGTTGACCGCCCCCGGTGCGGTAGATTCGACCCGCGGGGTGGGACAGACTCCCGGCACAGGGAAAACCCCCGGCATATAATGGGCCCCCGGCCCAAGGAAAGAACCCGGAACGGGATATCCCCCCGGTGCCGCGAAGGGCCCGGGCACGAAGTAACCCCCCGGCACTGGGAAGGATCCAGGTGCCGGGAAGGGTCCGGACGTATGACCCGCCGGGGGAGGGTACCCCCTGGAGGGGTCATACGGGGCGACCGGACCTCCGGAGACCGGAGGGGCCACCGGGTGACCCATAAATGGGGGCATAGCCCCCGGGTATGGGTACTGCGCGTATGTGGGGGCCGATGGCCACGCCAACACGCGGAGTTGCTCATCCATAGAGCGCTGGGCGCGGAGCTGGCCCTCCACTAAAGCCTCAAGCAGGGCGTCCCGGGGAGCCGGGGGAGCCGTCGGGGGGAGGCTAGTCCTGGCCGAGGCTACCGCAACTACCGGGACCGACCAGGAGGTCGAACCACCTAAATTAAGAGGGAAGGTGGGAGGCGGTACCTGGGTCTGGCCGTCTCCGGGCGGAAGCTCTGGGACAGTCGTGTCCCGGATGGGTGGCGCCGGGTCTCCGGGACCAGCGTCACCGGGAAGGGCACGGGCCCTCGTTCTTGGGGGAGCCATGGCGTCTCGTCACGAGTCCCCACGGTCGGCGCCAACTATCATGGTGTTACGAACACCCCGGCAGGTTTTGTGGACGATCCTAGTGAAGAAAGCACGACGCGGGCTGACCGGGCGACCGGTCCTCCCCCCGCCGGACAAGCACAACAAATGACACGAGGGTTTATACAGGTTCGGGTCCTGGTGGGGACCCTAGTCCTGTCGGCGTGCTCCTGACGGGAGTCGGCTGGGGAAGCTCTCTCGGGGGGAGGCTTCCGGAGCACACCTGTGAGATTGGCTATTCTAGCAATAATGAGAAACTTGTTCTTACAAGATGGTGTACAAGGGTATTTATAGCCCCAAAAGAAGCAAAAAGACTAAACTACCCCGGGCGGTACCGTCTGATTGAGGGGTAGCAACGTCCTTCTCCCGGCAGGTGCCTCGGATGCTTGACAGATGGCCGCTGATTCCTGAGGCGCTTGTCACGCGACCCGCACGTGACCCGGGACCGGAGGCTTCTGTCTCCGGAAGGACGGCGACGCCCGGGAAAGGCACCGGGGGCCTTGTCCCTAGGCGAATGGCGGTGCCCGAGACAAGCACCGGGGGCCTTATGCCCGGGCTAAAGGCGGCACCCGGGATAGGCACCGGGGGCCTTATCCCCGGGCGAAAGGCGGCGTCCGGGACAGGCACCGGGCGCCATGTCCCCGGGCTAAAGGCGGCACCCGGGACAGGCACCGGGGGCCTAGTCCCCGGGCAAAAGGCACAACTTACCTAGACTTAGTCTCGCGGAGATTTCCCCCAACAAAGCCATCCTTCCATGGCACCATAGCCCCCACGGTTTGCGTCCGCCCTGGATGCTCCTTGTTCCCTAGAGCTTGAGTTAGGATGTCGTTCTCCCTATGGGGAGTAAACAATCCCTAGCTCGCCTCCTTCGAGCAAGAGATCTGTTACATTCAAAGCTTTACATTGTGAGGAAACAATATACAAACTTGTGCACACACGATTGATGATAGTTTTTTCTACCACTCTATGATTCCAACCAGGAAGTTAGCGAACTTACGATTCGCTGCACGACCTTGGCGTCCTTGGGGTTTGGGAACTCCACAGACCCTGTGGACGACACGGTTGACGAGGATTGTTACTCGAGCTAGTTCAGAATAAATGCACGCCTGGGACAAGACAGATTTGAACCAGGTAAGTGTCTGTTGGCATGATCTCAGTTGGCCTGAGAAGCGCGGACACATGGTCACAGGCTTTACGCGATCAGGCCGCAGACAGTGCGCGGTCAGAAGCCCGTAGGCGATGCGCGGACAGGAGGTCACAGACAGTACGCGGTCAAGTGATTGCGGACAATGCGCGGTCAGAAGGTCATAGACTATTTTCGACCAGGGCGACTCGAGATTGCTTATGCCCTACAACGAGCATATCCCGAGTATCCCGAAGATTCTTCCACGTATGAAGACAACTACCAGGAGGTTAATATGTGCGGTTATTCCTTAATTACACGTGTTAAGCCTGCGTGGAAGTTAAGTGCCATTGCTAAAACTGCACCCGAGCAACCGTTCGAAGCTGTTGTGCATTGGCGCCCTTTCGACCAGTACAAAAGGGTGAGCAAATGCACCAGATGATGAGACATGGGGAACAGATCTACATCGACAAGTTTCCATAGGCTAGTTTTAGCAGCATCTTACAGAATCACTTGGAAAAGATCTTCGCCTGTGATGATCTTTTCCACGACTTTGTAATCTCTTTCCTACACATAGTGAAATCACAACAGGACGTAGAGCTATTACTCCCTCCATCGAGGGCCTGAACCTGTACAAATCTTTCCGTGTTCCAACTGACTTTGGCTCATCACCCCTTCCCGAAGGGACACCCTGAAAGGCCTCATAACTCACAAATTCTGCATAAGTTCGACTGAGTACCCCGAATCCGAATCATCGACAGCTGGCGCCCACCGTGGGGCCTTTCTCAAGGTGTCCTTATTTCTATCCGGAGGTTCGGTGAACCATGTCTGGAGTATATGATTCCGAGAAGGACTTTGATCTCGAGGATTATGCCCACATCCAGATGCGTTCACCTAGTGATCTTGTTCCGATGGAGTAAATCGGAGGTGAAGATGTCCCAGAGGTCGACTCGACCACTCAGGTCATGTTCATCGACCAGGAGGCGACTGACGCAGAACCAGAGCCTACTAAGGTTCTTAATACGTTAGAGGTTGAATCCGGTCCATTGTACGACCTTGTTGAGGGTAAGAACGATGTTGACCAGGAGGTTAGCTCGGGGAGGTTTGACCCTGATAACCTCCATTGTCTCTTTGATTTTGAGTCTGACTCAGAACAAACGGAGATGTTTTCTCCATCGGCGACCTCGCTTCCTAGACAATTCGCTGCTTTATTAGAAGAAACTCCCGATCAACGGGCTACTAGGGAAGAACAAGAACACAAACAAAAGGAAGATCAAGATCGTGAGCAACAAGACAACGAACTTCGCAGAACAGCCCTAGAGGCTCTTCAAAATGCGCAAGCTCGTTACGATGCTGCTCTGAGTTCTTCCCATCAATCACGTGGTCGCAGACGCGACCAGACATCGTCTTTACCCCCGGAGCGTTTCTCGGCGGACGAAGAAATGGTAACACCTGGTGCCCTAGGGGAAGTACGCATGGCCGACTTCAATCTATCGCGGAGGTCTGGCGTAATTTTCTTCCTACAGTCACAGATGCGCATAAAACGGCTTTCACCAAAATCCTGGCGGAGATGTTGGACGAGGTCGCATCTGAGGTGACCCCAACGGCCTCTTCCCGGTCAGCGACACTTTCCCATGACTGAGAGTACTCTAACTATGGTTCTGGTAGATGGAATCGTCCACCACCAGTCCCGTCTCGGCATGACAAAGCCAGACGGGAGGAGGATTCTTGTGATCGGGAACGAATTCCTGTCCACTCTCACTTGGGACCACGAGTGACCTCTCCTTTGCGTGAGGTCGCCCGTGATCAGGTCGAGAGTCGTAGGTCCATTCACGGTCCTTATGTTGGTTGCAAAGCTTTCTCGCCCGGCATTCGTGCGGTCGTTTGGCCAGACAAGTTTAAACCAGGGGCCATAGAGAGGTTTGATGGAACTCAGAATCCGTCTGAGTTCCTCCAAATCTACATCACTGCCATTTAGGCAGCAGGCTGCGATGACCGGGTCATGGTCAACTATCTGCCTACAGTCCTCAAAGGACCAGCAAGAACCTGGTTGTTCAATTAACCTGAGGGTTCAATCTATAACTGGGAAATGTTGTGTGATGCCATCCTCAACAATTTCCATCGACTACTACAAACTTCGACCGAAACTCTTCGTCAGTTTGTCAAGAGATTTGTTGGGGTGAGAAATACCATCCCAAACATATCTGATAACTCTGTTATCAGGGCGTTTAAATACGCCGTTCGATATCGGAGATTCACCGAAGATTTTCTCATCCATCCTCCTCGATCAGTAGCCGATCTCTTTGATATGGCCGATCGATATTCCGACGCGGTCGAGGCTGTTGAATGGAATTGGATGGTTGATAAGGGTAACCTACCGCCTCAACCAGGTCTCAAGGACGTGAAAAGGGAGGATTCAAGTAAGAAGCCAGAATCTTCATCAGGCAGGAAGTCGAAGAAATCAAAAAGGAGTCGATCTGGACAGTACCGAAAGGTCGCGGTCGCAGAGAAGCCTCCATCGACCAAAGGTAACAAACATTCATTTAAAAATAAAACTGCTTCTAGTGGTCGCAGTGCCGACCAGCCAGAGAAGTCGACTAACCCGCAGGAAGGCAAGAAATGGTGTCGGCTCCACAACTCCGCAGGCCACGACCTCAAGAATTGTAGGAGTTGGTTGAAGCAGTTGGATGACTTCGACCAGGGGATCGGACCTATGCCGACCTTACCAACTAAGGAACAAGCTTGCGGGCTAAGAGACGCCGACGGGGACGAAGAGATGTCTTACCAGGTACCTCGTAATCATGTTAATGTTATTTTTGGAGGTTCCTCCTCTTTTGTTTCTAAGAGGCAATTTAAAGCCTTTTATCGAGAGGTTAACCAAACGGAGACTCCCCTTGGACATCTTATTGGTCAAGGCGCTCGATGAGATGCAGATTCCTCATTCGAAAATCAAGCCCATAATCCATCCATTTTATGGGATCATTCCTGGTCCCTCTATGATGCCATTGGGACAGGTGGTGCTCCCGGTCACGCTGGGAGAACCAGATAACTTCCGAACAGAATTAGTTACTTTTGATGTAATTGATTGTGATTCGTCTTACAAACGCAATCTTTGGTAGGCCAACTCTTACTAAATTCATGATGGCTACGCACTATGCTTACCAGTGCAGCAAGTTGCCTGGCCCCAAGGGTGTTATTTCGGTCTAAGGTAGTCGCAACGTGGCATTGACGTGTGATCGGCTATCCATGGAGATGGTAGACCAACTTCCCCTCCAAGACGCCCAGATCACCACAGTTGTAGCTTCTAGGCCCCTATAGAGTGTTTTAATAATTAATGACAACTACAAATGCTATACTAACGTTACCTGTCTAGTTGTGTCAAAGAAAGTACTTAAAAGACAGGTCAATGAAAGGCAAAGAAAGAGCATCATGATGAAGAAAGGGCATTGATCAAAAGGGCAAAGGTACGAAATAGGATCTTTTCCGTTTTTACCGGTCTAAGGTGATTAGAGAAGAATTTTGACCAGATTTTAGGATAGCTGCCGTACTATTAAGTGGAGCATGTGGTGTATCACAAAATACTTCATCTATGTGCCACATATCATAAAATCAACTTGCATTGCATGCTAGAAGGTCACATCCTTTGAGAATGCTTATTTCAGCTCATGTCTGTCTCAGTCGGTCTGACCGTGTGTTAGACCGGTCTGACCGAATTATCGGACTAACCGTTTAAGATCTCGGACTGACCGAAGTTGTGTCTATGCATAGTGTATTCCTTTTTAAGGTCGGTCTGTCCGTAGTTAAATTCTCGATCAGACTCCTGGAACCTCTTGTTTTATCCTTCTGGCATTTTGAGCTATTACGGTCTGACCGTTTGTTAGAACGGTCTGACCGTTAAATCGGTCTGACCGTGTTTTTGTACTGCGGTCTGACCGTTTGGCCGGTCTGTCCGTATATATCGGCCTGACCATATAAGGTGTCTAAAAACTATGTCGTCTCTGGACAGTTTCACGGTCTGACCGAAATATAATCCGGTTTGACCGTATGTGTGCCTGACAAGGGCAGTTGAGCATTTATTGCGCCTGTTTAATGCCGTTGCAATTGCGGCGGTCTGACCGAGCTTGTGCCTGCGGTCTGACCGCCAGGTGATCTTTTTCTCCCAACGGCCTGTAACGGCTATATTAATTGTGGGGGGTATATATACTCCCATGCACGGCCCTGTTCAGGACTTTTGGCATAATCTTGAGCATTGTCATCATCCTTGAGAGCCTAAGCTTGTTTCATACACTCTAGGTTTCAAATTCTCAAATTTGTGAGAGTGTGCATTTGAGATCTTCTAGTGCATTGCATTTAGATCATTGAATCAATCGTGTGGCACTAGGAGAAGGCAAAGTGATCATCACCGGCTTGTTACTCTTGGAGTTTGCCGGCTCCTAGACGGCTAGGAGAAAGGTTTTGAAGAGCTCTTCAAGGAAGATTGTGAAGAAGCTTCAAAACGTCTTGTGAAAGGTTGAGCACGCCTTGCCGGAGCGGTAAAGTGCATCCTTAGTGAAATCGAGGTTTGGATAACTCATCATACTAATCTGGCTCAAGATCTAGGTCACTTCTCGAGAGAAGGTTGACTAGATAGAGGAGCGGTTAGAGATTTGAGTTTGCCTCAACGTGGATTAGGGGTGATCGGCAAATCACCGAGACCACGGGATATATCCTTGTATTGAAATTGTTCTTTGTTCATCTTGTGTTACTTAAATTGCTCTCATTTATTACAATTTGTTTGATTTATTGTATTTTGCTAAAATCGCCTATTCACCCCCCCTCTAGTCGATATCCTAGATCCTTTTCAATTGGTATCAGAGCGAGGACTCCTTTTTAGAGGATTTAACCATCCCGGAGTAGGATAAAGATGGCTAGTGAGGGTCGGATCAATATTGGTAAACCACCACTCTTTGATGGATCTAACTATACTTATTGGAAAACTAGAATGATGGTCTATCTTAAAGCCATGGGTGGAAAGATTTGGAAAGTGGTGGATGAGGGGTTTGCAATTCTTGATGATGATGACATGACCAACTTAGATAGAGATAATGCCTTAGCAAATGCTCAAGCCATGAATGTTCTTTATAGTGCTCTAAATCTAGGTGAATTTAATAGAATTTGTAAACTTGAAACGGCCCATGATATTTGGAGAAATCTTATGGATATTCATGAAGGAACCTCAATGGTCAAGGATGCTAAACTATTTATCCATAAGGGCCAATTTGAAAAGTTTGCCATGTTGCCCAATGAAGATGTATCGGAGATGTTTAACCGATTAAATAACATCGTAAATGAGTTAAAAGGGCTTGGTATGGATGTCACAAATGTGGAGTTTTGTCATAAGTTTCTTAGAGCTTTACCTTCTAAATATGATACAATTGTAACCTTACTTGTGCGTTCGAACTTGAAGAGTGTGACTCCGTTGGAAGTCTTGAGTGAGATTCTCACTCATGATATATTCAAGAAGTCTCAAGAAGAAGTGAAAGATGAGGCTTCCGACTCCAAGAAGAAGAGCATTGCACTCAAAGCTCAAGTCTCCAAAAGGGAAGACAATGAAGAGGAAAGTGATGAGAGAGACACCGATGAGGAAATGGCTCTCTTCGTAAGAAAATTCAAGCGGTTCATGAAGAAAAGATATCAAGGGAAATCTTTCAAGAAAGGACAAACATCCAAGAGAAACCCATTTGAAGAAAGAAGATGTTTTGAGTGCGGTGAAAAGGGTCACATCTCCACACAATGCAAAAATAAGGAATAAGAAAAATCAATGAAGAAGAAGAAATACGAGAAGGAAGGAGAAAGCAAGAAAAAGGTTTTCAAGAAATATTATAAGAAGAAGGATGGGCAAGCTTGCTTCATTGAGTGGGATTCGGATGCTTCAAGTTCCGATTCCGATGATGAGGATGAAGCGTCACCCAAAGGACTTGCCGGAGTAGCTATCAAGGAAGCTCCATCTCTATTCTCCACTCCTCATTGCCTCATGGCTAAAGGAGAATCAAAGGTATCTTGTGATGAAAATGAATATACTTATGATGACCTAGTTGAGATGATCACTGATTTTGATGACTATATGAGTAAGGAAAAAGAAAAATTCAAGGAATTGAAGAAGAGATACAAAGCTCTTCAAAATTCCTATGAGGAGCTAAACACATCTCATGAGAGTCTCAAAGAAACTCATGAGATGCTCAAGGAAGCTCATGACTCTCTAATTACTCATAAAGCCAACAAATCGAGTAATGACATAGGCATCACTTGCAATATGTTGAATGATTTGCCCATGATGTCTACTTCTAGCATATCTACTTCTTGTGAAGACTTAAATGAATTCCCTACTAGACCTAAAATTGAAGATAATGTGCTTAGTCTTGAAAACAACAAACTTAAAGAAGAAATTGAAAAACTAACCAATGACCTAGCAAAATGCTATGTAGGAGAATCAAAATTAAGACATCTTCTAGATAGTCAAAGATTTTCCTTAAGAAAAGAAGGACTAGGTTTCATTCCCAAAAAGGGTAAACATGCTTTTGTTCCAACTAAAACCGTTTTTGTAAAAGAAAAGGGATATTGTAACAAATGTAAAAGTTTAGGTCATATTGAAAAGAATTGCCATGCTAACAAAAGCATTTCATCTCCTATATTCAATTCTTGCTATGTATTGAAGAAAATGACAAATGGCGATGTTAAAGCCAAATTTGTTGGAACCCCGATCATTGGTGCCGAAAAGAAAGCCATTTGGGTCCCAAAATCCTTGGTAACTAACCTCCAAGGACCCAAAAAGGTTTGGGTACCTAAAAGGACCTAACTTTGTTTTGTAGGTAAATTACAAGGCGGGAGGACAACATTGGGTGCTCGATAGTGGATGCACTCAACACATGACCGGTAATCACAACATGTTCTCCTCACTAAATAACAAAGGTGTGGAATATGACAAGATCACGTTTGGAGACAATAGTAAAGGAAAGGTAAAAGGTTTAGGTAAAATTGCCATCTCAAACGACCTCTCCATATCTAATGTATTGCTTGTTGAATCTCTAAACTTCAACCTCTTATCCGTAGCTCAACTTTGTGATCTTGGATTCATATGTGCATTTTATCCAAAAGAAGTAATTATCACTAGCATTGATGATAATAAGTTGATTTTCAAAGGTTTTAGACATGGCAACCTCTATTTAGTTGATTTCAATTCAAATGATACTAATCTTGGTACATGCTTGTTTACAAAATCTTCCAAAGGTTGGCTATGGCATAGAAGGCTTGGGCATGTTGGAATGAAACAACTAAATAGACTAGTTAAACATGATTTGGTTGTTGGACTAAAAGATGTAAAGTTTGAAAAAGACAAATTATGTAGTGCTTGCCAAGCCGGAAAACAAGTTGCAAACTCACATCCAACTAAAAGCACAATGTCAACTTCGAGTCCACTTGAATTATTGCATATGGATTTATTTGGACCAACTTCTTTTGTGAGCATTGGTGGCAATAGTTATTGCCTTGTCGTTGTAGATGATTTTTCTAGATATACATGGATATTCTTTTTGCATAAGTCAATTGTGTTTAACACTTTCAAAAGCTTTGCTCAAAGGGCCGAAAATGAATTTAGCTTCAAGATCAAGGAAGTGAGAAGTGACAACGGCTCCGAATTCAAGAACACCAAGGTTGAAAATTGGTGTGATGATAAAGGCATCAAACATGAGTTTTCGGCCAAGTATACACCGGAGCAAAATGGAGTAGTCGAACGAAAGAACCGGACATTGATAGATATGGCAAGGTCTATGCTTTCGGAGTACAATGTTTCGGACACTTTTTGGGCCGAAGCAATCAACACCGCGTGCCATGCATCAAATCGTCTTTATTGTCATCGGCTACTAAAGAAAACTCCTTATGAGCTTCTCATTGGAAGGAAGCCAAACATTTCCTACTTCCGTGTGTTTGGGTGTAAGTGCTATATCTTGCAGAAAGGTACACGCTTATCTAAATTTCAAAGTAAATGTGATGTAGGATTTTTGTTAGGATACTCATCGAATAGCAAAGCATATCGTGTCTACAACCAAAACTCCGGTTTGGTTGAGGAGACACATGATGTTGAATTTGATGAGACTAATGGCTCTCAAGAGGAGCAAGAAAATTTGGATGATGTAGGTGATGAAGGGTTGAGAGTGGCAATGAAGAACATGACCATTGGGGATGTCAAGCCTAAAGAAGATAGTGATCAAGATGAAGATCCATCCACTCATGCTATCCCCTCTTCATCAACTCCTCAACACGAAGATCGAATAGTTGAAGTGGTCAATGTGGAAGACTCCTCTCAACAACAACCGGAAGTACCTTCTACCTATACTTCACAAATCCCGGTTGACCATCCAAGAATTCATCACTCAATTTCCAAAGATCACCCCGTCGATCAAATTGTTGGTGACTTGTGTAAGGGTGTTCAAACTCGTTCTCGTCTTGCTTCATTTTGTGAAAATTACTCTTTTGTTTCCTCCTTTGAGCCCACACTTGTAGATGAAGCTTTAAAAGATCCGGATTGGGTGAATGCTATGCATGAAGAATTAAACAACTTCACCCGCAACAATGTTTGGGAATTGGTAGAAGAACCAAACCCGGATGAGCATAATGTCATTGGAACCAAATGGATTTTCAAGAACAAACAAGATGCAAACGGAGTGGTAGTAAGAAACAAGGCAAGATTGGTGGCTCAAGGATACACTCAAGTTGAAGGTTTGGACTTCGGTGAAACCTTTGCTCCTGTAGCTAGACTTGAGGCTATTAGAATCTTACTTGCTTTTACTTCATCTCATAATATTAAACTATATCAAATGGATGTCAAAAGTGCATTTTTAAATGGAAAAATTAATGAGTTAGTATTTGTTAAACAACCTCCCGGATTTGAAGATCCTACAAAGCCAAATCATGTGTATAAACTCTCCAAGGCTCTTTATGGTCTTAAACAAGCACCTCGTGCTTGGTATGAAAGACTTAGAGACTTTTTAATTTCAAAAGGCTTTAAAATTGGGAAAGTTGATACTACATTGTTTACTAAGAAAATTAGAAATGATTTCTTTGTATGTCAAATTTATGTTGATGACATCATATTTGGATCTACTAACCAAGATTTTTGCGAGGAATTTGGTGATATGATGTCCAGGGAATTTGAGATGTCTTTGATAGGTGAATTAAGTTTCTTTCTCGGATTACAAGTTAAACAACTCAAGGAAGGAACTTTCATCAGTCAAAACAAATATGTGAAGGATCTACTCAAGAAGTTCGGACTTGAAGAAGCAAAACCAATCAAGACACCAATGGCCACAAATGGTCACCTTGTCTCTGACGAAGGAGGTAAACCGGTAGACTCAAAGCTTTATAGATCCATGATTGGTAGCTTATTATATCTAACTGCTTCTAGGCCCGATATTATGTTTAGTGTTTGTATGTGTGCAAGATTTCAAGCCTCTCCTAAAGAAAGTCATTTAATGGCCGTTAAGCGCATTTTGAGGTATCTAAAATACTCATCTAGCATAGGGTTGTGGTATCCTAAAGGCTTGAATTAATTGGATATTCTGATTCCGATTATGCGGGATGTAAAGTGGATAGAAAAAGCACCTCTGGCAGTTGTCAACTATTAGGAAGATCTTTAGTATCTTGGTCCTCTAAGAAACAAAACTCTGTAGCTTTATCAACCGCCGAAGCGGAATATGTTTCCGCGGGTAGTTGTTGTGCACAATTGCTTTGGATGAGGCAAACATTGTTGGATTATGGAATAAAATTTGAAAAAGTGCCTCTTTTGTGTGATAATGAGAGTGCGGTGAAAATAGCCACAAATCCAGTTCAACACTCTCGGACCAAGCATATAGATATCCGACACCACTTCCTTAGAGATCATGTTAGCAAAGGTGATGTGGTGGTGGATAATGTGAGAACCGAAGATCAATTAGCGGATATATTCACTAAGCCCTTAGATGAAAGCCGTTTTTGCAAACTTCGAAATGAGCTTAACGTCATTGATATATCAAATGTGGCTTGAATTGTTGGACTCATATTGAATGTGCTTATATTATCACTTGGTTGCTTAAACTTCCTCTTTTAGAGCTTTTTAGGCTCCTTTATCGGCAATTGAGCGAAATGAACCAAAAACATGTTAAATTGTAAGAAAAATTCTTCCCCTTTGGTGATATTGCCTATATCTTACCTATGATTACCTTATAGTTATATATATCTCTCTCAAAAATCTCTTGAGCTTCAATTCAATCAAAATCTTCCAAGAAATTCAGTCCTTCCAGCGGTCTGACCGAACCATATACGGTCTGACCGAATGCATCTCCAGAGAGCATCTTAGATTTCTGCTTCCAGTGGTCTGACCGGTATCTCTTCTACGGTCTGACCGAATTTTCATGACCAGAGACCTTTTTAACCCGAATCTCTTGTCCTTTTTTTTGCCTTTCTTCCCCACTTCTGTCTCTTTCACGTGCGCCTCAAATTCTTGGATTCTTCCTCTCCGGTCAAACCCTCATCAAGCTCGGACAAACCGTGGTTCAAGATCATCATCAAATCATGTCTTCTAGGTACATTGCTCAGATTCCTCTCTTTTTTCCTTTTTCTCTTCTGTTCATCTAGAAGTTTAGGGCAAATGTGTTAAACCTGGTCCAAATGTGGTTGTCTCTTGAAATTGATTCATCCTGTTGATGCAATGTGTAGTCTCTCTCGTATATCTATCTGCATTGCTCCCTAGAATCAACAAAATCCCAGAAATCATGCCAAACCCTAACTCTACGGTTGCGCCGGTCTGACCGACCATGTTTCGGTCTGACCGACTGTAACAGCAGAGCCAGGATGTGCAGTTCTGTTATCGTCTCAATTATTGTCATGCTTTCCTGTTTCATGTATCTTACTTGCTGTATATCTTCCAAATTGTATAGTGGTCGAGGTACTCAAGGCGCTGGCTCCATTCGGACCAACAAGAAGAAATTGGCTAAGCGGCCGAAAAGGGTTGTACCCTCGAGTAGCAGCGACAGTCACGATGACGACTGGGTACCCTCGGCCGATGACTCAGAGACAGAGCAGTTGTCTCATCGGGGTGGATGTTCTCATGTGGGCATGGACATCGAAAGTGAGGACGATGAAATAAACGTCCATGCTTATCAAGGCCCAAAGAAGAACTGGACGTCGAGCGACTACACGAAGGCAAGGACCACCTATGCCTACGATCATGCCAATGATGCCACGACGCCTCACTTCTACACGATGACGCAGTAGGATGCCTTCTACGGTCATTTGGTCCATAAAAACATTTTCGAACACAAATGGATCGAATGGGCCTATGTTGTGAATCAGCCCATCATGGCTCCCTTGGTGCACATCTTCAAGGATATAGGGCTGTATGACTTTGTGGAGCACAAGTGCCCATGGAACGCCACCGCTATCAGACAGTTCTATGCTACAGTTGAGATCAAATGGGCAGATCAGCAGATTATATGGATGACAGGGTCTAGGCGCTATCAGGCCACTTTTGAGGAGTTTGCTGCGGCAAACAAGCTGAAGTATGAGGAGCTGAAGGAGGGGATCGACATGGAGGAAGAGGATTACCTTCATGAGGACGACTGGCTCCAGTTCTATGAGCAGCCGGGAGGCAGACAGCGGATTGTACCCGGTACTGTTACCGGTCTCAAAGTCCTCCCCGCTGTAGTCAACAAAATTGTACAAGCCACGATCCATCCAAAGAGTGGAAACCAAGAAGCGGTCCGGGATTACTACTGGAACTTCATCGATCACATCCTCTAGAGTCACCGGATCAACATTGTCTCCTTCATTTTGAAGACTATTGAGGATGTATCTGCGGCCACTCTGCCAAATCTCTACTATGCTCCATATATCATGTCTCTGCTGCTCCAGAAGACAAAGTTTCCTCGCGGGTCTTGCGACATCAGGCATCTCGGCTATAAGCCGTTCAGTGTCAACCCGCGCGTCTTAGCTCGAGGCCAAGGAGCACAGCATCAGCAGCAGCCGGCTCAGCCTATGCCTCCTCCTCCTCCACCTCAGGCTCAACAGGCACCACAGTCGAGCCAAGCCCCCGTCTGGTTTTCTCAGTTCCAGCAGCAGTTCCATCAGCCCATGATGGATCAGTTTGCTACTCTTCTCCAAGGACTTGAGCTCGCTCGCTCGGACTTGGCGGCTCTGCACGATCAGTTCCAGACCTTCTCTTCGCGCCAGGATCAGTTCAAGCAGCGCTTCGACACCTTCTCCACTCACTTCTACACTCGTTTCCCACAGACTCCTCCTCACCATCCTCCCGATGATGATGCTCCAGCTGATACTTAGCTTTTTATGGCAATTGATGCCAAAGGGGGAGAGAGAAGAGAGTAGAAGAGTAGGAGAGAGATAATGAACAATGAACCTTAAATGTAAAATGTAAATGAAAACTCTTGGATGAAAAATCTTTTGGTGTATAGAAGTTTTAATTTAACTTGCTTAGTTGGATATCTCTTTTATGATCTATGTGGATGTTATGTGGTTGTTATTTATGTTGGATGACTCTTGTATGAGAAATGGTACTTCATGATATATGTGATATGCTTATAATAGTTACATATGACCTTGTGATCATGATATATGTGATATGCTTCCTATACACATGCTTGAACTCCACTAAAATGCCAAAATTCTCTTATTCATACATTTAGGGGGAGTGTCTTATTCTTCGATGCTTATTGTAAAAATACTCCTTATGCTTAAAACTCTTTCATCTACTCTTTATGTTGTCATCAATTACCAAAAAGGGGGAGATTGTAGCTTCTAGGCCCCTATAGAGTGTTTTAATAATTAATGACAACTACAAATGCCATACTAACGTTACCTGTCTAGTTGTGTCAAAGAAAGTACTTAAAAGACAGGTCAATGAAAGGCAAAGAAAGAGCATCATGATGAAGAAAGGGCATTGATCAAAAGGGCAAAGGTACGAAATAGGATCTTTTCCATTTTTACCGGTCTAAAGGTGATTAGAGAAGAATTTTGACCGGATTTTAGGATAGTTGCCGTACTATTAAGAGGAGCATGTGGTGTATCACAAAATACTTCATCTATGTGCCACAAATAATAAAATCAACTTGCATTGCATGCTAGAAGGTCACATCCTTTGAGAATGCTTATTTCAGCTCATGTCTGTCTCAGTCGGTCTGACCGTGTGTTAGACCGGTCTGACCGAATTATCGGACTAACCGTTTAAGATCTCGGACTGACCGAAGTTGTGTCTATGCATAGTGTATTCCTTTTTAAGGTCGGTCTGTCCGTAGTTAAATTCTCGGTCAGACTCCTGGAACCTCTTGTTTTATCCTTCTGGCATTTTGAGCTATTACGGTCTGACCGTTTGTTAGAACGGTCTGACCGTTAAATCGGTCTGATCGTGTTTTTGTACTGCGGTCTGACCGTTTGGCCGGTCTGTCCGTATATATCGGCCTGACCGTATAAGGTGTCCAGAAACTATGTCGTCTCTGGACAGTTTCACGGTCTGACCGAAATATAATCCGGTCTGACCGTATGTGTGCCTGACAAGGGCAGTTGAGCATTTATTGCGCCTGTTTAATGCCGTTGCAATTGCGGCGGTCTGACTGAGCTTGTGCCTGCGGTCTGACCGCCAGGTGATCTTTTTCTCCCAACGGCCTGTAACGGCTATATTAATTGTGGGGGGTATATATACTCCCATGCACGGCCCTGTTCAGGACTTTTGGCATAATCTTGAGCATTGTCATCATCCTTGAGAGCCTAAGCTTGTTTCATACACTCTAGGTTTCAAATTCTCAAATTTGTGAGAGTGTGCATTTGAGATCTTCTAGTGCATTGCATTTAGATCATTGAATCAATCGTGTGGCACTAGGAGAAGGCAAAGTGATCATCACCGGCTTGTTACTCTTGGAGTTTGCCGGCTCCTAGACGGCTAGGAGAAAGGTTTTGAAGAGCTCTTCAAGGAAGATTGTGAAGAAGCTTCAAAACGTCTTGTGAAAGGTTGAGCACGCCTTACCGGAGCGGTAAAGTGCATCCTTAGTGAAATCGAGGTTTGGATAACTCATCATACTAATCCGGCTCAAGATCTAGGTCACTTCTCGAGAGAAGGTTGACTAGATAGAGGAGCGGTTAGAGATTTGAGTTTGCCTCAACGTGGATTAGGGGTGATCGGCAAATCACCGAGACCACGGGATATATCCTTGTATTGAAATTGTTCTTTGTTCATCTTGTGTTACTTAAATTGCTCTCATTTATTACAATTTGTTTGATTTATTGTATTTTGCTAAAATCGCCTATTCACCCCCCCTCTAGTCGATATCCTAGATCCTTTTCAACAGTGTCCACTGATACGATCAAAGCTACTCCTCGACCAGATGAAACACTCAAACTGGTTCCATTGTACCCAGATGATCCGTCTAAGATGATTCGGGTTGGATCAGGCCTGGATGACAAATAGGAACTCGAGCTCATTGTTTTCCTCCGGGCTAATGCAGATGTGTTTGCGTGGAAATCATCCGACATGCCAGGTGTCCCTAGGGAAGTAATTGAGCACAGGTTAGCAATTCGACCTGGACAGCGACCAATAAAGCAGAAGCTCAGGCGTTTTGCTGTGGATCAGTAGGAAGCCATCCGAGAGGAGTTAGACAAACTACAAAAGGCTGGATTTATTCGCGAAGTCGATCATCCGGAATGGCTTGCAAATCCGATCATGGTCCGCAAGTCAAATGGCAAGTGGCGCATGTGCGTCGACTACACCAGCCTAAATAGTGCCTGTCCGAAGGACGACTTCCCATTCCCCACATTGACCAGCTGGTTGATTCTACTGCGGGTTGCGAACTGATGAGTTTCCTGGACGCTTACTCGGGATATCATCAAATTAGCATGGCAGAAGAAGATGAAGAGAAGACTGCCTTCATCACACCATTCATGAATTTCCATAAGGTTTCTCCAAATATTATGAGCCGTTTCAAGTTTACAAATTCTGTTAAATTCACCTAGATTTAGAGTACTATAAAGAACATTCATGGCTTGAGCATTTGCTAGAGCATTTTCTCTATCTAGGTTAGTCAAGTCTTCATCAGCTAGAATTGTGAAACCCTCATCCACCACTTTTCAAATCTTTCCACCCATGGTTTTAAGATAGACCATCATTCTAGTTTTCCAATAGGTGTAGTTTGATCCATCAAAGAGTGGTGGTTTGCCAATATTAATCCGACCCTCACTAGCCATCTTTATCCTACTCCGGGATGGTTAAATCCTCAAAATATGGAGTCCTTGCTCTGAAACCAATTGAAAAGGATCTAGGATATCGACTAGAGGGGGGGTGAATAGGCGATTTTAGCAATTCTACAACTAATCATGCAATTACCAACAATTAAGAGCAAATAACTAAAAGAAACAAGATGAATATCAAGCAACTTGACACAAGAATATAACCCATGGTCTCGGTGATTTGCCGATCACCCCTAATCCACGTTGAGGCAAACTCAAATCTCTAACCGCTCCTCTATCTAGTCGACTTCCTCTCAAGAAGTGACCTAGATCTCGAGCCAGATTAGTATGATGAGTTATCCAAACCTCGATTTCACTAGTGATGCACTTTACCGCTCTGGCAAGGCGTGCTCAACCTCTTCACAAGTTGTTTTGAGGCTTCTTCACAATCTCCCTTGAAGAGCTCTCCAAAACCTTCCACCTAGCCGTCTAGGAGCCGGCAAACTCCAAGAGTAACAAGCCGGTGATGACCACTTAATGCTCTTCTAGTGCCACAAGATTGATTTAGTGAACTAAATGCAATGCACTAGAAGATCTTGATTGCACACTCTCTCAAATTCAAGAAATTTAACACTAGAGTGTATGAAACGTGTTTAAGCTCTTAAGGATGAAGTCAATGGTCACACATATGCCAAAAGTTGTTAAACAGGACCATGCACGGGAGTATATATACTCCCCTCAATAAATATAGCCGTTACAAGCCGTTGGAGGAAAAAGATCACTTGGCGGTCAGATCGCAGGTATAAGCCCGGTCAGACCGCTGCAATTACAATGACATTAAACAGGCGCAATAAATGCTCACCTACCCGTGTCAGGCACTCTCACGGTTAGACCAGAGCCAACGGCAGTCAGACCGTGAACCCATCCAGAAACGACATCGTTTCTGGACACAATTTACGGTCAGGCTGAAAACCTCGGTTAGACCGGCTACACGATCAGACCGCAGTACAAAATCTTGGTTAGACCGGAGCAACTGACAGTCAGACCCACTAACACACTAAGGTTCACAAAATATGATCATGAAGTTCCAAGAGTCTGACCCAATGTTTAACCACGGACAGACAGACCATTTTAGGAAATAAAAACAATTCACCACAACTGTCTGTCAGTCCGAAACAACCTCGGTCAGACCGTTTCTGCGGTCAGACCGGCTAAAAAGGTCAGACCGACAGAGACTGAACTTTGTTGATTTGAGTGGATAAAAGCATTTTCAAAAGATATAACCTTCTAGTATGCAATGCGAGTTGTTTTTATGACTTGTGGCACAAAGATGAACTATTTAATAATACACCACATGCTCCTCTTAATAGTACGGCAACTATCCTACAATCCAGTCAAAATCCTTCTCTAATCACCTTAGACCGGTAAAAAAGAAAAGAGCCCTATTCCGTACCTTTGCCTCTTTTCTCAATATCCTTTCTTCATCATTTAGCTCTTTCTTTGCCTTTCATTATCCCGTCTTTTGATTGATTTTTTTTTGACACAACCTAACAGGTATCGTTAGTTCAACATTTGTAATTGTCATTAATTACCAAAACACCCTTTAGGGGCCTAGAAGCTACAATCCCCCCCTTTTTGGTAATTGATGACAACATTAAGAGTAGATGATTGAATTTTGAGCATTAACAGGATTTTCAATGACCATAGTAGAGAAAACTCCCCCTAAATAGATGTATATGAGAATTTTGGCCTTTTGGTGGAGTTCAAGCATGTGTATAAGAGCATACGACGCATTGCATAGTTATTAAAATATTATCAATTCATTCAACAAACGTTATCAGAGTTAAACATCGCAAATTATAGCATAAAGCACATCATATAACATTTCAGTCACCAGTTATCTGATTGTCAGAGCATAACTAATACAATAGAAATATCAAAGTCACAAGACATTCAAAACATCACAAAAGTCATTCAATCATACAACAAAATCACTCATCTAAAGTTCTTCTCAAAATCACTCATCTAAAGTTCTTCTCAAAAGTCATTCATCTAAAGTTCTTCTCCCCCTTTGGCATCAATTTCCAAAAAAGTTAAGAATCGGTGGGAGCATCATCGTCTTGAGATGGAGGGTTGAAGGGAGAAGTCTGAGAGAATCGAGAGTAGAAATGAGTGGAGAAGGTGTCGAAGCGCTGCTCTAACTGATCTTGGCGCGAAGAAAAAGTCTGGAATTGATCAATATCGGGGCTGAGGCTGTGTTACCTATGGAAATCAGTATCGGTTCTATCCGAACAAATCAATTCGAACAAGTTGATTAGAACGGGCAACGCTTACAAGATCTCATCCTCCTAGAAGAAAAATGTGATCGAGCTCTGGTCAAGTCCGCGGTGTATTTGCAAGCTTTGCGCAAATACCATAACAAAAGGGTGCGGCCACGTAGTCTCCACGTGGGCGATTTGGTTTTACGTAAAATATAAAACCAATCTAGTCGCAACAAGTTCTCCCCACAGTGGGAAGGCCCTACACTGTTGTCTCGGTGCCGCGACCAGGATCAGCTCGGTTAGCAATGGAGGATGTTCGGATCATATCTAATACATGGAACATCGACCAACTATGCAAGTTTTACGTGTAAGTGCCCAATCCCTTTTCCTTTTCAATTAGCATGATTTAACAAAACTGGTGCTTTTAGTTGTTTCATATGTGGATTATTCCTTTTTTGCCCGTATGTTACAAGTCTGGCTCAGGGGCTGGTCGCCGATGGTTATATCGCCACAATACCTTGATCGGATTCGCTGGCCGATCTCGTGATCACTTTCAGAAAAGACACCGCTCAATAAGCCGTTTCTCAACGCACACAGGGCTTGCTGGCATGTCCTTCACTAGTACAGAAATGCAGTCTACTAACCCCTATCTTCTATCGGTTATTAGCGATTTAGTAGAAAACCGTTAGAAAAGGTGCCTCGCGGTCATAAAAGGCATATGGGATGTATTTTTCCTATCGGTTTGTAAGAAACTTCGTTAGAAGAAGCAGAATGATTTACTTTGGTGGTGATGAACATATTTATCGTTAGAAGAGATGCATAAGTACTGACGGGAGAATGTTGTGCACTGATAGGACTGGTCAACTTCTACAACTAGTCTTATTCTATCGGTAATGTATGTATATACCGACAGAATATGTACAAAAATTCCTATCGGTAGTATGTAGTGCGCCGATAGAACAGTTTTCCTTGTACAAAGAGTTTTATTCTATCGGTACAGTATGTTTATACCGACAGAATATCTCAAAAATTCCTATTGGCATGATGTAGTGTGCCAATAGAACCGTTCGCCTTCTACAAATATTTTTATTCTACCGATAATGGATGTTTGTACCGTTAGAAGATATCAAAAATTGCTTAGAACTGTTCGTCTTCAAATAGTTCTATTCTATCGGTAATGTATTTTTATACCGTTAGAATATAGCACAAATATCTTAGAACTGTTCGTCTTCTACAACTAGTCTTATTCTATCGGTAATGTATGTCTATACCAACAGAATATGTACATAAATTTCTATTGGTAGGATGTAGTGTGCCGATAGAACCATTCGCCTTCTAAAAAAGTCTTATTCTATCGATAATGTATGTTTATACCGTTAGAAGAGATCAAAAATCACTAATGGTAGGCGGTTGTTTACCGATAGAACTTATCTAGTACTATAAATACCCGGGTATGTCTCTTTCATTCTCACAGTTCATCGGGCGCTCGTAGCCCTAACCCATAAGCTCCATGGATGGCCGGCACACCTCTACGGACAGGTCCTTGGATGATGCTCATGAGGGGCAGCGTATTTCACGGTTCTTCATCGCAGTACGCTGCCTACGTTGGCTTGTTGGCGAAAGAAAGGGTGAAGATCACCATCGAGAGCTGGAAAGAAACGGTGAAGATCACCGTCGAGAGCTGGAAGGACGTGAAGGGCGAGATCTTGGTTGGCTCGGTCGAGAAGATCCTTAAGCCCGACGTGTTTCTCAAATCAGGACCTATAGAAAGCATCTTACATTTTTTTGCATGCACCAGCTTGTGGCCAGATGCTTACCTGCTTGGTGAAGAAGAATTGTTGTCATTTGCACAGCCATTCTACACCATCACTACACAGAACAACATCTTGGAAGATAGGTTCTTTTTGTTAATGGAGTTGAGTTGAGTTGAGTTGATCGAGTTTGAGTCCGAGGAAATCACCAATACAAATATAACTCGATGGCAGTTCCAGCTCCTCGAGCATCTTCGAACTGAACTCCTATGGTTAAGTCCAATGTGGTTCAGACATTTGCTGTTTTGGATGAATGGATTTGTGATGTATCATGTCTAACTTGTAGTCGGTAGTTGCATTGTCGCAACTTGCAAAGGTTCTCTTTTATGTAAAATGTATGGGCCACTGGGTCCTTGTCGTGATCTGTTGTTAATTTCAAACGTGGCTTTTCTAATATACATCGAATGTGTGAATTGTTGTATTTGTATATTGTTGTATATTTGTATATCATGTATTGCTATTTGGGACATGAACTTGAATGTGTAGGGAGTATTTGTGTATTTAATTGTATTGGTAAGTAGGTGTGTATTTGTACTGCTGTTTCAGACATGCACTTGAATTTGTGAACTGGCATGTGTATGTTTGTACCTGAATTTGTGAACTGACATGTGTAATTTCTTTGGCAAGATGAAGTACCAAGTACCTAAGAAAAGTATTTTTGTGTCTCCTAGTTAATCTACAAATTAGCATTTCTTGAAATATTGCTTTATCTTCTAGTTAAGATCTGTTTGATGTTATATTGTGTTTAGATATGATTCTTTGGATGTGAGAACTGGTGTCATGTGTGTCATGCATTACAAGTTTGGTACCAGTACCTCCTCTAACGGTAAATACACATATTTACCGATAGAACAACACATGTATTTGCTCAGTCATGCATCATCTAATGGTAAATACACATATTTACCGATAGAAAAACACATGTATTTGCTGTGTGAGGCATTACCCAGTTTGGTTTTGTTTCAGCCATGTACCAGTACTTATTTTAATGGTTAATACACATATTTACCAATAGAACAATACCTGTACCTGCTCAGCAATGTAACAGTACATTCTCTAATGGTATATGTGTGTTTTTACCGATAGAATATGTGAGTGCAAAATTACCCGCACTTAGTCTAACGGGTATTTTGTTGCGCCCCGAAACTGGGACTACGACTATGCCTGTAGAGACCTAGATCGCTGTAGCTAGTCCCAAATATGTATACCCTTGACTTCCCAGGATAAGTCAAGCACAGGAGTATATTACATTGCAACAGAGTAACTTACAAAATATTTAAGCAGTGTGGCCTGCTGGCCTTAATATTACATGAAGAGATTACAATGCCTTCACGGCATTCAAGGTTTAGCAAAATATTAACTATACAGCAGAAGATAGGTGACCCTCCCACAATGAGAAGTGGACGGCAGAACAACACATATCTGGGCACTGATGGAACTGACTCTCCTCCTTCTGGATCCAAGAAATTCTCCACGCCTTCATCTTGATTATTGAACGCTCCATCTACTGATTTGTAGGTTGCAAGGGTGAGCACTTATGTACTCAGCAAGTCATAGATAAGAGTAGATACATATAGTAGGGATCATATGAACCTAGACTAGTCAAGAATTATGGATGTTTGTAAAATAATCTTTTTCTTTCATATCTCATCTCATCTCATCTTATGGCAGCACTTTTCATAATATAACATCATTATTCATGTTCACTAGATTATAGCACTACCGCGACACGTCGACACACGACAGCCCACGGCAGCACCCTTATCATGACAACACATGTCATTTGGGTAATCTTGATTTAACAAATTTTAATTAGGAAAATATACTTGTGTCACACCCCGTGGATTTAATCCACCGCAGCAGACTCCTATAAACTCGGGAGCTCGGAGTATTCAAATACGTTTTTATACTCTGCAGAGAGGTACCAATTTACCCACAAGATATTCCACTTTCATGCCCATCCTATCAAAATGATTAGACCCTTCCTCACAACCATGTATGAGTGGCAAGGTGGAGATAACAAGAACTTTTGTTATGTATCACTCACATTTCACCCCTGACCCTGTGGGTCTCCGCGAACCACAGTTGTGGTAGGTTGTATTCTAACCTCAACCCCTACGCATATTTCCATTACTGGATCAGCGTGCAAGATCACCTTCAGTGATATGTGTGGGAGCCATCCTCCGTGTAAATCGTGCATTACTACACAACTCCAGCAGGGGTTTCATGTGCAATCCACATAAGTACTTGTTCAGGCCTGTCCCATTCCAGGTTTACGGTTAGCACGTTGTTCATGCCACTAGACGCACAACACAAAGTTCTAGTCCTTATATGTCCGTGACTAGATCATACCACAACCCTTGCACCTTCAGTGCCTGCTATCCTTTGCAGTTTAGCACCTCCAGTGCTACCACCATTCCATACCAAAATACTGGTCACGGCTAGGGGTTTTATTTCATGAATATATATAAATACATAAATAATAGTTCATGGCACAAAACTTGTTTATTTCACATTTCACAGATAACCAGTCTAGTACTGTCAATTCATAAATCAACCATTCTCAATATTTCACATGCAATATTATCTATATTCAAGGTTATGTTATAGCAACTCTTAAAATATAGGTTCAAGATGACCAAGAATATGACTTGCCTTCCGCGTCGTAAGAAACAGCAGTTGATGTTGAGTCAACAGCAAAATCCTCGAACTTAGTTTCTGGATCTGCTCGGCGACAAACAAGCATACAATAATTACTAACTATGTTAAAATGATTTATGATCTATATGCAAATATGCTTAACAGAATAATTGAATGATAGTGGAGATAATTGGGATTGCAAGCTGAACTGAGTCGAGATTCTAGAGTTTCAAGGAATTTGGCTAAGGATGGGTGTTAGAAGCTCTTAGGATCTCAAGGCTGCAATAAGAACATCAATTTTGTGGTTGGTTTGATCAAAAACAGCGAATGTCAGCAGGTTGACATTCAAATCAAGGCTCTGACATAGCTTCAAGGAAAGCTAGAGAGCTTATCTCAAGTTGTGACAGTAGAAGAAAGTGTAGATCAGAACTCTACAAATTCAGTGGACAAAGTGGCTCTCAAATTGCACAACCAGAAGTGGGTAAACAAAGCCAATGCCACTGGCTGGCATGCACTGACATAGTGCTGACAATGTCAAAAACTAGGGCTTAGCATAAAATGCAGTTCAAGGGCTCAAATCAAGTTGTGATAGAAGAAGAAATTGTAGATCACAACCTCAGGAATCTAAGGGACAAAGTTATGCTCAAAATGCACATCTGGAAGGAAGTGAAAAGGGCTAATGCCACTGACTGACATAGCCTGGCATTGAACTGACATGGACAGAAACTAGGGCTTGCCATAACTTTTGATCTAGGGCTCCAATTGATGCACCACTTTGTCTGGAAGGTAGGCCTTGATAACAGGAACAAATGATTATAGGTTCCAAGGTTGAAGATGGCTGGATGGTGATGAAAATCAATGAAGAAGTGTGGTGGCGACACGGCACGGTGAAGCCACTGGACAAGATCTTGGCATAGAAATATCTTGCAATCTGGACGGTTTCAGAGATCGGGCTAGAAGAGAAAAATGCTTAGGAGTTCAACGCACATCTGGTGGACAAGGTGGCTGAAGCTGGATTGGCTGGGAATAGATTTCCGGTGGCCGGCGCCGGAGAAGATGGCGCTGGAATTGGGGTTTTTCGATACAGGTCAAATGAACTCAATTCCAAGCTCAGGGAGTGAAAGAGGGGTACAATTAAGCTACTAGCGACATCAATTTGGTTGGAGGATTGCCGGTGTGGTCTGGCGACGTGAGCCAGCGGCTGAAGAAATTCAAATTTGGGGAAAGCTTTGATTAGAGATAAATTTGGAAATCTGGATGCACAGTCTTACTAAATAAAGATCACTGATCAATTTGTTCTACTGAATCAAGAGCTGATTTGGATTGAATCAGGCTGCATTGCCGGAACAGGGGCATTTGGCATTTCTGGCGATCACCGGCGTTAGGGTCCACCGGAGAGCAATTGAATGCAATAGTACGATCAGGAGGATGAGAGATACTCACTGCTGGCTTCAATTTGGCAAGAGGTTCAATGGAGCGTGCTGGCACCGTGAGCCCCCGTGCTGGACTCGCCGGAGAAGATGACTGCAGCGAGGAGGAGTTTTGGAATTGGCTAAATTCTGGTGAAGAGAAGATAATACAGAGTATGGGGCTGCTCAAATAGACCAGGGACGGAGTTGGCAAGAAAAGAACAGCAAAGAAATTGGCGCCAGTGACTTGACTGGCCGGGTGCAGGTGCGACAACGGTGACCAAACAGCGGCAGCGACAAGACAATGAGCAGGCCGCTCTGAACTGATCCAATTGTCGGCTCATTGGAACTCAACAATGTTGGGCGGTGCAAAGCAGTGGCGACAATGGCTGGCATAGCAAGGCAACGTGGTGTGGAGTTGCTGACAAAAGGCTGCCGTTGCTGCTGCTGGTCGCGCACGGGAGCTGTGGCTGTTCAACGGCGTTGCCACGGCGATGGCTGAGGCGTGGACGCGTGCGCAAATGCAAGCACAAGCGCAGGCGAGGCTTGGCCGGCGGCAAGCAAACACGGCGCACAAACACGGTGAGGCTCTGGTCGAGAACTCAGCAGCTGCCCTAGTCGAATCTGGACTGATTTGCAATATCTGATTCTTAGCTTTGGGCTGAATTGTAAATCTGGAGATTTAGAAGATTAGGGTTGAATTTGATTCTGCTGATTTGACAAACTTAATTCAACAATAATTTGGCACAGATAGAAGATAAAATTTGAAATAATTGAATGGTTTTTGATACAAACTGAAAATAGGGTAGATTAGGGTAAAATAGATACGAATTTTGTTGATCTCGAATTATGGGATTTAGGATTTTGAGATACTCATAAAAGAAGATTTTGTGTTGAATGGCATTTGGGAGGTGTTCCCTAAATCAGATTTGGATTTGGAGATGATTTGTAATATTTTGCCTTTTCAGGCTTCTAGAAAATCTGGAAAAAGACTGATCTACGATACCCTTGGACTGATTTGCGAAGAAGGTTTAGATGATGAAATCTGACTGCCAACTTTTTGGATTTAGGTATTGGCATACCCTTGATCATAATCCAAGAATAATCTGGTCTGAACTTGGTTAAGATTTTGATTAAATCTGAATTTCTTAAACTTAGGGTATTTGGGGTAATATAAGATATTTCTATTTTCGAAAACATAAGGGAGTTGATAAATCTGGAAGTTAGAGATAGAATTGAATCTGGGTTCTGAAGGCTTTTATACTCAAGATAGATAGTAGATCAAATCTGAAAAGTCAGATCTTGATTTGGGTCTACAGGATAGATTTTAAGATTTTGGGCTTAGAACAGAATAAAGCTGGGGCTGATTTGGCTGATCTAGAAGAGACATATGCATGCATGACTTTTTAAGAAAGAAATTTTCACCCCTAAACTTAGGGTGTTACATATTTCATGTATTTACCGTTCGAAAAAGGTCCTGTATAAGTAAAACCCCACTCGACCATTGCTGAGCCGCTCTTTTGTTCTGTTGCACTCTGTGTCCCTCTGTTTGTGATGAAAGTTCCACGCTCACAGCTACACTGCTAGGGTGATCAGGGCAAGCTGGAGGGAAGTTGATTGCACCCCTCTCTTTAAGGTATGCTTAATTGTCATCACTTATCCCTCTCTCCCTCTAGATCTCCCTCCCTCTCTACTTGCAAGCTAGCTATATCGTGTAGTTCCAAGCTTGTAGCTCTAAGCTTGGGAGCTAGCTAGCTGGAAATACTTCATGTTTTAGGAGCTGACTAGCTTGTATTGTGTAGTTAGCTAGGTTAATTAGTGTTAATTTCGTCAGGCTAGGGTTTAACACATCAGTTGTAAGAGGCTGTACATGTACATATACATAACTTAATCGGGTAGGTTTCATGTATGGCTGACTCGTTAAATTTTGTTAATTGTAGATGGACAGGAAATATTGGATGTATGGAATAAAATGTACTACTCTTGAATATTTGGATGGTGTGAATGAGTTTATTAAACTTGCTGAGCAACAAAAGGAGAGGAAGGCAGAGAAAAATATGCTTTGTCCTTGTACAGATTGTATGAACTTGAAGAGGTTTAGCAACTCTGATCAAATTAAGAGTCATTTGATTCGTCGTGGTTTTAACGCGCGATACACCCGTTGGATATGGCATGGTGAAGATCTTGAGGAAACAAGCACCACTACTACTAATCAGTAGGACTCGGATGTGGATTGCAATAATATCGATGATCCTCCGAATTTTGATAATGTTCATTCCGATGTGCACGTAGATGATGATGATAACAATCTAGATGAGATGTTACGTGATGTAGAGGAAGATTACAACGAAAATGACTTCTGTGAATTTGAGAAACTGATTGCTGACTCTAAGAAGCCACTGTTCCCTGGATGTGCAACATTTACAAAACTATCTTCTATGCTGAGATTATATAACTTGAAGGCAGGCAACGGTTGGAGCGATAAGAGTTTCACGGCACTATTAGATCTTCTAGCGGACATGCTTCCAGAGGGAAATGAGTTGCCAAGATCTACTTACCAAGCCAAAAAACTGTTGTGTCCGTTGGGAATGGAAATCGAAAGAATACACGCATTCCCAAATGATTGTGTGTTGTACCGTAACGAGTACTCCAGTTTGCATGTTTGTCCAAGATGCGGCGCATCGAGGTATACACGTAGTGTCGCGCCCCGCACAGGGTACCACGACTACTCCCGTGGAGACCTAGCTCGCTGCAGCTGGCCTCATACATACATACCACTGACTTCCCAGGATAAGTCAAGCACAGGAGTTCATTGCAGCAGAGTAACTTACAAAATATCATTGATAAACAGTAGGGCCTGCTGGCCTGGTACAATAAAAGAGTAATACAATGCCTTCACGGCACAAATGGTCTAATTAAAACAAAAAGACAACTACTCGGCGGAAGCTAGGCGAAACCCCATAGTCGTAAGAAGTTGACAGCAGAACATCACACTTTAGGATTCTGGCAGAACTGGCTCTCTTCCTTCTGGATCCACGAAATCTTCCAAGCCTTCGTCTTGGTATTGTAGCACTCCATCTATTGTTGATAAGTTCCAAGGGTGAGCACTTACGTACTCAGCAAGTCATAGGTAAGAGTAGAGATACGTATAGTAGAGATGACATGATCCTATGCTAATGAGGGAAAAGAGGTGAGAGGGTTTTCCAAAAATATCTTCTTTCAAGCTTTTCAAATCTCATGCTCATGGCAACATTTCATATACTTAGGGCACAATCCACGTGCCTCTTAGCTATTACATGATCACTAAATTATGGTACTACCGCGACACGTCAACACATGACAGCCCTCGAAAGCACCCCTTATCATGACAACACATGTCATTTGGGTAATCTTGAACTAACAAATTTTAATTTATAAAACAATACTTGTGTCACACCCCGTGGATTTTATCCACCGCGGCATACTCCTAAAACTCAAGAGCACGAAGTATTCGAATACATTTTTAACTCTGCAGAGGGGTACCAATTTACCCGCAAGATATATCCACTTTCATGCCCTTCCTATCACAAGGATTGGACCCCTGACTCACTTCATACTGTGAGCGGCAAGGTGGAGATAACAAGAACTTTTGCCATGTTTCACACACAATTCACCCCAGACCCCGTGGTTTTCTTCACGCAAACCACAGTTGTGGCAGGGTTTCACAAACCCCACTAATTGGCGTCTTCCCCTCAGGGTCAGCATACATGATCACATCCAGTGATTTGTGTTGGAGCGCACCCCGTGTTTAATCGTGAGTTTGTCCTATTGGGGTTTCATGTGTGATCCACATACTACTTGTTCAGGCCTGTCCCATACCAGGCTTGCGGTCGGCACGTTAATCATGCCACTAGACGCACAACACAAGGTTCTAGGTCCTTATATGCCAGTGACCAGCGCATACCATAATCCATGCACTTCCAGTGCTGGCACATCCTGTGCGACCAAGCACCTCCAGTGCTTTCACCATTCCATACCAAAATACTGGTCACGGCTAGGGGTTTTATTTCATGAATATAAATATACATAATATATTAGTTCATGGCTCATTATTTGATCAATTCACATTTCATAGGCATCAGCCTGATGCTGCCATTTCATAATTCAACTATTCTCAATCTTTCTCATGCAATATTATTTTATAATCAAGGTATATTCTGGCAATTCATAAAATATAGGTTCAAGATGTTCAAGAATATGACTTGCCTTCCGCGTTGTAAGAAACAGCAGTTGATGTCGGGTCTGCGATGAAGTCTTCGAACTCAGACTCTTGCTCTGAACAAGAATCAAACAAGCAAACAGGCATTACAATCAATCCTACTCTTACTATTCCACTATATGCGATAATGCAAGGAGAAACACTTAGGTGATACAAGATTTGAGAGTTCTGAGAAATGATTAGGGTTAAACTACGGAAACTAGGGTTAAGATTAGTCGTCAAGGGTTTACAAGGTTCCAAATGTCCCAAAATATCAGAATGATATCAAGGCTGCAGCTGGTTCGCTCAAAAACAGCAAACGTCTTTAGGTCGACATTCGGTTCAAGGCATCGACATAGGGTCGATGGATGATAGAGGGCTCAACTCAAGTTGTGACGGTAGAATAAAATGTAGATCACAACATCAGGAGTCTAAGGGACAAGGTTATGTTCAGTTTGCATACCCAGAAGGGGTCAAACTGGCCCAATGCCATTGGCTGACATAGGCTGACAAGGGCTGACAATGCCGAAGAATGGCATTGACATGGTTTGAATAGTTCCCAGTGGCCAAAATGGGTTTTGATTCAAGCATATGGTGCACAAGGTAGTGAGGCAAATATTTGACAAAGTATTTTCTGTTTTTCATGACCAGAGGTGGGTGAACAGGGCTAATGCCACTGACTGGCATAGTTTCACATAGAGTTGACATGGCCAGAAACTAGGGTTTGCCATAACTTTTGATCTAGGGCTCCAAATGATGCAACACTTTGTCTGGTAGTTAGGCATTTGTAACAGGAACAAATGTCTCAACAGGATCTAGGGCAGGAGATGGCCGGAAAGTGATGAAAACTGGCAAGAAGTTGACTGGCCTGGAGCACATGCAACATAAACAGTGCAGTAACTAGGGCATAGCTATATCTCACAATCTAGGCCGAATTAGAAGTCGTGATAGAAGACAAAGTTGCTCAGAATGGTCCAAAAAATCTAAATGGCAAAGTGGCTAGGGCTGGATCGGCTGGATTTGGAAGATACTGGCTGGAGAAAAGATGAACTCAAATCTGATTTGGGCATTTCTGATTTAAAGTGATTGAACTCAATTCCTTGCTTGTGTATGGTCCTCAGGGTACTAGAAATGCATTGGTGAAGTTAGATTAACAGATTGCTCAACAGAGAAGCTAAATCAGTAAGTACAAGTTCGTGTTCATGGCTGGAAATTGGGGGTTTTTGTTTTACAACGAATTTGTTCAAACCAATAGCTCAGGGGTCTTAAGTGAGCTATTCTAAGCATCTTTCACTACTGGCTCGAAGATCAATTCAATTTAGGTGAGGGTTAATTGCTCATCGGAGTTCTAGATGAAGCACGGCGATTGCCGGTGATAGAAAGCATTTGAACTAAATTCCAAGCTTGAGAAGCATGAGGGAGATGAGAGAAGCTCACTGGGGGTGTTGGATCGAAGTAGGAAGCAGTGGAGAAGCTTGGCACCGAAGCTCCCTTTGCTGCTCACCGGGGAAGAAGACACAGTGCTGCTGCTGGTTTTCTGGTGTTTTGGAGTGTAAGGAGTAAAGCTAAGCTCTGGTGGGTTTATATAGGCGTGGCTGGAGGCTCTCAACGGTTGGAAAATGCTCGGGGAGTTGTAGCCGGCAAGATGTGACTGGATGGCGACTTCACGGCGAGCTGGCGTCGAGGGGACTGGTTCAGCGGCCGTGAGAGCTTTTGCAGGTGATGAGAAGGTGAGCTGACGGCTGGCCGCGGCGAGTTCTCCACGTGGCTAAGCTTTCCTGCTGGAGCCGTTGCCGGTGGCGTGCAAACGGGAGAAATAGCTGGCTGCGAGTTGTGCCGGGGAAGATCCACAGTGGCCAAGAGTACTCGCACACGTGGCACCGTTCAACTGGCGAAGATGGCGACCACGTGGCTACTGTAGCAGTGCAGCAGGTCGAAGAAAACAGCAGTGGCGCGCTCGAGGTCGAAGGCTCCCGTGCTCGTGTGCTGTTCCAGGTCGTGGTCGATTTGGCTGAGGAGCTGCGATCGAAAACAGTAGCTGGTCGATTGCACTGCTCTGGTCAAAGTCGAAATCAGCTGATCCGGTCGTGAACAGCAAGTTCGGTCGATCAGGGGCATAATTGTGATGATTTCGGTTGAAGAGTGGACTGATTTGTAAATCTGGTTTTAAAGAGGTTTAATTTGGAATTTGATTTCATGGATGAGTATAATATTTCTATTAATACTCATTTAGCTCAAATCTGGAGGAAATTTGATAAGGTTTGAGGGATTTCACCTATTTTCAAAAATAGGGTAAAATTAGGGTAAAATAGATCTGGATTTTGTCGATCTCGAATTCTGGTAATTAGGGTGAGATTTGGAAGTCTGATCAGAAGGGAAATCTGTATCAAATAGTATTTGGGAGGTGTTCCCTGAAGAAATTATGAGGTTGGAGTTGATTTGTGAATTTTAGCCTTTTAAGGCTTCCAGGTAAACAGAGAAAGGACTTATTCGCAGTAAAATTTGGACTAAACTGCGAAAAGTGTTTAGATGAAACAATCTGGTTCCCAACTTTTTGGAGTAAGTTGAGAGTAAACCTAGGAACATATTCCAAAAGATACTTGAGTTTGGATAGGGTTAGATCATGATAACTCAATTATCTGGAAACTGGGGTACTTAGGGTAAATCTGAATTTCCTGTTTTCGAAAACAGAAAGAGACTTAGATACTGGGAGTTAGGGTTAGAATTCAATTTGGTTCCTGAAGACTTTTATCTTCAGAATAACTGGTAGGTTAAATCTGGATGGTCAGATCTTGATCTGGATCTAGAGAATAGATTTGGAGATTTTTAGGGTTTGGGGGAGATTAGGGTTCAGCTGATTTGGCTACAACTATAGGGATACATGCATGCACGATTTTATGCAAAAACTTTTCACCCCCAAAACCAGGGTGTTACACGTAGGGACCGGATTGACAATGAATGTGGAGCGAGGGGGTGCAGGTGTGGGATGCATACAAGAAAGAGAATTTCATCTTACGGGCCCTGATATTTTGCACCATAAATAATTTTTTGGCCTACGGCAATTTGTCGGGGTATAGTACAAAAGGAGCCAAGGCTTGCCCTATTTGCCTAGATGAAACTGAGAGCATGTGGCTGCGAAACTGCCAAAAAACAGTGTACATGGGTCACCGCAGGTTTCTTCCGGTGCATCACACGTACTGTAAGAAGAGGAAATCATTTAACGGGAAGCCTGAGAAGGGATCAACTCCAGTGTTTCTGACCGGTAAGGAGATTTACTCGCGCGTGAAGGACATCAAAGCTGAGTTCGGTAAGTATTCTAAACCTCGAGAAAAAAAGGTTTGGAAGAAGAGATCGATTCTTTGGGATCTACCGTACTAGGAGCACTTACAAGTTCGACATTGCATTGACGTCATGCATGTAGAGAAAAATGTCTGTGACAGTTTGATTGGTTTGTTGTTGAACATTCCGGGAAAGACAAAGGATGGTGTGAAAGCTCGTCGTGACATGGTGGACATGGGGATAAGGACTGAGCTTGCACCTTTGGAGAAGGGAAAGCGTACATATCTCCCCCCGGCCTGCTATACGTTGTCCAAGAGCGAAAAAATAGAACTCTGTCGGTGCCTGCATGGTGTTAAAGTTCCATGTGGGTACTCCGCGAACTTGAAAAAACTTGTGTCCGTGAAGGACCTAAGACTGGTTGGCACGAAGTCCCACGACTGTCATGTGCTGATGTCACAAATGCTTTCCATTGCTATTAGAGGCATTCTCCCAATTAAAGTCAGAGAAACAATCACAAACCTATGTTATTTCTTCAACGCAATATCTTGCAAGGTAAGTACGTGCACTCGTCCTATAAGTTCATTACCTCCATTTGTGGAGCTTAATTAGAAGATTTTTCTGATATGAATATTTGGCGCAACTGTGTCCTCGTAGGTAATTGATCCGGATGGACTGGACGCTTTGCAACGCAACGTGGTTACAACTCTTTGTAAGCTCGAGATGTATTTCCCTCCATTCTTTTTTGATGTTATGGTCCATCTAATTGTTCACCTTATCAGAGAAATTAAGTTTTGTGGACCCGTGCGCCTGTGCTACATGTATCCATTTGAGAGATTTATAGGTGTATTGAAGGGATACGTAAGGACTCGTCGTTGACCCGAGGGGAGTATCATGGAAGGTTATGCCGCCGAGGAGGTGATTGAATTTTGCACAGATTATATGGCTGGGGTTGACCCAATTGGCGTTCCTAGGTCCCGACACAAGGGTAGGCTTCAGGACATCGGAACAATTGGATTCAAAGCTATCGTCCCCCCTCGGGATGTGTACGCAAAATCACATTTTTGGGTCTTACAACACATGACGGAGGTCGAGCCATACATACACGAGCACAAGGTAATGTTACGGTCACAGAATCCTTCGAAGTCAGAGATTTGGGTCACCAGAGAATATAACAGGAAATTTGCTGGGTGGATCCAAGAAAGAGTCACGCGAGTTGCCGAGGGCTCCATAAGTGAAACTGTGACATGGTTGGCTAGAGGTCCAAGATTCACTTTAGGGACTTGGCAGGGGTACGACATCAAAGGGTATTCATTTTACACAAGAGCTCAGGACGCCAAGAGCAGTACGCAATGTAGCAGAGTGACACTGTTTACTATTTCTGAGGATGCCAGGTCAGAAAGGGCGCTGAACTCATATTACGGTGCTATTGACGAAATATGGGAGCTCGATTACGGATTACTTAAGATTCCCCTGTTTCGATGCCAATGGGTCGAAATCCCTCGAGGTGTTCAAGTTGACAGTTACGGGTTTACTCTCATCGATCTTGATAGAGTCGGACACCAAGACGATCCATTCAGCAAGCCACACAGGTATTCTACATCGTTGACCCACTTGCATGTTGTCCTCCACAGCAAGAGACGTATTGTTGGGGTCGAAGACGTTGTCGACGATGAGGAGTATAACCAATTCGACGAAATACCTCCATTTTTAGAGGACATTCAATCTATCCCTACTGAAGATATCGACGAAACAACGTATCTGCGAGATGACCACGAAGAAGGATTATGGGTTGAGAACCATTGATGATTATTTTCTATTTCAGGGAAAAATGCCAAGCAAACAGCCCACAAGTTCTGCATCAAGATGAGAAACTTATCATTAATACATCAGGCAGTACATTTTTCTTTAGAACTTAATGATAAGCTAGTTCACAGCATTAATATATCTCAATTTTACTCCATAGCATGAGTTCTAACATGTACAGTGCCTTTATCCTGTAAGTACTTAATTTTTCCCTTCAAATTTTTTTGCCAAAATCTCATTGCAGCCTCTTGTTTCTTCAAATTAAGCTCTCCAAAAATCCATTTGTCTGACGGTATTTTGTTATTTTTACCAATAGAAAAGGGCATCCACTACTTTAATGTGTCTTAGGCACTTCAAAAATTTTCCTGCGAAAAATTTACTTATTCTTTCGGTATTATTATGTTCTACCGTTTGAATAAATTCATTAGTCTCACGGTATTTTGTTGTTTGTACCGATAGAAAAAATGAATTGGTCTGACGGTATTTTGTTGTTTGTACCGATAGAACAATACTCTGGCACTTTGAATTCTCAACTGTGTCGCCATGCGTCGCCTTGGAAATTCTATAAGTACCTCGCCATGCGTCACGGTATTTTGTTATTTTTCTAATTCTCAAACTCTTCGACTCCTTATCTTCTCTTTGACAATGGCATCCTCAATGGGATCATCAGCCTCGCCCTCCCCGGTAAGAACTCTAAATCTCCTGGGTTTACCCCTGTATTGTTAATCCATGTTCAGTACATTCTTGACCTGTTGATTTGCACAGGGAAGAGGAGCCGTGGAAGACACTGGCAAAGTCAAGGCCGAGCTGAGGGCCCTCCAGGAGGAGCACAAGCTCCTTACGGACAAGCACACTCAGCTACGGCTTGAACTGGACGATCTCCTCCGGCGCATTCAGCGCATGAAGACAGATGGTGACAATTCCAGGGCGAGGACGAGGCGTCTTCACGAGGAGAAGCAAGCCGCAGATATTACCATCGCTGGCTGCGGTTTAACTATGAAGGATACCATAGCGAAGTTAAGGGAGGTCGCAGGCCTTCTCGACGCGGTACTAGTTGATCCTAAGGACAACTTATCGCTAGAGGAATCCTGCGTCCTGGCTGCAAGTCAAACTGACTTTATTCTACATGCAGCCAGGGCTAAGACCACCCCTTGACCTAGCATTTTGGATTTTTATTTTTTTTATAAGTGATAAAACAACAATGAATGAACAATTTGTTTTTATGTCAATTTTCTAATTTTTCGGCTATCTTCCCTCTTTCTTTATCATTCTGTAGCTTTCAAGCACGGTCTGTTTGATGTTACATTGTGTGTACATATGATTCTTTGAAGGTGAGAACTGGTGTCATGTGTGTCATGCATTACCCAGTTTGCTTTGTTTCAGCCACGTAACATCACATGTTCTAACAGTAAATACAGATGTGTCATGTGTGTCCACTACTTTAATATGTCTCAGGCACTTCAAAAATTTCTCTGCGAAAAATTTACTTATTCTATTGGTATTATTATGTTCTACCGTTAGAATAAATTCATTAGTCTGACGGTATTTTGTTGTTTGTACCGATAGAAAAAGGGCATCTAATACTTTAATCTCAGGCACTTCAAAAATGACTCTGGGAAAAATTGGTCTCACGGTATTTTATTATTTTTACCGATAGAAAAGGGCATCCACTACATCAAATATTGTTCTGGGAAAAATTTACTTGTTCTATTGGTATTATTTTGTTGTACCGATAGAAAAGGGCATCCACTACTTTATTACACATACATGGCCCTTGAGTTTCCCTCCAGTCGAACAGTTCCAACTTATAGCACTGCGTCTCTTCGAGAGCGAAGAAAACCACAACCTCCGCAGTGACCACTCACTTCCTCTCTCCCACACGACGATCACCGGCTGGATACTGGTTCGCCACTGCCACCGGTTCAGATTTTCGCCCTTCGCCGACCGCCGCTGCGTTCTACACCGCCTCTCCATCACCACAACTGATCGCCGTAAATACCCTAATTCGTCGTTCTTTTTCCAGCATCTTCCTTATTTGATCTTTGTCTTTTGTACGTACTAATTCTTTGAGTTTTGCAATTACCCTAGGGTTCCCTATTGTGTTGGATTATGAACATTCCACAGGCAATGTTGATTTAAATTAGGGCTGACATAATATGTTCCAGTGCTGTAATAAACCTATTTTGAGATTTGAACTTATATATACTGCTGTATGTGTGATCAATTGTATCCAACTGCCATGTAATGCACATTATATGTTGGAGGTGTTCTTACACATATTTTATCGGTATCTCCTGTATTTGCCGATAGAAAAAATTGTTCTGTTCTATCGGCAGCTCATGTGTTTACCGATAGAAAACATTGTTATGTGTGAAATAATAATGTTGGCCCATGAATATTAGTATAGAAAATCATGGAGAATGTTGACTTAAACCAAGACTATGTGATGCCAGTGAATGGCGGCTTATCAACAATATTCCATAACAATACGTTATATCGGTATCTCGTATCTTTGCCGATGGAAAACATTGTTATGGTCTATCGGCAGCTCATGTGTTTACCGATAGAGAAGATTTCTGAACAGTTCAGCAATTAATTTTTGCATGTCTTTTAGTATTATTTTCTTCGGACATCCCTTTTGCAGCCCTAATTAGTCTCCAGTCCTAGGCTGAGTTATGGAACTCCAAGAAGAATTAATTGCCATATGTTGCCTGCTTTCTATATGAAAATGTGTAGACGAAAATGCTCAGAAATAGAATCTTATCTTCTATTGGTAGTTTCTGTGTTTACTGATAGAAAAAATATTTAAAATAGGTCCTTTTGCTTTGTAAAATGATTTGGTTTGTGTTTCCATTAAATTTTTGATGGTTTGTTGACGGTTTTGTAGGGAAAGACATGTCGTCGTCTTCATCGGATGGTACTAGTGGTTCGACTAGGGCCAACCCCAACATAACTGAAGATGCAGCTGGTTCATCCCAGAGCAAGAGGGTGGGGCGAGGCGCGACGATGTTGGGCCGTTTGGCCAAACGCATGGATCTTTTTTGTGAGTTCAACCAATTTGGGAGGCCGATCGGAAAGAATGTTGGAAGTACGTGGCCTACGTTGGGCTGTTGGCGAAAGAAAGGGTGAAGATCACCATCCAGAGCTGGAAGGACGTGACGGCGGACGAGAGGGATAGGTTGTGGGCGGAAGAGAAGGTTAAATTAACTGAAATCGCTGAACTCTTTCGTAATCACGTTCTCTTGGCTTATACTAAAGTTTAACTAACTCGTGATTAATTGTATGCATTGTTTGAAAACAGGCTAAGTGGAACATCCCCAACGATACACCTAGGACGGCCTGCTTGAAGGACATGAACGAAACATGGAAAACCTTTAAGAGCTGGCTCGTCAGTAACTTCCTCGCTGCGGGCAAATCTCCCTGCGAGAAGTACCCCTTCATATCAGAGGAGGTATGGGAGGAATTCACCAAGCAGAAGGGGACCGAGGAGTTCAAGGCCCTTAGCGAGAAGAATAAGGCGATCCAGAAGAGGAACGACCACCCTCATCGGCTCGGATCCCGGGCTATACGGGGAAGGAGGAGCAGTGGAAGAAGGAAGACGAGGAAAATCCTGTCATCGACTCCCGTGAGTTGCCACTCTCCGAGATCCAGGATGAGAGGTGCAAGCGATGGTGGAGGGGGAGGGGGTCCGTGTCATCCACGGGGTCTGTGCAGTTCGCAACCCCTAGGGACGTCGACGTTGTGAGGCGAATGGTAAGTTGGCTAACCTCGTAAACTATGTGCGCACAAGTGTATATAAGGCAATTTGTCTCACAAGGTACCTTTAAATGTAACAGATCTCTTTTGAGAAGGAGGCAGTGGAGGGATTGTTTACCCCACAGAGGGAGAACAACATCCTCACCCGGGCTCTAGGAAATAAGGAGCATCCCAAGCGGACACGGGCCGTGGGAGCCATTGTGTCGTGGAAGGCCGGTTTCGCAGATTCAGCTCCACCGAGGAAGAAGGCCCGCTCCTGGAAGGAAAAGGAAGTGGAGCTCTCCGAAAAGATACGGGCTGAGGTCCCCCAATCCTCTCCATCTCCAGCCCTCTGCCGATAAACCTCCCCAATCCAACCTCCTCCACCGAGAAACCACCCCCAATCCTCTCCATCTCCAGCACTCCGCCGAGAAACCTCCCCGATCCAACCTCCTCCACAGAGAAACCACTCCCAATTCGCCGAGAAACCTCCCCAATCTTCGATCTGGTCTCCCACCGTGCGTGAGGTGTCTCGCGGTGTGGCCCTCGAAACGCTAGCGACAGGGTGTGCGGTGTACGGCAGAGGTGGAACGACAGCGGTGAAGCAGGTGCGCAACAGAGGGGTGAGGCGCGAGGCACCAATCCGAGGTAAGCAGAACTATTCCAACACTTCTGGTTGCAGTGTCCTTTTCCTGGCTTTGCAATGTTGCATCCTGATGAACTCCAGATGCATGTTTTATCATTGCTAAAGACTGCCGAAATCTTCAGAAATAGACTGCTTAAATCTTGGAACAGTTGCAACTATCAAGTATATCTAATGATATGATAGGAAATTATCCATTGTACTTAGACTCAGAGCATATTAAAGATCTAGCATTTTGTGCCTTGTGTGGAAGAGTTCAAGTTTATTCTCTTGTGATTGATTCAGACACCAACCAAGAAAATGCTGGCAACACTCAATTAGAAACTCCATTTCAGAACAAACACTTCATTAGAACTAGATCTTGATCAAGATAACTAGAACTGAAATGTTAGAAGGCATAGTTTTTAAGAAACAATTGAAATGTTTGAATGCACAATTTAAATATTTTTTAGAAATTTACAACCACACATTTCACGAGTGGTGAAATACTAATTATAGACTAGCTCAATTTACATGAATAGGGTGTTTCGAAAGACCAGCTCAATTTGGTTTTGCAGAAAGATCATTCTAATTCAGTTGTGTTTTACTAGATATACATCTGATCAACTTAGATAAACCCAGATGCTCATAGGACTTAGCTTGGACCGAACCCACCTTGATAGATTTAATCTTTTTGGTAGGGTAGCCTAACCCGTAGTTTGCACATGTCTATCTCCAACTACCCTATGAGTCTATTCACTCCCTCTTTTTTTTATATTGAAGAGTAAATTGTATTTCAATTTCTTAAACTTCTGTGGTATAAAAGTAAGATATCAATTACTACCATGTGACTTGGATTTATATAATTTTTTGTTATATACTAGCTCCATTGTAAAACTATAGCCATTATAGTTTGGAAGGGAGGGTGTAAGTATTGAAGTAGAGATTGCATGAGCTGGATCTTGCATGAAGCTATCTACTAGCCTACACTAGATGCAAATTAGGGATGTATTATCCAATACCAGGTCTACATTTGACCATCCAATATTATTATGAACAACTTGCACGTTTAGAAATTAATCAATACATGAAGTGATTAGTTGTAATTTTGCCAGTTGGATCCATGCATATGGCAGTGAAGTAAACCATGACCTAAATAAATCTGCACATTTAGAAATTAATTGATTCATCCATCAGCTGATTGATCTATAAAATTAGTTGAGTTGACATTTGACGATATTGAATCGCGACCAAGAAGCTCGTAACTAGTACTAAGTTGGTAGTACTATTGATTTGACCTAACGCTAATTACAAGTGCATTAGAAGTAATATATTATGAACAACTTGCACTTGCAATCTTACAAATTAACTGTATGTGAAGTGATCACCGGTTAAAAAACAGTGATCACTTAGCCCTTAAACTTAATGTTACAAAGTAGCGTCGATGTAGCGTCGACCAAGAAGTGTGTATCATGTTACTGCCAAAACAAAAAACAAAAGAAAAATAAATTATGCTCTTAGCCCTTAAACTTGTATGATTGTATTATTTAGGTTTCCAAATTCAAAATTTAACTTACCAAATTAGGTCCCTAACTTTTCTTGTTAATTTAGCCAATAAAATTGTCTACATCATTCAATTTTTTTCATTTCATAGGTATTGAAATTAAATACAAATTTTACATTTTAATGTCTTTTTATTTTCTTGAAGTTGAGAACTTTCACATATGTAAATCGGAATCTGAATTCAGCTTATAATTCCGGTGCCAAAAAAAAAAACCAACCAACTATACTAAAATGACAATTTTCAGTTTCAGATCTTGGATTTTTTTAGATTATATGCACTGAATTTACACCCCTAAATCTATCATTGTGTGGCATCATATGCTTGGTTATGTTAGTGAATACCTTGCAACTAATCTTTTCCATGTTGTGAATCAGAGAGATTGGTTTGAATTCACTGACTAGAGTTGGGTTCTCTTTTCTAGACATAGGAATGATGAATGCTGAACTTGTTACTTCCAAATTTAGCCTGTGTTCATAGAAGTCATTGAAAAGGTTCATCAGATCTTGCTTGAAAACTGGTAAAAAATGTTTATATAATTCATAGATGAATACATCTAGATCTAGATTCTTATTGGATGTTGCCTTGTTTTAACTGAATATTGATAATATTTCCTCATACATAAAAGACTTGGTTAATGAAGCTAGACTCTTATATTATATTAATGAAGCTCAGTTGATATGTAATTATGTCTCAAATAACTCATGCATTCTTGCTATCCGCAGATGGTTCCCTGTTCCTAACAATTGTTTAGTATTGATAAAAAGTAGCTTCCTTATCTTTATCCATGTGCGTAGTATCGAACCCCATGGACTCTATCTGGATGTGGCTTTACCCAAACTTGTTTGGAAATATTTTTGAGGGGCATTTGCAGCGAAAGTTTCTATAATGTACTGCTGCTGCATATCCTTGATATTATTTTCTTGACTGGGCGGTCATTTTCAATCTAGTAGCAGTTGTAAAACTACCAACAGTTACCATTGAAGTTTCTGAAACATATTATCATATTTTGTTCTCACGCTTTGCGATTGAAATTTTGTCTTTGTGTGGTGATATATTACTCCTGCATTTTGCTGAAGATCTTTTGTGTGTGTGTATTTAAATTTCAGTGACACCACTCCCTCACATTACAGAGAAGTAGTTTATGTTCCAAGAAAATTTCAGCATTTTAGTTTATTTGGGGATGAGAAACATGATTATGGAAATTAATTGCTACAATTACCCACCACGATGCCTCTAATCACACCTCCCCTAACTTATGTTTTTTGTTCTTAAATTGCATTTGTATTTTTTTTGCCTTGAAAGTTGTTTCTTCAATCTACTTTCTCTGTTTGCATAATTTCAGATTTCATAGATTGGACTTCCAACTTGGAGATTGTTTCTGTCAGGTTTTATCTTTGGAAAAATTAGTTGCAATCAGGTAATATTATTATTATTTTTGCTGTTATATGATTCTTGTTTATGCTATTTGTATATGAACAAGGAGTTTGTTTGCTATAGATTCTTTGAGAAGTATGTCAAAGAGAGGAGCTAACTAGTGGTTATTGTGCAAATATTTTAGTTCATTTGGAGTAATATAGCATTGGTATGAGCTAGTGATTTAGATATGATATTTAGAGATTCAAATTATAACTCCAAATTTTTGTAACTGGCGATGGTATAAAGATTTTAGTTTATTTGGAGTAATATAGTATCAACAAGAGTTAGTCATTTAGATATGATTTTTATAAATTCAAATTGTAACACCAAATTTTTGTACTTTCTAGTCTTATATTGATCAAATTCTTGTTAATAGGCTCTTCTATTCCCATGTTGCATAGGTGGATGAATGTTCAGGACTATTTTGACCAAAATAATAAAGTGCAAGGACTCAAGTGATCAGTGATCAGCAACAAAGTGGATTCTATAATAGTTGGTGCACATGGCCCTAAAGAACAAGGAATTTGAGTAAAGATAATGTGCATACTTATAATACTATATTTTGAGTAGTTTCCATCACTAATCACCCTTAAAAAGTTCTATATGTCAGGAAGGCTGGACAGAGTCAATCATTGTATTCTAAAAGGCATGCATGCCCTTTAATTTATAGGTGTTACATACTGTATTCACTAAACAGAAAAAATAGTAGTCTTATGTTATATAGTCATAACTATTTAACAATTTTGTATCTATCTCTTTAGATAGACATTAGTGAATTTTTTATAATTTTGGTGTATAGATGTGAAATGTATGGAAATACTCTTAGTTATGTGATTGTGTTTGTGCATATATATGCTCCTACAGAATCCGCAGGTCAGATCCATTGTGCTGTTGGTGCTTCTGCCTAAAGCTGAAACCACTTTTACACTAAAGAATTTTATGTGCTTTAACAGCTCTAACTTCAAGTTTACAAATACTCATAAAGTTAGAATTATTTATATGGCAATGTCATTGATTACAACTCCATTACCTTCTATTATAAGATGTAAATTTTATTTAAAACAACAAAATAATAGTCTTTTGTCAAACACTATCAGAACTCTAGTTTTTAGTATATATCGAACTAGAGTTATATCATATATAACTTCAGTTTCTCTATGATAGAAGTTGAATCCAAAACTTGACCAAACTAAGTCTTGAACATCAATTCTTTAAAACTAGCATTTAATTTTTTTTGGAACTATCATTTAACTTGGAAATCAATGATTTAGAGGGACCAATAGTATATTTTTTTTTGGCATACAATGTTAATCATATAAGTCTTTAGACTCTTAATTGGAGAAGTTAAATATCAAATGGATTTCTATTTTCACTTTAGTGAGAAAAATTAGACAAGTAGGAAGAAAGTCTCACCAATTGTGTGCCTTAATTTGAATTTTTTATGGTTTTTGGAAAAGTAATTTTTACCCCTAATCCCATATTTTTCAATTTTCCTGACAGATCTATATTTTTTTCATTTAAGTACTTATATTTGTTTGCAGGTTGTAATTATGCCTTTGTGTCATACACTTTCCTTTTCACAATTTAAGACTATTTTTATTTTTCTATATTTCACAATATAAACCTTATTATAATTCCAATATATTATTTAGTACATGTTTGACTTCTTTATCCTCTATGGTATCCTCTCACACCTCCATTAACATTTTTGCCACACACATCCAAACTTTATATAATAGAGGCATCATTAATTTATTATGATCATTTTCTCTCATTCAATACTCTTAGGAGGTGTTTGGTTGCCTGGCCCAAGGCCTGGCCTGGCCCCCAGATGCAAAATTCACATGTTTGGTTGCCTGCATCACTGCTTCCAGCCCGGCCCGCGCGGTGCAAACGATCCCGCTCAGCCTGGCTCGCGAAAACGCCCCACGCGCCCGTTTCCGTCGGCCTGGCCCGTGGGATAGGCGCAAACTGCCTCCACGCGCAATCCGCCTTCGCTCCTCCCCGCCCTTAGGGTTACCTCACTCCTCTCCGCCCCCGAGCCTCCGCCTTCGCTCCTCCGCCTCCGCCGAAACCTCGTCGCCTCCGCCGAAACCCCCGCGCCTCCTCTTCGCTCCTCCGCCTCCGCCTTCGCTCCCCCGCGCCGCCGCAAACCTCATCGCCTCCGGCTCCGGTGCCCCAAGACCCAAACCTAGCTCGTCGCCTCCGCCTCCGCCTCCGACGCCCCCGCGCTGCCCCAAACTTCGTCGCCTCCGCCTCCGGTGCCCCCACGCCGCCCCAAATCTCGTCGCCTCCGCCTCCAGCGCCCCCGCGCCGCCCCAATCGTCATCGCCTCCGCCTCCGACGCCCCCGCGCTGCCCCAAACTTCGTCGCCTCCGCCTCCGGTGCCCCCACGCAGCCCCAAACCTCGTCGCCTCCGGTGCCTCCAGATCCCGTCATCCAGGTGCCCTCTCTGCCTCTCTCTCCTTTTCAATGTTTATTACTCTCTATTACGGCAAGGTCCATGATGTGAACCACTCAAGGCTATGATTCTCTTTTGGTTGCTATATTGCCCTGCAATCCCTCTCATGAAGTTCTGAAATACCTTATGATTGGTCATCTTTTCTACTAGTTTGAACATTCAAAAGCACACAGTTGTAAAGGACTTTCTACATCATATCAATCTAACAAAATGCTTGTATGCATGCAAGTGAGAATGGACAAAGTAGTCACAGCAAAAGCCAAAAAAAAATTAACACGTCCCTACCCATGTAATAACTATTGATATGTAGAAAAAAGATCTCTAAAAAATCAATCATACCACATGATACTAGCTAGGTAGAAGAAAAAATTGGATCAAAAAGGGGAGACAAGGACTGCCCCATGTGATGCAAGAAAGTTGTGTACTTATGTGCATTTGATCCAAATTAACTTTACAATTGTGAGCAGTCTTGTAGCTAAGTTCCCTTCTTCTGCATCTCATTGAAGAGAGAGACTGCTTCCTCTAATCTTTCAGATTTTCCAAGGCCATCAATCAACAAATTATAGGTGATAAGGTTAGGCTCAAGCCCCATTTGCGGTAGTTGTTGAAAACAGGAGACAGCATCATTTGTTCTTCCTGCTGTGCAGAGGGTGTCAATGAAAACTGTGTAGGATTTTATATCTGGTTTTATTCCCTACTCAACCATCTTCTCAAACAGCTGACAAACTTTTTCCACATTGCCAGCAATTCGATGCCCATTGAGTAGAATATTGTAGATCGCACAATTAGGTTTGCATCCATATTCAAGCATTTCACTGAAAAGCTTATCTGCATCATCAATCTTTCCAGCTTTTAAGAGCCCATCAAGAAGAGGACCATATGTACAAGGTGTAGGAGAGAACTGTTGGCTCATTAGATTGCAGTACAAGTCCATAGCCTGGTCCAACCTTTTTGATTTCACAAGACCTGAAATGATTGTGTTGTAAGTAACGTAAGTTGATTTAAATCCTTTGCAATGCATCTCTTCTTGGACTTTTAACATTTCCTCAACTCTCATTGACTTTCCCATGGCATCCAGAATCAGATTGTAAGTAAACTCATCAGGGCAACATCCAAGCCCTTCCATTTCAGCAAACAAGCCTTCAGCAATATCAATCAAGTTTTCATCCACAAGGCCACAAATAAGAGAATTATATGAACCAATTTGTAGCGAAGCTCCATAATTCTTAAACTTTTCAAATAGTTCATGTGCTTCAATAGCTTTATTTTGCTTACAAAGATACTTAATTAACGGGCATACGAAAATACACATTAATTTGTTTGGATTTCTGAAGCTAGTTATTGCATTCTAACTTACATATGTATGGAAATGACCCATGTTGTGAGACAGCCTCCATTTAATTTGTTTGTATTAACAAAGTGTGTAATTTTTTCGCCTTCTCTTTATTAGATGGATGTAGTGAGTAGACGACGCCAACTTATTGCGAAAGCGGCTGCCCTTGTCACTGCGGCATATGTTATGTGCATCGTACGCCTTCGGAGGCGGTGGAATCATACACCTGCACTGACATACGGTCCTCTACTTGAGAGAGATTTAGAGAGACAGGCACTGTTGCGTAGGATCTATGAATATGACGACATCCAGTGCGTAGAGATGTTGCGGCTAAGAAGGGCTCCATTTTTCCAGTTATGCTCGTTGTTGAGGGAGAGGAACTTGCTACAGGATGGCTTCCACAGTTCGGTGGAGGAGCAAGTGGCAATGTTTCTTCATGTTGTTGGCCACAACCAAAGATTTAGAGTGATCAAGGTTAACTTTAGAAGGTCTATAGAAACAGTCAGTCGATACTTTAGGGAGGTACTCTATGCCATTGGTGAGTTAAGACACGAGATGATAAAACCTCCATCCACTGAAACCCACGTAAAGATTGCCAACAGTTTGAGATGGTCCCCCTATTTCAAGGTAAAGCAATTACTTGCACGATTAGTATAGACGAAGGTAACCTTCACCACTTACGAATAGTTGTTTACATTATTATATAGGATTGTATCGATGCAATTGATGGTACACATATCCATGCAAGAGTCCCAAAAGAGATTGTGGCCGCATTTAGGGGTAGGAAGCACTACCCGACGCAAAATGTTTTGGCTGCTGTGGACTTTGATCTCAGGTTCACCTACGTACTAGCTGGATGGGAAGGGTCAGCCCATGATGCTCTCATACTTGCCGATGCTTTACAGAGGCATGATGGATTAACCGTTCCATCAGGTATAGTATATCACCAAAAATTTGTCATACACTTCATACTGAATGATAACTCTTATATCTATATTGTTGTATTTCTCATTTGTTAGGCAAGTTCTATCTAGTTGATGCTGGATATGCACTCCGACCAGGTTTTCTTCCACCATACAGAGCTGTTCGGTATCACTTGCAAGAGTACGGTGGAAGGAACTACCCACGTGATTGCAAGGAGTTGTTTAACTTGAGACACTCCTCCTTGCGGGTCACTGTGGAACGTGCATTCGGGGCCTTGAAGAGCAGGTTTCGTATCTTAGACAACAAGCCATTCCACCCATACAAGACGCAGGTGAAGCTAGTGCTAGCCTGTTGCATTCTCCACAATTGGGTAATTTCTCACGGGTACGACGAGGTCATTCCACCAGAGGAAAGTTGGGCTCCGAACCATGATGCGACAGAAATACATTCTGAGGTTGACACTGCGAACAGTGCTTGGGCGCAAATAAGGGATAGTATGGCTACTCAGATGTGGAACAATAGAGGTTCCTCTCGAGTATAGATTAGAGTATCTTGACTTTGCCAAGTTGGTACCTACTTTTCATGTCAAACAATAGCTGTGCATGTATGTCCTAATTGTGGTTTGCAAATTGTGTAACAATTGTTGTTCTTCTGGAGTGTTTTTGACGAAGTTGTTTGTTTTCTATTATGTTTACTCTTCTCGTCATATGGGATTGTTTTTCGTTGGTTGTTTTCAATATGATCGCTTCATTTGCTTCACACCGTGTACTAACTTGTATTCTTCTCCTAGTTTAGGCTATCGATGAATTTAGTGCAGAGGGTGCTGGAGAGGGGGGTGGTACAAACTCATCCAGATGTTCCATGCGTTGGACAAGTTCTATGTCGGGGTTTGTCTTACGACGCATGAGTGACCTAGTAGTCTCTGGAGTTAGAACTGACAAGGGCTTCAAGGAAGTCCAGCTAACTCAAGTTGCTAGGGCTTTGACTGAGTATAGTGGGGTTGAGGTGACATCCACACAGGTGTACAACCACCTACGCAAGTGGCGTCAAAGATGGGTGAAGATCTGTAAGCTAAGAGAACTAAGTGGAGCATTGTGGGATGAAGCTAACCACACCATACTGCTCGAACATGAGCACTGCAAGGGTCACATCAAGGTTTGTCTATACCATTTGTCTATTTTTGATGGTGAATGTTGGTTTACCCATATTTGATAATTTATCTTCGATGCTTTGTAGGATCATCCCAAAGATGCTGAGTATCTCAACAAACCAATTGACAACTACCCCCAGATGATGACTATATTTGGGAGTGGATAGGCCACAGGGAGGTTTGCTATGGGCTCCAATGAGGCCTTAGGCACTCCCTCTCCTCCTGCCCCACCTTGTCCCAGATCTGATGTACCCCCCGAGAGTTCCACGTACCATGGGGAACCGCAGTTTGAGCACGTGGATGAGCAAACCGTCGATCCTGACCATACTGTATCGAAGAGCAAGGATGCCACCAGCACATCGGGGAAGAGAAAGAGGGCCTCCTTGCCAAATGAGGAGTTAGTGTTCATGAACAACATGACAGAAGCTGTGCGTGATGTTGCACAGGCTATACGTGACACCATCCCACAGGAGGTCCATCCTCAGCTGTATGAAGCTGTCATGAGCACACCTGGCTTCGATGAGGAGGCCCTGCTAGTAGCCTTCACACGTATGTTGGATAACAAGGCTCAAGGCATTGCCTTTGTGGCTATGTCTGAACACCATCGTATCCTTTGGCTTAGGACTTTCCTAGGCAATCTGGCTTAGAAATTAGAAGATGGTTTTAGCCCCAACCTAGTTGTATTTTGTGGCAAGTTGTAATAGTTGGACACCTACTAGCTGACAGTTGTATTTTGTGGCAAGTTGTGATAGCTAGACACTCACTAGCTGACAGTTGTATTTTGTGGCAAGTTGTGATAGCTGGACACGTCGAGCTGACAGTTGTATTTTGTGGTAACTTATGATAGCTGGACACGCCCTACTCATATTTTGTGCTATGTAACTCCAAATCAATGTTATTTCTTAGATGATATCTGTTTACGATGAAACGTTTATGATGGTGAGTGTGGAGTATATACCTGTTTTGTGTATACACTTTTTTACACCTTCTGTTGCAGGTTAAGCAAACAACAGGTAGTGTTGGTGTTTCAGTTACTGTAAGTCAAGTTGGAAGTGATCTGCCAAGTACAGCAGCACCAGTGAGCTTATCTCCACTTCTTCCAGCTATTCAAGCATGTATTGATGCAATCACGGAGCACCAAAGGCTTAACACTCTGATGAAGGGAGAGCTGGTAAAAGGTTTGCTGCCGCAGAGCAGTGTTCGTGCTGATTACACAGTAAAAAGAGTTCAAGGTGAATATTGTACTCACCCTTTGGTTTCCATTAAAAATTTATGTGTTGCTTGCTTAGTCGCTTCTAGTTGCAAAAATATTGGTTCTCAGCCTTCAAGTCTTGACTTGTGTATATCTGTATGCTCTAGAGCTTGCTGAAGGAACATGCTTGAAGAATTATGACCACATAGGTAATGGAGAGGGACACACCATGTACTGGGACAAGAAACTACAATTTTCTCTTCAGGTGATTTCAATTTTTGTTTTGTTAACTTGACATCCAGGCTTTTTACTGGCAAAAAATATTATGCTGTTAATTTGATTCTTACAAGTATTATTTTTTTTTTTGCCTTAATGGTCAAACATATCATCAAGAATGAACTGTCAAGTTGCTGAAACAAAGAGTTTCTTAATAAAAGAACACACCATAGGATGTTTGTTACAGATAGATGAGAGGAGAAACTGGAAAGAATGGTTGCAACTTGAAAGGTGGGTATTGCTGTTGTGTGTAGGGGGAATAGCTGAAGCAAGCTTTGTTACTGGCAAGCTCTTGGGAGTATATGAAGTGCTGAAGCAAATCACACCTCTTTAGATCACTTTTATTTGTTGCCATTGCACTGTGAACCAGGTGATTTATCAAGCAAGATTTACCAGTATGACAATTTTGGCATGGACTATCTGATATAGTGTACATGTAATTTAACTGAAGCAACTTCTATCACAGAATGATTAATTTTAGCTTTTTACGAGTGAGCTGACCTTTGTTTCTCTAGCTATATTAGTTCATGACTTCACCTACATATATATTTGCCTCTCGTGGATGAACTATTGCACACATTAGCTTGTTGACACATCAAATTGCATCATTTTTACAGAATTTGAGAAAGTTTAATGTAGAATATTAACCTTATAGATTTATATTCTCTTTTCAGGGAAGAACTGCACTGTGGGATGCCATTTTGCTCCTGTGTCACCAAATAAATGTTGGATATGGAGGTATTGTTAGGGGAATCCATATCGGCTCTTCTGCCTTGGACATCCTTACAGTTATTGATTCAGATACAGAGAGCTGAAGGGTTGTGACATGGCAGTCCTTTTTCTTGCTAAGTTGTTACCTGCTTGCCAAGAGGTATGAAAGGATGATTTGAAGTTTGAAGAGTTGAAGAGTTGAATTATTGGATAGCTCAGTTGCCAGTGTTACATATGTAACAAGTTCAAGATTCAAACTAACTTAGTGGTAGATGTGTGTGTCCAGGTGACAATTCAATTTCATGTTAAGTTCTATCTTAAATTGCTAACCATGCCTTAATTTTATGCCTTAATGTGGTGGTCATGGGCTATGTATCATTTCCCGTGTCATTCTGTTTGTTTATGCCTCTCATTTCCTGCCTTAACTGATGATTTTTACTTTCTCCCTGCAATATCTTTTAGACTTTTACTAATATACCGCCTAAATAGGCCAAGTTCAAGCATAAAGGGCACCAGAGATGAGGAAAGCTGAAAAGCTTCTCAAACCATAGTTGGATTTCAATCAATCATTATCAATGCCAGGAAGCAATCAAGATACATTGGAATGTTTTCGTATCAAGATAAATTTAACTATTCTAAAAATATTTTGCATTACAATACTCTCACACGTCTCATCCAAAACTTAATCAGATCTCAATTCCTATTCTTCAGATGAAGAGGGGTAATCTCACCTCTAAAGTAACCACATACAACCCATACAACCAACCAAACAGCATCTCCTCCAGCCACCCACCAGAACCAGCCTCTGATACAGCCAACCAAACAAACTCAGCATTCATCCAGGATTCAGAAATTCAGCCAACCAAACAACATCTCTACTGCATCTCACAGCCTGTCTCATCCAACCTGTCCCACTGATACGAGCCAGGCTACCCTCGTACAGGGAACCAAACGCACCCTTAATTCGCATGTGAATAAGAAGTAAACTTATATTATGAATCAAAAGAAGTATTTCAACAATGAATGAATGACTATATAGAATGATGTTATTGCTTGCTTACATGAACAATAATATGGTGTGATGGGCCAATACTTATCCTATCAAATTGTATTTTGCTAGTCAATTTTTGTAGTTAGCTGAGATTATTATTAAAATTAACCTAGTAATTTCAAATCACTTTGGAGAGAGAAATTTTTGTAGTAAGCTATTACTTCTTTCTAAATAGGAAGTATTTGTTAACCCTCCCTCCCCCATCTATTTGTGTTCTTGTTTATAAACTCATTTCAGACTAAAATCCGTATTAAACTAGTAATGATACTAGCTGATTTTATTTCAGATATACTAGCTGATTCTTACAGTAAGCCATATAATAAGGAAAGACTACGAGGATTTTAAGGTCTTTGGCATTTATTATGGACAAGCGTTGGATGAGTGCGGCTAGGTAGAAAACAAACACTCAGTCACTAAATCAAATACAAAGCTACTTTATGTTATTCTTTTGATTGAAACTAATGATAATTAAATGTAGGTACTCAACTGAATATAACCAAGGCATAAAGGACTTCATAGAGTTTGCTTTTGCAAATTCTGCAAAAGCAAATGAAATTCTCTGCCCTTGTAGAAAATGTGTGAACTGTGTTTGGAGAGAAGCTGAAGTTGTTTATGAACACTTGATTTGTGATGGGTTTTTAGAAGGATACACCAAGTGGATATTTCATGGTGAACAAACATCATTGCACAGGACAAACAAGAAATCTAATATAGAAAATGTTCCTAATATGGATAGTGAGCCGCAGCTAGATGAGATCACTGAAATGATCCATGACATAGGATGTGGATACCAAGAAGTTGGTGATATAGGTGGTGATGGTTCTGATTCGGAGGATCAAGATGTAGATGTTGAGACATTCTATAGGTTAGCAAGTGATGCTAGTCAAGAGCTCTACCCTAGGTGCAAACTCACAAAGCTACAATTTATTGTGAGGCTTCTTCACATAAAATTCCTAGGTGCATGGAGTAACAGTAGCTTTGATTTGTTATTAGACTTGCTGAAGGAAGCATTTCCAAAGAATGCCACAATCCCAAAAAATTTCCATGATGCAAAGAAGATGGTGAGAAGTCTCGGGTTGGGTTATGAGAATATTGATGCATGTGAACATGACTGTATACTATTTTGGAAAGAGCATGCAAATATAGACTCATGCCCAAAATGTGGAACTTCCAGATGGAAGATAGAAAAGAAGAGCCCTGATGGGAAGCGAGTACACAAAATTCCTAGAAAGGTTCTTCGATATTTTCCACTTAAAAAGAGGCTCCAGAGACTGTATATGTCATCAAAGATAGCAGCTGATATGAGATGGCATAGTGAAGGGCGCACTAGAGATGGGTTGATACGCCATCCAGCTGATTCTCCCACTTGGAAGGATTTCGACCACAGGTACCCAGACTTCAGTTCTGACTGTCGCAATATTAGGCTGTGTTTGGCAATAGATGGTTTTAATCCTTTCCGAAGCCTAAGTTCATTACATAGCATATGGCCTGTTGTCTTGATTCCCTACAACCTTCCACCATGGATGTGTATGAAGCAACCAAATTTTATCCTCTCTCTGCTTATTCCTGGTCCTAAAGCTCCTAGAAATGATATTGACGTCTACCTTCAACCTTTGATCGATGATTTGTTAGAGATGTGGCATGGTGTCAAAACTCGTGATGCATCATCTGGTCAATGGTTTCAATTGCGTGCCACCTTGCTCTGGACTATTACTGATTATCAAGGATATGGATATGTATCTGGACAAGTTACTTCTGGTGAGGTTGGATGTGTTGTTTGCCATGCAAATACTTGCTCACTTCGTCTTAAAAATGGTAAAAAACATTGCTTCATGGGACATCGTCGATTCTTTCATTCTTGTTATGAATTTAGAAATGATAGTGAGTCATTTGATGGTACCAAAGAGTATAGGGAAGCCCCAGTTTCTCTTTCTGGACATGACGTTATAGAACAAACAAAAGATGTAAAAAATGATTTTGGGAAGGACCTAACAGGGAAAAGACCATCTCGAAAGTGTAAGGGTAAGGATGGTGAACCAAAAACTATTTGGAAAAAACAACCAATATGGGTTCAATTGCCCTATTGGAAGGATATTTTGTTGCGGCATAATCTTGGTGTGATGCATATCGAGAAAAATGTTTGTGACAATATAATTAACACATTTTTGGATATTGATGGCAAATCAAAAGACAATTTGAACACTCGCTTGGACCTCCAACTGTTAGGTATCAAGAAGGATCTGCATCCTATCTCAGTAGGGGACAAGTTCTATTTACCTCCTGCATCTTACTCATTGAGTTCTGCAGAGAAAAGAATGTTTTGTGAAGTATTAAAAGGAGTTAAATTTCCAGATGGATATGCAGCTGATATACGAAGTCATGTAAATGTTCATGATAAGAAGATAATTGGGTTAAAAAGCCATGACAGTCATATTCTTTTAGAACACTTGCTTCCATTGGCTGTTAGAAGGATACTACCAGAAAATGTTAGTATTGCATTGATTCGTGTAAGCAACTTCTTCAAGAAAATATTTTCTCCTGTAATCAATGTAACTGATATGGAGAGATTAGAGTCTGAAATTTCTGAAACCTTGTGCCTTCTTGAAAAAATATTTCCGCCATCATTTTTTGATGTTATGGTGCATTTAATGGTCCATCTTCCTACTGAGGCAAGGATTGCTGGCACTGTCCAGTACCGCAATATGTATCCCATAGAAAGGTATATTAATTTCATAGTAGAAGGCTCAATTTCATTAGACTATTATTAATATTTTCATTAATTAATTATTTCAAAACTTTTATAGATTTTTGATGAGGTTGAAGAGCTATGTTCGAACTAGAAGTCACCCAGAAGGATCAATTGTGGAAGGTTATATATTTGATGAGAGTATGACATTTTGCTCTCGTTATTTGCATGGTTGTGAGACTAGATTTAATCGGCCGAGTCGAAATGATGATGCACAATTCAATACCTTGTCAACTGGTACCACATACTTGAATAACATAGGTCGCGGTTTGACTGGCAAGTGCACTATTACGTTGGACCATAAAACATGGATTCAAGCTCACAGATATGTCTTATTTAATTATGAGCATATTGAGCCATATTTGATGTATGTTCTCTAGCTAATTTTTTATTAAATGTTATTAAATTAGTTGAAATATATATTTTATAATATCTTACATTCAAAAAATATTTGCACAAAACATTTGGGGTATCTTTCATCTATTGGTCATCAAAGGATTCATGAGAGAGAGCATATACATCATGCAACATTTCATGAGTGGTTTAGATTGCATGTAAGTTTATAAACAACAATTTTAGCTAAATACATATTGCAATGTTTTTGTATTAATCGTATAAATAAATTTTTCTAGGTGAATGAGTTACTATCAACTGGGGAAGATGTAGGAGAAGAGATTCAGATACTAGCAAGTGAGCCTTTTATGGTCGCAACAAAATATAACAGTTATTCAATAAATGGATACAATTTTCATACAATATCTTATGATGAGGGCAGATCAGTTCAGAGTAGTGGGGTAGCTATTGTTGCAAAAACTTGTAGTTTTTCTAGTTCAAAGGATCAAAATCCACAAATAGGAGATATAACATACTATGGTGTCATAACTGAGATACTTGAGTTAGATTATCGTCGAAAGGGTAATGTTGTTCTCTTCAAATGTGATTGGGTTGATGTTCTCAGAAAGGACAAATGGGTTAAGAAAGATAGATTTGGGATTACGATAGTGAACTTCAAGCATTTAATTAATACGGGGGAAAAATTATCAGATGAGCCATATATTTTAGCATCACAAGCTACTCAAGTCTATTATGTTGAGGATCCTATCGATAAAGACTGGAAAGCTGTCATTGAGTCAAGGCCAAGAGACCTCTATGACATGTCTGCGGAGGAAGAAATTGAAAATACAGTGGTAACTGACAAAGTTAGCGAAATCTCTGAGTTGAATGTTGGTGCTGAAATAAATCTTCCAGATGGCAACAATAATTGTGTTAGAACAAACATTGATGGTATACTTGTTGAGAAATCTCCACCTCAAATGGGGAAGTAAGATGCTATTCATTGAATGTGTTGTTTATGTCTATGTTCTTTTATTTTTTGGTCTAATATTGTAAAATTTTATTGTAGCCGTAAAGATGCAAAACGCAAGAGCAAGAAATAATGGAGCTATGCGGAATGAGTACGAAGAGTTACGGCAAGCAAACATTGAAAGAAACAATGAGGTATTGAGAGCATTGCACTTGCCTATACGACTTCCTGGAAATGAAATGAGTGAAAATGTCTTGAGACCATCTACAAGAACTAAAAAGGTTATTTGTTTTACTTGATGTGTTGCTAATTTCTGTTTCTAAGAACTATTTTGTAATTATCTCCCAATATGATGCATGTTGATTATGTCATAGCACACCAATGATCAACCTGTAGTTCCCCATCAAGAGCCATCACAACGTCAAAGGCATATCACACTACTACAGAAGTGCATTCCACTAACCCATATTTTCTAACGGTTATAAGCAATATGGGAAAAATCCGATAGAATAGGACGACAGGGGCGGAAAAGAGGCATTTTACTATCGGTTACACACTAGTCTAACGTTAGTGAAATGCAAATACTTTTTACAATCAGTCATTACTGTACAAACCGATATAATATATTACATAGTACTATCGGTTTTTCACTTTTAACTGATAGTAAAATTGCGAACTTTATACTATCGGTTATTACTGTACCAACCGATATAATATATTAAAACAGTACTATCGGTTTTTCGTTCGTAACAGATAGTAAAATTACTCACTTTATACTATCGGTTCGTACTGTATCAACCGATATAATATATTACATAGTACTATCGGTTTTTCTCGCGTAACTGATAGTGAAATTACTGACTTTTTACTATCGGTTATTACTGTACTAACCGATACAATATATTAAATATTACTATCGGTTATATAAAACAAACCGATAGTAAAATGACTTCATATAACCTAATGGTTATGACAGTGGGAACCTTATTTTACTATCGGTTTGTGTTTTTGAACCGATAGTAAAATTGGGCAACTTAATTAGGTCGACCCCTGCTCTGCGCTCAGCATGTTGGAATCATTTCAGCCGCGCACGACTCCAAGCTAGAGTGATCTGGAGAAGCTAGCTGAGAGGTTGATCATATTTCTATCCCCCTCGGTATTGTCGTCTTCTCATCACCTCTCTCTCTCTCTCGATCACTCTTTCACATGCACTCTCCCTCTCTCTCTCTACTTGCAATTCATTAAACTAGATCCATGTATCTCCAAACTAGCTAGAAGGCCAGGTTGGCTAGCTAGCTATAGCTTGCTGAATTTAAGCAGCTAGATAGCTGGCTCTTCCAATTAATGCATGCATCAAGTTAATTAGGGTTTCATATATACAAATCCATTTAATGTAATTAAGCAGCTCATGTACACACATATGGCCTAGCTAATTATGTTTCATGCATATATGCATGCCCTGAGTCATTAATTATTTATTTGAATTTGTCAATTTTGTGAAATAATTGTAGATGGACCGAGAATATTGGATGTATGGAATAAAACGTACTACTGTTGAGTATTTGGAGGGTGTGAATGGGTTTATTAAATTTGCTGAGCAAGAAAAGGTGAAGAAGGGAGAGAAAGATATGCATTGTCCTTGTATAGATTGTATGAACTTAAAAAGGTTCGGCAACTCTGATCAGATTAGGAGTCATTTGATTCGTCGTGGTTTTAACGCACGCTATACCCGTTGGATATGGCATGGTGAAGATCTTGAGGAAACGAGCACCGCTACCACTCAGCAGCACCCGGAAGTGGATTGCAGTAATGATGATCATGATCAGAACATTGGTAATGTTCATTTGGAAGTCCATGTAGATGACGGCAATTTAGATGAAATGTTACGTGATGTAGAAGAAGACTACAGCGAAAACGATTGAGCTAAATTTGAGAAATTAATTGTTGATTCTGAGAAGCCTTTGTTCCCCGGATGTGCAAAATTTACAAAGTTGTCTTCTGTGTTGAGATTATATAACTTGAAGGCAAGCAACGGTTGGAGCGATAAGAGTTTCACGGCGCTATTGGATCTGTTAGCGGACATGCTTCCAGAGGGAAATGAGTTGCCAAGATCGGTTTACCAGGCCAAAAAACTATTGTGTCTGTTGGGAATGGAAATCGAAAGAATACATGCATGCCCAAATGATTGTGTTCTGTACCGTAACGAGTACGAGGATTTCCATGTTTGTCCAAGATGCGGTGCATCGCGGTATAAGCATGGGGACAGAATTTATCACAATGGATGTGATGAGGTAAAGAAAGGGCCTCCGGCCAAAACTGTGTGGTATTTGCCTGTGATTCCCAGATTGAAACGGCTGTTTGCAAATCCGAAAGATGCGAAGTACTTGCGTTGGCATGTTGAAGGTCGGAAACAAGACGGAAAACAAAGACATCCAGCTGATTCCATTCAATGGAGAAACATTAACAGCACATTCGGTGAGTTTGGCGGCGAAGTGAGGAATATAAGGTTTGGGCTGAGTACGGATGGTATGAATCCACACGAAAATATGAGCAGTCGACATAGCACTTGGCCGGTTCTTTTATGCATCTACAATCTTCCTCCTTGGTTATGTATGAAGCGCAAGTACATCATGATGTCGTTACTAATTTCAGGACCCAGACAACCCGGGAATGATATTGACGTGTTTCTATCACCGTTAGTCGAGGACTTACATAAATTGTGGAGCGAAGGAGTGCGGGTGTGGGATGCACATAAGCGAGAGAATTTCATGTTGCGGGCCATGATATTTTGCACCATAAATGATTTCCCGGCCTATGGAAATTTGTCGGGGTATAGTACGAAAGGAGGCAAGGCTTGTCCTATTTGCCTGGATGAAACTGAAAGCATGTGGTTATCAAACTGTAGAAAAACAGAGTACATGGGTCACCGCAGATTCCTTCCGATGCATCTCGCCTACCGTAAGAAGAGGAAGTCATTCAATGGGAAGCCTGAGAAAGGATCAGCCCCAGTGTTTGTGACTGGTAAGGAGCTTTACTTGCGCGTGAAGGACATCAAAGTTGAGTTCGGTAAATGTTCGAAACCTCCAGGAAAAAATGTTTCGAAGAAGAGATCGATTCTTGGGGATCGGCCATATTGGGAGCACTTACAAGTTCGACATTGCATTGATGTCATGCACGTAGAGAAAAATGTTTGTGACAGTTTGACTGGTTTGTTGTTGAACATTCCAGGAAAGACGAAAGATGGCATCAACGTTCGCCGTGACCTGCTCGACATGGGCATAAGGACTGAGCTTGCACCGTTGGAGAAGGGAGAGTGGACATACCTCTCCCCGACCTGCTATACTTTGTCAAAAAGAGAAAAAACAAAACTCTGTCAGTGCCTACATGGTGTCAAAGTTCCATGCGGGTATTCTGCGAACTTGAAAAAACTTGTGTCCACGAAAGACTTGAAACTGGTTGGTATGAAGTCCCATGATTGTCATGTACTGATGTCACAAATGCTTCCCATTGCTATCAGAGGCATTCTCCCAGTCAAAGTCAGAGAGACAATTACAAATCTATGTTATTTCTTCAACACAATATCTGGCAAGGTACGTAAGCGTGTACTCCTAGCAAGTTAATTAGTTCCATTCGTGGAACTTGTCAGATTTTTTGGATCTGAATATTTACTGCAACTGTGTCCTTGCAGGTAATTGATATGGATGGACTGGACGATTTGCAACGCGATGTGACTACCACTCTTTGTCAGTTGGAGATGTATTTCCCTCCATCCTTTTTTGATGTTATGGTCCATCTAATTGTTCACCTTGTCAGAGAAATTAAGTTTTGTGGACCTGTGTTCCTGCGCTACATGTATCCATTTGAGAGATTTATGGGTATGTTGAAGGGATATGTAAGGAATCGACATCGACCTGAGGGCAGTATCATTCAAGAATTTTTGGGTCTTACAACACATCACGGGGGTGGAGCCATACATACACGAGCACAAGGAAATGTTACGAAAACAGAATCCCTCGAAGCCAGAGATTTGGGTCACCAGAGAACATAATAGGAAGTTTGCTCGGTGGATCGAAAATAAAGTCCTGCAAGCTTCTGAGGGCGACGTAGATGAAGTTGTTACATGGTTGGCCAGAGGGCCTAGATTTACTGTAGGGACTTGGCAGGGGTATGACATCAACGGCTATTCATTTTACAGAAGAACTCAGGACGAGAAGAGTACTATGCAATGTAGTGGAGTGACACTACTTGCTATTACGGAGGATGCCTGGGCAGTAAGGGCACTCGACTCATATTACGGTGTTATTGAGGAAATATGGGAGCTCGATTATGTATTACTTAAGATTCCTCTGTTTCGATGCCAATGGGTCGAAATCCCTCGAGGTGTTAAAGATGATCCATTTATACTTGCTGAGCAAGCCACACTGGTGTTCTACATCGTTGACCCGGCCAACCCAAAGTTGCACGTTGTCCTTCACAGTAAGAGACGTATTGTTGGGGTCGAAGACGTTGTGGATGAAGAAGAGTACGATCAGTTCGACGAACTACCTCCATTTTTAGATAGAATCCTTCAATCCGTCCCTACCGAAGATATTGACCAAACAAGTTACCTGCGAGACTACCACGAAGAAGGATTATGGGTGGACAACCATTCTTGACTAATTTGCAATATGTAAGTGACGTATATTACTTGGATCTTTAATCGAAGAATTCTTCAAATCATTTTTCAAAAATTCTTTGGGAAAACATACGTGATGCATTGAGAATCATTTCTGCAAATTTTCATTTCAATTGGAGTATATACTTGATTTCAGCAATAATTGATTCTTTTCACAAATATATATGAAAACTGCAAATTTTCATTCCATGATTGGTCTTTACTGTTAATTTATTTCAAAATTATTGGAAGTCATTTGCATGGGGTTTCAGGTGTCTTTACAAGTGCAAAATGATGTACTGAGACCCATCTGTAATTGTTCTCAGGAAATACCTTTAGATCAATTTAACAGTATTCTACTATCGGTTTCAACCTCCAAACCGATATGAAATTAACATATACTATCGGTTTATTGTCATAAAACCGATAGTAAAATACAATGCAAAATGATGTACAGAGATCCTCTAATTCTTCTAAGGGAAATCCTTTAGGGTCAATAACATTGTATTTTACTATCGGTTATAACTGTGAAACCGATATGAAATTAAACTATACTATCGGTTTATCGTTCATAACCGATAGTGATTTATACTGTGTTATGAGCCCCTGTTCTTAGTTTACTATCGGTTTATTGTTTACAACCGATAGTGATTTATACTGTGTTATGAGCCCCTGTTCTTAGTTTACTATCCGTTTGGTATAATAAAACCGATAGTGAAAAGTGCCCATACTGAAAACCCTAACTTACATGTTTGTACTATCGGTTTTGTGGTTATAAACCGATAGTAAATATTCATATATTAGGTTATAGCCTTGCACGATTTTCCCTCCAGTGCAACTGATCACATTCCAATTTCCAAATACTCGCGCGAAAAACCCTAGATTCGCCGACGTTCGCTTCTTCGCTCCTCTGCGCCACCATTGCCGATCGGAATCTGGTTCTCCACCGCCTCTGGCACTACATTGCGCCACCGCCTCCGGTCACTCCATGATCGACTGTAAGTGTTCTTGACCAAATCGCTCGCGTCTATTGCTTAAGTTTGTATGCAATGGTTCATATCCCGTTCAATGGATTACAAATATAAACCTAGAGTAAAATTCATGAACTACAAACTTGATAGCTATGAGAATGACAGAATTGATGGAAATCACTAGCAATTTGTCATACAGTGTAGTCCACTATCGGTTTCTTATTCAGAACCGATAGTAATTACACCCAATGGTCATGGAATCACCAGTACCCTAGATTTTCTCTCTGATTTCTAAAACCCTAATTTCATCACTTCTTGTTTCTAAAACCCTTGTTTTCATAATTTGTAATCTTTTTGTTTTCAAAAACCTAGTTTCATAAATTTTAGTTGTAGATCACTAGCAATTTGTCATACAGTGTAGTCCACTATTGGTTTCTTATTCAGAACCGATAGTAAATACCTTAAACTGAATTTTCTATTAATTATTTCCCATTTTCTAATTTTCATCTGAAATTTTGGTTAATTTACATTTTAACATACTTTATGTTCCTGCTGAGAGACTAGCATAGTTTGCACTGCTAATCTTATAGATTTTACTGAATACAAACTTGATTACTATCGGTTTGACTTGGAAAACCGATAGGAAATAGAGTATATCATAGTTTGCACTGCTAATTTGAATTTTCTGTGAATTACTTCCCATTTTCTAATGTTTATCTGAAATTTAGGTTCATTTAAATTTTAACAGACTTTATTTTCCTGCAGAGAGATTAGCATAGTTTGCACTGCTAATCTTTTAAATTTTCCTGAATACAAACCTTAGTACTATCGGTTTTCCTTTCAAAACCGATAGGAAATAGAGTATGTCTTAGTTTGCACTTCTAATCTGAATTTTCTGTGAATTACTTCCCATTTTCTAATGTTCATCTGAAATTTAGGTTCATTTAAATTTTAACAGACTTTATTTTCCTGCAGAGAGATTAGCACAGTTTGCACTTCTAATCTTTTAAATTTTCCTGAATACATACCTTAGTACTATCGGTTTTCCTTTCAAAACCGATAGGAAATAGAGAATGTCTTAGTTTGCACTGCTAATCTGAATTTTCTGTTAATTACTTCCCATTTTCTAATGTTCATCTGAAATTTTGGTTCATTTAAATTTCAACAGACTTTATGTTCATGCAGAGAGACTAGCGTAGGGCACAACAATTTTAGTTATGAACTTTGTCATGTACCTTTCTTCATATCAATTGATGGTTTGTTCATGGAATTTTAGGTAAAGCCATGTCGGCATCTTCCTCGGCTGATAGTAGTGATTCGGCGAGGGCTAACGTAGATGGCGCTGCCTCGTCCCAGCGCAAGAGGAAGGCGCGAGGCCTGACGATGTTGGGTCGTTTGGCCAAACGCGCGGATCTTTCATGTGAGTTCAACCAGTTCGGGAGACCGATCGGAAAGAACGCCGGCCACTATGCTGCCTATGTTGGCTTGTTGGCGAAGGAAAGGGTGAAGATCACTGTCCAGAGCTGGAAGGACGTCAAGGCCGACGAGAGGGATAGGCTGTGGGCGGAAGTGAAGGTAAAATTAATCAAAATCACTGAACTCTTGAGTAATCACATTCCCTTGGTTTATCCCAGAGATTAGGTAAGTCCTACTTATATGCACCATTTGAAACAGGCTAAGTGGAACATCCCCGACGATGGTCCCAAGATAGCTTGCTTGAAGGACATGAACAACACGTGGAAAACCTTCAAGAGCATCCTCGTCAGTACCTTCCTCGCTAAAGGCGAATCTCCATGCGAGAAGTACCCCTTCATAACGGAGGAGGTATGGGAGCAATTCGCCCAACAGAAGGGGACTCCTGAGTTCAAAGTATGTATGGTTCCTTTGCTTGGTTACACCATTGTATGCAGTAAGCAGTGGTGCATTAATTTTCTTGTTTCTGGTACGAAGGCCCTCAGCGAGAAGAACAGGGCAATCCAGAGGAGGAACGACCACCCACACCGGCTCGGCTCTCGCGGCTATGCGGGGAAGGAGGAGCAGTGGAAGAAGGCTGAAGACGAGGCGTCGAATTTCGTCGACTCCCCTGACCTACCACTCTCCGAGATCCGCGATCAGTGATGCAAGCGCTGGTGGCTGGCCAGAGGGACCGTGTCGGCCACGGGGACTGTGGCGTTCCCAAACCCCAGGGACGTCGAGGTCGTGCAGTGACTCGTAAGTTGGCTAACTATGATCACTAGTGTGCGCACAAGTTTGTATATATTTCTTCCTCACAATGGAGAGCTTTCAATGTAACAGATCTCTTTCTCGAAGGAGGCGACCGAGGGATTGTTCAGTCCCCATAGGGAGAACGACATCCTTACCCGGGCTCTAGGAACAAGGAGCATCCAGGGCGGACGCGAACCGTGGGGGCTGTGGTGCCATGGAAGGAAGGCTTCTCGGAGCCCGGGCAAAAGGCGAAGAAGGCTGGCAGCAGGAAGGAAAGGGAAGTGGAGCTATCTCAGAAGATACGGGCAGATGTGACTGCACAATTCGCGGACATGTTCGCTCAAATGAACGAGAAGTATGAACGCCTCAGCCGAGTTGTGCAGTCCAAGGGTTTAGATCCAGCTGCCGAGGTCGACGCTGCCAGGCCGAGTAGTGTCGGCTCGAAGGTTCACGTGGATCCGGTGGACCTGATCGAGGTATTGCAACTCTTGAGCTATATATGCAGTTCGGCTGATGCCACTCTTGTTACGTTAGAATTGTTTCGCTAACCTGTTATAATTGTTGCAAATTGCAGAAGCCGAAGAGCTCTAGCCTATTGATCAACATAGGCGACAAACCTGTTGCGGTTGCAAACGGGGTCATATACCAGTCTTGGGAGGATGTCCGAATCTACTGCGTACCTCTGGAGCCTAGATTCGCAAAGGTACAGGTGGACATAGCCCTCTCGGGCTACAGCTCTTTTCCGTTGCCCGTCCCAACGGACGAAATGCGGACAATTGGCGAGGCATTGGGCTCGTACATACAGTGGCCCAAGAAGGGTGTTAGACTACAGGAGATAAACCCTAGCCATTCTAGCTTACAACTCAGTTAATATACTCAATTTGCAAAATCTAACTTATGCGTTTGTAATTAAAGTGGACGATGGATACCAACTCACTTCCTGAGGACACCACCCTCGCCACAACGCATGAGCGAACTCCTTCGACCCCCATGCCTCCTCCGACGGCCTCAAACCCTTCGCCATCAAATGAGGCCGGCGGCATCACACCCCAACCTTCGAAGGTATACACTCGCTCCCCGCCCAAAGGCAAGGGCAAGGCCAAAGGCAAGGCCAAACAAAGCCAGCCGAGTACGTTCAAGAACGGGTCCCCACTCGTGTCGGAGTACCATCTGCGCAATATGGATCAAATAACCAGAAGTCTCCACGAGTGGTACCTGACCCGGTCTAGGCGCCACATCAACTTCTTGGTTCACTTCTGGCCAGCCCATTTTCACCGTGAGCCCGGGAGCATATCGGTGGCCCACGAGGATTTGTTCGACCTCCTCAACTGGCGGGAGCTTGATATGTCCATCATACAGACTAGAGTCCTGTGAGTTTGCTGTTGTCTGAAGTTATCAGAGTTCGTTTCATAAATCTAATCACTTTGTATGCACTACTTACTAATGTCTACTTTGCATCCAGGTGCATGTATAGGCTGGCATCGATGAGGGCATGTGACAAGGTGGGTTTCCTCGACCCAGAGAAAATAAGCCTCACGATGCTAGAGCACGACCAAGCACATGCGAAGGAATACATATCAAGGGCACTACTAGTGCAGCAGGACCGAGAGTTCATCCTTGCGCCGTACCACCAAAGGTTAGTGCATTTCCTATTAATTTAACTCATTCTTGTATGTTACGCCTAACATATGTATGAAACGGTTCGCTTATATATGCAATGTAGGGGCCACTGGGTCCTCGCCGTCATTTTCCCATGGATGAATGAGGTCTATTACCTCGATTCGATGAGCGACAGGGTGGCGCATGTTTTCACCCTCACATGGCACATAGACGCGTAAGTAACATAGTTGTTTTAAATTTTTCTCTGACTAGCTAATTAATGATAACATATTAACCGGCAATGCTAAATTAAATATAGGGCTTTCAAAAATTATGCTAGTGCTGGAGGGAGGCATGACGCGTCGAAGGGCACAACAATTTCTTGGAAAGAATATGAGGTAATTAATACGGATGGAAGTACTCATGATGAGTCTTTTAATTTAAGCTTAATTAGTTCTTTCGAGTTAATGTGGGTTTATGTCTTTGCATATGCAATTTTTCCAGTGCCATCAGCAGCCACAATCGTGGGAATGTGGCTTCTATGTCATGAGATTCATGTATGACCTGATCAGGAGAAACTTTGCCCAATTCCCTAAGGTAACCATTTTTCCTGACTCAAAGTCGAACTTTAATTGGATGTGACGTACGATCCTAACTTCATACACGCATATATGCAGAGCACCATGTTGAAGGAGCAATATGAGTTACCTCAATTGAAGGAGCTGCGAACAATTTGGGCTCAATATGTCATGGAAGAAGTGGCTATCAACGATCGATAGTAACTGACTTGTGTTGATTGCTGTATTTGTGAATATATATTGAATGTGTTGATTGCTGTATTTGTGAATAAACTCAATATGTGAATAGATTCATTGATGTATTTGTGAATAAACTCGATCAATATGTGCATAAATTCAATCTGTCCAATGCATGTGTATATTACTGTATTAGTGTATTTGTGAACAAATTCAATATGTGAATATTGGTGAATATTTGTGAATATTGGTGTATTTGTGAATGATCCAATGTATCTCTGTATTGCTGTATGTATATTGCTGTATGTATCTCTGTATTGCTGTATGTATATTTGTAAATATTTAGTACTAACCGTGCCACTACATAACCGATAAGAAAAACTAATATTACTATCGGTTGTAGTATATAACAGATAGTAAAAATATTACAGTACTATCGGTTCATATGCTGAAACCGATAGAATAATGTTTCCAGTACTAAACGTGTCTACAAAATACTATCGGTTGTAGTATATAACCGATAGAATAAACACTTCAGTACTATCGGTTCATATATAAAAACCGATAGAATAAAGTTTCCAGTACTAACTGTATCTTCACAATACTATCGGTTTATATATAACAACCGATAGAATAAAGTTTCCAGCACTAACTGTGTCCACACAATACTATCGATTTATATAAGAGCCGATAGAAAAAAACATTTAGATTACTATCGGTTTAGATCCTAGCCGATAGAAAAAACCTACACAATACTATCGGTTTATATACGAGCCGATAGAAAAAACGTATACAATACTATCGGTTTAAATCCGAGCCGATAGAAGAAATAGTCGATAGCGATTAGTGAACGTTGAGAATGTAGATGTTTTACTAACGGTTTTTGAACCGATAGAAGTGTGCTGCCCCTCTACTATCGTGCCGACCACTATCGGTAAGAGAACCGATAGTAGAGTGGATTTTTAACCGATAGTGAAAAGCATTTCTGTAGTAGTGTCACTAGTAATGAACGTATTGAAAATGAAGATCTTGACGACATTTCTATGGAAGAACAACAACTTGGTGATAATGAAGATGAAACATTGAATATACGTATATTTAAGTATAGTTTTGCATTATTTTGCTCTCTTTTTTATATCATTGGTTATTATTTTCAATTGCATATTTGTGTAGAGCAAACTCATCCAGGTCAAAAAAATAAAAGGAAGGGACGAGGACCCACTACCAAGCATGACATATGGAAGCGAAGGAATGAACCAAAAATTCATGTTGACCATAATATGAATAATCAACCAGTTGGTGATCAAGCTTCACCATTAACCAACTTTATTTCTACAATAGTGAGATCAGGAATACCACTTTCCTCTAAAGACTGGAATGAAATTGATGCAGATAAAAAAGAATCTGTTTGGGCTACTGTAAAGGTACATTTGTATACTACTAAGAATAAGTATAAATTAATTTACTCTCATTTCAGCCTAACATGTATATTTTAATAGAACTGAGATATGCTTCAATAGCTCCTCTTACTATACATAGCACTAACTAATTTTCCTTCTAATTAAGGGTGAAAATATATATGTGGAGCTTTGCAACTTATTATTAGATGTGTCATTCTAATATGAAGAGAGAGTTTGATTCTATATTTGATTTTTTACTTCATAAATTGGATAGCATTCCTTTATAGTTATTTAAAATCATCCAAAATAGTAACTAGTGACAAGTTTTGTAGGCTCATGATCTATGTATTCCATAGACATGTATAGTATAATAGTATATAATCATTGACAACTTGATAATTTTGTAGGAATTTTTTGATGTTCATGATGACCTTGAGGATTGGGTTTTACAAAAAGCGGCAGTGAAATGGAAAGATTTCAAATGTGAAATAAAGAGGAATTATTTTGATGAAACAAAAACTGATGAGGAACTTTTTTCTATGAAGATTGATTCTAGAGTACCTAAAACAGATTGGATGTGGCTTATAGAGCATTGGAGAGCTCCGAAAAGTCAGGTAAAACTTCTTTATAAATGATTCTTAATTACAAATTAAATATATTTTATGCAATTAATTATATTCTCATCTTATAGGCTCTAAGTGAAATTGGAAAAGCAAATAGTGCAAAAATGACAATGACACATACTGCTGGAAGCAAGAGTCTTGCTCGGATTGCACATGATATGGTATTAAATGTCTTAATATTTATTTCTACTTCCTTTAGATAACTAATTGTCAATATTAATGGAAGTTCAGTCCAAAGAGCTGGGTTATATGCCCGCTAGACATGAAGTTTTTATCAAATCACATACCCATAAAAATGGAGTTCCAGCAAAAGGAGCTGAAGACATAATTGTAAGTGTCATTGAAGGGTTACATGTATTTATAATCAACGATCAAATGTAAATATATATATATATATATATATATATATATATATATATAAATATGAGTTTTATCTAATTTTCAGAAAACAATTGTGGAGACATGTGCCAACAAGCCAGAACTCGCTAAAAAAACCATAACAGAAGGAGATCTATTTTACCATGTCTTTGGAAAAGAAAAACACTCACGTGTACGTGCTATTGGTTTGGGCCCTACTCCTCAAGACTTAAAGATGCCGAGAGTACAAAAGTATTCATCCACTATGCTTCAACTAGCTAATGCAGCAAGGATAAGACTTCAAAATCAGAATAATCTTTTGATAGAGAGGCTAGATAAAATGGAGTGAGAGTGTTCCACGAAACGTAAGTTTACATTTTATTATTTTACCTCAAAGTTGTACCTAACCTAACAATACTTAGACTATCAACTTATCCTTAATTTTTGTATAGATAATGCAAAGGAGAGTTGGTAAGACACATGATGTACCACGCTATAGGCATGAGGAGGTAATAGTTGCCAGTTAATTATACTCTATTGAATTTGGATGCTCATTATTAAGGTAACCATGGAGCTTATATGCAATTCTATTTGATCTTTAGGGAGGAAAGGAAGTTATTTTGATTTCTTTTATGAGGCCATATGTTCCTGTTGCTAAGGGTACGCTTCAAAGGGCATCTCGAAGTGTAATAGTTGGTGACACACCTCTTGGGCCCGAGTGTTGTGAGGTGGTTGTGAACTATGTGTTGAAAAGAGATGCTCCATTGTTACATCCATATGGAAATGTTAGAAAAATGTCTGATGCATTTGGACGATCAATTGCATGGCCACGTGAAAAAGTAATCTATTCTATCTAGTATAATCACTCTTATTTACTTACTAATACCATCTAAGTAAACAAACTATGAACTTTTACTTGTAGATCCAAGATGATACTACAATAGGTGGTGGTCCATCTCGTGTTCTAGGTATATTTAATTCTAACCTGTTATTTACCTGGTTAGTTACTATTTTTTCATTTGTCTTGTTTTATTATTAATAAAACAATGCTTACAGGTGAAAGGGACAAGAGAATTAGTTGAAACTAAGTGGAAATACTTAATAATTTTATAAAGGTGAGGTGTTATCAACACAATCCACATGTTATTCATTTTTTAAATTTTAAGTGTATGTTAATTGTGCTTTGAACTAGTAGCTCACTTTCATATGATTAATTTATTTTATCAAGTGTATGCAAGTCATGTCAACCAACACAATTTTCTCATTCGCATAAGCAACAGCTTGTACTTGTTATACAATAATCGACCAACCATCTTTTATTATAATTGTCATATGTTTTATATGTTGCTTAAAGCAAAAGTTATTGATTTGTATATATTTATCTCCAGGCTATTGTAATCAATATCTTTTCTTATGCAGGTGGTTTACAGTAAGGTGTTAAAATCATATGAAGTGATGAAGATATTTTACGTTATAAGAGGAGTTTGAAAGTGGAATATTTTACTTTTGATAGTTGTAGTTGGAACAAAATATATAAAGTTAAGAATTTTATATATGGGCATACATTTGGTGTAAATAATTCTTAAGTGATATTTTTATCACAATTATTTCAGAGATTCTATATCTATTTTGTTTGTTTTTGTCAATTGAATAATTTGTGACCATTACGAATCTTGTCAATGGCTATATAAAGCAAAGAATTCAATAAAATGTGGTGTGATTTCTATTAGAATAGTGCATATTATAATTTTAGTTGTAATATTGTTGCCTAATTACTAAAAAAATATATATTTAAAATTAATTATTGACACAATTCCTAGCGGTAAATTTACTACAAATAAATTCACATATTTAAATTTGATAGTCTAAATTCTCAATAACAGATCAGCTGGTAATAATTTATTCAAATAGTTGTATAGCTTGGAATAATGTATTACAAGTGGACATACAGCTGGGAATACTCTCTGCCACCGGACCTACAGCTGGGAAAAATATTTCAAATATTTATACAGCTTGCAATAATATATTACAAGTGGATATACAGTTGGGAAAAGTTCAAACTTTCCAAGTGACCTACAGCTGGGAATACTCTCTGCCACCGGACCTACAACTGGGAATGAAAAATATTCCAAATAGTTATACAGCTTGGAATAATATATTACAAGTGGACATACAGGTGGGAAAAGTTCAAACTTTTCAAGCGACCTACAGCTGGGAATACTCTCTGCTACCAGACCTACAGTTGGAAAAAATATTCCAAATAGTTATACAGCTTGGAATAATATACTTTTTACCACCAGATCTACAGCTGGGAAAAATATTCCAAATAGTTATACAGCTTGGAATAATATACTTTTTACCACCAGATCTACAGCTGGGAAAAATATTCCAAATAGTTATACAGCTTGGAATAATATATTACAAGTGGAAAACCTACAGCTGAGAATACTCTTTGCCACCAAACCTACAGCTGGGAAAAAAATATTCCAAATAGTTATACAGCTTGGAATAATATATTAAAAGTGGACATACAGGGGGGAAAAGTTCAAACTTTTCAAGCGGTCTACAGCTGGGAAAAAAATTACAGCTGGGAAAACTTTTCGCAGCACCTTTTCGCCCAGCTGTAGCAAACCTTATTCCCAGCAGCTAAAGTGCTGGGAATACTGGCTTTTACCAGCTGGTCTACTGCTAGCATTGAAGTGCTATCTTATAGTGGGATAAGCAGTTGCGCTTCGAAGGTCCTCGCGGATCCAATGGATCTACTTGAGGTACTGCAAGCCTTCATCTGTGCACTTATGTTGATGCCACTCCCATTCTGTTAGAGTTGTTTCGCTAACCTGTTTTAATTGCTACAAATTTGCAGAACCCAGAGGGCTGTCCTACTGACACCTAGGCGACGGGCAGGAAATGGTTGGACACGGCTTCGTATATCCGTCTGGGCCGGATGTCCGGATCCACTGCGTACCTCTACGGTTGGGGTTCGCAAAGGTACAAGTGGACATGGCCATGCCGGCCTACAACGATTCTCCATTGCCAGTCCCAATAGAGGAAATGCAGACACTTGCTGAGGCAGTGGGCTCCTACGTACAGTGGCCCAATGTGAGACCCCCATTTGAGGATCACCTTGGTAACCGCCCAGGTAGGTTACACACAGCAGGATGTCACAAAAGCTCCAAACCAGGCAAGCATAGTAATAACATTAAACAAGTAGCAGGCCAGTATGGCCAATATTACATAGCCAAAGCACCAAAAATGGCGCTGAGTAGAGTTGCTAAGAAAATAACAAGTTTGTCAGAACTAGAATCGGTATCCAAGTACCGAACACATAGCATAAAGCACAAGGCAACAACGAAAAGCTTGACTTCCATCCGCAGCAAGGTTGGAGTGGCTCCTCCCACATCTGACTTGACTTGGTGCGCAATCCTTCTAGAACGTGGGCTCGTCTGGGGCACTTCCATCTTCTGCCGGGAACTCATAACTGAAGGAATCGGGATCCTCGAATCCCTCTTCTACAGTTGGAAGTAATTGCAAGGGTGAGCACTTGGTGCTCAGCAACACTCATTCCGGGGATTATAGTAATTGTACTTTTATGAGGGTGAAACATATGATTCAGGGGTTTTAATTTCACATAGATAGAGATATGTAGATTTCCAAGTTATTTGTTCAGTAAACAGTATTTTGTCATGAAAATAGTACTTTAAACATTAAACAGGTTTTCAAGAAAAACATTAGATGTAGTGGTCTCCCATGAGTCACTACTTTGTTAACCGCATTATGAAAATATTCCAAAACATTACTTGTGCTATAACCCATGGATAACATCCACTACGAAAAGACTCCTGAACCTGGGAGTACAGAGTATCCGATACTTCTTTTACACTTTGCAAAGGTGTACCTCTTTTTAAATCCACTGGTTCACTCGGCTTTCAAGTCGGATCAGCTCCATGTGACTTATACACATGTGACAAGGCCGAGATCACACAACTCTTTTACAATTCAGTATTAACAGTATCCCTGCCCGGTAAATAGACAGTTAAGTCTCAAGTACCGTTGTGGGTCTTCCCCACTGCCTTACTTCCTAGCCTCTCTGGTCTATGTTCCCGCAGGACACATAGCCTTGGTCTATGTCCACGCGAGACATACGACCATTTCAGATTACAGCCGCTCACGGCTTAATCAGGTCTAGGGCGCCTTCCTTCATTTACGCCTTTTTCTCTCATCATTTTTCTTACTCACATCACTCATGGCCGAACCTTGGCCTTCCAGTTTCCACGCGAGAAACCAGATCGTCAAACCATGCAGGGAACTGCTAATACCAAAAAGCTACTGAGTTGTGCCTGTCCCATACCAGGCAAGTGGTTGGTACGTTTACAATTCGTATAGAGACACAGCACAAGGTTCTCGTCCTTATGAATCAATAGTGAGGAACATTCACATACCCTGGTGCGCACCGCACCCTCTCCATACAATCCAATCCTCACTACTGATCCCTTTTATCAGTTTTCTTGTCAAAACGGTTTTCATTATAACTTCTCATGTATTTGACCATTTCAAGTTTAATGTGGATATTCAGTATATGAGTCCTAGGGTGACAAAAGCATATATAAGAAGGTTCACTAACAAAGAGGGGTTTCATGATTCATTAGGGAATATCTACTCATGTCATTCAAACATAACTTGTATTTCAACTAAGCATGCATAGTAGGAAACAGTGAATATACTTCATATGAAAATATTGGGTGAGATATGATCAAAGGAATGAGGCTTGCCTTGCAATGTTGGGTCTAAAAACTCAGACGGCTCTTCAAAGACTTCTTCCGCTCCTTCCGCTTCTGACTCTGCGGCAAACAATTAACACACAAACACATACCATATAAGCATACTGAAAATAGTTTCTATAGAAAGTATTAAGTAAATTAGTCATGCATGCAGGGGAAAAGGTTAGGGCAAGGTCACAAGGGCTCTGGTCGAAGAAACGGCTAAAAAGGATTGAACGTCGAGGGGTCGACATTCAGTACATAGCTTTGGTATAACTTTAAACTGATCTTAGGATGGTTTTCTGGAGAAGTGATAGTAGAGAAAGTTGTAGAACACAACTCCAGGAATCTAAAGGACAAGGTGGCATTTCAATTGCTCAACCAGAAGGGGTCAAACAAGGCTAATGCCAGTGGCTGACATGCACTGACATAGTGCTGGACATGGCCAGAAACTAGGGCATGGCTTAACTTTTGATCCAGGGCTCCAATTGATGCACCACTTTGTCTGGGAGGTAGGCATTACTAACAGGAACAATACACTCAACAGGCACAAGGGCTGAAAGTGGCCGGAGGGCGGCCAAATCCGGCGATGAACTACGGTGGCCTGGACATGAACTGAGCTACTGGACAGTGATCTTGGCATAGGCATAACTCACAATCTAGGCAGATCCAGGTGTCGAGCTAGTGGACAATGTTGCTCAGGGTACTGGAATCTATCTAAGGGACAAGGTTTCAGGTGCTAGATCGGCCGGGAACAAATTCCGGCGACCGGCGCTGGAGAAGACGACACTGGACAAAGGGGGTTTTCGATTCAGGGCGAATGAGCTCAATTCCAAGCTTGGGAATGATCTCTAGGGCACAACAAAGCTACTGGAGGGGTTAATTTGGCCGGAGGATCGCCGGCGTGGCCTGGCGACGAGAGCCAGTTTACTGGTGGCGCGCGATTTGGGGAGAGCTATGATCTTAGCTCGATTTTGAAAACCAGATTGGTAGGCTTGCTACAAAGAGTATGCTGATCAATTTCTTCTACTGGTACTAAGGCTAATTTGGCTTAAATCAGGTAGCATTGCAGGAACAGGGGTTTTGAGCTTTTCCGGTGATCACCGGCGTTAGGGTTCGCCGGGGTGCAATTGGGTGCTATGACACGAACAGGTGGAAGAGGGGAACTCACTAGTGGCTTTGGTTTGAAGAATGGTGCAGTGGATTAGGCTGGCACCGTGAGCTCCAGAGGTTGCTCGCCGGAGAAGAAGGCAAACTCGACGGCGGTGAGAAATTAACTGGGAATTTGGCTAAGTCCTGAGCTTGTGCTTCTTCACAGCGTTGAGGGGGGGTTTAAATAGGCACGGGGACGGAGCTTGCGAGGGTGAACGCGACAACGGTTGCTTGCGCCGGGGAGAAGTTTGTCGGGCGCAGGCGCAACGACGGCGACGGCGACGTGATCGCGCTCAGGCGGTGCTGCAGCTTTGCCAGTTGCCTTGGGACTTCGTCCGGGACGGCGCAGATGTGGAGGCGATAGCGTGGCTCCGGCAACGACACGTACACGCATGCAACTGCCACGGCAACGGGAGCGCGCGCGAAAACAAAGCTCGGGAGCGCGGCCGTTTATCCGTTGGGCAAGGTGACACACTGCTGGCACGTGCGCGGGAGGTGGCACAGCAACTCACGGGCACAGGCGACAGAAACGGTGGCCGGCGGCGAGCAAGCACGGCGAGAACACAGCGCGGCAACGGTGGCTCGAGCACTGGTCGTGGCAACGACCAGGCGCTGGTCGAAAGCGCCTGAAAATAATATTTGGGCTGGTTTGCAATTTCTGAAACTTGTTCCAGGGGCTGTCTTGTGAAGAAAACTTGAATAGAACTTGGGCCTGTTTGCAAATTTGGAGATCTGAGCGTCCGATCTGAAATCTGATTTCGCAGCTAAGTTGCAAAAGATTAATAGAACTTATCTGGCCAGAGTTTGGTAAGATCGGGCAAGATCTGAAGGGTTTCGACAAAATTGGGGAAAACAGTTTGGGGTAATTAGGGTAATTAGGGTTTTAAAAAAAAGGTAAGGCTTAAAACTCAGCTTTAGGGTGAGATTTTGGAGATGGTCCCGAAGGGAAAAATGTTCTGAACAGCATTTAGAAGGGAATGGCTGAAGCAGATTAGGTTTTGGGGTCCGGATGTGGATTTTGGCTATTTTAGGGTTTAGCAAAACAGGGGTGTTACACCCAAGAAGTGTGTTCGAGTACAACAGGTAAATCCTACACATTTTAGATTACATCCTACTCAGTACACTAAACTTGCAAAATCTAACATACGTGCTCATTAATTGAAGTGGCCTGCCGACGGGCTACTAGGGGACTGTGCCCCCACACTACTACAGAAATGCATTCCACTAACCCATATCTTCTAACGGTTATAAGCAATCTGGGAAAAATCCGATAGAATAGGACGACAGCGGCGGAGAAGAGGCTTTTTACTATCGGTTATACACTGGTACACCGTTAGTGAAACGCAAACATTTTTTACTATCGGTCATTACTGTCCAAACCGATATAATATATGAAATAGTACTATCGGTTTTCCATTCGTAACTGATAGTAAAATTACTCACCTTATACTATCGGTTAGTACTGTACAAACCGATATAATATACTAAATAGTACTATCAGTTTTTCATTCCTAACTGATAGTAAAATTACGGACTTTATACTATCGGTTCATACTTTACCAACCAATATAATATATTAAATAGTACTATCAGTTTTTCTTGCGTAACTGATAGTGAAATTACTGACTTTTTACTATCAGTTTTTACTGAACTAACCGATATAATATAGTAAAGTTTACTATCGGTTATATAAAACAAAACGATAGTAAAATGACGTCATATAAACTAATTGGTATGACAGTGGGGACCTTATTTTACTATCGGTTTGTGTTTTTGAACCGAGAGTAAAATTTTACAACTTAATTAGGTCGACCCCTGCTCTGCGTTCTGCATGTTGGAATCATTTCTACCGTATGTGCATCCACGCTCCAAGCTAGGGTGATCTGGAGAAGCTAGTTGAGAGGTTGATCATAATTCCATCCCCCTCGGTATTGTCATCTTCTCATCACCTCTCTCTCTCTCTCAATCACTCTTTCAGACTCTCCCTCTCTCTCTCTACTTGCAATTCATTAAACTAAATACATATAGCTCCAAACTAGCTAGAAGGCTAGGTTGGCTAGCTAGCTATAGCTTGCTGAAGTTAAGCAGCTAGCTAGCTGGCTCTTCCAATTAATGCATCAAGTTAATTAGGGTTTCATATATGCAAATTCATTTAATGTAATTAAGCAGCTGTACACACATATATGCATGCCCTGAGTCATTAATTATTTATTTAAATTTGTCAATTTTGTGAAATAATTGTAGATGGACCGAGAATATTGGATGTATGGAATAAAACGTACTACTGTTGAGTATTTGGAGAGTGTGAATGGGTTTATTAAATTTGCTGAGCAAGAAAAGGTGAAGAAGGGAGAGAAAGATATGCATTGTCCTTGTATAGATTGTATGAACTTAAAAAGGTTCGGCAACTCTGATCAGATTAGGAGTCATTTGATTCGTCGTGGTTTTAACGCACGCTATACCCGTTGGATATGGCATGGTGAAGATCTTGAGGAAACGAGCACCGCTACCAGTCAGCAGCACCCGGAAGTGGATTGTAGTAATGATGATCATGATCAGAACATTGGTAATGTTCATTCGGAAGTCCATGTAGATGACGACAATTTAGATGAAATGTTACGTGATGTAGAAGAAGACTACAGCGAAAACAATTTAGCAAATGTTAGAAATTAATTGTTGATTCTGAGAAGCCTTTGTTCCCCGGATGTGCAAAATTTACAAAGTTGTCTTCTGTGTTGAGATTATATAACTTGAAGGCAAGCAACGGTTGGAGCGATAAGAGTTTCACGGCTCTATTGGATATGTTAGCGGACATGCTTCCAGAGGGAAATGAGTTGCCAAGATCGGTTTACCAGGCCAAAAAACTATTGTGTCCATTGGGAATGGAAATCGAAAGAATACATGCATGCCCAAATGATTGTGTTCTGTACCGTAATGAGTACGAGGATTTCCATGTTTGTCCAAGATGCGGCGCATCGCGGTATAAGCATGGGGACAGAATTTATCACAATGGATGTGATGAGGTAAAGAAAGGTCCTCCGGCCAAAACTGCGTGGTATTTGCCTGTGATTCCTAGATTGGAACGGCTGTTTGCAAATCCGAAAGATGCGAAGTACTTGCGTTGGCATGTTGAAGGTCGGAAACAAGATGGAAAACTAAGACATCCAGCTGATTTCATTCAATGGAGAAATATTAACAGAACATTCGGTGAGTTTGGCGGTGAAGTGAGGAATATAAAGTTTGGGCTGAGTACAGATGGTATGAATCCACACAGAAATATGAGCAGTCGACATAGCATTTGGCCGATTCTTTTATGCATCTACAATCTTCCTCCTTGGTTATGTATGAAGCGCAAGTACATCATGATGTCGTTACTAATTTCAGGACCCAGACAACCTGGGAATGATATTGACGTGTTTCTATCACCGTTAGTCGAGGACTTACATAAATTGTAGAGCGAAGGGGTGCGGGTGTGGGATGCACATAAGCGAGAGAATTTCATGTTGCGGGCCATGATATTTTGCACCATAAATGATTTCCCGGCCTATGGAAATTTGTCGGAGTATAGTACGAAAGGAGGCAAGGCATGTCCTATTTGCCTGGATGAAACTGAAAGCATGTGGTTATCGAACTGCAGAAAAACAGTATACATGGGTCACCGCAGATTCCTTCCGATGCATCACGCCTACCGTAAGAAGAGAAAGTCATTCAATGGGAAGCTTGAGAAAGGATCAGCCCCAGTGTTTGTGACTGGTAAGGAGCTTTACTTGCGCGTGAAGGACATCAAAGTTGAGTTCGGTAAATGTTCTAAACCTCTAGGGAAAAATGTTTGGAAGAAGAGATCGATTCTTTGGAATCTGCCATATTGGGAGCACTTACAAGTTCGACATTGCATTGATGTCATGCACGTAGAGAAACATGTTTGTGACAGTTTGACTGGTTTGTTGTTGAACATTCCAGAAAAGACGAAAGATGGCATCAACGTTCGCCGTGACATGCTCGACATGGGCATAAGGATTGAGCTTGCATCGTTAGAGAAGGGAAAGCAGACATACCTCCCGCCGGCCTGCTATACTTTGTCAAAAAGAGAAAAAACAGAACTCTGTCAGTGCCTACATGGTGTCAAAGTTCCATGCGGGTATTCTGCGAACTTGAAAAAACGTGTGTCCATGAAAGACTTGAAACTGGTTGGTATGGAGTCCCATGATTATCATGTACTGATGTCACAAATGCTTCCCATTGCTATCAGAGGCATTCTCCCAGTCAAAGTCAGAGAGACAATTACAAATCTATGTTATTTCTTCAACACAATATCTGGCAAGGTACATAAGCGTGTACTCCTAGCAAGTTAATTAGCTCCATTCGTGGAACTTGTCAGATTTTTTGGATCTGAATATTTGCTGCAACTGTGTCCTTGCAGGTAATTGATCTGGATGGACTGGACGATTTGCAATGCGATGTGACTACAACTCTTTGTCAGTTGGAGATGTATTTCCCTCCATCCTTTTTTGATGTTATGGTCCATCTAATTGTTCACCTTGTCAAAGAAATTAAGTTTTGTGGACCCGTGTTCCTGCGCTACATGTATCCATTTGAGAGATTTATGGGTATCTTGAAGGGATATGTAAGGAATCGACATCGGCCTGAGGGCAGTATCATTGAAGGTTATGCCGCCGAGGAGGTGATCGAATTTTGCACCAACTATAAGGCCGGGGTTGACCCAATTGGCGTTCCTACGTCCCGGCATGAGGGCAGGCTTTAGGGCATTCGAACGACTGGATTTAATGCAGTCGTCCCCTCTAGTGATCTGTATGCAAAACCCCATTTTTGGGTCTTACAACACATGACGGGGGTGGAGCCATACATACACGAGCACAAGGAAATGTTACGAAAACAGAATCCCTCGGAGCCAGAGATTTGGGTCACCAGAGAACATAATAGGAAGTTTGCTCGGTGGATCGAAAATAAAGTCCTGCAAGCTTCTGAGGGCGACGTAGATGAAGTTGTTACATGGTTGGCCAGAGGGCCTAGATTTACTGTAGGGACTTGGCCGGGGTATGACATCAACGGCTATTCATTTTACAGAAGAACTCAGGACGAGAAGAGTACTATGCAATGTAGTGGAGTGACACTACTTGCTATTTCGGAGGATGCCTGGGCAGTAAGGGCACTCGACTCATATTACGGTGTTATTGAGGAAATATGGGAGCTCGATTATGTATTATTTAAGATTCCTCTGTTTCGATGCCAATGGGTCGAAATCCCTCGAGGTGTTAAACTCGACAATTATGGGTTTACTCTCGTCAATCTCAGTAGAGTCGGACACCAAGATGATCCATTTATACTTGCTGAGCAAGCCACAGTTGTTCTACATCGTTGACCTGACCAACCCAAAGTTGCACGTTGTCCTTCACAGTAAGAGACGTATTGTTGGGGTCGAAGACGTTGTGGATGGAGAAGAGTACGATCAGTTCGACGAACTACCTCCATTTTTAGATGGAATTCTTCAATCTGTCCCTACCGAAGATATTGACGAAACAAGTTACCTGCGAGACGACCACGAAGAAGGATTATGGGTGGACAACCATTCTTGACTAATTTGCAATATGTAAGTGACGTATATTACTTGGATCTTTAATCGAAGAATTCTTCAAATCATTTTTCAAAAATTCTTTGGGAAAACATACGTGATGCATTGAGAATCATTTATGCAAATTTTCATTTCAATTGGAGTATATACTTGATTTGAGTAATAATTGATTCTTTTCACAAATCAATATGAAAACTGCAAATTTTCATTCCATGGTTTGTCTTTACTGTTAATTTATTTCAAAATTATTGGAAGTCATTTGCATGGGGTTTCAGGTGTCTTTACAAGTGCAAAATGATGTACTGAGACCCATCTGTAATTGTTCTCAGGAAATCCCTTTAGATCAATTTAACAGTATTCTACTATCGGTTTCAACTTCAAAACCGATATGAAATTAACATTTACTATCGGTTTATTGTCATAAAACCGATAGTAAAATACAATGCAAAATGATGTACTGAGATCATCTGTAATTGTTCTAAGGGAAATCCTTTAGGGTCAATAACATTGTATTTTACTATCGGTTTCAACTGCCAAACTGATATGAAATTAAACTCTACTATCGGTTTATTGTTCATAACCGATAGTGATTTATACTGTGATATGAGCCGCTGTTCTTAGTTTACTATCGGTTTGAAATAATAAAACCGATAGTGAACAATGCCAACATTTCAAACCCTAACTTACATGTTCTTAATTTACTATCGGTTAGTAATAATAAAACCGATAGTGAACAATGCCAACACTGCAAACCCTAACTTACATGTTTTTACTATCGGTTTGGTGGTTATGAACCGATAGTAAATATTCATATATTAGGTTATAACCTTGCACGATTTTCCCTCCAGTGCAACTGATCACATTCCAAATACTCACGCACGGAAAACCCTAGCTTCCCTGACGTTCGCTTCTTCGCTCCTCTACGCCACCATTGCCGATCGCAATCTGGTTCTCCACCGCCTCCGGCCACTGCATTGCGCCACCGCCTCCGGCCACTCCACGAACGACTGTAAGTGTTCTTGACCAAATCGCTCGCGTCATTTGCTTAAATTTGTATGCAATGGTTCATATGTGGTTCAATGGATTACAAATATAAAACTAGAGTAAAATTCATGAACTACAAACTTGATAGCTATAAGAATGACAGAATTGATGAAAATCACTAGCAATTTGTCATACAGTGTAGTCCACTATCGGTTTCATATTTAGAACCGATAGTAAATACCTTAAACTGCATTTTCTGTTAGTTATTTCCCATTTTCTAATTTTCATCTGAAATTTTGGTTCATTTAAATTTTAGCAGACTTTATGTTCCTGCAGAGAGATTAGCATAGTTTGGATTGCTAATCTTATATATTTTACTGAATACAAACTTGATTACTATCGGTTTTACTTGGAAAACCGATAGGAAATAGAGTATGTCATAGTTTGCACTGCTAATCTGAATTTTCTGTTAATTACTTCCAATTTTCTAATGTTCATCTGAAATTTTGGTTCATTTAAATTTTAACAGACTTTATGTTCCTGCAGAGAGATTAGCATAGTTTGCATTGCTAATCTTTTAAATTTTACTGAATACAAACTTGATTACTATCGGTTTTACTTGGAAAACCGATAGGAAATAGAGTATGTCCTAGTTTGCACTGCTAATCTGAATTTTTTGTTAATTACTTCCCATTTTCTAATGTTCATCTGAAATTTTGGTTCATTTAAATTTTAACAGACTTTATGTTCATGCAGAGAGACTAGCGTAGGGCACAACAATTTTAGTTATGAACTTTGTCATGTACCTTTCTTCATATCAATTGATGGTCTGTTCATGGAATTTTAGGTAAGTGGAAGAAGGCTGAAGACGAGGCGTCGAATTTCGTCGACTCCCTTGACCTACCACTCTCCGAGATCCGCGATCAACGATGCAAGTGCTGGTGGCTGGCCAGAGGGACCGTGTCGGCCACGGGGACTGTGGCGTACCCAAACCCCAGGGACGTCGAGGTCATGCAGCGACTCGTAAGTTGGCTAACTTCCTAGTTGGAATCATAGAGTGTGGTAGAAAAAACTATGATCACTAGTGTGCGCACAAGTTTGTATATATCTCTTCCTCACAATGGAGAGCTTTCAATGTAACAGATCTCTTGCTCGAAGGAGGCGACCGAGGGATTGTTCACTCCCCATAGGTAGAATGACATCCTTACCCGGGCTCTAGGGAACAAGGAGCATCCAGGGCAGACGCGAACCGTGGGGGCTGTGGTGCCATGGAAGGAAGGCTTCTTGGAGCCCGGGCAAAAGGCGAAGAAGGCTGGCAGCTGAAAGGAAAGGGAAGTGGAGCTATCTCAGAAGATATGGGTAGATGTGACTGCACAATTCGCGAACATGTTCGCTCAAATGAATGAGAAGTATGAACGACTCAACCGAGTTGTGCAGTCCAAGGGTTTAGATCCAGCTGCCGAGGTCGATGCTACCAGGCCGAGTAGTTGCTGCTCGAAGGTTCACGTGGATCCGGTGGACCTGATCGAGGTATTGCAACTCTTGAGCTATATATACAGTTCGGTTGATGCCACTCCCGTTACGTTAGAATTGTTTCGCTAACCTGTTATAATTGTTGCAAATTGCAGAAGCCGGAGAGCTGTAGCCTATTGATCAACATAGGCGACAAACCTGTAGTGATTGCAAACGGGGTCGTATACCAGTCTTGGGAGGATGTCCGGATCCACTACGTACCTCTGCAGCCTGGATTCGCAAAGGTACAGGTGGACATGGCCTTCCCGGGCTACAGCTCTTTTCCGTTGCCCGTCCCAACGGACGAAATGCGGACAATTGGTAAGGCATTGGGCTCATACATACAGTGGCCCAAGAAGGGTGTTAGACTACAGGAGGTAAACCCTAGCCATTCTAGCTTACAACTCAGTTAATATACTCAATTTGCAAAATCTAACTTATGCGTTTGTACTTAAAGTAGACGATGGATACCAGCTCACTTCCTGAGGACACCACCCCCGCCACAACGCATGAGCGAACTCCTTCGGCCCCCATGCCTCCTCCGACGGCCTCAAACCCTTCACCATCAAATGAGGCCGGCGGCACCACACCCCAACCTTCGAAGGTATACACTCGCTCCCCGCCCAAAGGCAAGAGCAAGGCCAAAGGCAAGGTCAAACAAAGCCAGCCAGGTATGTTCAAGAACGAGTCCCCACTCGTGTTGGAGTACCTTCTGCGCAATATGGATCAAATAACCAGAAGTCTCCACGAGTGGTACCTGACCCGGTCTAGGCGCCACATCAACTTCTTAGTTCACTTCAGGCCAGGTCATTTTCACCGTGAGGCCGGGAGCATATCGGTGGCCCACGAGGATTTGTTCGACCTCCTCAACTGGCGGGAGCTTGATATGTCCATCATACGGACTGGAGTCCTGTGAGTTTTCTGTTTTCTGAAGTTATCACAGTTCGTTTCATAAATCTAATCACTTTGTATGCACTACTTACTAATGTCTACTTTGCATCCAGGTACATGTATAGGGTGGCGTCGATGAGGGCATGTGACAAGGTGGGTTTCCTTGACCCAGAGAAAATAAGCCTCACGATGCTAGAGCACGACCAAGAACATGCGGAGGAATACATATCAAGGGCACTACTAGCGCAGCAGGACCGAGAGTTCATCCTTGCGCCGTACCACCAAAGGTTAGTGCATTTCCTACTAATTTAACTCATTCTTGTATGTTACTCCTAACATATGTATGAAACGGTTCGCTTATATATGCAATGTAGGGGCCACTGGGTCCTCGCCGTCATTTGCCCATTGATGAATGAGGTCTATTACCTCGATTCGATGAGCGACAAGGTGGCGCATGTTTTCACCCTCACATGGCACATAGACGCGTAAGTAACATAGTTGTTTTAAATTTTTCTCTGACTAGCTAATTAATGATAACATATTAACCAGCAATGCTAAATTAAATATAGGGCTTTCAAAAATTATGCTAGTGCTGGAGGGAGCCATGACGCATCGAAGGGCACAACAATTTCTTGGAAAGAATATGAGGTAATTAATACGGATGGAAGTACTCATGATGAGTCTTTTAATTTAAGTTTAATTAGTTCTTTCGAGTTAATGTGGATTTATGTCTTTGCATATGCAATTTTTTCAGTGCCATCAGCAGCCACAATCGTGGGAATGTGGCTTCTATATCATGAGATTCATGTATGACCTGATCAAGAGAAACTTTGCCCAATTCCCTAAGGTAACCATTTTTCCTGACTCAAAGTCAAACTTTAATTGGATGTGACGTACGATCCTAACTTCATACACGCATATATGCAGAGCGCCATGTTGAAAGAGCAATATGAGTTGGGTCAATTGAAGGAGCTGCGAACAATTTGGGCTCAATATGTCATAGAAGAAGTGGCTATCAACGATCGATAGTAACTGACTTGTGTAATATATATTGAATGTGTTGATTGCTGTATTTGTGAATAAACTCAATATGTGAATAGATTCATTGATGTATTTGTGAATAAACTCGATCAATCTGTGAATAAATTCAATCTGTCCAATGCATGTGTATATTGCTATATTAGTGTATTTGTGAACAAATTCAATATGTGAATATTGGTGTATTTGTGAATGATCCAATGTATATATGTATTGCTGTATGTATATGTGCAAGATTCCAGTACTAACCGTGTCGAGTACACATAACTGATAGGAAAAACTACACAGTACTATCTGTTATACTACAACCGATAGAATAAATATTCCATTACTATCGGTTCATATACAACAACCGATAGAATAAAGTTTCCAGTACTAACTGTGTCTATACAATACTATCGGTTTCATATACAACAACCGATAGAATAAAGTTTTCAGTACGAACTATGTCTACACAATACTATCGGTTTAAATCCCAGCCGATAGAAAAAAACATACACATTACTATCGGTTTAGATCCTAGCCGATAGAAAAAACCTAAACAATACGATCGGTTTATATATGAGCCGATAGAAAAAATGTAAACAATACTATCGGTTTAAATCCGAGCCGATATATGAAATAGTCGATAGCGATTAGTGAACGTTGGGAATGTAGATGTTTTACTAACAGTTTTTGAACCGATAGAAGTGTGCTGCGTTTCTACTATCGTGCCGATCACTATCGGTAAGATAACCGATAGTAGAGTGGATTTTTAACCGATAGTGAAAAGTATTTCTGTAGTAGTGCCAGGTCGGGGCATGAGGCTGGATGATACGGGGTGCCCGATCTTCACGATGTAGGATCGTTGATAACTCGTTGATTCGTGTAACCTGACGAACCGATGGCGCCAACCACTGTCAATACAGCAACCTGCGACAAAAGAATTCGCCCAACCACACGCTTTGATCGTTGTCTACTTGACCACGCAAAAGTAGACGCACTATTCCTACAATCAACGAAGAAATTACAAGAACAATGGTAAAGAGAATAACTCCCAATTCTAGGCGGTGGCTTATGAGCACAAACCTTAGAACAAAAGCAAAAACCTCTCTGAAAATATTTGTGTATTCAATTCATGGTTGTCTCAAAACTATGACCATGCCTCTCTTTTATAGAGGGTGGTATTTACAAAAGATAGAAGGTTTAAACTAAACTTTCAATCTGAATCTAATTCAAAACGGAATAAAAATCCTGACATACTATAAAGATAAAAGAAGTCCGGAATTAATCTTCTCGGATTCGGATTCGGACTCGGATTGGACTTTTTCCTTCTGTACAGTCATTACTATTTTGGGTCTCCTAGTTGCATACGATGTTGGAATTTAATGATTCTTGATTTTTTTGAAAGCTCTTTTCAATACCTTTCCAACAAGTACTCATGCAATCCAATTGAACATCTGTGCTGAGAATGGTGCTTGGTCGAATTGGCTATTTCTCACGGATCCGAACAGGACTCTTTCCTCTCGTGCACTTGACATTTTTTTGGGGCTCTTGGTTGCATACGACGTCCGATTTTGATGATTCTTGATGCGTTGGAAAGCTCTTTCGAATACCTTTCCAGAAAGTACTTATATGACTGATTCGAACATCTGTGCTGAAATTAGCACTTGGTCAAATTCTCTGAACAAACATTCGATCGTCACTTGGTCGGTAGGTTGTATGGTCCCTAGGTTGCGACTATATGCTTCTGATCCTGGGCTGCGACCTTGAGGGATGCTGCAACCTCGAGCCTTTCTGGTTGAGCACAGGCTTCTTCTGATCAAGAGCAAAGTTCTTCTGGTCGATCACTAATGCGAAGGATGTCCTCATCACCGGATCTCGTGCAAACCTGAACACATCAAAGACGGCCTCGACCCCAGGCAGCGCATCCACGCCTTAACCTCGGAAGAAAGCCGCCATCACCTCGCCCTTGGCTTCGAAGGTACGCGCTCAGTCCCCGGCAAAAGGCCAGGGCAAAGGCAAGGGCAAAGGGCGAAAGGGACAGCTGGAGAGGTTCAGGAACGGGTTCTCACTCGTGTCGGAGGCAGCTTTGCACAAATTGGATCGATCAACCAGAGACCTCCACGAGTGGTACCTACAACGAGCTCGGCGCAATCTGAACTTCTTAGTTCCCTACAGGCCTGGGCAATTCCACCGTGAGCCCGGGAGTATATCCGTGGCACACGAGGATCTGTTCGACCTCTACAACTGGTGGGAGCTCGATATGTCCATCATACGGACTGGAGTCCTGTGAGTTTGCTGATGCTATGTATTGCTATTTTCTAACTCTGTTTGCTAACTCTGCATTGTTGTAGTTCATTTCAAATGTAGTAACTTTCTGTGCAATACTAATGTCGTCCTTTGCATGCAAGTGCATGTACAAGCTAGCATCGGAGGCTGCGTGTGACAAGGTGGGTTTCCTTGACCTAGAGAAAATAAGCTTCATGATGCTCAAGCACGACGCCACGCACACTGAGCAGTACATATCCAAGGCGCTGATGGCGCAGCAGGATAGGGAGTTCATTCTGGTGCCGTACCACCAAAGGTTAGTGCATTTCGTCCTAATTTAACTCAATCTTGCATGTTACACCTGAGATATACTTTGAGCTAGCGGTCCTCTTTTACGTACAATGTAGGGGCCACTGGATCCTCATCGTGATCTGTCCGCCGAGGAACGAGGTGTACTACCTCGATTCGATGCGTGACAGATTATCGAACGAATATGTGGTCAAGGAGAATATGGAGGCGTAAGTAACTTATATGTTTGATTTAAATTTTGACCTCACTAGCTAATGATAATACATTAACCGGCAATGCTAACTAAAATGCAGGGCTTTTGATAAATTTGTGTCCGCTGGAGGGAGGCATGCCGCACCGCAGGGCTCCCTACTAGCTTGGAAAGAATATGAGGTACTCACGAGACTTTTTGTTTATGTTTAATTAGTTTATGGAAACAATAGCTAACATGTCTTCGCATATGCAATTATCTCAGTGCCATCAGCAGCCACAATCGTGAGAATACGGGTTTTATGTGCTGCGCTACATGTACGACGTAGTGCAGACAAACTTTGCCCAATTCCCCCAGGTAAGCATCGATAGCTGACTCAAATTTGAAAATTGGGTGTCACGTTCAAAATTAGGAATTTAGTTACTCAGTATTCACACATGCTTGCAGATCGCCATGTCGAAAGACCAATACGAACATGCAAAGATTAGAGACCTTCGACAAATCGGTCCGACCGCTGGAAAGACTAAAAATCTTGGAGGTTTTTTGATTGATTTGATGCTCAAGAGATTTGGATAGGGTGATATATAAATATAAGATAATTATAAGAGAGATATAGACAATATCACCAAAGGGGAAGTATTTATCTTATAACTCAACACATTTTTGGTTCACTTTACTCAATTGCCGATAAAAGAGTCTAAAAAGCTCTAAGATAGGAAGTTCAAACAAACAAGTGATACTTTAAGCACAAGCAATATGAGTTCAACATTTTAAGCCACATTTGATATATCAATGACGTTAAGCTCATTTCGAAGTATGCAAAAACGACTTTCATCTAAGGGCTTAGTGAATATATCCGCTAATTGATCTTCAGTTCTCACATTATCCACCACCACATCACCTTTGTTAACATGATCTCTAAGGAAGTGGTGTCGGATATCTATATGCTTGGTCTGAGAGTGTTGAACTGGATTTGTGGCTATTTTCACCGTACTCTCATTATCACACAAAAGAGGCACTTTTTCAAATTTTATTCCATAATCCAACAATGTTTGCCTCATCCAAAGCAATTGTGCACAACAACTACCCGCGGAAACATATTCCACTTCGGCGGTTGATAAAGCTACAAAGTTTTGTTTCTTGGAGGACCAAGATACTAAAGATCTTCCTAACAGTTGACAACTGCCAGAGGTGCTTTTTCTATCCACTTTACATCCCGCATAATCGGAATCAGAATTTAGCACCTTTAGGATACCACAACCCTATGCTAGATGAATATTTTAGATACCTCAAAATGCGCTTAACGGCCATTAAATGACTTTCTTTAGGAGAGGCTTGAAATCTTGCACACATACAAACACTAAACATAATATCGGGCCTAGAAGCAGTAAGATATAATAAACTACCAATCATAGATCTATAAAGTTTTGAGTCTACCGGTTTACCTCCTTCATCAGAGACAAGGTGACCGTTTGTGGCCATTGGTGTCTTGATTGGCTTTGCTTCTTCAAGTCTGAACTTCTTGAGTAAGTCCTTCACATTTTTCTTTGACTGATGAAAGTTCCTTCCTTGAGTTGTTTAACTTGTAGTCCGAGGAAGAAACTTAGTTCACTTATCAAAGACATCTCAAATTCCTTGGACAGCATATTACCAAATTCCTCGCAAAAATCTTGGTTAGTAGATCCAAATATGATGTCATCAACATAAATTTGACATACAAAGAAATCATTTTCAATTTTCTTAGTAAATAAGGTAGTATCAACTTTCCCAATTTTAAAGCCTTTTGAAATTAAGAAGTCTCTAAGTCTTTCATACCAAGCACGAGGTGCTTGTTTAAGACCATAAAGAGCCTTGGAGAGTTTATACACATGATTTGGCTTTGTAGGATCTTTAAATCCGGGAGGTTGTTTAACAAATACTAATTCATTAATTTTTCCATTTAAAAATGCACTTTTGACATCCATTTGATAAAGTCTAATATTATGAGATGAAGCAAAAGCAAGCAAGATTCTAATAGCCTCAAGTCTAGCTACGGGAGCAAAGGTTTCACCGAAGTCTTCAACTTGAGTGTATCCTTGAGCCACCAATCTTGCCTTGTTTCTTACTACCACTCCGTTTGCATCTTGTTTATTCTTGAAAATCCATTTGGTTCCAATGACATTGTGTTCATCCGGATTTGGTTCTTCTACTAATTCCCAAACATTGTTGCGGGTGAAGTTGTTTAATTCTTCGTGCATAGCATTCACCCAATCCGGATCTTTTAATGCTTCATCTACTAGTGTGGGCTCAAAAGAGGAAACAAAAGAGTAATTTTCACAAAATGAAGCAAGACGAGAACGAGTTTGGACACCCTTACGCAAGTCACCAACAATTTGATCGACGGGGTGATCTTTGGAAATTGAGTGATGAATTCTTGGATGATCAACCGGGATTTGTGAAGTAGAGGTAGAAGGTAATTCCGGTTGTTGTTGAGAGGAATCTTCCACATTAACCACTTCAACTATTTGATCTTCATGTTGAGGAGTTGATGAAGAGGGGATAGCTTGAGTGGATGGATCTTCATCTTGATCACTATCTTCTTTCGGCTTGATATCCCCAATGGTCATGTTCTTCATTGCCACTCTCAACCCTTCATTACCTACATCATCCAAATTGTCTTGCTCCTCTTGAGAGCCGTTAGTCTCATCAAATTCAACATCATGTGTCTCCTCAACCAAACCGGAGTTTTGGTTGTAGACACGATATGCTTGCTATTTGATGAGTATCCTAATAAAAATCCTACATCACATTTACTTTGAAATTTAGATAAGCGTGTACCTTTCCGCAAGATATAGCACTTACATCCAAACACTCGAAAGTAGGAAATGTTTGGCTTCCTTCCAATGAGAAGCTCATAAGGAGTTTTCTTTAGTAGTCGATGACAATAAAGACGATTTGATGCATGGCACGTGGTGTTGATTACTTCGGCCCAAAAGGTGTCCGAAACATTGTACTCCGAAAGCATAGACCTTGCCATGTCTATCAATGTCTGGTTCTTTCGTTCGACTACTCCATTTTGCTCCGGTGTATACTTGGCCGAAAACTCATGTTTGATACCTTTATCATCACACCAATTTTCAACCTTGGTATTCTTGAATTCGGAGCCATTGTCACTTCTCACTTTCTTGATCTTGAAACTAAATTCATTTTCGGCCCTTTGAGCAAAGCTTTTGAAAGTGTTAAACACAATTGACTTATCATGTAAAAAGAATATCCATGTATATCTAGAAAAATCATCTACAACGACAAGACAATAACTATTGCCACCAATGCTCACAAAAGTAGTTGGTCCAAATAAATCCATATGTAATAATTCAAGTGGACTAGAAGTTGACATTGTGCTTTTAGTTGGATGTGAGTTTGCAACTTGTTTTCCGGCTTGGCAAGCACTACATAATTTATCTTTTTCAAACTTTACGTCCTTTAATCCAACAACTAAATCATGTTTAACTAGTCTATTTAGTTGTTTTATTCCAACATGCCCAAGCCTTCTATGCCATAGCCAACCTTTAGATGATTTAGTGAACAAGCATGTACCAAGATTAGCATCATTTGAATTGAAATCAACTAAATAGAGGTTGCCATGTCTAAAACCTTTGAAAATCAACCTATTATCATCAATACTAGTGATAATCACTTCTTTTGGATAAAATGCACATATAAATCCAAGATCACAAAGTTGAGCTACGGATAAGAGGTTGAAATTTAGAGATTCAACAAGCAATACATTAGATATGGAAAGGTCGTTTGAGATGGCAATTTTATCTAAACCTTTTACCTTTCCTTTGCTATTGTCTCCAAACGTGATCTTTTCATATTCCGCACCTTCGTTATTTAGAGAGGAAAACATGTTGTGATTACCGGTCATATGTTGAGTGCATCCACTATCGAGCACCCAATGTTGTCCTCCGGCCTTGTAATTTACCTACAAAACAAAGTTAGATCCTTTTAGGTACCCAAATCTTTTTGGGTCCTTGGAGGTTATATAGTTACCAAGGATTTTGGGACCCAAATGGCTTTCTTTTTGGTACCAATGATCGGGGTTCCAACAAATTTGGCTTTAATATCGCCATTGTTCATTTTCTTTAAAACATAGCAAGAATTGAATATAAGAGATGAATTACTTTTGCTAGCATGGCAATTCTTTTCAATGTGACCTAAACTTTTACATTTGTTGCAATATCCCTTTTCTTTTACAAATACGGTTTTAGATGGAACAAATGCATGTTTTCCCTTTTTAGGAATGTAGTCTAGTCCTTCTTTTCTTAAGGAGAACCTTTGACTATCTAGAAGATGTCTTAATTTTGATTCTCCTACATAGCATTTAGCTAGATCATTGGTTAGTTTTTCAATTTTGTCCTTAAGTTCATTGTTTTCAAGACTAAGCACATTATCATCAATTTTAGGTCTAGACGGGAATTCAATTAAATCTTCACAAGATGTAGATATGCTAGAAGTAGACATCATGGGCAAGTCATTCAAAATATTGCAAGTGATGCCTATTTCATTACCCGTTTTGTTGGCTTTATGAGTAATTAGTGAGTCATGAGCTTCCTTAAGCATCTCATGAGTTTCTTTGAGACTCTCATGAGATGTGTTTAGCTCTTCATAGGAATTTTGAACAGTTTTGTATCTCTTCTTCAATTCCTTGAATTTTTCTTTTTCTTTACTCATATAGTCATCAAAACCGGTGATCATCTCAACTAGGTCATCATAAGTATATTCATCTTCGTCACATGATACCTTCGATTCTCCTTTAGCCATGAGGCAATGAGGAGTGGAGAATAGAGATGGAGCTTCCTTGATAGCCACCCCGGCGAGTCCTTTGGGTGATGCTTCATCTTCATCTTCGGAATCGAAACTTGAAGCATCCGAATCCCATTCAATGAAGCAAGCTTGTCCATCCTTCTTCTTATAATATTTCTTGAAAACCTTCTTCTTGCTTTCTCCTTCCTTTTCGTACTTCTTCTTCTTCATCGATTTTTCTTCTTCCTTGTTTTTGCATTGTGTGGAGATGTGACCCTTTTCACCGCAATCAAAGCATCTTCTTTCTTCAAATGGGTTCCTCTTGGATGATTGTCCTTTCTTGAAGGACTTTCCTTGATATCTCTTCTTCATGAACCGCTTGAACCTTCTCACAAAGAGAGCCATTTCCTCATCGGTGTCTCTCTCATCACTTTCTTCTTCATTGTCTTCCCTTTTGGAGGCTTGAGCTTTTAGTGCTATGTTCTTCTTCTTGTAGTCGGAAGCCTCATCTTTCACTTCTTCTTGAGATTTCTTGAAGATGTCAGGAGTGAGAATCTCACTCAAGGCTTCCAACGGAGTCACACTCTTCAAGTTCGAACGCACAAGTAAGGTTACAATTGTGTCATATTTTGAAGGTAAAGCTCTAAGAAACTTATGACAAAATTCCACATTTGTGACATCCATACCAAGCCCTTTTAACTCATTTACTATGTTATTTAATCGGTTAAACATCTCCGATACATCTTCATTGGGCAACATAGCAAACTTTTCAAATTGGCCCTTATGGATAAATAATTTAGCATCCTTGACCATCGAGGTTCCTTCATGAATATCCATAAGATTTCTCCAAATATCATGGGCCGTTTCAAGTTTACAAATTCTATTAAATTCACCTAGAATTAGAGCACTATAAAGAACATTCATGGCTTGAGCATTCGCTAAGGCATTATCTCTATCTAGGTTAGTCATGTCATCATCATCAAGAATTGCAAAGCCCTCATCCACCACTTTCCAAATCTTTCCACCCATGGCTTTAAGATAAACCATCATCCTAGTTTTCCAATACGTATAGTTAGATCCATCAAAGAGTGGTGGTTTGCCAATATTGATCCAACCCTCACTAGCCATCTTTATCCTACTCCGAGATGGTTAAATCCTCTAAAAATGGAGTCCAAGCTCTGATACCAATTGAAAGGAATCTAGGATATCGACTAGAGGGGGGTGAATAGGTGATTTTAACAAATTATCAATAAATCAAACAATTTATAGTAAATGAGAGCAAATAAATAACACAAGATGAACAATGAACAATTTCAACACAAGGATATATCCCGTGGTCTCGGTGATGTGCCGATCACCCCTAATCCACGTTGAGGCAAACTCAAATCTCTAATCACTCCTCTATCTAGTCAACCTTCTCTCGAGAAGTGACCTAGATCTTGAGCCGGATTAGTGTGATGAGTTATCCAAACCTCGATTTCACTAAGGATGCACTTTACCACTCCGGCAAGGGGTGCTCAACCCTTTCACAAGACGTTTTGAGGCTTCTTCACAATCTTTCTTGAAGAGCTCACCAAAACCTTTCTCCTAGCCGTCTAGGAGCCGGCAAACTCTAAGAGTAACAAGCCGGTGATGATCACTTAGCCTTCTTCTAGTGCCACAAGATTGATTTAATGATCTAAATGCAATGCACTAGAAGATCTCAAATGCACACTCTCACAAATTCGAGAATTTGAACCCTAGAGTGTATGAAACTCGCTTAAGCTCTCAAGGATGATGACAATGCTCAAAATTATGCCAAAAGTGGTGAACAGGGCCGTGCATGGGAGTATATATACCCCCAACAATAAATATAGCCGTTACAGGCCGTTGGGAGAAAAAAAATCACTTGGCAGTCAGACTGCAGGTATATGCCCGGTCAGACCGCCGCAATTGCAACGGCATAAAACAGGCGCAATAAATGCTCAACTACCCTTGTCAGGCAAACACACGGTCAGACCGGAGCCAATTTCGGTCAGACCGTGAAACTGTCCAGAGACGACACAGTTTCTGGACACGTTATATGGTCAGGCCGATCAATACGGACAGACCGGCCATACGGTCAGACCGTAGTTCAAAAGCACAGTCAGACCGATTTCTCGGTCAGACCGGTCTAACAAACGGTCAGACCATCATAGCACAGAACAACAGAAAGATAAATCAAGAAGTTCCAGGAGACTGACCTAGGACTTAACTACGGACAGACGGACCTTTTTAAGAAATAAACTACACTTAGACATAACGTCGGTCAATCTGAGATCCTATTCGGTCAGTCCGTGTATTCGATCAGACCGGTCTAACAAACAGTTAGACCGACTGAGACAGTGCTGAGCAGAAATGAGCTGAAACAAGCATTTTCAAAGTATATGACCTTCTAGTATGCAATGCAAGTTGATTTTATGATTTGTGGCACATAGATGAAGTATTTCGTGATACACCACATGCTCCTCTTAATAGTATGGCAACTATCCTAAAATCCGGTCAAAATTCTTCTCTAATCACCTTAGACCAGTAAAAATGGAAAAGATCCTATTTCGTACCTTTGCCTTTTTTATCAATGCCCTTTCTTCATCATGAGGCTCTTTCTTTGCCTTTCATTAACCTGTCTTTTAAGTTTCTTCTTGATACAACTTAGCAGGTATCGTTAGTATAGCATTTGTAGTTGTCATTAATTACTAAAACACTCTTTAGGGGCCTAGAAGCTACACGGGGGCTAGGGGAATATGGTCGCAACATGAAACAAAAAGAAGTGCTTCCGTTTGAAACAAAAAGTGCATGCATTTGCATTGTATAAATTGTGTCTGTGCAGGTGCAAGGATTTACATCATGCCTAGCTCATTCAAGTGTTTTTCTACAAGGGGTTTGACCTCCTCCATGATAACCCCAAGCTGGTCTTCACTCTCGACCTCTGTCTCTTCCGCCGCTGGATTCAAATCAAAATCTGGGCCATGGCGAAGATGAAGCAGGCAGAGGATGGCGGAGGCTGCTGATCGAACTCTTGACTTGATCGCCTCTTTTTGCCGCCTAGCTAGTATCTTCAGGAAGATACTCGAGAAGTGACTTTGCTTGGGTCGTGACCAGCGTGTGTCGACGATTCAGACTCGGAGTCCTCAGCCGAACTTATGCAAAATTTGTAATAGCGAGACCTTTCAAGGTGACCCTCCGGGAAGGTATGTAGAACAATGGTGAACAGGAGCACAAAGAGGTTTATACAGGTTCGGGCCCTCGATGGTGGGAGTAATAGCCCTACGCCCTGTTAGGATTTCACTATAGGTGATAAAAGGTTACAAAGTGATAGAAAAACTCCTTCACAGGCGAAGGGTTTTTCCTATGTAAATATACAGAATAAGCCAGGAAAGCTTGTAAGAACTATCTAATTAAGGCCGTAGACTTGACTATTTGAGTGGTTGAGATGTGTTGTATCTCGTTCTTTTTTAGAGGTCTTGATCTTCCAAATGGATCGAATCCTCCGGTTTAATGTACTTCGCCACCCTTTTATACTGGTCGAAAGGGTGCCATGTCGCAACTGCATCAAACAGTTGTTTGGACGGTTGAATGCGGTTTATTGAACCGCTCTTAACTTCCAGGCAGGTTAAGCACGTGTTATTTGTGAATAACTGCATGTATCAACCTCCTGGCGGTTAGTCTTCTACGTGGAGGAATCTTCGGGATACTTGGAATACTCCCACTATAGGGATAACCGGACAGATAAATTCCAAGTACCTTGGTCGAGAATGTTCTGACCGCGGGATGTTGGCTGACCGCGCAACATCTCCAATATTCTGTTCGCGTATAGCATACGAACTTCTGACCGCGCAAAGCCTGCGGTCTGATCGCACGAGGCTTGCGACCTGATCGCGCAAAGCCTGCGACCTGATCGCGCAAAGCCTGCGACCTTAGGCTGATGCTTCTCAGAATGACTTGAGTTCACACCGCCGGGCACGTGTCTGACTCGAATCTGTCTTGAACCAACAGTGCATTTATTTGAACTGACCCGGGTGTCAATCCTCGTCAGCTAGCCCCCAAATTTAAAGAAAACAAAGGGACGTGTTCACTTTAAATTTAAAGAAATGCATCGGATTATTAACCCAACTCTTCAAATCCCCCACTTAGTGGCGCACTAAATAGGTCGGTTGGTTCCCCGAGACAGGCTCTAGGTATTATGTGACAGGCAATGATGGCGCTATTGAAATGTTTTTTTAACCCGAGGTAAAATTGTAAATGCTTTTAAGAACCCGAGGTATTCAGAACGTGAACCGTCATCCTGATGGCTATAAATACCGGGTCTTTAAAGCTTCACAATTTCTTCTCACGGTTAAGTTCTTTCTAAAAGACACCTTCATTCTTCTCTTCATACATTTCCTGATGGCGGATCACAACATCATCAAGATTGAAAGTGATGAAAAGGAAATCCTCAAACAGGAGCCTGAAATGCTTGAAGATCCATCTCCTTCAAAGAAGAAGTCCAAGGTTGACGAAGGATCCTCCAGCAGAGCAAAGGTAGAAGATGAGCCCTCATCTTTTCTTCCTGCTGCTTTCTTCCCTGGCACCCCTTGCTTTTGTTTGGGTGATCAATTTTCTGGCCAGCAAGCGGTGACTATTCGGCCAGAAGATCCTCAACTTGTGTTGGGGAAGCAATTTTCTGGTGGGAAGGTTGCTCTTCCGTCACCTGGCGTCCATCTTTCCAGGATGGATACACCAACATGTCGCGAGCAGGGACAGGTAATAATCCACATCTCCTTTTTGCTGATAGTTTATGGTTAGTATAACTAATCCTTGCAAATGTAGGAGATTGGAGGCCCTAGTGTTCAGCCTTCTGCTGCTCCGCTTCTTCCCCTTAGACGGACTCTTCTGGAGGAGAAGAATGCCCTGGAGAAGAAGACCGAAGAGATGTCTTCGGCAATTCTACATCTGGCAGATTGTTTTGAACGATCCCGTGAAGAGGCGCTCCAGTTCCGTCGAGAGAGGGACCACGCCCAGCAACAGCGGGAACTCTCTGACTTAATTAGGAACAGTAGTGTACCTCTTGTTAGGGACGATGTAGATAGGCTTAGATTAGTTGCTAGTTCCCTGGGGGTTGTCAGTGTAGACCCTACTGACAACAACATGTCCCTAGGAGAACTTTGCAAACTTCTTTCGGATCAAGTCGACGCTCTGGTCGCCGGTATCCCTTTTGTATGTAAAGAATGCAAGAAATAAAAATTTCTTTCTTCAAATAGATACTCTTCACACCTTCTGTGTGAATATATGGCCATGAGTAATGCTTTCGCGACTATTCATACACAGGGAAATTTCAGTTCTGCGATCAGAATCACACTTTTGTAAAAGTACGGCGACCAGCTCTAATATCGCGATTAGACTTAAAACCGCGGTTAGAACTGAAATATACTGCGACCAGGATTGAGGTTCGACCAGACTGTCACTTCGATTAGAATCGGGGCTTAATCAAAATCATGGTCTCGATCATACCATAACCCGGTCAAAATACATCCATACATCCAAAAATTGAGTCGTATGATTTTTTCATAAAAATGTCCAAAGCCTATAAAGGGAAAACGTCTTCTGAAAAGTACTGAAAACTTTTCAGTCCTTTTGCACTTTCAGTTTCCGAAACAAAGAAGTCTTTTTGTTTCAGATCTGATGCCTGAACATTTTAACGGGTCCGCCAGAGACAGTATCCATTATGGGAAAAAAAACTCAGTGGAACGTTTGAACGAAACGTTACTCACATTAATGCGCCCCCTCGGGTCTATAAAAAGAGCATATGTCTTCTCAAGGAAGCCACACAGCCAAAAACCCTCATCGTTTCCGCCGCACAAAACCCTCATTCTTCTCAGCTTTCGTCTTCCCAAAAATCACCAACTTTTCCTTTGACTCTCCACCAAACAATGGCGTCCTGGAACCGATCCATTCACCATTCCGAGGAGAGTTTGATGTTGTTGGAGGAGGAGGAGATCCTTCCTCCGCGGCTGTTGATCAACTGGCGGCCCGAAGAGAAAGATCAAGAAACCCCAACCGTCCAGGAGGGCGAGTTGGTGGTCTTTGAAGAGTATTTGTGCTGCGGGTTCCGATTCCCCGAGAGTCGGTTCCTCAAGGATGTCCTCGAGCATTATGGGTTGGAGTTGATCAACCTCCACCAAATGCAGTGTTGATATTGGCAGTTTTTCAACACCTATGCGAGGCGTTCGTCGGAGTGTACCCCAGTGTGGACCTCTTCCGACGATTCTATTTCTCGGCGTGGTCGAAGAGCGCTAACGCCGCCGGATGTATTTACTTCCGGCTGAGGGATAAAAAGGAGTATCCCTTTCCACCCCTGCGAGACTCAGTGCATGGGTGGCATCAGAAGTGGTTCTACTGCACCTCGCCGAAGGAGAGCGGGTTGTGGTTTGAAAACTCGCGGCCAGAGAAACCAAGTGAGTTAGACACTCTCCCGGCGATGAACTCGGAGTTCATGACGCACGCCGAGGTAATTCTTCACTTAGTCGAAGAAGGGTTGACGGCTCGGGACGTCATCCGAGACTTTGTGAAGAACTGGGTGAGCCCCCTACGTGAAAGAGCTCATCCGGCTTGGGAGATTAAGTCCATGGCGGACGGCACCCTGGACTATAACGAAGGTATTCGTTTCTGACACCGAAAACCTTCATGTTTTTCTTGAAATACATTCATTTTAACTTGTATTCGGTAACAGTCCTGTCCTCTACTGAAATTGAGAGGCGGACTAACCACCTCCTCTGGGCGTACAACACCGAGGTTGAGGGTACCAAGGGGTCGCCTCGCCCCCAAAGCTTAATTCACGCCGGCGACGACCTCAAGCAAGAGCGCCGAAGGGTACATTCTCCACTTGGCCTCTATTTTGCAGGTTTTATGTCTGTCCAGCACTAATCCCATGTGAATAGCTTCTTGGGAGGTTTGCTGAGGCGACGTTTCCCAGCGATAACGTCGGTTCCCTAGGGAAGCCGACGACCAAGAACATGAAGAAGATTTCCTCGAGACCTAGGACGAGGAATCCCGCCCCCAAGAAAGTCAGGCTAAATCTTGGGGAAGGGTCTTCGCGAAGCACTCCTCCTACAGCCCGAAGAACAGTGGTAAGATATCAGATCCCTCCGACCTTTCCAGGTGCAAACTGGAATTACTTCTTCGTCGTACAGGGAGAGGGGAGCGAGGAGGAGGAGGACGATGATGTCCCTCTAGTTCACCGGAGGAGGAAGATCGCGGGCTCTCCATCCGGTGACGCTCCAACGCATTCCGCAGGGATGACTGCTACTGCAGAGGCAGCCGTAGCAGACCCCACGACCACCGAAAGCCTTGTGGTCGCGGATGATCCCCTAGCCCCTGAAGCTCCCAAGGCTTCAGAGCCAGTTGCCTCTACCTTCCCGGTCGAAGGGACGACCGTGGTAAGATTATCCCACAGTCCGTTTTCTCCAATTCACCCTGTGTACTTGATGAGCTAGTGCTTATGTAGGGAGAAGAGCTTCCCCCTGCGATTCCTGCTAGCCCCAGGGAGGAAAATACTCCTCCTCCGCAGACAGGAGCGGAGGTGGTTGTGCAAGATCCTTTGGCGATTACACACGAGGTGCCAGCCCCGAAAACCCAGGAGACAGCGAGGTCTTCGGGTGGGACGTCGCCAATGGGATCGACTGCCCAGGTAAAGATTCTTCTCGTTAGCCTTTATCTTTCCCTTGAAAAAATGTTCATAGGGGAACACACACAGGGAAGAGGGGCCTTGTTTTCCAAGAGGAAGATCAGGGTGGACGATAATTGTCCCCGTGCTCGAGGAGAACCTTCTCTGAAATCCCAAAAGTTAATGGGATTTCAATTAATGGGATTTCAATTAAGGTAAGAACCTTTATCCTGGTTGTATTAGAAATGATGGTCACGAATCGTTACCATTTGATTTTTCTTTTCCTTTATCAGACGAAAAGAAATAGCGCCCAGTCCTCCAACCGCTTCGGGAAGGGTTGAAGTCACTGCTGGTGCAGGAGCCTCCAGTGAGGAGCGCTCCACCCCCTCGGCCCAGGAAGTTGTCCGGGCCGTGGGGGAAGAAACAGACGCGAGGACCCAATCGCAGTCAACGGCGACTGGAAGCAGTACCCAGCAGGCACTTCCTCCAACTGCCCCTACTGTAGGCATCTCCTGGCCTTCAACAAACCTTCCCATCAGTCCGGAGGATGCCTCTTTACAGAAGTTCATGAAGGTATGATGAATCCCTCTCTGGGTGTCCTGAATTGTACATAGGACACCTTTAACTCCCTTTTTTTTTTTTGCATCACAGGAACTATCCCGGATGATGGCCCAATCGCGTGCTACAGCGGTGAGCATGGTGGCCATACAAAGAGAACGGGACAGCTTGCGCAGGTAAGGATCATTACTCTTCAACTTGTAAAGATACAAGTTAACTATGACCACTCCTTCTGTTTTATTACAGGAAAGTGGCATCGTTGGACAAAGAAGTGGCCACAGTCAAGCTTCATTCGATCTCAATAGCTAGGAACCAAGAGATTGAAAACAATAAACTGCGGTCACAACTTGCTGGTAAGTTGATTCCTGATTAGGAATACTTGTCCTCATAATCTGTGAGTAATATTTTCTCTCGTTGCAACGCAAGCTGGTCAAATAATGCAACTTAGTCAGGACAATAAAACCCTCCAGGATTCTATCCAAGCCTCCACAAGGGCGATTGGAAATCTGAGCCGTTCAGTCTTCGAAAAACTAAAGGCGGTGGCTCATCTTCTGAAGGCTGATGTGGTCGAAACCACACGAGACAATCTCAGCCAAGATGACTGGGCTACACTAGTTATGGCTCAAGCAGAGTCACTTCTCGAGTATCTCCCTGAGGATACACAGCGACGAGAAGAGGTGATCAGAACCAGAGTTCGGTCAGCTGCTTCCGCTATCCTCAGCCGGGTTCGACTTCACTATGGCCCAGATGTAGATCTGAATCCACTAGTGGGACCGGTTGAGATCGAGAGTGAAGAGCAACTAGAGGCCGTCATGGAGGAGATTAGTCCCCTTGTAGATAAGCTCCTGACTGAGCTCGGGATCGAATGATCCCTATACCTGTACAGAAACAGTTGTATACGATGCAATGCACATGAAAATTCATTTTTGAAAATGAATGTATTTCTGTTTTATGTTGTTTTATATTATAAACATGTCCCCCTAGCCCCCGCCTGTGATTGTAGATACTGAAGGCTTAGTATTACAAACGCAGGGGAAAAGTGAATATAACGACCAGGGGTGTATGATCAAATCAACAATTATGTTTATTATAACACCTAGTCTTGTTTGCTAGCCAGTAGCCACTCGGATAACCAAGGACTTGTCAGAAAGCCCCGTGTGCATTGAGAAACGGCTTATCTAGGAGTGACTTATCTAAAAGTGGTTATGAGATCGGCCGGCGAATCCGACCAGGATGTTATAATGATCTGACCGCATGCGACGAGCCCCCGAGCCGAATTCACAGTGGATGGGCATAAAGGGAAATATTCATCATATAAACGCAAAACATTCTTAGTTTTATGAAAAAATGCTAATTGAACAGGAAAAATGGGGTTGAGTACTTACACGTAGAACTTGCGAAGTTGATCGATGTTCCAAGTATTGAACAAAATTCGACCATCCCCATGGCTAACCGCGCGGATCCTAGTCGCGGCACCGAGACCACAGTGTAAGGGCCTTCCCATTTCGGGGAGAATTTATTGCGATTAGACTAATCTTGGATTTTTCGTAAGACCAGGTCGCCCACGTGAAGACTACGTGGTCGCACCCTTTTACTGTGATACTTGCGCAAAGCTTGCAAGTATGCCGCGGACTTGACCAAAGCGCGATCACGCCTTTCTTCTAAGAGGATGAGATCTTGTGACCGCTGTTCGGACTGATTAACCTGTTCGAATTGTTTTGTCTGAACAGACGCAATACTGACTTCGATAGGCAACACAGCCTCGGCCCCATAGACCAGATGGAAGGGCGTCTCACCGGTGGCTCGACTAGAAGTAGTTCGTAGTGCCCATAGAATAGTATAAAGCTCGTCTGCCCAAGCCCCCGAGCGAGTCTTAAGACGATCAAAAACTCATTTTTTAATGCCTTGTAGTATCTGCCCATTGGCCCGCTCTACAGCACCATTGCTTTGTGGATGTGCCACAGAAGCAAAGCACACCTTAGTTCCGATCTGGTCGCAGTAGTCTAGGAAGAGACCACTAGCGAACTGAGAACCGTTATCGGTGATAAGGCGGTTTGGAACACCAAATCGAGCAACAATGTTCTTATGAAAGAACTTTTGTGCTGCTAATGCGGTAATATTTCGTACCGGTTCGGCCTCGATCCACTTTGTAAACGTGTCAATGGCTACAAACAGAAACTTGTATCCGTTGACCGCTTGTGGCATAGGACCAACAATATCCATTCCCCAGACCGTGAAAGGCCATGCGAGGGGAATGGTTTGTAAGCATAGGCAGGTTGATGAACCTGTCTCGCGTGGAACTGACACTGAGGACATGTTTTGACCATGTGCTTGGCATCATCAAGTGCCGAAAGCCAGTAGAATCCTTGTCGAAAAGCTTTTCCGACCAGTGTCCGATATGACGCGTGTGCACCACATACACCATCATGTATTTCTTTCAAGAGGGATTTTCCTTCCTCCTGAGATATGCAACGCATGAATACTCCTTGAGTACCCTTTCTGTACAGAACCCCATCTATGAGTTTGTACAGACGCGCTTTTCGAATTAACCGATTGCTTTTGGTTTCGTCCTCGAGTAGGGTCCCGTGTTCAAGATAGACTCTCAATGGATGAGTCCAATCCTGTTCCTGACCGAGGTTGGTAACGGAGGCTATTACCGGATCATCGTCGACTGAAGTCATGATCGAAGGATGGTCCAAGTGTTCAATGAACACTCCTGCCGGAGCGGATATACGTGAGGACCCAATTTTGGATAATTGGTCTGCGAGAATGTTGTCCTTTCGCGGGATATATTGGACTTCGAAATGACTGAAGTGTTTTTTCAATTTCCTCACTTCCCCCAGGTAATGAGCCATTGTCTCATCGGAGGTGCTGTACTCCTTATTTACCTAGTTTACGACTAGCTGTGAGTCTCCCCTCACCACTAATCGACGGACTCCGCGGAATTTTGCTGCCCGGAGCCCTGCAAGAAGACCTTCATACTCTGCTGCGTTGTTGGTCGCAACAAAGTGTAGTTGGATGACATACTTAAGCTGTTCGCCCTGAGGCGTAACTAAGACCACTCCAGCCCCCGAGTGTTGAAAATTGTGGGAGCCATCAAAGTACATTGTCCAGTAATTGGGGCACTCCAATTCCTCTGGCAACCGCACGGGTGGCTCAGGGTTGGTCCATTCGACCACAAAGTCGGCCAAAACCTGAGACTTAACCACCGTGCGGGGCGTGAAATGGATCTCGAAGGCACCGAGTTCGACCGCCCATTTGGCGATTCGACCAGATTTCTCTGGGTTTCGGACAATATCCCCCAAAGGAAAAGAGGAGGGTACTGTGATCTTGTGCGCTTGGAAGTAGTGTCGTAGCTTACGGGAAGCCATCAGTAGCGCGTAAAGTATCTTCTGGACCTCAGGGTAACGCTCCTTAGGACCATGAAGTACTTCGCTCACATAGTAGACGGGTCTATGTATTCCTTCCCTAGCTGCGATCAGAACGGCGCTGACCGCGTGCGGTGTGGCCGCCAGATAAAGAAGCAATGGTTCTCCTTTGTCGGGAGATACCAATACTGGTGGACTGGATAGATATGTCTACACCTCCTGAAACGCTTTTTCGGCCTCATCTGACCATGTAAAATTATGATGCTTCCGCAGGGCTTTGAAGAAAGACAATCCCCTTTCGCCTAGTCGCGATATGAAACGACTTAAAGCCGCCATACGACCAGCTAGGCGTTGAACATCCTTCATGGTCGAGGGCGATCTCATTTGTTCAATGGCCCTGATTTTCTCAGGATTAACTTCAATACCCCTGGAACACACAAGGAAACCAAGGAGTTTTCCTGAAGAAACCCCGAAAGAACATTTCTCCGGGTTTAATTTTATTCCAAAGCGATTCAAATTACAGAAGGTTTCAGCGAGATCGTCCAAATGAGACAATCTCTTGATACTTTTTACAACCAAGTGGTCTACATATGCTTCGAGATTACGCCCTATCTGGGAAAGAAAAGTCTTTTGCATCAAGCGCTGGTACGTGGAACCTGCGTTCTTGAGACCGAACAGCATTCTGACATAGCAGTACGTGCCGAACGAGGTGATGAAGGCAGTTTTCTCTTCATCGTCTTCTGCCATGCTAATTTGATGATATCCTGAGTAAGCGTCCAGAAAACTCATCAGTTCGCAACCCGCAGTTGAGTCGACCAGCTGGTCGATGCGGGGAAGGGGAAAGCCATCCTTCGGACAGGCAGCGTTGAGGCTAGTGTAGTCGACGCACATGCGCCACTTGCCATTTGACTTGCGGACCATGACCGGATTGGAGAGCCATTCCGGGTGATCCACTTCACGGATAAACCCGGCCTGTAGGAGTTTGTCCAACTCCTCTCGGATGGCTTCCTGTCGGTCAACAGCAAAACACCTGAGCTTTTGCTTTATTGGTCGTTGTCTAGGTCGAATTGCTAACCTGTGCTCAATTACTTCCCTTGGGATACCGGGCATGTCGGACGGTTTCCACGCAAACACATCTGCGTTAGCCCGGAGGAAAGCAATGAGATCGAGTTCCTATTTGTCATCCAGAGCTGATCTGACCCGAATCGTCTTGGATGGATCATCTGGGTACAAAGGAACCAATTTGAGTTTCTCATCTGGTCGAGGAGCAGCGTTGATCGTGTCGGTGGCAACAATGGCGACCTGAGCGTCCCGGAGGGGAAGTTGATCGACCATCTCCAATGATAGCCGGTCGCACGTGAGTGCCACATTGCGACTGCCTCTGACCGAGATGACACCTTTGGGGCCAGGCAATTTTCCGCACTGGTAAGCATAGTGCGTTGCCATCATGAACTTAGCAAGAGTTGGCCTGCCAAAGATTGCATTATAAGCTGAATCACAATCGATTACGTTAAAAGTAACCAATTCTGTTCAGAAGTTGTTTGGTTCTCCCAGTGTGACCGGGAGGACCACTTGTCCCAATGGCATCATGGAGGGGCCTGGGATTATACCATAAAACGGGTGGATTATGAGCTTAATCTTCGAACGAGGAATTTGCATCTCGTCGAGTGCCTTGACCAACAAGATGTCAAGGGAGCTTCCTCCGTCGATCAGGACCCTTTCAACTCTCGCGTTACTGATGATCGGGGTAATGACCAAAGGGAGCCTCAATGGTCGTGTTAACCCCGCCGGACAATCAGTGCGATCAAATGTTAAAGGTGTATCCGACCAACGGGGGTATTGAGGTTCACCAAGGGATGTCTCCGTTTGGTTAACCTCTCGGTAAAAGGCCTTAAACTGCCTTTTGGAAATGAAAGAAGAAGAACCTCCAAAAATAACATTAACATGATTTTGAGGTACCTGGTAGGACATTTCCTCGTCTCCGTCGGCGTCCCTAAGTCCGCACGCCTGTTCTTTAGGTGGTAAGGTTGGCATCGGCCCAACTCCCTGGTAGAAGTCATCCAGTTGCTTCAACCAACTCCTGCAATTCTTGAGGTCGTGGCCTGCGGAGTTGTGGAGTGGACACCACTTCTTGCCCTCCTGAGGATTAGTTGACTTTTCTGGCTGGTCGACATTCCGACCACCAGAGGCAGTTTTATTTTTGAATGAAGGCTTATTACCTTTGGTCGAAGGCGGCTTCTCTGCGACTGCGACCTCGCGGTACTGTCCAGAGCGGTTCCTCTTCGACTTCTTTGACTTCCCACCCGATGAAGATTCCGGCTTCTTGCTTGAATCTTCTTTCCTGGCGTCCTTGAAGCCTGGTTGAGGTGGTAGGTCCCCCTTGTCAACCATTCGATTCCATTCGACCGCTTCGGCTGCATCAGAATATCAATCAGCCATGTCGAACAAATCGGCCACTGATCGAGGAGGGTGGATAAGCAAGTCCTCGGTAAATCTCCGGTACCGAATAGCATGTTTAAATGCCCTGATTACGGAGCCATCAGATATGTTCGGGATGGTATTCCTCACCCCGACAAACCTCTTGACAAACTGCCGAAGTGTTTCGGTTGAAGTTTGCCATAGCCGGTGAAGGTCGTCCTCTTTACCCGGCTTTTGGTAACAATTTTGAAAATTGCTCAGGATAGCATCGCATAGCATTTCCCAATTGTAAATGGAACCCTCGGGCTGATTAAACAGCCAGGTTCGAGCCGGTCCTGCGAGGACTGTAGGCAGGTAGTTGGCCATGACCTTGTCATCGCCTCCCGCCGCTTGGATGGCAGTGATATAGATTTGAAGGAACTCGGATGGGTTCTGAGTTCCGTCAAACCTCTCAATGGCCCCTGGTCGAAACTTATCGGTCCAAACGACTGCTCGTAGGCCAGGCGAAAAGGCTTTACAACCAACGTAGGGACCGTGAATCGCCCTGTGACTCTCGGCTGGGTCTCAGCGACCTCACGCAATGGCGAAGTTACTTGTGGTCCCAAACGAGAGTGAACAGGAACTCGATCCCTACTACGAGAATCCTGCATTCGCCGGTATCTGTCCTGTCGGGACAGTACGGGCGGCGGGTAACTTCGTCGGCCGGAACCAGAATGAGGACAATCTCATTCGCGGGAACGTGTTACCGATCGGGAAGAGGCCGTTGGGGTCGCCTCAGACGCGACCTCATCCAGTCTCTCCGCCAGGATCCTAAAAAAGGCCGATTTCTATGCATCCGTGACCATAGGAGGAAAGTTACGCATGACTTCCGCGATAGATCGCAGTCGACCATGGGTACTTCTCCTAGGGGCACCAGGTGTTATTGTTTCTTCGTCCACCGGGAAACGCTCCGGTGGTAAAGAAAGGGTCTGGTCACGTTTGTGACCACGCGACCGTCGAGAAGAACCTGGAGCAGCATCGTAACGAGCCTGCGCATCTTGAAGAGCCTCTAGGGCAGTTCTGCGTAGTTCGTTGTTTTGTTGCTCGAGATCTTGATCCTCCTTCTGTTTGCGATCTTGTTCTTCCCTAGCAGCCTGTTGATCGGGAGTTTCTTCCGACAACGTAGCAAACTGCCTAGGGAGAGAGGTTGCCGATGGGGAAAACATCTCAGTTTGTTTCGAGTCGGACTCGAAATCAAAGAGACGGTGAAGGTTATCAGGGTCGAACCTTCCGAGGCTGACTTCCGGGTCGACATCATCCTTCCCCTCAGCGGGGTCGTATGACAGGCCGGATTCATCGCCTAGCGCATTAAGAACCTCTGTGTGTTCTGACCTTGCGCTAGTTGCTCCCTGGTCGATAGACATGACCTGGAGAGACGATTCAACCTGTGGAAGATTCTGGCCTTCGACCTCCTCCATCGGGACAGGATCGCTTGGAGAAGGCATCGGGATATGGGCATAATCCTCGAGATCGAAATTGTTCTCAGAATCATATGCTCCAGCCATGTTTCAGCGAACCTCCGGATTAAAACTAGGACGCCTTGAGAAAGGCCCCACGGTGGGCGCCAGCTGTCGATGATTCGGACTCGGAGTCCTCAGCCGAACTTATACAAAATTTGTAATAGCGAGACCTTTCAAGGTGACCCTCCGGGAAAGTATGTAGAACAATGGTGAACAAGAGCACAGAGAGGTTTATACAGGTTCGGGCCCTCGATGATGGGAGTAATAGCCCTATGTCCTGTTAGGATTTCACTATAGGTGATAAAAGGTTACAAAGTGATAGAAAAACTCCTTCACAGGCGAAGGGTTTTTCCTATGTAAATATATAGAATAAGCCAGGAAAGCTTGTAAGAACTATCTAATTAAGGCCGTAGACTTGACTGTTTGAGTGGTTGAGATGTGTTGTATCTCGTTCTTTTTTAGAGGTCTTGATCTTCCAAATGGATCGAATCCTCCGGTTTAATGTACTTCGCCACCCTTTTATACTGGTCGAAAGGGTGCCATGTCGCAACTACATCAAACAGTTGTTTGGACGGTTGAATGCGGTTTATTGAATGGCTCTTAACTTCCAGGCAGGTTAAGCACGTGTTATTTGTGAATAACTGCATGTATCAACCTCCTGGCGGTTAGTCTTCTACGTGGAGGAATCTTCGGAATACTTGGAATATTCCCACTATAGGGATAACCGGACAGATAAATTTCAAGTACCTTGGTCGAGAATGTTCTGACTGCGGGATGTTGGCTGACCGCGCAACATCTCCAATATTCTGTTCGCGTATAGCATACGAATTTCTGACCGCGCAAAGCCTGCGGTCTGATCGCACGAGGCTTGCGACCTGATCGCGCAAAGCCTGCGACCTGATCGTGCAAAGCCTGCGACCTTAGGCTGATGCTTCTCAGAATGACTTGAGTTCACACCGCCGGGCACGTGTCTGACTCAAATCTGTCTTGAACCAACAGTGCATTTATTTGAACTGACCCGGGTGTCAATCCTCGTCAGCGTGGTCCATTCTCTAAGGCTAAGGTCGTCCACCGTGGTTTCGACCACATCAGCCCTCAGCAGACCGGCCACCATCTTCAGTTTTCCGAAGATGTTTTCTTGAGCACTGCTGTAGGTTGAGAGTGACGTGCTCAAGTCTCTGTTCTCCCTGCAGACAGAATCAATGGTCGCCTGGAGATTTGTCTTCTCTTGACCGATCCGGCTTATTTGGTCGTCTCGCGCTGCAAGAAGAGGCCATTACAAACAATTCATATAACAAAACTAATTTACTCTAGTCAGGAGTATGCTTACAGGAGAGCTGTGACTGCAAATTCTGGAGTTCGGTCTCCAGGAACGAGATCTTGGAGGCTGCCCGGAACTCTTGGTCTTCCCGATCAGCGAGGCTCTTCGTCAAATAAGCATTTTCTCTGTGACAAAAGAGATGATGATCAAGATAGGGGTTTACAATCGGACAAGTAAAGAAACGTCTTCCTTACCGCTGTAGGCGACCCGTTTCCTCTTCTGTGGCCTCGATGCTATCCGCCATAGCCATCGACATGGTCGCCATGCGAGTCATTTCCTATGACATGGAAGGAGATCAGTTTCAAACCTGGATGCTCTTATGCAAACGCAAAATTCATAAGGGGTATTCAACATACGTCAACATACTCCTGGAATGAGCGCCTTTCCAGTTCAACTGAAGGTTGAATCGCTGGGTTCGCCTTATCCCCAGCAGGAGCAACGGATGAGTCTTCCTACTGACCCTTATTTTTTTGCTAGGGCTGCAGATTCCAATAAATCCGATTGGGCTTCTACAGACAACCCATCTATAACGGCCCGGAAAACTTCCCTAGCTGAAGGGATGGAGCTTTGCTCCCCAGAGACCTCGGTAGCAGGGGAAGCTTCAACACTAGCCGAGTCCGCTGAAGGGCTGGGCGCTAAGTCCCTGCGCCTAGAAAAACCATCAGTTAGGATTTTTACAATCGATCATTGTAATCTGACCCTTTCCCGACAGGGGAGATTCTTACCTTACTCGAAATCCCCCCAGCTTTTGGGATTTCAAAGATGGTTCCCCGAGGAAAAGAGGACAGTCGTCGTCTATCCTGGTCTTCCTCTTCGTGAAGAGGACCATGTCTTTTTCTCCCTGTGTGCACAAACTCATAAGCACATACATGAGGAATGGTAAAGACCAAAGCTGTAAGAATCCTTACCGAGGTAACATTCTCGGTCGGTAGGGATACGACTGCTGGTCCAGACATTTCCTGGACCACAGATGCTAGGATTTCATCCGCGGCCGCGGGGTTGGTAGTGGTCGCGGTGTCCTGCTCTGTTATTCCCACTCCTGCCGGCTGGAGTGGAGTGCTCGCCGCCCCAAGACTGGCAGGAGTCACTTCACAGCGGACAGGAGGGATGTCTTCTTCCTCCTGTATGAGCATAACTTAGTGGATGTACATAGATGAATAGTAGCATTCAAGACTGAGAAATCTTACCACAGTCGCCCCTTCTGCCAGAAGGGGAGGTGTTGCAAATCCTAAAGCTTCCTGGGCTTCAAGTACTGGGGTTTCACCCGCAACCACGGGGTTATCAGTGGTCGCGGGGCTCGCTGCGGTCGTCTCTGTTCTCGCGGGCGGAGACAAGACCCCACTGGACGAGGGAGCGATCGTCTTCCTCTTGTGACGGATCAGAGGGACGTCATCCTCCTCTTCCTCGCTCCCTTCACCCTATACGATGAAGAAGTGATTCCAGTTCGTACCTGGGGTAACAGGGGGCAGTGAGTATCTTACCGCAGCTCTCTTCGCGGTAAGGGGAGTCTTTGGAGAGGAAGCCTCTCCCAGAATCTTCTTGGACTTCTTGGGAGCAGGTTCCTTCGCCCCGTGCTTCGAAGAGATCTTCACCCTCTTCGGAGCCGGTTTCCCCAGGAGACCAACGTCCTCAGTTGGACGTGTCGCCTCGGCAAATTTTCCCAGGAGCTATGCCATTCAAATTGTTCTCATTAATGCGAGATGAGTGAATGATCTAATAATGGAGCCTGTTGAGAAAGTCCATACCTTTCGGCGCTCCTGTTTGAGGTCATCGCTAGCATTAATCAGGCTCTGGGGGTGAGGTGATCCCCTGGTACCCTCCACATCGGCACTACACGCCTTGAGGAGGTAATTTGTCTTCTTTTCGATTTCGGACAAAGCCAGAGCTACATCACAAGCAAACAGGTTAGCAAATACGAAATTTCATAAGAAATATATGTTTTTGTTGACTGGAAGACGTACCGTTATTATAGTCCAATGTGCTATCCACCATGGACTGGATTTCCCAAGCCAGATGAGCCCTTTCACGCAGGGGGCTCACCCGATTCTTCACAAAGTCGCGGATAATGTCGCGAACGGTTAGTCCCTGCTGAACTAAGTGAAGAATTACTTGGGCCTGCTTCTTCTGCTCCACGCTTAGGTTAGGAAGAGAATCCAATTCGCTGGACTTCTCTGGCCGGGAGTTCTCAAACCACAACCCGCTCTCCAATGGAGGGGTGCAGTAGAACCATTTCTAGTACCACCAGTGAACGGAGTCCCGCAGGGGTGGGAAGGGATACTCTTTCTTCTCCCTTATCCGGAAGTAGATACATCCGGCAGCATTGGTTCTCTTTGACCATGCCGAGTAGTAGAAGCGTCGGAAGAGCTCCACGCTTGTGAGCACTCCGATGAAGGCTTCAAACAGGTGCTGGAAGATCGCCAGGATCAGGACAGCATTAGGGTGGAGATTCACCAACTCCAACCCGTAGTGCTTCAAGATTCCCTTCAAGAATCGACTCTCAGGAAATCGGAACCCGCATCGCAGGTATTCCTAAAAAACCACCAATTCACCCTCTTGGACGATTGGGGTTTCTTGATCCTTCTCTGCGGGCCGCCAGTTGATTAGCAGCTACGGAGGAAGGATCTCTTCTTTCTCCAGTGCCACTAGGCTCTCCTCTGTGTGGTGAACAGATTGGCTCTAGGACGCCATTTCTGGCAAAGGATTGCGAGGAAAGGTGGCGACTTTGGAGGCGATGGAGAATGAGGAATGAGGGTTTTGTGCGGTAGAAGTTTTAAGGTAGGTTTTTGGTTGTGTGGCTTCCTCAGGAAGCTACCTGCTCCTTTTATAGGCCCGAGGCAACGTTCCATTGAATATTTTATTCATTTTTCATAATGGATGCTTTCTCTCAGATACCCGTTATGCACTCCCCACAGTGAATTCGAAATGAAAAGTATTTTTTGTTTCGAATTCGGGGGCTAGGGTGTACATAAGAACGTGAAAATGTTGCAAAAATTTTCAGAGGAAGTTATCCTTCATGTTTTTTGTAAGTTAAATTTTCACATGTTGGTCATAACGTGTTCCTGTGATCACTTTAAAGTTTGCATTTTGATCATAATGATATTCTGTGATCATTGCAAATGGAAAATCGCAATACAGACAGTTATCATCCGGTCAAGGCATTATGTTATCATGAGTTTAGTTCTGATCGCTATGACAGTTCTGATCGGATTTCAGTTCTGATCGCTATGACAGTTCTGATCGAATTTCAGTTCTGATTACGGCTTTGGTTTTGATCGCGGTACTAGTACTGGTCGCGATACGACTCATTAATGCGCTTCTGATCGAAAGACTTGTTACCTCAGGTTTGCCTATGTATGAGTGGTCGTAAAGACATTACTTATAACCATGGTTTTGCATAGAGATTGTGAAGAGTTTTATTCTTTACGGCAAGTGATGTAAAGCAAAGGAAATCCTTATTTCTGACAATCCTTGCATACAAAAGGGATACAGGCGACCAGAGCGTCAACCTGATCCGACAAAAGTTTACAGAGTTCTCCTAGGGACATACTGGTGTCAGTAGGATCTACACTGACCGCCCCAAGAGAACTGGCAACTATTCTAAACCTATCTACATCGTCCCGAATCAGAGAAGCACTACCATCCCTGATCGAATCGGAGAGTTCTCGCTGTTTTCGAGCATAGTCCCTCTCCAATCGGAATTGGTGCGCCTCTTCGCGGGATCTGTCAAAACATTCTGCCAGGTGAAGAATGGCCGAAGACATCTCTTCGGTCTTCTTCTCCAGAACCTCTCTCTCCCTCTGGAGAGTCTGTTCAAGGGAAAGAGGATGGATCTCAGCAGGTTGGTCGCTGGGGGCTCCAACAATTTTCATCTTCTGCACATAAGTGTATTAGATTTACAAGTTAAAACAACTAACAGAAGGAATGAAAATAGTTACCAATCCTCACAAGTGAGAGGATGAAGTATTTCCCCAGAAAGTAGATCACTCGACAAAAGCCGCGAACCATCAGGTTGTGGAAGTGCAAGTTTCCCACCAGAAGATTGTTTCCCCAACACAAGTTGAGGATCATCTGGTCGCGGAAGTACAGCTTGCCAACCAAAAAATTGATAACCCGTCAAAAGACGGGGATCACTGGGTCACGATGGAGAAAGCTGAGAAGAAGGCTTTGAAGGATTATTATAAACCTCCAAAGGTGGAGATGAAGGTTCGACCTGCCGAAGGACTACAAGAACCAAAGGAAGAGAGAGCAATGATGCGTCTCTCGCCCTTGTGCCACTAGAAGATCCCTCGTCAACCTTGGGTTTCTTCCTTGAAGGAACCAGATCTTCAATCGTCTGTGAATTTCCAAAAAGCATTCGGGGAATGATCAGAGCATAAGATGGCAACTTGAACCAAAAGTTTGAGAAAAAACTTACCTTCTGGAAATCTTGATCGAATTCAAGCGCCACTTCCTCTTCATCACTTTCAATCTCAATGATGTTTTGATCTGCCATTGAGGAGTGTACAAAAGAGAAGAAAAGATGGATTTGGAAAAGACTTAGCCGGGAAAAGACTTGTGAAGTTTTAAAGGTAAGAGGCTTCGGTATTTATAGCCCCCGGGGTGACGGTTCATTTTTCGAATGCCTCGAGCTTTTAAAACATTTACAGTTTTATCTCGGGTTAAAAGAAAATTCTACGGCGCCATCATTACCTGTCAAATAATGCCCAGAGTCCATCTCGGGAAATAAACCGCCACACTTAGTGCGCCATTAAGTGGAGGATTTGAAGCATCGGGTCACTTATCCGATGTAAGTTTTAAAATTTGAAGTAAATATGTCTCTTCGTTTCCTTCAAATTTGGGGGCTAGCTGACGAGGATTGTTACCCGAACTAGTTCAGAATAAATGCACAACTGGGAAAAGACAGATTCGAACCAGGTAAGTGTCCGTTGGCATAATCTCAGCTAGCCTGAGAAGCGCGGACACATGGTCGCAGGCTTTACGCGATCAGGCCGCAAACAGTGCGTGGTCAAAAGCCCGTAGGCAATGCCCGTAGGCAATGCACGGACAGGAGGTCGCAGACAGTACGCGGTCAAGTGATTGCAGACAATGCACGGTCAGAAGGTCATAGACTATTTTCGACCAGGGCGACTCGGGATTGTTTATGCCCTACAACGAGCATATCCCGAGTATCCCGAAGATTCTTCCATGTATGAAGACAACTACCAGGAGGTTAATATGTGCTGTTATTCCTTAATTACACGTGTTAAGCCTGCGTGGAAGTTAAGTGCAGTTGCTAAAACTGCACCCGAGCAACTGTTCGAAGCAGTTGTGCATTGGCGCCCTTTCGACCAGTATAAAAGGGTGAGTAAATGCACCAAACGACGAGACATTGGGAACAGATCAACATCGACAAGTTTCCATAGGCTAGTTTTAGCAGCATCTTACATAATCACACGAAAAAGATCTTCTCATGTGATGATCTTTTCCACGACTTTGTAATCTCTTTCCTACACATAGTGAAATCACAACAGGATGTAGGACTATTACTCCCACCATCGAGGGCCCGAACCTGTATAAATCTTTCCGTGTTTCAACTGACTTTGGCTCATCATCCCTTCCCGGAGGGACACCCTGAAAGGCCTCATAACTCACAAATTCCGCATAAGTTCGACTCAGTACCCCGAGTCCGAATCATCGACACCAATCTAGACGGTGGTTCTTTATTATTAATTAAATTCAATATGTTATTCATATTTTCTATTGTTTGCTGGTTTTTTCTGATAACTTTACAAGAGTAATCCCCTCTAAGGTTATGGACAATATAATCCCGGGGGGATGATTTTGGCTCTGGTTTGTTCTAAAGATTATCAATCTAATTGCTTGAATTTTTATACTCTAAACTCTAGATTTGTGCTTCATCTTCGATATTGTTTGTACTCTATGAGATGATCGATATTCATACACTAAGACAACATATGACCGCTGCGTCTTAGGTTGTCCCCAACGCTGCCGCTTCGACGAACTGACAAGCGAGACCCACGCAAAAAAATATTAAACAAATCATGAGAGGAGAGAGACGACGCCACGTGAGGCAGTAGCTCGGCGGTCTGACATGTGGGGCCCACCGACGCGTGATTGGCCCAAGCGGTTGCGTTGGAGCGGGTGACGATGCATTGTCACGCATTTTGTGGGGCCCACGTTGTGCCAGCCCATGCCCCCATACGTACCCGAGACACGTAACTGATGTGTGGGCCCAAACGAGAGAAAAGCCCACTTGTAAGCGTGTGAGTTTGGCTTGTTGAAGTGCGTGGCGAAATTCGGTGGGGCCCACAAAACGCATGAGCGCGCTCGTATCTCATGCCATTTATTACTGGCACTTTATCGGCCATGGTCGCTGCCAGGTGGAGCCAACGGGGGGCAGGGTCCACATGTCAGTGGCCAATGCGTGTAAGGGTTTAGGAAAAGTAGTCGTTGGATGATTTTTTGTGGCCTGTCCCACATGTTAGTGACTAAAAAAAACTAACCGTTTAAAATTAGCCGTTGGAGTTATTTTATTCATTTCTGAGGTTAAAAATTCGTAAAAAATCATAAAAATTCAAAAAAATTGCTGAAAACTTATGTGATCCCCTACCTATAAACATGACCATGTTTCAGCTCATTTTCACTCAATCAAAAGCAAAAACCACACACTTTGCACTCTCCTGTTCATCAAGTTTTTTCTAAAAAAATTTCCAATGGCCAACAAATCCCCCCAGCGGTTACGTGAATTGGTTTTGCGAACCAAATTTAGATGAGGAGAACTCCCAAATGCCAACCAGTCAAAATTCGCCCAGTTTTCAACCCCCTCCCCCACCATACCTGATGAAGAATATGGGTCCCGATCTTTCGATGAGAGGGATGCTTTCGATTTGGTGGAAGTGACTTTGAAGATCTGACTACACCGTACGACAACGATGCACCTTAGCAATCACTAAACCAACTCCGGAGGGTTATTGATCTTGCCGTGGGCACGATCAACCTGAACACGAGGTTCAATTCCTGCAAGCAACCAAAGAACAAGCAAGAACGATAGTAAAAGCAATCTAAATTGCAAATATAAATGAAGCTCACGATAAATTTGAGGTTGTGTAACTTGTAGTTGTTGGTCTAGGCGACACAAGAATGCAAGGATGAAGTTTCACACATGGGGAAAACTAATCTAAACAAAACCTGAGGAAGAACGGGAAGGGTGATGGCCATATATAACAGGGGTGGCGGCTAAGGAGGTGGACGTGAAACTCTAGGGGTACACGGGCCTTGGGCCCAAAGTGGAGGTGGCACAGCACCTGACAAAATCTGTCCGCAAATTGTTTCATCGATTGCAGGCGATCCAGATGGAATTTGGTAGTGGGGCTAGATCCATTGGAAAGGTGGCGTCATGGGCTTCTCCGTAAAGTGATCATTCACACCAAACAGACTCCGTACGTGGCCTAGGCATCTGTTTGAAGTTGGACTACTGCTGGATGGCCGAGCTGGACTCGCGGATGAGTTGGGCTTGATCTTGGGCTGGGCTTGATGTGTCGTGGGTTGTTCCACCTTTGATGTAGCTCGCTGATCCTCTGGTGTGGGCGTAATGAATGGCTCAACACATGGATTCATGCTGACTCGCCGTTCTCCTTGATCTTCTCGTGGCGGCGAGGAAGTAGTGGAAGGAGTGGATGGAACCTTGTTCATCTCCGAGTTAGTAATGTCCTCATCATTCTCCCCTTCTTGAATTTGAGTCGTCCTCGACTCAAGCATAATCTCCTGCAAAAGGTTAGTACCAACACGAGCCAAAGCAACATGAATATACTCCCCTTCTTGAAAGCTATCCTGTAGGTTCAAAGAAAAACTAGAGGAACTTGATGTGAAATGATTAGTGCTATGACAATCCTCTAGTTGATCACATTGTTGCTTGTTACCACTTTCCTACAAAAGATTAGTCACAAGTGGGGACATGGCAAGAGGCCGTTTTTTCAAAGAAAATTCTTCACCCTTGCAATGATAGACATTAATTTGAGATATATGCCTTTCATATTCAATTTGAGTTTCAGCCTCACAAACAAGATTAAACAATTGATACAAATAATTATATTCCTTAGCAACAAGAATGTCCTAAATTTCTCGATTTAAACCACCTAAGAAACGAGCCATAGAAGCTTCCTCATTCTCAATTAAACCACAACGCAACATGCCAATTTGCAATTCTTGATAGTATTCCTCCACTGAACTAGTACCTTGGCGTAGGCACTGCAATTTATTTAATAAATCTCTAGCATAATATGAGGGAACAAATCTATGTCTCATGATCCGCTTTAATGCCTCCCAAGTGTTGGGTATATTATTTGGATGAATGCGGCAATGCTCTCTCCACCAAACAGAAGCAAAATCAGTGAATTCACTAGTAGCAGCCCTAACTCTTCTATCCTCAGGGAAATCATAGCATGCAAATTTTTGATCAATAAGTAATTCCCAACTGAGGTATCCATCAGGATCATATTGCCTTCGAAAGGCGGCATATTGAATTTGACCTTAGAGAAAACGTCATCACGATCATGTAACTCGCGTCGCGGTGGATCACGTCGCATACCTTGCCGATTAAAACATAGCCGACGATGGTCGCGGTCGTCATCGTAATTGACGACATTCTCATCCTCCAAATCAGTGGCGTAGTCCTCGTAGTTCTCACCGTTTTGATCTTCTAACTCCCAGAGACGATCTTCTAGTAGCGACATACGCTCATTAGTGAGTCGTACATCCTCAGTAAGGCCCTCGGTGGTGATCTGCATCATCCTCTCAAAGTGAGCAATAATGTCCTTCGTGCGGGGAGAATGATGCAGCGAATCCTTGTCACCTAACATTGTTAGTAGAAGACAAGAAACAAAATCACAAGTATAATGTTCCTATCACTACGTAGGATGTGGTGAATAGTCGCTCAACTCGCAAGCTTGAACCAAAGCTCTTACAAGTTCTTACCGTACAGCATGTGTTGTCGGCTGTTGGCGGTGTCAAAAGTTCTCTGAAGCTTGGATAAAGCGATTGCCCAGGGACCGAACAAACATACAGGTCAAATGTGGAGCTTGGATAGGCTATTATATGTGTAGTAACAATTCAAGATCAATAATACAAGATTGAAAATTAGTCCAAAGTAATAGTCAATGTGCTGGAACTAACCTAAACTCAAATCTAACTCAAGAAAGCAACTAGCAACACAAAGGACTAGAACCAAAAGATGCACCACAGAAAATTCTCCTCTTTTGCTACACACATTTTTCTTCTCTGATTTTTTTTTGTGCGGCTCTTTTTTTTGCACTTGCCTTTTGCTTACTTCTTTTCTTTTTTATGAACAGTGCGGTTTTTGTTGCACTTTGCCTTTTTCTTTTGGGCTGCACAATTAGGATAGAAATGTTGTTTAGCAATTTCGGACTCTAAAGCCTTCGAATCGGAAGATCTACCCAACAGAACAGTTGTAGAAGATCTTTTTATCTTTCCAACAAGTATAAGAACGTCAAAAACGGAGTTGGGAATCAAAAGATATGATAATTTTACCGAAACTGTCTCAGATTGAGCAATTTGAATCCGAATTAGACTAGAGTTTGAAGATTACACAATTAACTTTGCCCAAATTTTAGTGTGATAAAAATAGCCGAATTTGAAGATTACCCCAACTAACTTTTTGTGGGATTTCTCGGAGTGATTCCAGAAAGTATAAGTTTATCCCAATCCGAGTTCGGATGAAAGAGTTATGATGAAAATATCGAAACAGACGTATTAGATTCAAACTCTACAATATCGACATTAATGGCTCAATATATCATAGATGGAAGCCGAATCTGACTTTGACCTCAACAGAAAAGTTGTAAAGCATGATCTGATGTTTCAAACAAGTACAAGAATGCAAAAATCCAAGTTCGTATGAGGAAGATATGATGAAAACAACGAACTGGACAGTGGCAGATTCAAATTGGACACGACGACGAGGATATCGACGTGCAATTCGACTCCGCGACGAGATGCAAGAATAAACTAGACCAAGACTAAATCTAAAAACCAGCACTCGACAACAATGGAGGAAAATTCAAAGATGCAAACTGACAAGAACGATGCAAGGCTAATGACGATGGTTTGGACAACGGAAAATAAATCTTTTTGTAGGACAATTTTCTGGACTCTAGGTATGAAAAAAAAAATAATCTAGTAAAACAGTAAACACTCACTGAGCAATCTGGTGCTCTGATACCACTTGATGAAGAATATGGGTCCCGATCTTTCGATGAGAGGGATGCTTTCAATTTGGTGGAAGTGACTTTGACGATCCGACTACACCATACGACAACGATGCGCCTTAGTAATCGCTAAACCAACTCCAGAGGGTTATTGATCTTGCCGTGGGCACGATCAACCTGAACACGAGGTTCAATTCCTGCAAGCAACCAAAGAACAAGCAAGAACGATAGTAAAAGCAATCTAAATTGCAAATATAAATGAAGCTCACGATAAATTTGAGGTTGTGTAACTTGTAGTTGTTGGTCTAGGCGACACAAGAATACAACGATGAAGTTTCACACATGGGGAAACTAATCTAAACAAAACCTGAGGAAGAACGGGAAGGGTGACGGCCATATATAACAGGGGTGGCAGCCAAGGAGGTGGACGTGAAACCCTAGGGGTACACGGGCCTTGGGCCCAAAGTGGAGGTGGCACAGCACCCGATGATATCTGTCCGTGAATTGTTTCATCGATTGCGGGCCATCCAGATGGAATTTGGTAGTGGGGCCAGATCCATTGGAAAGGTGGCATCATGGGCTTCTCCGTAAAGTGCTCATTCACCCCAAACGGACTCCATACGTGGCCTGGGCATCCGTTTGAAGTTGGACTGCTGCTGGATGGCTGAGCTGGACTCGCGGATGAGTTGGGCTTGATCTTGGGCTGGCCTTGATGCGTCGTGGGTTGTTCCACCCTTAATGTAGCTCGCTGATCCTCCGGTGTGGGCATAGTGAATGGCTCAGCACATGGATTCATGCCGACTAGCCATTCCCCTTGATCTTCTCGTGGCGGCGAGGAAGTAGTGGAAGTAGTGGAAGGAGTGGATGGAGCCTTGTTCATATCCGAGCTAGTGATGTCCTCATCAATACCTGATGTGCTATCTATCGTTCGCTCCATATGGCCAACCACATCCATATGGACATCCGTACGCGCAACCCCCTACGGCTCTTACGGACAAAATCCTCATTTTGTCATAGTTCTGACCATCTCTGCAGAAATGTCACCTCCCCAACCACCAAGCAAAAATTCCTGCTCCACGTTCGTATGAAATACTGGTAGTCCGCATAGTACGGCCCCAATCATGATCGAGGATGACGACAACACTGGCAAAGGCGAAGGAACCGCTGCAGCACGACGTAAACGAATACTATGGTCTCAACAGGACGACATGCGACTTGTGAGTGTTCTTCTAAATAGTAAAAATTTTTTATCGCAAACTTTCTTATAAAATTTGGATTTTTGTGCTCCAGATTAGTGCATGCTTGAATAACTCCGTCGACCCAGTCGATGGGAACAATCAAAAATCTGTTTCATACAACGTGAGCAGTCCGCCTAATCGCAGACGAAACCTCAGGCACTGCAAAGACTATTGGCAAGAGAGCAATAAGAAAATTGTTCAGTTCAATGGCATCTACTGTAGGTTGCACGATGCCTACGCTAGCGGTTGTTCGGACGACCAGTTGATATCGCAAGCATGCAATATGTACAGGCAGGAGGTGGGTCAGGCCTTCATCCTGGAGCACTGGTGGAGTGCCGTACATGGCCAACCGAAGTGGTGCTGGAGCTACTTGGATTATTCCAAAAGAGCTCGCCTCAACAAAGAAGGTGCACACACGTCGTCGTCGAACAACGACGATGACCCTATCGAACATCATCAGTGTGACGCGGAGAGACCCTAAAGCGCATCAACAAAGCCAGCGTCGACCTCGATAGGATGGCTGATAAAGCCGTCGCTGCAGCCAAAAATTTGCAAGAGATGGCCAAAAGCAAAGAAAAGGCCACATTTGTAAAGTCATTGATGAAACTGATTATGGGGGACACATCCCATTTCTCCGATGCCCATAAGGCGGCGCATGCGGCCGCATTAGAGTACGTCAACGACATGATTAAGTACATGAAGAATAAGTAGTAGCCCGCACGATATAGCTTTCATTTGCAAAATTGTAATTGTACTATTAATTTAAGTTGTTTTCAATTTACCTGTTCGAGTTGTTTTGGATTTACTTGTACTATCTGCGAGATGTCTCAGTTCCAACGGGTATATGCAAAGGCATCCATCACATGCACCGGTTCCAATGGCTAAAATCCAAAAGAATCTTGCAGATGTCTCAATTCCAATGGCTAAATGCAAAGGCATAAATCGCATGTGCCGGTTCCAATGGTTAAAATCCAAAAACATCTCGCAGATATCTCAGTTCCAATGGCTAAAATCCAAAATTATTTGGATTTTAACTAGTTGGAATCGGCGCATGTGATCGGTACTTTTGGATTTTAGCCGTTCGAACTGAGACATCTGCGAGATGCTTTTGAATTTAACCATTGGAACCGGCGCATGTGATGGATGCCTTTGCATTTAGCCATTGGAAGTGACGCATGTGATCGATGTGCTTCTCCACCTATATATTCGAAGCCCTCATGTCATCATCTTCACAACTCAGTAATCTCATTTACACAACTGAAACCTTTGTTCTTCCAACAGCCAGAGATCTTGCCTTGTCCAAAAAAATGTCATCCAGCTCAAGCACAAGTAGTGCTGAGGACGAAGCCATCGAGCAAATCGAGAAGTTTGTGGCGGGGTTCGTACGGACCGGGTTGACAGTCCAACCCCTTCACTATCGCGTTCTTGACGATCTTCAAGCCAGCATAAATGCTGGTACCTCACACCGCCGCCGAGGCAGCAGAAGGTACATAGACAGAGATCGCGAAGGAAGTCATAACCGTCTAGTCGCGGACTACTTCGATGACATGCCTGTCTACCCGAGTACTTGTTTTGCAGATGGTTCCGAATGGGGAGATCCTTCTTTCTGCGGATCGTCAAAGCTCTTGGGGAGTGTTCCCCATACTTCACCGAGAGGAGAGATGCCATCCTTCGAAGGGGCTATCTCCTTTGCAGAAGTACACTGCGGGATTGCAGATGTTGTGCTACGGCTCCCCCGCTGATGCCGTCGATGAGTACATACGCATTGGAGAGTCGATGACCGTCGAGTGCCTGGAGCATTTCGTTGAAGGAATCATCGATTGGTTCAGGGAGGAATATCTCCGTAAACCTACTGTTGATGACCTCCGGCGTCTACTCCAGCAAGGAGAGGATCGGAATTTCCCAGGGATGCTGAGAAGTATCGATTGCATGCATTGGGAATGGCGTAATTGCCCAGTTGCATAGAGGACCCAATTCACCCGTGGTGATCAAGGAGTCCCTACAATGATACTTGAAGTGGTCGTGTCCAAAGACTTGTGGATATGACATGCCTTCTTTGGTGTCGCCGGATCCAACAACGACATCAACGTGCTGAACCAATCCCCCATTTTCACCGATGTGTTGTGTAGTCGAACTCCTACTGTTTAGTACTATGTTAATGGGACAGAGTACAATATGGGGTACTACCTGGTCGACGGCATTTACCCCGAATGGGTTGTCTTCATGAAGACCATACGCTTGCCCCAAACGGAGAAACTCAGGTTGTTCTCACAACATCAAGAAGGGGCAAGAAAAGATGTGGAGCGAGCTTTCGAGGTCTTGCAAAGCTAATTTGCTATTGTCCACGGCCCCGGTTGATTTTGACGACGGTCAACCCTTGCCAATATTATGCAAGCGTGTGTCGTCCTCCACAACATGATAATCGAGGATGAGCGGCACTCTCATGACCCAATTGATGTGTCCTACAATAGTCAGGAGACATCTACCGTGACACCGCCGACTATCCATGGCAGTGCTCCGCCAATTTTTCAACAGATGCTAGCTCAAAATAATGCGATCCGTGCTCGCCCAACGCATCAGCAACTGAAACGGGATCTTATCGATCACATTTGGCAGCGTTTCAGGGGCGACGGTACCGACGTGTAGTTGTTTGCGAGGTCGTTAATGGCCGAATGTATTCGAATTTTAATTAGTATTTATCATGTATTTTTCCATGTCCCCTTTATTATGCAAGGAAATTTTTTTTAAAAAATTAATTTTTCGATGTTATTTAGATTTATTATCTTTTATTTTGTAGTGTTCGAATTATCCGAATTTCATTTTAGTGATTTGTTAATCTTTAATAGATATTATATACATGGGGCCCACATAAAGCACATCTCAAAGCGCCTTTTCATTGGAGTTGTTGGCGCTTGAGAAGGTGCCTTGCGAAGCACCTTGCAAAACGCCGATACATTGGAGTAGGGGGTGTTTTGGATGGTGCTTCGCACACGTGGCACAAAATATATTGGAGAATATTCTGTTAAAGCGTCTCGTGAAGCACCGATGCACTGGAGATAGTCTTAGTAATTAATCTATGGTTTGGAATGGTTTTCTACCTTGTTGAGTTCGAACAACATGTATGATCCTCTAGAAGCGCTGTTTGGTTTCCAAGCATCAATGTAGCAAGTTCTGTTGTAAATTCCAATAATTAAATTATTTATGTATTGTCTTAGTCATAAATCATGCCGGACAGTGATGGAATTCTCAAAACCCTATCTTTTCAAAATATTATCTAAAAACCTTAGTTTTGTAGTTTTAGGTTTAACTCTATAAAAAACCTCAAAATCATAAATTTAGATTAGTACTTCTGATCCAAAGAGTGTTTACTCTTGTTCCCTATAAAAATGACCATTAAGTACTCACGATAACCCATACATTTACCATACTACAAAACACACCCTTTTCAAGGCGTGTTAGATGACATGAAATAAACAAAAATATTGAAAAATTATGCAAGTTAGGTGTTGTTTGAATGAAGAGGCACTCTATCTCTCCACCAGCTTCTCCTTGGAGCCTCCCTTTTGAAGTGGGGCATTATTTGGAGGCTCTAAGGGTATCTCCAAAGCGTGAGGAGCTAAAAGGAGATTGTGTGCCACATTATCCATAAGAGAGAATGTGTACAAATTTATTTAACCTTTTACTCTTATAATAATTTCATTTGTTGATTAAAATAAAAATGACTAATTAAGACATGAAATTTAGATAATTACTAGTAAAGCACGATTTAAAATGGCTCATAATAGATAAATGATGGCTTAAACTAGCTTAAAAATGACTTAAATTGGCTTGAAAGGCAAAATCAATTGAAAAATTTGTAAAAGTGGCTTAAAATTGGCTAAAATCAGATTCAAAACAGTAAAAATAGCTTAAAATTTACTAAAACCAGCTTAAAATCGGTTAAACTTGGTTTAGATTGACCTAAATATCCTAAACTGACATTCGCACTAATAACCACAAATTCTCCAAAACTACTTATCAATGACTTGGGCTAAGCATGTGTGGGTGGGTATGCAATGCATGGCGGTGGGGCCACAAACGACAACACAGACATACGCACACACAGTCATGCTCGCAATGGGCCACAAATCGTGTGGCTTCGCATAGCTGCCACTCCAAAACGACACTTAGTTAGCTCGAGCCTTAATGCTAATAAGGTGTAGTGCCCATCATAGAAACCTCTTGCATTATATTAGGCGCTACTGCAAGTCTGCAACCACTATCATGCTTTGCTCTATATTGAGCCAACTCATGCTGGCTAGCACATGGAGCTTAGCACCAGCCTAAAAATTACTGTTGGAGATTCTCTAAGAGGCTCTAAGGTGGCACTCTCTTCTTTTAGAACCCCATTAGCGGTGGCAAAGGCTTAAGTGACCACAAGAAAAGCTATTGGTTATTATTTTCATGATCGACATCAATGTAATGGCCTCCATAGATGTGCGTTTCGGCATGACAACGGAGGGGTACAAGGATGAGGTGGAGGAAAAGTGGGTGGTGCAGGTGTGCTCCGCCTTCTCAAGCTCACTGTTAGTGTGAATTTGGGGTTGGGGAGAGAGAAGGGAGAGAGAGGCAAAGTAGGGGTCAAGGAGGTATGGTAGGGGTGGTAATTGGGTGGTCAACGGTGGGATCATTGCTCCAACTGGTCATTAACAGAAAGAAGAAAGTCAAATAGACCATGTATAAATAGTGGTATGGTTGGTTTTTTTGAAATCAATTATTTTAAAATCTTAAAATTCAAAAATAAATAGCGATCCTAATGAAAGTGGCTAATGGAGCATTGTTATAGAGGTATTTTACTGAGTTTAGAAGTTTGAATAGTATTTTTGCTAATTTAGCACTTCTAAAGTATTATGGAGTTAATTCTTCTAAAAATTTAGTGATATCTATAAAAGTGTACAAACTCAATAATTTAATTACATTATGCATCAAAGTTCAGTGGAATATAACAAACTTTATCTAATTGCATAGCATGATGTTGTTTTCAAAAAGAAACTCCAATCTGTACGAATCATTTCAGTCGTTGAAAGATGGTTGAGTTCATCACAACTGTTGATTTGAACGTGTTGAAGTTACAAGAAGTCCTTATAATAGTATGGAGCATGGTTGCTTTAGACAGAAACTATGGCCTGCGACAAGTTATTCCAAGATGTGAACGTCCCAAAAATCAAATGTGATGAGTTCAATTATTGGAAAATTTAAATAAAAAAACATCGCAAGTTAATAGCAGTCTTAATAATCCTTTACAAATCATCTTGTGACTTTAACCCCTTTATAATTTGTCTACAGTTTTAAACATGCTGACATCATTGTTCCATTAAGTTTAAACAGATTTTATTAAAAAACATAAAAAACAATGGTCATTAACATATGAGCCCTAGCGACCGCAACATTAGGACAATGTGCCAACAACAGTATCATTGGGGGTGGGGGCAATGGCCGTGGTGGCATACCCCGACAGCCAATGGTGATGCCGTGCTACTTTGGACGGTAGAGTCAATGGTGCATGTGACTGTTAGTTAGAAAACAGCTGCTATCATATATTAGTAATGAGTTTTTTATATTAATAACCCACATAAAATAATCAAGCTACTTGTCATGTGTGGAAAGAACTTGTCGAGTGCAATGGCCTGGTCGAAAAAATATTTAAATTGCTGCCAATAGGATTCAAACCCAAGCCAACAAGGTGAGAGGGTGGTGTTTTAACCAACTGAGTTAGAAGCCATTTGCTAATTTATGGTTACTGCATATGTTTTTGAATCATCTGAAGAACAGGACGGCCTGGTCGAGGAGGAGACTTGTCAAATCCTTACCACTCGAGAGACTTGTCGAGTTCTGGGCACTCGACAAGCTTGTTCCACCAAAAATTAGCTTGTCGAGTGCTCAGAACTCGACAAGCTGACGTGGTAGGTCATTTGTGTAAAATTTTTGAACTGCGGGTTAGTTTTGTAAATGATTATTTTATGTTGGTTATTAATAAAAAAAAACTCTATTAGTAATAGTTGTTTTTATTTTTTTAGTCATTTTCATTCAAACTTAATGGAATATTGACGACAGGAGGTGTTTGAAATGAGAGGGAATTTGTGTGGAGATCAAAGTCACAAAATAACTTGTAGATGGTTATTGTGATTGTTGTTTTTTTTTTCTTTTTGAAATTTCCTCTTCAGTTATAGAGTTGAATTCAGAAGTACTTACATAAAGTTTCAAACAAAAACTAATCCACCCATCCACACGTACTTAAAATTTCTTACGAAAACTTTATAAAAAATAAACCACACAATCCATAACTCCTAGCATCCCATCTTCGATATGCACTCTCCATCTCGATTTTGCAAAGATTTTTTAAAAAATGCTTTAGTACGTATAGGCGTATGCGTATAGCATTGCTCTATTAATTACCAAGTTAAAAAATTTACGAAATCTGCACTAAATATTAGCCGATCCATTTTTGTCGCTGCTACTGTTTATGGAGTGTGCTAAGGAAACACTCCTCGTCTAACTGCTAATGGAATACGGGAACTGACAAACCATCGACACTGCAATTCCCATGTATATACAAATATGCTTTTAATGTTTTAAACTTGTACTGTGTTGCAAGTAGCAAATAGGTTGTTTCTACTGTTCTATTTCTATATTTAAACCGATAGATAATATAAATCATATGCCAAATTCGGATTATATGCTTGAGACAAGAGAAAAGATACATCTCTATCTTATGGTTTCTAGACTTAAAATCTAGTGAAAAATATTCCTCTTTATGAAATGTGCAATGCTTGCCTCACTTGGCTATCAAGGATTAGAGTCCGACAAATTGTAAGTTTATATATAATTTGAGTGAAAACTAAGTAAAATTAGTTTAGTTTAAATATGTTTTCTATGAGAAAGTATGAATTTTACTTTAAAACCGCATATTGATAGAGGAAAATAAGATTAAATTTTAATATATATAAAATAAAGAAATCTTTAAAAAATATATGCATTAAATTGTTAAATGATGTAAGCGCATCATAATGCCGCCCTTTCTTTCCAATGAGTTATCTAATTAGTAATAGACTTTAGGAGAATTTTTGCCACATGTTATGGAAGAGTTTGTTGCATTGTATTGTATGCTCTCTTGTTACATGACAGTATACCAAATAGAAATAGGAGGTTATTTCTGTAATTATCTTGTGAAATTACTTAGTATATTTACACAATAAATTTATGGGTCGTTAAGTTCTCAAAAATTCTGAAAAAATAAAGAGATATTACGAAGTCTCCTAAAATTTTATGAGTAAATATGATCATATGTAAGAAAAAAAACAAGAAGAAAATATATACCTAACATCCTACGGTCCAACACACTTCACCTGTCCCACACGATACGCTATACACATGCACTAACCGTTTGCACTTTATTCTCGCTTAGCACAAAAAAATTAACTCCGAGTTAGTACACTTGATTGACAAGATCTTATATACACTCATTTTTACACCTTGCACTCTCAAGATAAGACTAAAATTCAAGCATCACATAGATATAGATCTTACGGGCTACGATGTCATAATATATTAATCTAAGTTTTTTTTTTCCTCTTGCATATGGTCATACTAATAAAATTTTGTGAGACTATGTAATATGTTTTCCTCTATGTCCACTAATTTTTTTAAAATTTTTGAGTACATGGAAACTAATAACTCATTATATGTGGTAGCTACTGCATGAAATACTAAATCTGCCTTGGATTATCTAATTTCAGAATAAAATCTACCAGTCAGTATAACAAGCTTAATAACCCTCTATAACTCATTTTGTGACTTTAACCCGCAAGTTATTTCTAGTTTCAAATACTCCATTGTCGTCACTATTTCATTAAGTTTAAACGCAAATGATTAAAAAAATTCAAAATAACCATCACTGACATGTGGTGGCAACTGTCACCGAACTAAGAATCTTGTGTGCAACTAACTCCATCAGCCGAAGTAATTCATTGTCGCCATTGACCACTGATACCACCACCCTCAATACTGTTGTTGCTGGCCATTCTCATCAATATTATTGTTACAGAGGTCTCACATGGTAGTAACTGTTGTTTTTTATTTTTTAATAATTTCTATTTATATTTAATAGAATAGTGATGTCAAAAGATGTTTAAAATGAGAGACAATTTGCAAGGATATTAAAATCACAGAATAACTTATTGGGAGGTTAACAAGTGTATCATTGAGTTTTTTTTATAAATAACCCGGATTAAAAAAACAAATGCAAAAGTGACCCACAATTGCGAAAAATTACAAATCTGGGCCGCCACGTCAGCCTGTCGAGCTCCCACGCCTCGACAAGCCGCCTATCGCACGGGAACAATGTGTCGCGTGAGCAGACCCCTGCGACCACGACCAGGGGCTTGTCGAATGCCCAACACTCGACAAACCAAAAACGTTTTTAATTTCAAACAAGGGAGAGAAGACTCGAACCCATGCCACTAGCGCTGGCGTTCAACGTTTCTACCAACTGGGCTAGGAGACCCTAGTTGTTTTATTTATACTAGCTTTTTGATATTGTTTTCCTTGTCGAGTGTCCAGCACTCAACAAACTGCTGGCCCATATTACCCCTCTCTCTGGTCCACTCCTCCCACAGCTCAGTTCATTTGTTTGCTTAGCTTGTTGTCCTACTGTCCAACACACACACAAACATTTTGAAACTTCCACCTTAGATCTAGCAAAATCCGTCTGATAAATTTATTCGGTATAGAAGACAACTTGTAGAGGATTACGAGCTCTTTGAAAAGAGGTATTTTTTTCGAAATGCATTTTAAATTCTGCGAAGTATGTTGCTAATGACGTAATTAGGGTTTTTGTTTATGTAGAGGATATATATGTAGGAAATATGTGCATATGTGTATGTTTGAAAATTAGGTTTTTTTTTAAATGTATGTGTGTATTGGAAATGTATGTTTATCTTTTTAGGATATATATGTAGGAAATACATGCATATGTGTATGTTTGAATATTAGGTTTTTTGAAATATATGTGTGTATGTTTGGAAATATATATGTTTATCTTTTTAGGATATATATGTAGGAAATATGTGCATGTGTGTATGTTTGGAAATTAGGTTTTGCTTTAAATGTATGTGTGTATGTTTGAAAATGTATGTTTATCTTTTGAGAATATATATTTAGAAAATATGTGCATATGTGTATGTTTAGAAATTAGGTTTTTTTTAAATGTATGTGTGTATGTTTGGAAATGTATGTTTATCTTTAGGATATATATTTAGGAAATATGTGCATATTTGTATGTTTGGAAATTAAGTTTTTTAAATGTATGTGTCTATTGGAAATGTATGTTTATCTTTGTAGGATATATATTTAGGAAATATGTGCATATGTTTGGATATTAGGTTTTTTAAATGTATGTGTGTATGTTTGGAAATGTATGTTTATCTTTTTAGGATATATATGTAGGAAATATGTGCATATGTGTATGTTTGGAAATTAGGTTATCTTAAATGTATGTGTGTATGTTTGGAAATGTATGTTTATCTTTTTAGGATATATATGTAGGAAATATGTGCACATGTGTATGTTTGGAAATAAGGTTTTTTGAAATGTATGTGTGTATGTTTGGAAATGTATGTTTATCTTTTTAGGATATATATGTAGGAAATATGTGTGTATGTTTTTTAAATGTATAATGTGATTATGAAACTAGGTTATTTTCAATTACATGCATGCTCTATGTCCAGAAATTATGTTTTTCAAATGTATATATGCATGGTTTTAGAAACTATGTGCATGCATGTGTGTATGTTTGGAAATGCATGTGTATGTATGTTTGAAAAATAGGTTTTTTAAATGTATGTGTGTATGTTTAGAAATGTATGTGTGTATGTTTGGAAAATAGGTTTTTTAAATGTATGTGTGTATGTTTGGAAATGCATGCGTATGTATATTTGGAAAATAGTTTTTCTTAAATGTATGTATGTATGTTTGGAAATGCATGTGTATGTATGTTTGTAAAATATGTTTTGTAAATGTATAATGTGTATGTTTTTAGAAATTATAAAACTAGGTTATTTTTAATTATGTGCAACTAAGTTTATAAATTAGGTTTTTGAAATGTATATGTATATATTTGTAGAAATTATGAAATTAGGTTATTTTTAATTATGGGCAACTCTGTTTGTAAATTAGGTTTTTTAAATGTATAATGTGTATGTTTTAGAAATTATGAAACTAGGTGATTTTTAATTATGTGCAACTATGTTTATAAATTAGGTTTTTGAAATGTATATGTGTATAATTGTAGAAATTATGAAATTAGGTTATCTGAGTTTTTTTGGGCAACTATGTTTGTAAATTAGGTTTTTGAAATGTATAATGTGTATGTTTTTAGAAATTATGAAACTAGATTATTTTTAATTATGTGCAACTATGTTTAGAAATAAGGTTTTTTAAATGTATATGTGTATGTTTTTCGAAACTTTGTGCATGTTTGTATGTTTTTAGAAAATACGAAATTAGTTTATTTTTAATTGTGCACATGCATACTATATGTCTAAGAATTAGGTTTTGTAAATATATATGTATATGTAGTTAGAAATTATGAAACTAGGTTATTTTCAATTACATGCATGCATGCATGCATGCTCTATGTTTAGAAATGAGGTTTTGTAAATGTATATGTGTATATATTTAGAAATGGGTCAATAGTGGTGTCATGCTATTTACGCATGAGATGAATGTGTGTAGGGAATGGAGACTCCGGAAAAAATTTGCGTATTTTATGGTGACGGCTTAGTTCGCGAGGGCAAAGCAGGGTTGATATGAGCCATTGCCAGTATGTGACGGGCAAGCTGAGCGTACATAACACCTCATTCCTAGAGCTAAATTTATGGATCCTGAATATGTTCGGGAAGTGGCCTCGTGATGAAATGGCTCTAATTGAAGGGCTCATCGTACATGAGGTAGATAATGAGCCATACTGGATGCTGCGCGAAATTAAAGGGGACAAATCTTGGAGCTCTTATATTAGAAGAGTGGAAGACCCCCATGGCGGACTGCTCGGCTAGTTCGCTATTTATATGCAATTCTGCAACGTACGAGCAGCCGAGTGTGCGGTGGAGGGTGAGCCAAGTGTCATGCCCGGTCTTGCAACATTCAGGGCTAGCGAGTGGTCGGATGTATTTTGCCATACTCGTGTAGATGTGTGCGAGGTACTGGATTGTCTTCTATCAGTGTCCGACGAAGATGATTCGACGGACTCGGAGGCATCCGATGGCTCTGATGACGATAATCTTGGTCCCCCGCAGGGTTTGAGATGGTCTTTCGAGCACTGTGGCATACAAGTAGAGCAGGAGTTTCAGAGCAAGAAAGATCTAAAGAATGCCGTGGCGAGCTGGTCTCTCGCAATTAACCGGCAATACAAGGTCGTCAAGTCAAACCCCAACCTATTTGTCGTAGCCTGTGTAACACCAGGCTACCCATGGAAGATTCGTATCATGCGGCCGAAGGACGACATCGGTTTTGTGGTGACAAGAGTTACCGCACACACATGCCTGCTTACAGAGGCGCTGGACAAGCACAGAAACCTGACGTCGGCATACGTCGGTAATATCATCCAGCCGGCCGTGCGAGAAAACATTTCGATAGTGCTGAGAGAAATAATGAAGCAAGTTGCCGATAGGTGTGGGTACACTATACGGTATGCGAAAGCCTGGAGAGCAAAATAGAAGGCCATTGAGGGCATGTTCGGCACATTTGACCACGCCTACAATAATGTAATACGGTTGCTGCGCAACATCGCTCAGACCAACCCGGGCACATTTTTGGATGTCTTTGATCAGCCAGCTGTACATCGAGACGACAGCCCCATACAAAACACTCGAGTGCTCTGTCGATTGTTCTGGTCGTACCGCCAGTGCATCGAGGCATTTGCTTATTGTCGTCCGGTCATATGCGTGGATGGTACATTCTTGACTGGAAAGTACAAGGGCATGCTTCTCATTGCTGTTGCGGCGGATGGTAATGACCAGTTGCTTCCCTTGGCGTACGCGATCGTCGAGTCTGAAAACTCAGAAAGTTGGTTGTGGTTTCTCGTCAATGTGAAGCGGGTAGTTGTTGATGATCGAGAGAAGGTCTGCATCATATCGGACCGCCACCGAGGGTTGCTCCACGCCATTGAGGTAATGCACGGGGCCCCAGATGCTCCGTACAAATGGGAGAATGTGCGCAGCCATTGGTGCATGCAGCACATTGCAGCAAACCTTTTCACACACTTCCGCAGCAAACAGATCATGGATCTGTTCAAGCATCTATGCATGCAAAATCAACCGAGGAAGTTCCAAGCTGTGTTTGACAAATTGGAGGCGCTGACAGTGAAGTACTCCATGAGGAGGACCAACAATGCTGCCGATGATGCGAACATGAGCAAATTCTCCCAATGGATTCAGGACAAGGACATCGAGAAATGGTCCTTGCTGCACGACGAAGATGGCGCAAGGTTTGGCATAATGACGACCAACCTCTCAGAGGTGTGCAATTACGTGTTGAAGGGAGTTCGGTGTTTGCCCGTGACTGTTGTAGTAGAGATGACATGGTACCGCACAGCCGAGTACTTCAACAATAGAAGTGTTGCCGCCAAAGCGCTACTCAATGATCCCATGAGAACCTTGCCAGATGTTGTGCAGTCCTACTTGAATGCTCGCGTAGACAAGGCCCAGCGGCATGAGGTGACAGTTATAAACAGACTTCACCGAATCATTGAAGTCCACCTTCGGCAGAAGAACGTGAGCGGCCAACTAAGGCCTGGACGGGTCCACGAGGTCATTCTTGGGGATGTCGCTGAGTGCACATGTAACAAACCGAAGCTACAGCACAAGCCTTGCTCTCATGTTCTTGCTTCATGTGCGGCACTCGGTGTGAGCCCTACGCCTTACCTTTCGGAGTACTTCAGCCTTAATAATCTTTCAAACACGTGGAGTGGCCTGTGGAGAGTTTTTATGACGCTCGGTGACTACAGAGTTATCCCTGCTGGCAAAACTACTTGGATCCCAGATGTAAATCTAAAGCGAACGGGTCCTGGGCGACGGAAGACACGCCGAATACACAGTGACATGGATGAGTCACAGGCGGGTAGCTCACGAGCTAGGAAATGCTCGAACTGTAGGCAGCCCAGACATAGCAGGAAGGATTGTTTGAATGCACCCAGACCATCGAGCTAGCTATACTGTGTGTGTTCGATGAAACCTTGTAATAAACTTTGTAATATGCTTCTCATTTGAATTGGATGGTTGTAATCCGTACAATATGCTGACCTAGCTATGTTTTATGTTATGTTACTTTCACGTCGTGAGCTATCCATGTGTATGCTATTTTCAATAATGGTTCCCGTTGTATGTTATGTTACTTTCAATAATGGTTCCCGTTGTATGTTATGCTACTTTCAATAATGGTTCCCGTTGTATGCTATGCTACTTTCAATAATGGTTCCTGTTTTATGTTTTGACAGGCATGGCTGGCGGGGACATAGATCTTCCAGAGTTGCTGACCAGTATATGTTACCGTGAGCATCGCGGCCGCATGTTGTCCGAGGACAGAGACTTGGAGCCGCTAGTGGTGCGCGCTCCCTTGGAGTACTGGCCTTTGCATGAGGGCTATATCCCCATCCTTCGGGATGCAGGTTTATTGCCGTTCGCCCGTATGCTACAGATAGGTTAGCATCTCACACTAGACAGGTCGTTGATCACCGCATTGGTAGATCGATGACGTCCGGAGACCCACACTTTCCACTTCCGCTGGGGGGAGATGACAGTCACACTGGAGGATGTGAGCATGCTGCTAGGTTTACCTGGCAGTGGACATCCCATCGTCCCCCAGCCAGCACGCCTAGATTGGCGCGCACAGATGCACCTCCGATTCGGCATCGATAACCACGCTGACGAGATCCCGGCATCCAGGCGTGGTGTCCCCCACCGATTTTTGGCACGCTACCGTGAGTGCCCCGATGATGCCCCCGCCAATGTAGTTCGACGGCATCTCTTCGCCTACTTGCTGGTGACGCGATGGCAGTGTTGTGCGCGACGTACAGGGGGCTTTGCGAGACATGTTGCAAGACATCGACTGGATCATTGCTGTCCGCATGCTCTGTACTACTGCAGCTGTGGTCATGGGAGCACTTCCCCGTTGGTTGGTCGCGTTTAGAGCGGCCCATCCATCCGTACGGTGCGCCAGCGGACTATGACGACTAGGTTGATCGGCCGAGCATGGGAGCCCGTTGGTTGGGAGGTCAGCCGAGGTGGTCATTATCACAGATTCACCGTTGTTACGTGGCGTACCTAGGAGAGTTTGATCTCTTACTGGACGCATGCGTCATATGGAGACCATGGACACCTTCACGTCACCTTTTGCAGACAAACACGTAAAGGAAAACACTCCGACAACTGGCAGAGCAAGAATGCCAAGTGGGTCAACGAGTGGGAGGACCACGCAGCGATGGATGTTGTTGTGGAGGAGCGGCCGTACGACCCTGAGACGTACTAGGCCTACATTCAGTGGTACGTGCCGCGCACCCGCACGCGACTTGCTCGTGCAGCCCCACCTTCGCCGACAGAATTATCACATCAAGAAAGTCTTCGACTAGGCCTTGATGTTCAATTCCCAGGCCAGATACATCGCTCGGTACGTTCGTCTTGGCTAGATACTTATATTCATCGCTTATCTTATCTATTTCTGCAAAGTTCTCATATGAGGCTCGTGCATGTGCAGGTTGACATAACGCTGGCCATCAACAGGCAGGCGGCATACCTGATGTCTAGCCTTTCTCGGGGAGGACGATGGTTCAAGACGGTGGCACGTGGTGCTCTACATTCCATCCGTATAGGAGCACAGCGACTCTTCTTCGACCTAACATGTGGCCGAAAGACAGATAGATTCATTCCGCACTAGACAGGGGCCCCGCCACCTAGCCCGATGTCAGCCCAGCCTAGCCTGGGTGGTGTTCGATAGAGCACTTCGACAGCACGACGCAGTCATCGCGACACATCATCGGCCTGGGGAGGTGACGTATCGGGTACGTTCGCCGGCCCGTCTCGGCTTCGTCGTTCCTCGTCAATGCACAGTGCTCGATGTAGAGATATGCATATTGGGGGCCCGTCGCAACATCGCACTCCCAATTCAGATGACTCTGACGATGAGGATGACATCTGTCGTCAGGACGGGGAGGATGCGAGTAGGGCGTTGGTAGAGCGGCTTGCGGCTGACAAAGATTGGGACCAGGCTCATATTGAGCAGGCGGCCCGGTGACAAGGACACTCAGTTCATTGGGGGTCTACGCAGCTGAGCTGGGGGGGCCCGCCCACGACCAGATGTATCAATACGAGAATCCTGAGTACTACGCTCCCCAGGGGGTCGAGGCCGATTGGGTAGCACAACAACGAGACAACGAGGACTGGGTCTCGAGCATGTTGGGGATGCACGACCCTCATGCGCATTAGTACTGCCAACCAGAAGAGTTAGCGCCGAGCGAGCTTCAAGATCCCCTGCACTGACGCAGCCATCTCAGGAGCATGCATGTACTAAGTGGCATGGTCCTTCCACCGCGACTGGGCGGCGCTCACATGCACCACCTGATGCGTACTCACCATCGCCTTTTCAGAGAGATAGGCATGGGCATAAGAGGGGTCGTCCGAACCCATAGAAAGTAGATGCATTATTTTCTGGATTAAATTGTGCTCGGTCGTTTTGAAATATGTAAATGCAGTTAATTAGGTTTTCGGCTATCTCATGGTTTGAATAGTCCATCTTCTCAGCATTCCGTAAAAAAGGCTGCAGAAAATAACTTGAGTCGTCACCTCAACTTTTCCATACCTAAACCATAAACCCTAACTCATAAACCTTAAACCCTAAATTATCATTAAAATATCTCAACAAATTACGTAGTTACAAAATCCATACATATATACATACATACGTATATGTGTGTGTATGTATATATATATGTGTATGTATGTATGTATGTATATATATATATGTGTGTGTATGTACATATATATATGTGTGTGTGTATATGTATATGTATACGTATATGTATATGTACATGTACGTACATGTATATTTGTATATACATGTATGTACATGTATATGTGCATGTATATATGTATATGTATATGTATATGTACATATACTTATACATATATTTATATATATATATATATACTTATACATATATATACTTATACATATACATATACATATATATACTTATACATATACATATACTTATAAATGTATACATATACTTATATATACATACATATATATATATATATACATCATACATAAATATACATATACATCACCATTTACATTGACATATACATTTATATATACATATATAGTTACATTTACATCTAAGGCAGTTAAACCTCGCAGCCCAACTGATTATAGCACTCAACTCCCACGTCCCTGGCCTCGGTTCGAATCCCCTATCCCACTGTGAAAAACATTTTTGGCTTCCTGGTCGTGGTCGCAGGGGCCTGCTGTCGAGTTCTGGTCGTGCGACACGTTGTTCCCGTGCGATAGGCGGCTTGTCGAGGCGTGGGAGCTCAACAAGCTGATGTAGCAGCCCAGATTTATAATTTTTCGCAATTGTGAGTCACTTTTGTATTTGTTTTTTTAATCTGGATTATTTGTAAAAAAAAAACTCGTGTATCATTACCTTGTGAGTTTTTTTTAAAAAAAATTACCGCTTCTTTATTTATACCAGTGAAGAACACGAACCTCGTGCCAAGTGGGAAGCATACAAGATGAGCTGTCCGATTCCGAATCCGGCCTATCAAAGTATTTAACACCGATTAATTAGAGCAAATCTCTGTCTGTCAGACACCCAGTGTGATTAAGTTGTATTTAAAAATTGCCGCTGTCTTTTGATGGACATGTATTGAAAAAAACAGTCATCTGACAACTAAAGCGGCTCCTCCGTCCACCGCTACACATGTTCAACTCGTGTCGATTTTAGACCGACACGTCATGGCCGCCTGGCCGGTGCGCACAAACAAGAATGACCCGAACATCACCACCTAACCTGTCCTGGTCCAGATCTACCCATTTAAAAAAAAGTCAGATAGGGATTTTTTGTGTTACAGTAGAAAATGTATTGGGTATATTTTAAACCACTTGCGCATGGTTAATCCAAAAATGATGTTTGAGATTCTGTTCAAAAATGAAGTGTTTGGCTAAGTTTTTTGGGATTTCAGTTTTCAAAAAATTCAAACTTTACCGATATCTAATTTATTTAAGAGTTTATAAACCAACTGCGGCTTATTTAGTCACAAGTGACACCCAGTTTCTCCAACTTCTTTAGGTTTATCAAATAAAATTATTTTTTTTGTCTTATATGCCAAAAAATCGATTTATTGGATAAACTAAACTCAATCAAACACCCATAAGAAATAGATGTTTTTGTTAAAGTTGTTAAAATTTAATATCACATGAACACGACATGATTTATGCGGGTTTAAATTTAAGGTTTGAGCCGTTAACAAATTATATCAAGACAAATCATGTAGTTTATGACTTATAGCCCAACTGGAACATAGTAAAATTTAACATAATATGAGTAAAATTTAACATAATATGATTGGACATGTATTGAGTCAAACAATTTATGGCTTAGAAAATAAGTAGATCTAGCAATAATTTGACCAAACATAATTATACGACATTATTTAAGGCCTTTTGAGCTCGCTATAAATGAGTTTAGGTTGTAAACGAAACAATTAACATGTGTAATATATGATTCGAGTTTGTATTTACTTATTTAACATTTTAATATTTAACATTTTAATATGATACAACACATCCTTTTGGCAGCTTTAATTTCAGTTTCTCAGACTATCTTCAACAGGTTTGGCTCTTACTTAGCTATTAAACAAAATATTTCCTATTACGTGTGTGAGCACCATCTTAAAGTAGCAAGTAAGCATCAAGTTTCCAACAGTTTGACTCTTACTTGGTTCTTAACATGGGCTCCACACTCCTAACCATCAAGTAAATACCAAGCAAGAGCCAAGCACTCCAATGGCTTGGTTCTTGCTTGGCTCTATACGATTTGATAATTATATATTCAACGAATTTGTATTAATTCATGAATTTCAATATTAGCAATATGTTAACATATTACTTATGAAATTAAATTCGACATTTGCGACAAAAAAAATAAATTCGACATTTTGGATTTAAAAATTGCACATGACAAAAAAATAATATATATTAAAATTCAAATAGTGGTACATGACATAATTGCGAAATACACTAAAATTAAATTTGCAAACAAATGCCTACTACGACATTCGGTAAGATACTACTCGTTGGCGTTTCCTCTGAAACGTTGCCAAATGTACTCGATCAAATCTCTTTTGAGTTGCGTGTGCGAAAGTTGAGCACGGATGGCAGTATTTCTTCGAGATACATCTTCGAATAAAGGCGTACCCCCAGTGTGGATCACAGGCAGTACTACCGTGGATGTGCTCGAATGATCGCTGTAGTCATAGTTCTCAGTATTTCCGTCGCGTTCGTCCTCTATAATCATGTTGTGCAAGATGACGCAAGTCCGCATGATCTTCGCGAGGGTTGACTGTCTCCAAAATCTTGCCGCACCGTGCACAATGGCGAACCAAGACTGCAGGACTCCAAAAGCCCGCTCAATATCTTTTCTTGCTCCTTCTTGATGCTGTGCGAACAACCGGGTTTTCGCCATCTGCGGGAGCAGTATCGTCTTTACAAAGACAGCCCACTCCGGGTATATACCGTCTGCGAGATAATACCCCATGTTGTACTGTCGGCCATTAACAGTGTACTCAACACGAGGGGCTCGCTCTTTTATTACATTAGTGAACAATGGTGATTGATTCAGTACATTGATGTCATTGTTGGAGTCTTTCCCAAAAAAAAGCATGTCATATTTAGAGATTGTAAGAAGCCACTGCTTCAAGTATGATCGTCGGGTCTCCATAATCTCCACGCGTAAATTGTCCATTCTATGTTACTGGACAATTTCTCCATTCCCAGTGCATGCAATCAATACTTCCCAGCATACCCGGAAAGCCACGAGCCTCTGCTTGTTGCAGCAAGCGGTGGATATCCTTGATGGTGGGGTTGCGAAGATATTGCTTGTCAAATTTGTCGATGACGCCTTGCCGAAGTGCTCCAAACATTCAATCGTCGTGAACTCCCCTATCCGCACGTACTTGTCAACGGCATCAGCAGGGCCACCATATGTTAGCATACGCATCGCTGCGATGCACTTCTGTAAAGGGGAGAGTCCACGGCGATTAGTGGCATCCCTTCTTTTAGTGAAATAAGGGGACCACTCACTGAGTGCTTCGACAGTACGAACAAAGAGGGGTCTCCCCATCCGAAATCTCCGACGGAGCATACCGTTGGGGTAGACCGGAGAGTCGGAGAAGTAGTCCGCGACGAGTCGTAGATGGCCATCTTCGCGGACTCTCTCAACATATCTCCTATTACTGCGTTGGCGACATCCACGAGAGGAAGTAGCATCAAATCGGGTATACAGACCAGCGATAATATGATCTTCCTCCTCTTCCTCCTTCACAAAGTCCACCAAAAAATCTTCTATTTTGCTAATGGCATCCTCCTCAGAGCTATTTGTGCTCGAACTAGAGCTAGACGACATTTTGTGAGTGGCAACGAAGGTGAGTTTGCGAAGTACTATGCTGTTTTGCAAGAGAAGTTAGATTGTGAGGAAAATGTTCTCAGGAGGGTTGAATATATAGACAAGGAGTCCAACGGCTATATTCGAACGGGTTGGTTCCAATGGTTAGTTTCGAACAGCTATATTCCAACGGCTATATTCGAATGGCTATATTCCAACGGCTAGTTTCGAACGGCTATATTCCAACGAATAATTTCGAACGACTAGTTTTCAATGGCTACATACCAATGACTATATTCTAATGGTCATATTCTAACAAGAATACTAAATTTAATTCATGCATTAATTAATAAAGCATCGTACATAGATTAACAAAGAAACATACATGGTTAGCTATCCAAAGTAAATTCAAAACATCATAACTAATCTTCGTCCTCCAGGGATTTAAGTTTATCTCTTATCATCTTCATGCCCACCATATACTCCTCTTTCTGAGCGTCGTCCATGGTGGATTTGTCGATGCCCATCATTCTCGAGTATGCCTTGTACAAGGCAGACTTCTCCTTCGACTTCCCCAGGCTGCGCAATGACTTGGACACACGAACTGCATCCTTCCATTTTTTGACACAGTCATGGTGATTGTTGATGAAGGCATCAAGATCCTTTTGCATTGCCGCCATAGAATCCTGTGATGCATCAATTTTGCTCTTATCTTTGTGCTTCGCCTTAGTGGGGTCTCTTCCTTCTGGTCGTGTCTCTATTGGTGACACATCATCGTTGTTGGACGATGACGTGTATGTGCCCGACTCAGACAACCTGCTTCTTTTGTTGGCGGCATCAACGTAGACTGTGGACCACTTAGGTTGCCCGCGAACTGCCGTCCACCAATGATCCAAGACGAACGGATGACCCATCTCCATCTTGTACATCTCCTGGGCCTGCGCCATGAGTTGATCGTCGGAACGACCGCTAGCGTAGACATCTTTCAGTCAAAGCCAAACACTATTAAATTGGATCACTTTTTTATTACTCCGTTGCCAGTGGTCCTTACAGTGTTTGGTCTCCCTTCTCCTGTTTGTCGGGACCGTCTCGTTGAATGCCGCTACAACATTTGCTCAGTACATATCGCACTTCCTATTGTTTTCATCAATAGGATCGAGCGAATTGCTAAGCCATGAACTGATCTATGTGTTGTCAAAAAAATATTGAAATAACGAAGTCGAATGTAAATATATTTCCCTCATAGTACTCCTGTACGAAAATCACCGACTTACTAATTTTATGTCATCATCGGTGGACCACGGTAAGCGTTTCGTCTTCCGGCTAGCGTCGATGGTAGCATTGGTGTTCGTGTCATCGACGACAACTCGGGCCGCCAGATCAAGTGGAGCAGAGTCTGGAGTGCCGTTGTCGGAGACAGACGCAAAGTGCGGTTGAGGTGGGGAAAACTGCGTACAAGCCAGTAGCATATCGACAAAATGGAAATTTTGGCTATACTGTGGGGGCGGTGGAATTGCGTGGTCTTGTAATAGATAGGGACGATAATTTTGGCTGTACTGTGGATACGCTGGCTTGTAAGTTGATGGATACGGCTGGTAAGTCGGTGGCTGTGAAAAACTGGGTTGCTGTTGGGTGTTTGGGCTTTCGGTGTTTTCGTTGGGAGAATGGGAAGAGCCAAGCCAGTTAACGAAACCATCTGATGGATTAGAATCCATGTCGGATTTTTAAAAAAATTTGCGAGGATTTGGAATGGTCTTTGTTGTGGATGGATGAACATTTTTGTGTCAAAATAGGTCAAAAACGTGCCCTTTATATAGGAGAGGGCTGTCAAAATAATCTGTGATTTTTTGAAATTTTTTTTGGATTTTTTGAAATTTTTTACGATTTTTTAAGCCCAAAAAACATTAAAATAACCTCTAACGGCTATTTTATAACGACTAAATTCCAACGGACGATTTTTGTGAGGCTGACAGGTGGGCCACGGCCAAAAAGCTAGTTCAACCGCTCTGATTTTCCACGGCCACTGACTGACATGCGGGCCTATACGCCATTAGGGCCACATGTTAATTGCTGGGGGTCAAAAGAGCGTGGTCCTCAATGCAGTTTCCTTTTTTTTCAACACACATGTTCTTTTTTCCTTTTACTCACTGACGCGTGGACCTTAAAAATTGGTGGCCCCACTGGTTCGTGACTCAAGCTAGCGTGCGTGCGCGTCGTTGACGCCAGCCCACTCACTAGTTTTACGAGTTGGTGGGGCCTACGCATTTACACTTTGTCACGCGTTTACCTAACAGCCAGTCACTGACGTGTGGGCCTTTTCCTTTTGTGGACCCACATGTCAGAGCTATTTTTGCGTGGATTGAGTTTGCTGTTTGGTTTCTTTGCGTCGGGTTCTTCTCCAACGCCGGTGCCGCCCTCGCCTCGCGCTTGCTCATCATTCAGCTCCGCCCGTAGAGCACGCGCGTCCCATCGTGCCGAGGAAATGCCGAACACACCACCACTGCCGTCGACGCGAGCCAAGTTTCGCGCTGCGGTTCAAGGTAGCCTCATAAACCTTATTTGGAACATCTGTTTTCATCCCGGGAGCTTCAGAGGAGTAGTACACGCGTACCAACTTCGGTAATGGTAAACTGGTAGTTCAGAGAATCCTGTCCCCATAAAAGGCAACTCAGCCACCATCTCCCCCCACTTCATCTACAATCACCACTCCAAGAACTCTCTTCTTGATCTATTTTATACATCCCCAAATAATCAGTTCATCACCACCAATTCACCATGTCCACCCTCAGAGCCTCCCCTTCTTCCATCTCCCACAAATCCATCACCGGCTCCAACTCCTCACCTTTCTCCGTGTCCACCCGATCAAGAATCGCCTTTGGTACTAGGAGCAGCCCCAAGAAGAAGAGCTGCAGCAGCAGCGTCGTGCGAGCCTCCCTCTTCTCCCCAAAGCCGGCGGCGAAGGAGGCGCGGCCGTCCAAGGTGCAGGAGCTGTACGTGTACGAGATCAACGAGCGCGACCGCGAGAGCCCTGCCTACCTCCGCCTCAGCCCCAAGCAGACCGAGAACGCCCTCGGCGACCTCGTGCCCTTCACCAACAAGGCAAGCAAAGCAACCAAGAAGCAAAGGTCCCCGTTTCTTGCTAATTTTTAAGGTAATTTTTGATGAATTTTTTTTTTTTTTGCAGGTGTACAACGGGAGGCTGGAGAAGAGGCTGGGGATCACGGCGGGGATCTGCCTGCTGATCCAGCACGTACCAGAGAGGAACGGGGACAAGTACGAGGCGATCTATAGCTTCTACTTCGGCGACTACGGCCACATCTCCGTTCAGGGGCCGTACCTGACGTACGAGGAGTCCTACCTCGCCGTGACGGGCGGCTCCGGTGTGTTCGAGGGCGTCTACGGCCAGGTCAAGCTCAACCAGATCGTCTTCCCCTTCAAGATCTTCTACACCTTCTACCTCAAGGGGATCGCCGACCTGCCGCCGGAGCTCGTCTGCACGCCCGTGCCGCCGTCGCCGGGCGTCGAGGCTACGCCGGCGGCTAAGGCCGGCGAGCCCCACGCCAGCATCAAGAACTTCACCAACTAGAGCTAGGTAGTTTGGTCAGCAAAAAAAAGTTTCAATAATTTAAATTTGGAAGAATTTTCTGTCTGCCACCAAAAAATATCGAAATTTAAATTTGAGGGTGTACTGTTGATGAACTTTCGAATTGTTGCTATTTTCTTGTCTGTCGGTCTAAATATTAAAATGCTCTTCTACAGTCTGTAATGCAGTACTACTACTATACATGCATGAGTATTTTAGTGGAAGCAAAGATATGTATTGATATGAACCCACGTGTTGCTGATTGGGGTCCCAAGCCCCCCACTCAGCTTCAGTGCTTTAGTTGGTGGTCTTTGATTTTTAATGTCCACAGCCCAACACTAAAACCACAGAAAAAGTTATATGGTCTCAACAGTATTTGAACCCCAAGCTCTTTCTTGCCACCGGATCAAGCTGCCACATGTGGTTTGTCGCGGTTCTGAGCTATGACATGTTCACTCCATATGCCCCACAAGCTGCGGCGTGAAAAGATGACTCAGCGCAACGCACACTTGAAGAAATGACTCAACTTAGGCTGTATATTCACAGCTTAGTTCAGATTTTATTCACGGCTCGACTCAAACTCCACATGCCCTCCGCAACAGGCATATTTTATTTACGTGCATTATTCTCTGTCAGATGCCTCGTCCAAGGGTAGAAATGAGTCGAGTTTGAGTGAGCTAGTCCTGGCTCGACTCGAATTTGTTCATCCTGATGAGTCAGCTCGACTCAGATTGGTTAGCTCACAGAGCTGAACAGCCAACTCAAACTTGACTCGGCCCAGCTCACGAGCTGGACCGGCTAACTTGTTTTCGTGACGCGGTGCCGAGAGGCCGACGGTGGCGGAGGAGGCTCGGGGCGGCGGAGGAGGCGTCGGGCGGTCGGGGGAGATTAATGGGGCTGGGGGCAGTAGAGGAGGCGCGGTGCGGTGCCGAGCGGCTAGGGGAGACGGAAGAGACGTAGGGCGGCGAGAAGGTGCTGGGTGGTGGGGGCAACAGAGCCTTTGGTTACTTTGTATGCATATATATACTGAGTCGAGCCCGAGCGAGCTGGGGTCTAGTTTGGGCTCGGCTCGTTTTTGAACCGAGCTATGAGGACAGCTCGAACTCGACTTGTTTGTTAACAAATCGAGACTAAGTTGAGCCAAAAATTGAGCCAAGCCCGAGTAACTCACGAGCCACGAGTAAAAGTTCCACCCCTACTCTCGTTATGTCTTGTCTGCCTCCTCCTACAAATTTATCTTTCATTTATACAATACACACTCTCTCACTCTCGCACTATATTTTTTTATCTCTACACCCCTACACACACTCTCACTCTCACCCTCACTCACTTACACTTACGTATTTTTTCTTTTATTCTAATTATCTCAAAAATTAGTTTTAATCTCAAGTTGGTGAAGTTGCAAATATTGAAGCTCGAGCAACGCTCTTTCAAAATATGTAAATTTTGTTAAAATCCTATAATGTTGTTGATAATCTTTTATTAATATAATTCATAATAATGTGAATCTGATAATATTATCTCACGCACCCTCTACCTCCACACTCCACACACTCTTTATTTTTTTCTTTGATCTCCACAACACGCAGTCACACTCTCACTCTCACTCACTTGCACTTACATTTTTTCTTTAATTCTAATTATCTCAAAAATTAGTTCTAATCTCAAGTTGGTGTAGTCGCAAATATTGAAACTCGAGCGACACTCTTCCAAAATATATAAGGTTTTGATAAAATCCGATAATGTTGTTGATAATTTTTTGTTAATATAATTAGTAATAATGTGAATCTGATAATGTTGTTGCTAATTTTTTGTAGTTAGAGGGAGGAGAGAGATAAGTTTTCATGTATGTATTAAAATTTTTAAAGATCATCTCGGTTGTTTGCATGTGTATGCTAATAGTTGCATGTTATTGTAGTAATTGTTTGCATGCATGTTAAATGTTTGCATATGTATATTAATAGTTACCTGCATTTGTTCACTATATGAAGCAATCATATTAATTATTAGTAATAGTATAACATTATCGATGATTGTAACAAGGTTCCAAGCCGAACTTACACAAAATCAAAAGTTCACACGGGGAAGCACTTCTAACAAACACCCAAAGGAATAATCGAAAATATAGATGCACCGGAGACATGGAAATTATACAGGTTTGGGCCCTCAAGGTTGAATAATAGCCCTACTTCTTGTTTGTAGTTTTACTAAGAGTGCAAACGATTACAAAGAAGAACAACAGATGTTCTCAAAATCAGCTAAAAACTAATCTCCTATTCCCTAAGCAATATGAGGCTCTGTCGGGACCTCTCTAATTGATCTCTCGATCCCCCGATCCCCTGTCCTCGGCCTTTTATAGCTCATTGAAGGTCGTCAGTTACAAAATTGAAGGGTCGCCGGGCGGAAGACGTGCGCCAGTCATTGATGTGCAATTATGTGTGGCTGTGCGTACATTATCTATGCAATTATCCTTTTTTTTTAGAGAGACTATAGGGTACTGCCGATTCGACCCTACAGGAATAAATGGTAGAGGTGGGGAGTTAAACTCAAGACCTCTAGCTTGCCACCTAGTGACTTTACCACTACACTAGAAACCCACCTCCGCAATTATCCTCTTGATGGTTACTTTATCTGGGAGTTATGATATTTATAGGAAAATAAAGGTTCACGGTATCTAAAGGTCGTGGTCGAATGAGCATCACTGTTAGGTATGGTCGAATGGTCATAACCAATCAGTATGGTCGAATACACATAACCATCTAGTCTAGTCACTACTACAGAAATGCATTCCACTAACCCATATCTTCTAACGGTTATAAGCAATCTGGGAAAAATCCGATAGAATAGGACGACAGCGGCGGAGAAGAGGCTTTTTACTATCGGTTAGACACTAGTACACCGTTAGTGAAATGCAAACATTTTTTACTATCGGTCATTACTGTACAAACCGATATAATATATGAAATAGTACTATCGGTTTTCCATTCGTAACTGATAGTAAAATTACGCACTTTATACTATCGGTTCTTACTGTACCAACCGATATAATATATGAAATAGTACTATCGGTTTTTCATTCGTAACTGATAGTAAAATTACGCACTTTATACTATTGGCTCGTACTGTACCAACCGATATAATATATTAAATAGTACTATCAGTTTTTCTTGCGTAACTGATAGTGAAATTACTGACTTTTTACTATCGGTTTTTACTGAACTAACCGATATAATATAGTAAAGTTTACTATCGGTTATATAAAACAAACCGATAGTAAAATGACGTCGTATAAACTAATTGGTATGACAGTGGGGATCTTATTTTACTATCGGTTTGTGTTTTTGAACCGATAGTAAAATTGTACAACTTAATTAGGTCGACCCCTGCTCTGCGTTCTGCATGTTGGAATCATTTCTACCGTATGTGCATCCACGCTCCAAGCTAGGATGATCTAGAGAAGCTAGCTGAGAGGTTGATCATAATTCCATCCCCCTCGGTATTGTCATCTTCTCATCACCTCTCTCTCTCTCTCTATCACTCTTTCAGACTCTCCCTCTCTCTCTCTACTTGCAATTCATTAAACTAGATACATGTAGCTCCAAACTAGCTAGAAGGTTAGGTTGGCTAGCTAGCTATAGCTTGCTGAAGTTAAGCAGCTAGCTAGCTGGCTCTTCCAATTAATGCATCAAGTTAATTAGGGTTTATCAAGTTAATTAGAGTTTCATATATGCAAATTCATTTAATGTAAATAAGCAGCTGTACACACATATATGCATGCCCTGAGTCATTAATTATTTATTTCAATTTGTCAATTTTGTGAAATAATTATAGATGGACCGAGAATATTGGATGTATGGAATAAAACGTACTACTGTTGAGTATTTGGAGGGTGTGAATGGGTTTATTAAATTTGCTGAGCAAGAAAAGGCGAAGAAGGGAGAGAAAGATATGCATTGTCCTTGTATAGATTGTATGAACTTAAAAGGTTTGGCAATTCTGATCAGATTAGGAGTCATTTGATTCGTCGTGGTTTTAACGCACGCTATACCTGTTGGATATGGCATGGTGAAGATCTTGAGGAAACGAGCACCGCTACCACTCAGCAGCACCCGGAAGTGGATTGCAGTAATGATGATCATGATCAGAACATTGATAATGTTCATTCGGAAGTCCATGTAGATGACGATAATTTAGATGAAATGTTACGTGATGTAGAAGAAGATTACAGCGAAAACGATTTAGCTAAATTTGAGAAATTAATTGTTGATTCTGAGAAGCCTTTGTTCCCCGGACGTGCAAAATTTACAAAGTTGTCTTCTGTGTTGAGATTATATAACTTGAAGGCAAGCAACGGTTGGAGCGATAAGAGTTTCACGGCGCTATTGGATCTGTTAGTGGACATGCTTCCAGAAGGAAATGAGTTGCCAAGATCGGTTTACCAGGCCAAAAAACTATTGTGTTCGTTGGGAATGGAAATCGAAAGAATACATGCATGCCCAAATGATTGTGTTCTGTACTGTAACGAGTACGAGGATTTGCATGTTTGTCCAAGATGCGGTGCATCGCGGTATAAGCATGGGGACAGAATTTATCACAATGGACGTGATGAGGTAAAGAAAGGGCCTCCGGTCAAAACTGTGTGGTATTTGCCTGTGATTCCTAGATTGAAACGGCTGTTTGCAAATCCGAAAGATGCGAAGTACTTGCGTTGGCATGTTGAAGGTCAGAAACAAGACGAAAAACTAAGACATCCAGCTGATTCCATTCAATGGAGAAACATTAACAGAACATTCGGTGAGTTTGGCGGCGAAGTGAGGAATATAAGGTTTGGGCTGAGTACGGATGGTATGAATCCACACGGAAATATGAGCAGTCGACATAGCACTTGGCCGGTTCTTTTATGCATCTACAATCTTCCTCCTTGGTTATGTATGAAGCGCAAGTACATAATGATGTCGTTACTAATTTCAGAACCCAGACAACCCGGGAATGATATTGACGTGTTTCTATCACCGTTAGTCGAGGACTTACATAAATTGTGGAGCGAAGGGGTGCGGGTGTGGGATGCACATAAGCGAGATAATTTAATGTTGCGAGCCATGATATTTTGCACCATAAATGATTTCCCGGCCTATGGAAATTTTTCGGGGTATAGTACGAAAGGAGGCAAGGCTTGTCCTATTTGCCTGGATGAAACAAAAAGCATGTGGTTATCGAACTGCAGAAAAATAATGTACATGGGTCACCGCAGATTCCTTCCGATGCATCACGCCTACCGTAAGAAGAGGAAGTCATTCAATGGGAAGCCTGAGAAAGGATCAGCCCCAGTGTTTGTGACTGGTAAGGAGCTTTACTTGCGCGTGAAGGAAATCAAAGTTGAGTTCGGTAAATGTTCTAAACCTCCAGGAAAAAATGTTTGGAAGAAGAGATCGATTCTTTGGGATCTGCCATATTGGGAGCACTTACAAGTTCGACATTGCATTGATGTCATGCACGTAGAGAAAAATATTTGTGACAGTTTGACTGGTTTGTTGTTGAACATTCCAGGAAAGACGAAAGATGGCATCAACGTTCGTCGTGACATGCTCGACATGGGCATAAGGACTGAGCTTGCACCGTTGGAGAAGGGAAAGCGGACATACCTCCCCCCGGCCTGCTATACTTTGTCAAAAAGAGAAAAAACAGAACTCTGTCAGTGCTTACATGGTGTCAAAGTTCCATGCGGGTATTCTGCGAACTTGAAAAAACTTGTGTTCATGAAAGACTTGAAACTGGTTGGTATGAAGTCCCATGATTGTCATGTACTGATGTCACAAATGGTTCCCATTGCTATCAGAGGCATTCTCCCAGTCAAAGTCAGAGAGACAATTACAAAGCTATATTATTTCTTCAACACAATATCTGGCAAGGTACATAAGCGTGTACTCCTAGCAAGTTAATTAGCTCCATTCGTGGAACTTGTCAGATTTTTTGGATCTGAATATTTGCTGCAACTGTGTTCTTGCAGGTAATTGATCTGGATGGACTGGACGATTTGCAACGCGATGTGACTACAACTCTTTGTCAGCTGGAGATGTATTTCCCTCCATCCTTTTTTGATGTTATGGTCCATCTAATTGTTCACCTTGTCAGAGAAATTAAGTATTGTGGACCCGTGTTCCTGCGCTACATGTATCCATTTGAGAGATTTATGGGTATCTTGAAGGGATATGTAAGGAATCGACATCGGCCTGAGGACAGTATCATTGAAGGTTATGCCGCCGAGGAGGTGATCGAATTTTGCTGTGTTCATAACCGATAGTGATTTATACTGTGTTATGAGCCCCTGTTCTTAGTTTACTATCGGTTTGGTATAATAAAACCGATAGTGAACAATGCCAACACTGCAAACCCTAACTTACATGTTTTTACTATCGGTTTTGTGGTTATGAATCGATAGTAAATATTCATATATTAGGTTATAACCTTGCACGATTTTCCCTCTAGTGCAACTGATCACATTCCAAATACTCACGCGCGGAAAACCCTAGCTTCCCCGACGTTCGCTTCTTCGCTCCTCTGCGCCACCATTGCCGATCACAATCTGGTTCTCCACCGCCTCCAGCACTGCATTGCGCCACCGCCTCTGGCCACTCCACGATCGACTGTAAGTGTTCTTGACCAAATCGCTCGCGTCAATTGCTTAAATTTGTATGCAATGGTTCATATGTGGTTCAATGGATTACAAATATAAAACTAGAGTAAAATTCATGAACTACAAACTTGATAGCTATGAGAATGACAGAATTGATTAAAATCACTAGCAATTTATCATACAGTGTAGTCCACTATCAGTTTCTTATTTAGAACCGATAATAAATACCTTAAACTGAATTTTCTGTTAATTATTTCCTATTTTCTAATTTTCATCTGAAATTTTGGTTCATTTAAATTTTAACAGACTTTATGTTCCTGCAGAGAGATTAGCATAGTTTGCACTGCTAATCTTATATATTTTACTGAATACAAACTTGATTACTATCGGTTTTACTTGGAAAACCGATAGGAAATAGAGTATGTCATAGTTTGCCCTGCTAATCTGAATTTTCTGTTAATTACTTCCCATTTTCTAATTTTCATCTGAAATTTTGGTTCATTTAAATTTTAACAGACTTTATGTTCCTGCAGAGAGATTAGCATAGTTTGCACTGCTAATCTTTTAAATTTTCCTGATTACAAACTTGATTACTATCAGTTTTACTTGGAAAACCGATAGGAAATAGAGTATGTCATAGTTTGCACTGCTAATCTAAATTTTCTGTTAATTACTTCCCATTTTCTAATATCCATCTGAAATTTTGGTTCATTTAAATTTTAACAGACTTTATGTTCCTGCAGAGAGACTAGCATAGTTTGCACTGCTAATCTTTTAAATTTTCCTGATTACAAACTTGATTACTATCGGTTTTACTTGAAAAACCGATAGGAAATAGAGTATGTCATAGTTTGCACTGCTAATCTGAATTTTCTGTTAATTACTTCCTATTTTCTAATGTTCATCTGAAATTTTGGTTCATTTAAATTTTAACAGATTTTATGTTCATGCAGAGAGACTAGCATAGTTTGCACTGCTAATCTTTTAAATTTTCCTGAATACAAACTTGAGTACTATCGGTTTTACTTGGAAAACCGATAGGAAATAGAGTATGTCATAGTTTACACTGCTAATCTGAATTTTCTGTTAATTACTCCCATTTTCTAATGTTCATCTGAAATTTTGGTTCATTTAAATTTTAACAGACTTTATGTTCATGCAGAGAGACTAGCGTAGGGCACAATAATTTTAGTTATGAACTTTGTCATGTACCTTTCTTCATATCAATTGATGGTCTGTTCATGGAATTTTAGGTAAAGCCATGTCGGCATCTTCCTCGGCTGATAGTAGTGATTCGGCGAGGGCGAACGTAGATGGCACTGCCTCGTCCCAGCACAAGAGGAAGGCGTGAGGTGCGACGATGTTGGGTCGTTTGGCCAAACGCGCGGATCTTTCATATGAGTTCAACCAGTTCGGGAGACCGATCGGGAAGAACGCTGGCCACTATGCTGCCTATGTTGGCTTGTTGGTGAAGGAAAGGGTGAAGATCACCATCCAGAGCTGGAATGACGTCAAGGCCGACGAGAGGGATAGGCTGTGGGCGGAAGTGAAGATAAAATTAATCAAAATCACTGAACTCTTAAGTAATCACATTCCCTTGGTTTATCCCAGAGATTAGGTAAGTCTTGCTTATATGCACCATTTGAAACAGGCCAAGTGGAACATCCCCGACGATGGTCCCAAGATAGCTTGCTTTGAAGGACATGAACAACACGTGGAAAACCTTCAAGAGCGTCTTCGTCAGTACCTTCCTCGCTAAAGGCAAATCTCCATGCAAGAAGTACCCCTTCATAACAGAGGAGGTATGGGAGCAATTCGCCCAACAGAAAGGGGCTCCTGAGTTCAAGGTATGTATGGTTCATTTGCTTGGTTACACCATTGTATGCAGTAAGCTGCGGTGCATTAATTTTCTTGTTTCTGGTACGAAGGCCCTCAGCGAGAAGAACAAGGCAATCCAGAGGAGGAATGACCACCCACACCGGCTCGGCTCTCGTGGCTATGCGGGGAAGGAGGAGTAGTGGAAGAAGGCTGAAGACGAGGCATCGAATTTCATCGACTCCCCTGACCTACCACTCTCCGAGATCCGCGATCAGCGATGCAAGCGCTGGTGGCTGGCCAGAGGGACCGTGTCGGCCACGGGGACTGTGGCGTTCCTGATGACCGCGGACGCGGGGGTCTCGATCTTTTGGTGAGACGAAGGATAATTTCTGTAGGTGTCGGGAGACCTAAACGATCCGGCATCCAACCACGCGAGTAACTGGAAATCCCGGCGATCGCTAAACCACCACGACGATTGTTATCGACCGAACCAGAGGCGCGATCGACCTGTCCACGAAGGACGGTTCCTGCAGGCAACCGAAGAATGAGCAAGAACACAAGATAAGCAATCTCAATTGCGAATATAGATTAAGAATAATGGGGTTCAGAAACTTGGTCTTGTTGGTCTAGCCGACACAAGAAGAACAAGGCGATATCTCACACAACCGTGACGAAATCAACTAAACAAAACCCAACTAAGACGAAGCACGGCGGGGAGCATATATAGGGCAACGGCCAGAGGAGGGGCGGCACCCAAACAGGTGCCCACGCGGGCGTAGCGCTAACCCTAGGGATACACGGGCCTTGGGCCCAAAAATACGGCGACGCAGCGCCGGCCCAATTCTGTTCGTGTTCGTATTCTGATGATTCCCGTTTCTATAGATAGAATTTAGAGACGTGGCCAGATCCGTTGGAAAGCTTATCTCGTAAGCTTTCCGTAGAGTCCTTATTTGCCTCATTTGGACGTTGTATGTGATCTGGGCGTCCGTTTGAAGGTGCACTGGTCCTGGATGGCCGAACCGGACTCGGCAGCGACTTCGACGTCCTCTCGACTTGGGCCCGGTGGTCGGGGACATCTTGGAACTTGGACATAACTTGCTGATCCTCCGTTGATGAAGACTTGAATGGCATAGCATGAGGGTTCATGCCGTCTTGTCGCTTTCCTACTCCATCAGCCGACGTCGTGGACGTAGTAACAACAAGCTCGTTGATGACAGCAAGCTCGTCAGTGATGTCCTCATCAGTTCCCAAACCCAGGGACGTTGAGGTTGTGCAGCGACTCGTAAGTTGGCTAACTTCATGGTTGGAATCATAGAGTGTGGTAGAAAAAACTATGATCACTAGTGTGCGCACAAGTTTGTATATATTTCTTCCTCACAATGGAGAGCTTTCAATGTAACAGATCTCTTGCTCGAAGGAGGCGACCAAAGGATTGTTCACTCCCCATAGGGAGAACGACATCCTTACTCGGGCTCTAGGGAACAAGGAGCATCCAGGGCGGACGTGAACCGTGGGGGCTGTGGTGCCATGGAAGGAAGGCTTCTCGGAGCCCGGGCAAAAGGCGAAGAAGGCTGGCAGCTGGAAGGAAAGGGAAGTGGAGCTATCTCAGAAGATATGGGCAGATGTGACTGCACAATTCGTGGACATGTTCGCTCAAATGAACGAGAAGTATGAACGCCTCAGCCGAGTTGTGCAGTCCAAGGGTTTAGATCCAGCTGCGGAGGCCGACGCTGCCAGGCCGAGTTGTTGCGGCTCGAAGGTTCACGTGGATCCGGTGGACCTGATTGAGGTATTGCAACTCTTGAGCTATATATGCAGTTCGGTTGATGTCACTCCCGTTACGTTAGAATTGTTTCGCTAACCTGTTATAATTGTTGCAAATTGCAGAAGCCAGAGAGCTGTAGCCTATTGATCAACATAGGCGACAAACCTGTAGTGGTTGGAAACGGGGTCGTATACCAGTCTTGGGAGGATGTCCTGATCCACTGCGTACCTCTGGAGCCTGGATTCGCAAAGGTACAGGTGGACATGGCCCTCCCGGGCTACAGCTCTTTTCCGTTGCCCGTCCCAACGGACGAAATGCGGACAATTGGCGAGGCATTGGGCTCGTACATACAGTGGCCCAAGAAGGGTGTTAGACTACAGGAGGTAAACCCTAGCCATTCTAGCTTACAACTCAGTTAATATACTCAATTTGCAAAATCTAACTTATGCGTTTGTACTTAAAGTGGACGATGGATACCAGCTCACTTCCTGAGGACACCACCCTCGCCACAACGCATGAGCAAACTCTTTTGGCCCCCATGCCTCCTCCGACGGCCTCAAACCCTTCACCATCAAATGAGGCCGGCGGCACCACACCCCAACCTTCGAAGGTATACACTCGCTCCCCGCCCAAAGGCAAGGGCAAGGCCAAACAAAGCCAGCCGGGTACGTTCAAGAACGGGTCCCCACTCGTGTCGGAGTACCTTCTGCGCAATATGGATCAAATAACCAGAAGTCTCCACGAGTGGTACCTGACCCGGTCTAGGCGCCACATCAACTTCTTAGTTCACTTCAGGCCAGGTCATTTTCACTGTGAGGCCGGGAGCATATCGGTAGCCCACGAGGATTTGTTCGACCTCCTCAACTGGCGGGAGCTTGATATGTCCATCATATAGACTAGAGTCCTGTGAGTTTGCTGTTGTCTGAAGTTATCACAGTTCGTTTCATAAATCTAATCGCCTTGTATGCACTACTTACTAATGTCTACTTTGCATCCAGGTGCATGTATAGGCTAGCGTCGATGAGGGCATGTGACAAGGTGGGTTTCCCCGACCCAGAGAAAATAAGCCTCACGATGCTAGAGCACGACCAAGCACATGCGGAGGAATACATATCAAGGGCACTACTAGCGCAGCAGGACCGAGAGTTCATCCTTGCGCCGTACCACCAAAGGTTAGTGCATTTCCTACTAATTTAACTCATTCTTGTATGTTACGCCTAACATATGTATGAAACGGTTCACTTATATATGCAATGTAGGGGCCACTAGGTCCTCGCCGTCATTTGCCCATGGATGAATGAGGTCTATTACCTCAATTCGATGAGCGACAAGGTGGCGCATGTTTTCACCCTCACATGGCACATAGACGCGTAAGTAACATAGTTGTTTTAAATTTTTCTCTGACTAGCTAATTATTGATAACATATTAACCGGCAATGCTAAATTAAATACAGGGCTTTCAAAAATTATGCTAGTGCTGGAGGGAGGCATGACGCGTTGAAGGGCACAACAATTTCTTGGAAAGAATATGAGGTAATTAATACGGATGGAAGTACTCATGATGAGTCTTTTAATTTAAGCTTAATTAGTTTTTTCGAGTTAATGTGGGTTTATGTCTTTGCATATGTAATTTTTCCAGTGCCATCAGCAGCCACAATCGTGGGAATGTGGCTTCTATGTCATGAGATTCATGTATGACCTGATCAGGAGAAACTTTGCCCAATTTCCTAAGGTAACCATTTTTCCTGACTCAAAGTCGAACTTTAATTGGATGTGACATACGATCCTAACTTCATACAGGCATATATGCAGAGCGCCATGTTGAAAGAGCAATATGAGTTGGGTCAATTGAAGGAGCTGCGAACAATTTGGGCTCAATATGTCATGGAAGAAGTGGCTATCAACGATCGATAGTAAATGACTTGTGTAATATATATTGAATGTGTTGATTGCTGTATTTGTGAATAAACTCAATATTTGAATAGATTCATTGATGTATTTGTGAATAAACTCGATCAATATGTGAATAAATTCAATCTGTCCAATGCATGTGTATATTACTGTATTAGTGTATTTGTGAACAAATTCAATATGTGAATATTGGTGTATATTTGTAAATATTGGTGTATTTGTGAATGATCCAATGTATCTCTGTATTGCTGTATGTATATGTGCAAGATTCCAGTACTAACCGTGTCGAGTACATTACCGATAGGAAAAACTACACAGTACTATCAGTTCATATAAAACAACCGATAGAATAAAGTTTCCAGTACTAACTTGTCTATTCAATACTATCGGGTTCATATACAACAACCGATAGAATAAAGTTTCCAGTACTAACTGTGTCTACACAATACTATTGGTTTATACCCCAGCCGATAGAAAAAACATACACATTACTATCGGTTTAGATCCTAGCCGATAGAAAAAACCTACACAATACTATCGGTTTATATACGAGCCGATAGAAAAAACGTAAACAATACTATCGGTTTAAATCCGAGCCGATAGAAGAAATAGTCGATAGCGATTAGTGAACGTTGGGAATGTAGATGTTTTACTAACGGTTTTCAACCGATAGAAGTGTGCTACGTTTCTACTATCGTGCCGATCACTATCGGTAAGAGAACCGATAGTAGAGTGGATTTTTAACCGATAGTGAAAAGCATTTCTGTAGTAGTGAGTCGAATATACATAACCATCTAATTGTTGAACCTTTAGTCTGTGGTCAGTAGATGAATTCTCGACTAGTCCTTTATTTAGAGGATGTCTCTAGTTTTTGGTTCACCGACAGGGTAAATAGTACTCATTTGGTGATGTATTGGCTACGACCTCATCTCTACAACGAGAGTGGTAGTAGGTAACAGAGTCCTTTCGACTATGAATTCTTTGGAAGATTAGTGTTACGATCATAAGAGTTAGTGATCGTACTTACAGGATAAACATCTATAACGGTCGAATTAAGTGTAGAATACCTTAGACTTCCTCATTGTCTCTTCCTGAAATGTCTTATGGCCATAGGAAGGAAATTCATTTGTTTCTGTTTTCATGATTGTGTTCGACCACTAAAAGGTATACACAAATCACCGTCAAACATGTTAATTATATTAAATGAGATGATGTTAGGTATTTTAGTAACACAGTATTCATGAATTTGAAATTTTTTAAAAATTAGAGAAATAAGTAAATAATGCAAACAATGAAAAACAGAAAAAATATTTAGTATGTTTTAGAAATCATATGTAGATATACAACTTGGGAGCAAAGTTGTCCCCACACTGCGCCACGTCGACTTTGCATTCCTGGCCATTCGATCGGTGGTTTTGGCTCATCGGCGCCGTCCGTGTGCACTCTGCTATTGTGCCCATGTCGTTGCCGTGTTTGTGGCCACTGGATCGCTCTTCTTCTGGGCTGGTTTCATGAAATCCACTACCAGGTTTGTGGGCTACTGTTAAAAAGCTAAGTCTACATTGAGTCACGTCACCCCTTTGTTCGTGGGCATTGGATGGGCACGTTTGCTTCATCTGGGCCATCGAATGTGCGCCCAATTTTCTAGCTGTTTCCTACGTTCGATCAAGACCATGCTTTCTGATTCGATCAAGGGAAAAAATCGATCAGATACACTGTCTCATATTGTAGACCTATTTTCCATATTCGACCATAGACCATGACAACTGAATCGACCAGAAAACCAAAATGCAACCACCATAAAAAAGCAAAACCGCTACTTTGACCAGGCACCACATTCCGCTACCACCAAGCCTGCTTATTCGACCAAAAAAAATGTGACAAAAAAATTTACTTTTTCGACTAATAAAATCAATCGATCAAAAGCAATCGACCAAAGATTTTATAGGTATGACCACTGTTTTCACTACCTCGACCAAATTTATATTTTGCTGAATTGAAGAGGTCTTTTCCTGGTGCGACCAATATTTATGCTGACGGGCCCAACCTTGTGACCAATTTTTTTCTACCCTGACCAACTGTTTGCTGTATTCGACAAAAAACCATGATAGCTGATTCGACAAAAAAAAAGAATGTGACCATAAGTTTGACTAGAAAACGAAAATGAAACCACCATAAAAGAGCAAAACCGTTGCTTCGACTAGGCACCACATTTGGCCACAACCAAGCCTGCTTATTCGACCCAAAAAAACAAAATATGACCAACAAAAATAATTTACTTTTTCGGCTAAAATCAACCGGCCAAAAGAAATCAACCTGAGATTTTACAGGTTCGACTTTTGCTTTTCATTGCCTCGACTAAATTTATGTTTTGTTGAATCGAACAAGTCTTTTTCTGGTGCGACCAAGATTTATACTGAAAGGCCCAACCTTGTGACCACTTTTTTTGCTGTCCTAACCAGTTATTTGCCACATTCGATAATAAGCCATGATAGCTTATTCAACCAAAAAACAAAAAATGTGACCATCATAAAAAAACAAACCCGCTACTTCAACCAGGCGTAGGCCCAGGGAACCTCGAGGCTCTTCCTCACAACCAAGCCTGCTTATTTGAAAAAAAAATTAAATGCGACAAAAAACAATGTATTGTTTTGTTCAAAAACAATTGTCCATAATCAATCGACCAGGTATCAAACTCTGTTCTAGTCGTGATCGCCCAGTTCAAAACTGGCCGTACTGACCCAAACCCCTGGTCATGGTCGTTCAGTTTAGAGCTGGCTTGATCAGGACATGATCTCGTTATGGTTGTGCAGTTCAATAATCTCAACAATCATAACGAATTTGTAAATACAATACCTTATCATCTACAAATCTATTTCCTCAATACCCGCAGTAACGCGCGTGGTTCCACCTAGTATAAAAAACAAAGGGAAAATATATGTACTAATAAAAAATTGCATACAGTGAATCAAAATAAAAAAATAATAGGAAATTGAAAATAGTAGAAAAAATTACGAAAAATAGTAATAAAAATGAGGACAAATTATTTTGTGTAGTTATGACAATGCGACAACTTAAGTTACTTTCAACTTTTACATACAATTTTTTTTAAAAAGTGCGACCATCTAAAAAAACGAGAACCCCAAATAAGAAAAAATGTGAAAACCTAAGAACATGACTGGCGACTGGGTTACAACCAATTAAATATAAAAGAGAAATTCAAAAGTAAAATAAAGTTGTCTAGGCGCGTGATTGCCACGTCTTCAGTCGCATTTTTTTAATTTCTGGGTTATATATTAAGAAATTCCTTAATTCATATGCATCTAGGAGAAATTTTCTTATTTTTTTTAGTGTGCTCCAGCATGCCGTTATTGATGCACTGACTTCATTGAATTGCAGTCAACATTTGTAGATATAGCTGACGAGGATATATATCTTCCAGAGCTGCTAACTGGCATGTACGATGTTGTCCATCATGGATGTTTGTTGTTGCGAGGACGAGACCTTGAACCACTTGTCCTAAGGGCTCCCATGGAGTACTGGCCTCTTCATGCAGGATACATACTCGTTCTCACAGCTGTAGGTCTACTACTTTTTGCCTGTATGCTGTAGATTGGGCATGGTCTCACACTGAACAGGTTGTTGATCATTGCTTTACACTAGTATAGAAATGCAGTCTACTAACCCCTATCTTCTATCGGTTATTAGCGATTTAGTAAAAAACCGTTAGAAAATGTGCCTTGCGGTCATAAAAGGCATAAGGGAGGTATTTTTCCTATTGGCTTGTAAGAAACTTACCGTTAGAAGAAGCAGAATGATTTACTCTAGCGGTGATGGACATATTTACCGTTAGAAGAGATGCATAAGTACTGACGGGAGGATGTTGTGTACCATTAGAACTAGTCGAGTTCTACAAATAGTTTTATTCTATCGGTACAGTATTTATATACCGTTAGAATATATCACAAATTCCTATCGGTATCCTGTTGTGAACCGATAGAATAGTTCGTCTGCTACAAATAGTTTTATTCTATCGGTACTGTATGTTTATACCGTTAGAATATATCACAAATTCCTTAGAACTGTTCGTCTTCAAATAGTTTTATTCTATCGATAATGTATGTTTATACCATTAGAAGATAGCACAAATATCTTAGAACTGTTCGCCTTCTACAACTAGTCTTATTCTATCGGTAATGTATGTCTATACCGACAGAATATGTACAAAAATTCCTATCGGTAGGATGTAGTGTGCCAATAGAACCGTTCTCCTTCTACAAATAATTTTATTCTATCGGTAATGTATGTTTATACCGACAGAATATCTCCAAAAATTCCTATCGGTAGGATGTAGTGTGCCGATAGAACCATTCGACTTCTACAAATAGTTTCATTCTATCGGTAATGTATGTTTATACCGTTAGAAGAGATCTCAAATTACTAACGGTAGGTGGTTGTGTACCGATAGAACTGATCTAGTTCTATAAATACCCGGGTATGTCTCTTTCATTCGAACAGTTCATCGGGCGCTCGTAGCCCTAACCAGTAAGCTCTATCACTACTACAGAATTCATTATCACAGTCGGGTCAAAACAGTCATCACAGACGGTTCTTACCCGTCAGTGATATTCAAGTCAGTGATAATCGAGTACTATCACTGACGATTTTGAACTGTCTGTGATTTTTTCCTTCACAGATTGTTATAAGATCACAACCGTCTGTGATACTCATACTACATAGACTGTTATAATATCAAAACCGTTTGTGATACTCCTAATACACAGACTGTTATAACATCAAAGCCGTCTGAGATACTCATACTACCACAGACGGTTTTGATCTCAGAACCGTCAGTAATAATATGAGTATCGCAGACGGCTCTGATGTCAAAACCATCTGGGATACTCACATTATCACAGACGGTTATGATATCACAGACGGTTTCGAGGTCATAACCGTCTGTGATAATGTGAGTATCCCAGATGGTTTTGACATCAGAGCCGTTTGCGATACTCATATTATTACTGACGATTTTAAGATCAAAACCGTCTGTGATACTCATATTATCAGAGACGGTTATGACCTAGGAGCCGTCTGCGATATTATCATTATCAGCGACGGTGGTAATCTTGGAACCATCTGTGATTGTTTCCTTATCACAGACGGTTTATAATCTCAGAACCGTCTGTGTAGTAAGAGTATCACAGATGGCCTTGAGATCAAAACAATTTGCGATGTTGTCATTATCGGTGACGGTTATAATCTCTAAACCGTCTGTGATAGCTATCACAGACGGTTATAATCTCAGAACCGTCTGTGATAGTGTGATATCACAGGCGGTTCTGAGTTCATAATCGTCTGTGATAGTATCATCAGACGGTTATAATCTCAGAACCGTCTGTGATACTGTGATATCACAGACGGTTCTGAGGTCAAAACCATCTGTGATAGTGTCATTATCGGTGACGGTTATAATCTCAGACGGTTTGTAAGATCAAAACCGTCATGAATTTCATACCTGCACAGTACTCAAATATATACAGTTCATTTCATACATGCACAGTACTCAAATATATACAGTCTCATATATACATGCACACAATTTAGAAACATGTACAATAGCATTTCATATATACAGCACAGAACTCAGAAATATGTACAATTGAGATTGAACAAATAAATGTAATCGACAATTAAAGTCAGTGTGTTAGATGTACAAATAAATGTAAGGCCGCACTAATTGAGATTGAAACATGTACAATAGCATTTCATATATACAGCACAGAATTCAGAAATATGTACAATTGAGATTGAACAAATAAATGTAATTGACAATTAAAGTCAGTGTGTTAGATGTACAAATAAATGTAAGGCCGCACTAATTGAGATTGAAACATGTACAATAGCATTTCATATATATAGCACAGAACTCAGAAATATGTACAATTGAGATTGAACAAATAAATGTAATGGACAATTAAAGTCAGTGTGTTAGATGTACAAATAAATGTAAGGCCGCACTAATACGAACCTTGCGGGTTCCTAAACTTCCCCTTGGTTGATATGACCTCCGTAAGGAAAAACTCAGCGAGCATCCCTCGGACCATACCAATCTGCCGAGGGTCAAAGCTTTCTGAAGGGAAGTCGACCCCCTGCAGCAAGAGTTGGTATTGGAAAAATTAGCTCAATGCAGTTGTAAATTCTGCCAAATCGATACAAAGGGGAGCAGTTGTATACCTCGGGGAAATCTGGGCGGTCAGGGGTGATGATCAGGTCATACATGTGGCGCATCACGTAGAACCCACATGTATTGTCGTCCGGTTGCTGATGGCACTGCCAATTTACAGACCGAGAGTTAGTTGGGGACACGTTATAAAGTAAAACAGATGCCAGTTGAAATGTGTATCAAAAATTGTAACCACTGAAACTTATCGGCTCACCGCTTGTGTTGTCGCCCTCCCTCGGCAAAGTAGTTTGTGAAAGCCCTGTAGATAGTCAAAATTGACAGTTTGAGGATAGTCGAAATTGACAATTTGAGGACAGTAAATCTAGATGCAAGACAGGTCCACATGAATATCATCACCTTTCGAATACATCTCGTGTGCCACAATACGAGTACCCTTTCCTCTGCAATGAATCAACGTAGAACACTTTGTTCCTTTTCGGAATAAGTAGTAGCAGGATCCAGTGGTAGCTACATGTTACATGTAAAGAATTAAAAATTTAATCTACGTTTGGGGGTGTGCACATGAAGACACTAATCTACGGGTGAAGTACTGATGAAAGCACTCACCTCTGGTTGTAGGGTACAAGTATGTACTCCTTGTCGACCTGAGCAAGCAACCCTCTTTTGATGTAGTCGACAACGAAGTCTGCGTCGGTCCTAAACATCACCTCGGCGACCATCTGGGGGTCCAAGAAACCAACAGGTATGCCCTTAGATTTGGCACAGCTGGTCATGCAGCTGCACGGAAGTAACCAATTAATAAATGACATATATCCGTATATGCACGAACAGGCGTAGGATAGTAGGATACTTACAGCACCCAAAACCGTTGGATTGACAAGTAGAGTGCATCTTTGTTGAGTAAATTGTGCAGGTCTTCGAAGGTCACCGGGTAGGTCCCAACGTCGTTATGGAACTCTGCCACAGTGTACTTGACTATGATGTGAGTCGGACGCTGTGTCCTGGTCTGGTTTTTCCTCTTCATGTACCATGCATGCAGGCTCTGGCTTGCTATCTCCATGGTAGAAATTGTGGCATCGGAGGCCATGGGCATCCCCAGAGCGAATGGCATAAGAGCTGGCGCACTCTTCTCACTCTCCTTCGCCGGGCTCTTCTTTGCTTTGCCCCTACTAGCTAGCTTCTTGAATGACTGCCTCCTAGTCGGAGTCAGTTTCGTCATCGCACCTGTTGGTTGGCTTCTTGGAGGGGTCGGTTGGCTAGTAGGCCGAGTGTCGGTCTGTGATGTAAGAACCTATGTATTAGGATACTAACTCCGAGGGCTATTATTACAGTACGAATTATGAAACTGGTGGGGGAATTACCTCATCTAGGATGATGTCTTTCTTGGGCCATTGCACGAACGTGTGCACCGCATCCCCGAGAGTGGTAATCTCGTCATTCGGCGGCTTCTCCAACGGAAAACCCTTGCAATGGTCGGAGACACTGTCCACCTGGACCCGTGCAAAACCCTCAGATAGATGGACACCGTGGATTGTGGCCCTGTCGCGCCCCGAGACTGGGACAACGACTACTCCTGTAGAGACCTAGCTCGCTGCAGCTAGTCCCAAACCACAACCCTTTGACTTCCCAGGATGAGTCAAACACAGGAGTATATTACATTGCAACAGAGTACTCACAAAATATTAAGCAGTGTGGCCTGCTGGCCTTAATATTACATAAAGAGGATTACAATGCCTACAAGGCATTCAGGGTTTAGCAAAATATTTAACTACACAGCGGAAGATAGGTGACCCTCCCACAAAAGAAGTTGACGGCAGAACAACACACTTCAGGGTTCTGGCGGAACTGATTCTCCTCCTTCTGGATCCACGAAGTACTCCGTACCATTATCTTGATCAAAGTAGGCTCCATCTATTGAGTTGAATGTTGCAAGGGTGAGCACTTACGTACTCAGCAAGTCATAGGTAAGAGTAGTTACATATAGTAGTGATGATATGAACCTAGACTAGTCAAGAATTATGGATATTTATAAAATAATCTTTTCCTTTCTCATCTCATCTTATGGCAGCACTTTTCATAAAGTAACATCATCATTCATGTTCACTAGATTATAGCACTACCGCGACACGTCGACACACGACAGCCCACGGCAGCACTCCTTATCATGACAACACATGTCATTTGGGTAATCTTGATTAAACATATTTTATTTAGAAAATAGTACTTGTGTCATACCCCGTGGATTTAATCCACCGCAGCAGACTCCTATAAACCCGGGAGCTCAGAGTATTCGAATACGTTTTTAACTCTGCAGAGAGGTACCAATTTACCCGCAAGATATTCCACTTTCAAACCTTTCCTATCATAACAAAATGATTGGACCCCTGACTCACTTCATACTGTGAGCGGCAAGGTGGAAATAACAAGAACTTTTGTTATGTTTTACTCACAATTCACCCCCGACCCTGTGGCTCTCAGCGAGGCACAGTTGTGGCAGGTTGTATCCAAACCTCAACCCCTTTGCTTATTCCCATTACTGGGTCAGCGTGCTTGATCACCTTCAGTGATATGTGTGGGAGCCGCGCTCCGTGTTTATCGTGCATCACTACACATCTCATGCAGGGGTTTCATGTGCGATCCACATAATTACTTGTTCAGGCCTGTCCCATACCAAGCTTGCGGTTAGCACGTTGTTCATGCCACTAGACGCACAACACAAGGTTCTAGTCCTTATATGCCAGTGACCAGACCATCCACAACCCTGCACCTTCAGTGCCTGCATTCCTTTGCAGTCTAGTACCTCCAGTGCTACAGCCATCCATACCATTTTTCTGGTCACGGCTAGGGGTTTTATTTCATGAATATAAGTATATAAATACATATAATAGTTCATGGCTCAAAACTTGTTTAATTCACATTTCACAGATAACCAGTCTAGCACTGCCAATTCATAAATCAACCATTCTCAATCTTTCACATGCAATATTGCCTATATTCAAGGTTATATTATAGCTACATTTAAAATATAGGTTCAAGATGACCAAGGATATGACTTGCCTTCCGCGTCGTAAAATACAGCAGTCGATGACGGGTCAACAGCAAAATCTTCAAAGTCAGCTTCTGAATCTGCTCGACGACAAACAAACACACAATGATTACTTATAATATTTAAAATGTTTTAAGACTTATATGCAGAAATGCTTAACAAGAATGATTGAACTATACTGGAGATAATTTGAACTGCAAACTGAACTGAGTCGAGATTCTAGGGTTTCAAGGAATTTGGGCTAAGGATGGTGATTAGATAAACTTAGGGTTTCAGGATTACAATAGGGATAACAATTTTGTGGCTGGTTTAATCAAAACAACGAATGTCAACAGATCGACATTCGGATCAAAGCTTGGACATAGCTTTAAGAAAAGCTAGGATGCTTATCTCAAGTTGTTGTAGTAGAAGAAAATGTAGATCACAACTCGATAAATTCAATGGACAAAGTGGATTTCAAATTGCACAACCAGAAGTGGGTAAACAAGGTCAATGCCACTGGCTGACAAGCTCTGGCATAGAGCTGACAATGCCAAAAACTAGGGCTTAGCATAACTTTTGATCTGGAGCTCCAAATGATGCACCACTTTGTCTGGGAGGTAGGCTTGAGTAACAGGAACAATTAAGTCAACAGGATCTAGGGCAAGAAATGGCTGGAAAGCAAGAAATTTGATGATGAACAGAGATGAACTGGCTGCACTGGAGCAGTTCTGGACAAAACTTGGCAAAGCTGTATCTTCTAATCTAGGCTGATTAGGTGTCGTGCTAGAAGACAAAAATGCTCAGGAGGCTAGGGCACATCTAAAAGACAAGATGATTTGGGCTGAAACGGCCGGGAACACTTTTCCGGTCATCGGCGCCGGAGAAGAAGCACTGCCAGTTGGGGGTTTCTGCTACAGGCAACAAGAACTTAATTCCTTGCTTGGAGAGCATCTAGGAGGTATAGGGAAGCTTCTGGTACAATTAGATGGGCCGGAGGATCACTGGAGAAGCCTGGCAACGATCGCCGGTTTTCTGGTGAAGCTCGGTTTAGGGAAAAGGTTCGATTCTTGCTTAATTTCGAAATCCAACTTCACAGGCTTGCTTGATTTAGCTCACTGATCAATTTTGTTTACATAATCGAAGGCTAATTTGGAGTAATTCGAGCTACACTGCCGGAACAGGGCATTCTTCGAATTTTAGCAATTTCCGGTGATCGCTGGCGTTAGAGGTCACCGGGGAGCAATTAGACAGTACTACACAGAGAGGTTGAGTAGATGAACTCAATGATGGCTTTAATTTGGCAGGAGATGATCTGTAGAGTGCTGGCACCGTGAGCCTCCTCGATGGCTTGCCGGAGAAGACGACGACAGCGAAGAAGTTTGAGAATTTGGTTAAGTCCTAAAGAAGAGGAGATGATACAAGGCACTGGTGGCTTAAATAGACCAGAGGGCGAAGCTTGCAAGGAAGTAATAGCAGTAAATTGGCGCCAGTGATTAGATTTGCCGGGCGCAGAAGCAACAACGGCGAGCGGTGAAGCGACGGTGCTCAGGCGAGGTGACTACTGCTCAGCTTGTCGGCTCTTTGGAACTCCACATTGTCGGGCGGTGCAAAGCGGTGGCGACAACGGCTGGCAAGGGAAGCGACGTGGCAAGAAGATGCTGAAAACAGTCACTGCTGGTCGCGCGGGGAAGCAGGCGCTGGTCGTCGACGTTGCAGCGACGCTGCCACGGTGACGGCTGAGGCAAGGACACGTGCGCAACAGCATGCACGATCAAGTTGCAGGCGAAGCTTGGCCGGCGGCGAACGTGCACGGCGCAAGGAAACACGGCGAGGCTTCTGGTCGTGTACAGCAGTTGGCCTGGTCGAATTTGGGCTGATTTGCAATACTTGATTTTCACATTTGGACCAATCTGTAATTCTGGAGATTTGGAAGGTTAGAGTTGAATTTGATTTCACTAATCTGGTAGATTATATTCAACAGGATATTTGGCAAAGGTAATTGATAAGATTTGACACATTTGAATAGTTTTCGATACAAACTGAAAATAGGGTAATTTAGGGTAACGTCAGATTTAAGTTTTGTCGATTTCGAATTCTGGCATTTAGGGTTCGATTTTGATATCTGCACAGAAGAGAAACTTGTGGCAAATAGCATTTTGAGAAGATTTGCTGAAGAAATTCTGAATTTGAAGTTAATCTGGAGATTTTAGCCTTTTTGGGTTTTAAGATAACAGATAAGGACTAATTTGCGATAACTCTTGGACTGATTTGTGAAAAGAGTCTAGATGATAGAATCTGGCTGTCAACTTTTTATATTAAGGTATTGACATACCCATGATCATATTCCAGGACTAATCTGGTCTGAACTTGGTCAAGATTCGGATTAAATCTGTATTTCTGAAACTTAGGGTATTTGGGTAATATAAGGTATTTCTGTTTTTGAAAACAGAAGAAGTTGATAAATCTGGAATTTAGAGATAGAATTGGATCTAGGTTCTGAAGGCTTTTAAATTCAGAGTAACTGATAGATCACATCTGAATAATCTGATCTTGATTTGAGGTCACATGATAGACTTTGGAGATATTAGGGCTTAGGATAGATACTGATCTGGCTATTACTACAGATACATGCATGCATGCTATTGATGAAAAAGGAAGTTTCACCCCTAACTCAGGGTGTTACAGGCCCCCGCCGTGCATGGTTGCGCCATCCCACTGGCAGCCTCGATCGGGAAGAGTCCGGCCAGCACCATAAGCTTGCAGGAGGAGGGTTCCTACAAACAGTGCGTATTAACATATTGAATTTCACCGCTTTTCACTTTCGAATGAATTAACATAGAAAAATGGTCATTACCTGCAGAAAGTCCACCGGATACTTTGGAGAGGGCTCCGTCTACGAAGACCCCGGCGCAGATGCGCAGCTACTACGGTGGACAAGAATGGGGCTCGGTAGTTCTGCTGCTACAACAGGGGTGCCCTGGGTCGCCTTTCTTAGCTCGTCACACATGGACCGCATCTCCGCCAATTGCTGCAGGAGTACTTTGTCCCGAGCAGCGAACTCCGATCGTATCTCCTCCTTGAGACGTTCATCGCGGGCTTTGTGGGATCTCTTTCTCCTCTTAGCCGCCTCCTCATCATCAGGAAAACCATCCCTCCAAGGCACAGTGGCACCGAGGCCGCGCACTCGGCTTGGATGCTCCTTGTTTCTGAGCGCCGCTGTGAGGATATCCCTGTCCCTCCTCGGGTTGAACTCTCCGGATGCCGCCTGGGCACTCAGCATCACGTGCAAGAGGAGAACTTAGCAATACAACCAATTGCATGCGTGTTACAAGGATAGTAAGTGATCGTACAATCTTACCAGCTGGTCGATCACTTCCCTGTCCACAGGGTTATTCACAGAGACGCTTCCGGAGGGGGTCATCGTCGATCTTGCTCGGCACCAATTGCGGGCCCGCACGTCTGTTATGCCCGCATAAGGACCGTCGGCCGAAGACTGCGAAGCCTCCTCGTCCTGGTTCCTCCACAACGCCTTCTTCCCCACATACCCACTGGTGCCTAGTCTGTGTGGGTGGGTATTCTTGGCCTGGTTAGCCTAGCCCTTCACACTAAGCTCTTGGAACTCAGGCTTGCCCTTCATCTCCACGAACTGCTGCCATGCCTCGGGAGTCATGAAAGGGTAGTCATTGAAGGGGGTCTTCGACTCCTTCACATAGTGCCTGACAAGTTCACTCTTGAAGTTCCTCCACGCCTTGTTTATTGACATAAGTGTCCTCCGGCGGACGGTGAATTGACGATCCTCGGGAATGTGAAACGCTGCCTGCACTTCTTCCCACAGCGCATCCTTGCACTTTGGGGCACTTTACCCCAGTCGGAGGTGGTGATGGGCACCCGCTCCCTTGCCACTTTGCCGCATAATGAGCGGTACTGACCGACAAGTTTGTCCGGAGCTTCCGGCACTCCATTTCGTCGAACTGTACGTGCTGCTTTTCCCACTTGTCGAGACGCGCGCATGCCATTCGGCCTCGCCCCTTTCTCTTCTGCGACTGGGTCACGTTGGACGCGGCGACCTCCGGCCCAGGTGTCTCATCGCCAGCGAGGTCACTCTGACTCCCCGAGTGGTGCATTTCATCACCAGACATATCAGTTCCTAACATAAGTGAAAGAGAGAACAATTTAAGTAAATTTGAAACTAATAATTCTATAACAAAACCCATATACTTATAATTAACCAAGAATGACAGAAACGGCGGGGAGGCGACGGAGGTGATCGCGTCGGAAGGTGGGAGGGTGATGGAGGTGACCGAGCTTGACGGTGGAAAGGCGACGGAGGTGATCGCGACAGACGGTGGGGAGGAGATGGAGGTGATCGCGCCGGACTGTGGGGAAGCAATGGAGGTGATCGCGACGGACGGTGCGAGGGTGGAGAGAGCTAGGGCAAACAGTGGCTGGAAATGAGAGGGAGAAAGCCCGCCTTGGACTATGTACCGAGTAGAGATTATCACAGTCGGTCCTATATTCACAACCGTCTGTGATAACATTATCACAGTTGGTTCTCAACTAAAAACCATCTGTGATAATCTCCATAGTGATAATCTCTAGAGAGGTTATCACAGACGGTTTTGAGTTTCTAACCGTCTGTGATACTCATTTATCACAGATGATTTTTACTTGAGAACCAACTGTGACGGCACGAACGCACGTTAAGAACTCGAAGCGTCGGTCACTGTTGGGAATATCACAGTTGGTCCTACATTCACAACCGTCTGTGATAATATTAGTACAGTCGGTTCTAAACTAAAAACCGTCTGTGATAATCTCCATAGTGATAATCTCTAGAGAGGTTATCACAGATGGTTTTGACTTGAGAACCGACTGTGACTGCACAAATATCACAGTTGGGAATATCACAACTCAAAAGCGTTACGTTAAGAACTTGAAGCGTCGGACACTGTTGGGAATATCACAGTCAGTTCTAGGTTCATACCCATCTGTGATAATTCATAACCGTCTGTGATAATCTCTCCAGTAACTCTGTAGCCCTTCAACTCTTAATGGTCGAAAACTTGTTTTAAATGAACACTCAGATATTTCAAATGGAGTGCAAATGCTCCGTAAATTGGTTACAATGTAGATCCAAAAATTGGTTACAATGTGGAGCATGCTCAAATAAATTTAACATACAATGTGGAGCATGCTCAAATAAGTGTTACATACATATGGGGAGTTTGACCAACAATTTCCACATACACAGCCATGTTATCCTCAACTTTCCACTTGCCGCGGCCCTGCAAAGACGAGAATTAGGGGAGATATATAAGCTATACCGATGGAAACAGAGAGATATGGAAATACGGTTGATTAACTTTAAAGTATAACCCTTCCTGGTGATCCATATGCACGTAACTGGTTTCGTCGGTGTCTTCAGTATCAACTTGTACGCCATCTCCAAATGGAGGCATCTCATCAAATTGATTGTATTCCTCCTCGTCTACGACATTTTCAACTCCAACAATCCTTCTCTTGCCATGAAGGACGACGTGCCACTTCTTATTGGCCGGGTCAGTGACATAAATGACCTGAATGGCTTGCTTCGCAAGTATGAATGGCTCATCTTTATAAGCAACTTGATCGAGATCTATAGAAGTGAAACTGTAACTGTCAACCTTCACACCCTGTGGGATTTGGAACCATCGGCATTGAAACAGGGGAATCTTGAACAGTATGTAATCGAGCTCCCAAATTTCTTCAATGAACCCGTAGTACGAGTTCAATCCACATACTACCCTTGTTGGGCTTGTCTCGGTGAACTCCTCATGGAAAGCTTCTACGCTCACTCTACTATTTTGCACAGTACTCTTTCGATCTTGAGCTTTCGTGTAAAATGTGTACCCATTGATGTCGTATCCTTGCCATGTCTGTACAGTAAACGTGGGCCCTTTTGCCAACCTTTTAAGGTTCTCACTTGCGGACTCTCCGGTGATTCGCACTTTCATCCACATGTTGAATTGATTGTTATGTTCTCCCGTGATCCAAACCTCAGGTCGGCGGGGATTGTCTTGTCGTAGCATCTCCTTGTGCTCATCGATGTATGGAGACACCTCCGTCATGTGTTGCAAGACCCAAAAATGAGCTTTCGAGTACATATCAAAATCAGGAGTGATGGCTCTCCGTCCAATAGTGCCAACACCATCAAGCCTCCCCTCGTGACGAGACACAGGAACTCTTATTGCTTCTACCTCAGCCATGTAATCGACGCAGAACACAACAACCTCTTCCACTGCATAACCTTCGACAATGCTACCCTCGGGCCGAGACCGATTCCTCACGTAGGCCTTAAGTGCACCCATGTACCTCTCGAATGGATACATATAACGTAGGAACATGGGTCCACATATCTTGATTTCTCTGACAAGGTGGACGGTGAGATGGACCATGATATCAAAAAACGACGGAGGAAAATACATCTCAAGCTGACAGAGAGTTTGAACCACCTCCCTCTGCAGAGAATCTAGTCCATCGGGATCAATGACCTTGCAAGAAATTTCATTGAAGAAATAACACAGCCTCATGATCGTCTCTCTGACCTTATGCGGCAGAATACTCCGAATGGCAATAGGAAGCAATTGTGTCATCAACATGTGACAATCATGAGACTTCATACCCAGCAATTTCAAATCGCCCATGGACACAAGCTTTTTCATATTTGCGGAGTAACCTGATGGAACTTTAACACCATAGAGACACTTACAGAGTTCTGTCCTCTTAGCCTTGCACAAAGTGTAGCATGTAGGGGGGAGGTATATACGGCCTTTATCGTCCTCTCTCGGTGCTAGCTCGAGCCTGATTTTCATTTCGATCATGTCATGCCGCACATTGACGCCATCCTTTGTCTTCCTCGAAATGTCCAACAATAGGCCGATTACACTGTCGTAAACATTCTTCTCCACATGCATGACATCAATGCAATGACGAACCTCTAAATGCTCCCAATACGGTAATTCCCAAAATATCGATCTCTTCTTCCAAGTGTTCTTCGTGCGGGGTTTCAATTTACGACCCTTTCCAAACACAACGTCTATGTCCTTCACCCGTGAGTAAACTTCTTTCCCGCACGTAGGCTTCGGGGCTGAACCATCTTCCTTGTGGCCGTCAAATTCCCTCTTCCTCTTACGATACGCGTCATTCTTCGGAAGAAACCTACGGTGACGCATGTACACTGTTTTCCTGCAATTCTTCAGCCACACACTCTCAGTCTCATCTTCGCAATGGGGACAGGCTTTGGCTCCTTTCGTAGTACGGCCCGACAAATTTCCAAGGGCAGGGAAATCATTGATGGTGCAGAATATCATAGCATGTAGGATGAAGGTCTCTCGTTTGTATGTGTCCCATACCTGCACCCCTCGGTTCCACATTGTTAGGAGATCCTCTATCAATGGTGCTAGGTACACATCAATATCGTTTCCAGGTTGTTTTGGTCCTGAGATAAGTAGAGACATCATGATGTACTTGCGCTTCATACACAACCAAGGGGGAAGATTGTAGATACACAAAAGAACCGGCCAAGTGCTATGCCGACTGCTCATGTTACCAAAAGGATTAATTCCATCGATACTCAACCCGAACCTTATATTCCTCAATTTCGCTCCAAAGTTAACAAATTCCCTGTCGATGTTTCTCCACTGCGAAGAATCACCTGGGTGTCTCAACTTTCCATCCTTCTTCGGGTCTTCCAAGTGCCAACGTAATAATTTTTCCTCTTTACGGTTTGCAAACAAACGCTGCAAGCGGGGAATGATGGGCAAATACCACAACACCTTAGCAGGAGGTCCTTGCTTTATCTTAGCGCAGTCGTCGTCGTCGGTTCGGTCCTTACGCTTATAGCGGGATACGCCGCACACCGGACAAACATGCATATCCTTGTAGTCGTTACGGTAAAGGATGAAATCATTAGGGCATGCGTGTATCCTTTCTACTTCCATTCCCAAAGGACACAACAGCTTTTTCGCTTGGTAGGTGTTTTTTGGCAACTCGTTTCCTTCCGGGAGCATGTCCGCCAAAAGATCTAAGAGTGCCGTGAAACTCTTGTCGGTCCAGCTATTGCTTGCCTTCAATTTTAACAGTTCAAGCACAGAGGCCAATTTTGTGTACTTGCAACCAGGGAACAACGGCTTTTCTGAGTCCTCAATCAAGTGCTTGAATTTGCCAAACTCCCTTTCACTGTAATTTCCTTCCACATCACGCAACATGTTATCTAAATTGTCATCCTCTGGCATATCCTCATCGAAGTCGTTGTTGGGATCCGACATGTCCTGTTCGTCAACCTGAGTGGCACTTGTTTCTGCAGTTGGCTCTTCTCCATGGTGGACCCAACACGTGTACCCCTTTTTGAAACCACGTCGGATCAAGTGGGCGACAATTTGAGATGAGTTGGTGAATATCTTAAGATTCTGGCAGTCTACACAAGGACAGTACATATATGGTAAACCCTTCTTCGCCATGTCTTGCTCAGCAACCTTTTCGAAATCAAAAACACCTTTCATTTATTCCTCACCCACTCGGTTGTCATTATACATCCAGTCTCGGACCATCTGCAATTAATCAAATTGATACACATCATAGAGAAATTAAATAGCTACAGGTCAAAAATGAGTTACAAACAGGGTTTGCTACTGTAGCTTCCCCTCCCTCTCGCTCTAATTTGGTCAATCAATGGAGATCGAATGAAGTAATGTGTATGTATGCCTTAAGACCAAGTACCAACCTTGGATCTTCAAATTTGTTGCCCCCAAATACTCCCCTTTCGAGATATTGCTCTTCCTTGCCCCAAATCTCTTCCAACTGGACAGTATGTCGAGCAAGATTGTGGGAGTCGCTCAAAACATCCACCAAAAGACCTTTTATACCATACCAGGTTCAATACAGACGGTTCTATATAATACCGTCGGTAATATCAGTGCATTTTTTAAGAACAGAATATCACTGACGGGTTTCACTCTACTAAACCGTCCGTAATATCGGTGCGTTTGTGTAGAACTTTGACAGAAATATCACAGACGGTTTTGACATATAAACCGTCGGTGATAATGAGAATATCACATACGGTTCCGAGATCAAAACCGTCCGCTTTACTATCACAGTCGGTTTTGACTTCAGAACCGTCTGTGAGTATCACAGTCGGTTTTTAATTCAGAACCGTCTGTGATAATTATAAAATCAACTCTCTACTCTACTATCACAGACGGTGATGAGGTCCGAACCATCTATAATATCCTGGATTGCTTGAAACGTTCAACTAGTTGAATTGTTCCACTTTTTTTTTTCATATTTGGTTCTATCTTATTTTCAATGTTAGTGTTTAAAAAAATCAACGTTGAGACTATTTAGTTTTATCTTGTTTTTCATATTTGTTGTATATATATGTCGACCTGTGGATGTTCAAAGAATGTTGAGAGTATTACAGTCGGTCCCTAAATTAAAATTGTCTGTAATGTTACTATCAGAGACGGTTTTGAGTCAGAAACCGTCTTGATTTCAGCAGTTTTTCTTGTTAACATTTTCACACAGAACATAATTAATTTGGTTATTATCAGTTACATAATCAATTGAAAAGCCAGATATATATGGAAAAGAAATTTCTTATTTCTTACAATCTTTGCATACATAAGGGATACAAGCGACCAAAGCGTCGACCTGATCCGAAAGTAATTTACAAAGTTCTCCTGGGGACGTATTGCATCAGTAGGATCTACACTGGCCGCCCCAAGAGAACTAGCAATGGCTCTAAGCCTATCTACATCATCTCTCAGCAAAGGAGTGCAGCTGTTCCTTATTGTATCGGAGAGTTCTCGCTGCTGCCGAGCGTAATCTCTCTCCGAACGGAACCCTCATAGCACTCTGCCAAGTGCAGAATGGCAGAAGACATCACCTCAGAAAGCTTCTCCAGCGCCTCTATTTCTTGTTGGAGAATTCTGCACAAGGCAGCTTTCTCCTCCTGCACATGCATGGGTTAGTTTTGAAAGACATAACGACCAGCAAGAGAGGGTGAAGATGATTTCCAAGCTTCGGAGTGGATTTGGACGTGGAAGTGTGCGCTTTACCCCAGAAAGTTGATCATCCAAGAAAAGCTGATGATACAAAGGTGTTGAAGAGGGGATATTGGAAGGATTGTTGTGGATCTCCAAAGGTGGAGTCGATGCAACTGGAGGGGTCGCAAGGGGCAATGTGGCAACACAGGCCTCAGCACCCTCTAGAGTCTTCGCTGCAGCTGCACTGGAATATCTTTCATCATTTCTGAGTCTCTTCTTTGGAGGGAGCATTTCCTCAGGCACTTGTGGATTTTGAAATGCATTTGTTTTGAGGTAATCAAGTCATAAAAAAAAGATCTGCATTAGAGTTTCAGAGAGGACTTACTTTCTGAAGATCCTGATCGAGTTCATTCCTTATCTCTTCCTCATCACTCTCAATTTCAATAACCTCATTGGAATCTCAGCTCGCCACCAAGGTGGGAGTTGAGGAGGGAATAAAGACAAGGATTTACGAGCAGAATTCCTAAAAGACTTAGCCAAGAATTTGTAAGTCTTAAGGATTGAAGAGCCTCGCTATTTATAGAACTAGAAGTGACGGTTCATATGCGCGGGTGCCTCGAGTTTTAAAAAGCGCACTACTGGTTTTCAAGGTCAATAACTTCATGATAATTTCTTGGGAGATAAACTGCAACAAGGCAGAACAGTGCCCACTTAAGAAGTCGAAGCGTTAGATTACATAATTCGATGCAAATTAAATTTGATGTAAATAATTAAGTCTTTTCATATGCACAGTTATTAGGTGCGGTTATCCATGATTGCATGTTGAGAACTTGAAGCGTCGGACACTGTTGGCACTATCATAGACGGTTGGGAGATCAAAACCGTCTGCTTTACTATTACAGACGGTTCTGATGTCCAAACCGTCTGTAATATTCCTGGAATTTTGAACCGTTCGACTTCTACAAATACTTGTTTCCTCCCTGGAGGTCGAACCGTTCCACTTCTTTTTCTCCAAGAACGTGCGAAAAAATTGGAAAATTGACATAAGAACAAATTTTTAATTTTTAATTAATTTTTTTCATCATTAATGAAAAACAAGCTATTTATATAATTTCCAAGGCGACGCTTCTTGTTCCCAGCAGGCTAGTGCGCCGCGCAAACATCAGAACCCAAAATGACACAACACACCGTTGAGAATTCGGAGCGTCGATCACAGTCAGTCCTTACATAAAAACCGTCTGTGATATTGAAAGAAGTTGAGAATTTGGAGCATCGATCACTGTTGGGACTATCACCGTCGGTCCTTATATAAAAACCGTCTGTAATGTGACTATCACAGACGTTTTTTTACTTCAGAACCGTCTGTGATATTCAAAGCACATTGAGAAAGTTGACATAAGAACAAAGTATAAAGAAAGAGGGAAGATAGCATGTAGTCCAAGAACGTGCTGAAAAATTGGAAAGTTGACATAAGAACAAAGATTTCATTAATTTTTTTCATCACTTACAAAAAAAAAAGTAAAAATACAGAATGCTAGGTCAAGGAGTGGTCTTAGCCCTGGCTACATCTAGAATAAAGTCAGTTTGACTTGCAACCAGGACGCAGGACTCCTCCAGCGACAAGTTGTCCTTCTTAGGATCAACTACTACCGCGTCGAGAAGGCCTGCGATCTCCCTCAGCTTTGCGATGGTATCCTTCATAGTCAAACCGCAGCCAGCGATGGTCATATCCACGGCTTTCTTCTCCTCGCGAAGATGCCTCGTCCTCACCCTAGCATTGTCACCATCCGTCTTCATGCGCTGAATGCGCTAGAAGAGATCGTCCAGGTCAAGCTGTAGCCGAGTGTACTTGTCAGTAAGGAGCTTGTGCTCCTCCTGGAGTGCCCTCAGCTTGGCTTTCACCTTGCCCGAGTCTTCCACGGCTCCCCTTCCCTGTGCAAATCAACAGGTCAAGAATGTACTGAATAGGGATTAACAATACAGGGGTAAGTCCAAAAGATTGAGAGTTCTTACCGGGGAGGGCGAGGCTGACGATGCCATCGAGGATGCCATTGGCGCAGAGAAGCTAAGGAGTCAAACAGTTTGAGAATTATAAAAACTTGTAAAGTAAATGACAATTATTCCACTGTCAATTTATAGAACTTCCAAAGCGATGCTTCGTGTTCTCCTAGGCGCTGCGCGCGAAGATCGGAGACAGAAATGATCACAGTTGAGAATTCGAAGCGCCGGCACTTTTTCAGTCGGTTCAGACCTCAGAACCGTCTGTGATAACTACACTATCACAGTCGGTTCTTAGTTCACAACCGACTGTATATATCACAGTCGGTTCTGATCTCAGAACCGTTTGTGATATTCTAGTTATCACAGACGGTTCTCAGTTGAGAACCGATTGTATCTATCACAGTCAGGTTTTAGTTCAAAACCGTCTGTGATAAGTAGACTATTACAGATGGTTTTATGTTCAAAACCGTCTGGTTTACTATCACAGTTGTTTTTGACATCAGAACTGACTGTGATAACTGAACATATTCTCCCGACAGGCCTTCGCAGACGGTTTTTCATTGAAAAGTTCATAACCGTCTGTGATGTGCCGTCCTTGATGTCTGTTTCTGTGGTAGTGCATGGACGTTCGGCACACCTCTACCGGTGACCGCTGCACCTCCGCACCTCCATCAACTCCCACTAGATTTCGGCATGTCAAGCAAGGCACGTAAAATTTCGGCAATATTGTTAGATTATGCTAATCCGATTATGGCAATTATCCTGTAATTTTTGTATCCTTCATTTTGATGTGTCTTCTTTTCAATATGATTATGTACGGTGTCTTGTTCCTGTTTTTTATTAAAACAACTAAATAATATCACTGTGGGACATATAATGTTCAATTGCTTGCTGATCCTATCAAATGAAGAAAATTATCAGGATATATTTGCAAGACAAACGCTATCTAACATAGTGAAATGCCAATAAGAGTATAAATGTAATATCTTTATCTCTCAGTAGGTTGCTCAATGCCAACTTGGAGTTAGTAATAATTGAAATTGATAGATCATGAAATTGAAATTGAAATTGAAAGATATTTGTAATTGAAATTGAAATTGAAAGATCATTAATGTCAAGATATTTACAAATATCATGAGATACACAAATATCTTGATCTTCTCTATAGGTTGTAATGCCAATAACATAGTCAAATGCCAACTAGCTTGTTCAATGATCAAGTGCATGTAAAAAGTTCATTAAATAATTAATATATGTATATTGGCAAGGTAATTTCTTCTGATGAAATAGAGTATAAATGTAATATCTTGATCTCCAGTTGCAAGTTGATGTTACTATGATGAAGCACAACTTAACCTTCCGTTGGTAGTCTTTCTCAGATAGGGAGTCATTTAGGAAACAGTAAACAATCTTAATTTTCTCTAGAATGCCTATTTATGATCTGTGTAGGTCCTTGGAAGATGCTCATGAGGGGCAACGTATTTTACGGTTCTTCATGGCAGTACGCTGCCTACATTGGCTTGTTGGCGAAAGAAATGGTGAAGATCACCATCGAGAGCTGGAAAGAAACGGTGAAGATCACCATCGAGACCTAGACCAAAATGGTGAAGATCACCATCGAGAGTTGGAAGCACGTGAAGGGCGAGATCTTGATTGGCTCAGTCGAGAAGATCCTCAAGCCCGGCATGTTTTTCAAATCAGGACCTATAGAAAGTATCTTACATTTGTATCGTGTTTCAGCCATTTTTTTGCATGCACCAGCTTGTGGCCAGATGCTTACCTGCTTGGAGAAGAAGAATTGTTGTCATTTGCACAGTCATTCTTTTTGTTAATGGAGTTGAGTTGAGTTGAGTTGATTGAGTCTGAGTCCGAGGAAATCACCAATACAAATGTAACTCGACGACAGTTCCAGCTCCTCGGGCGTCTTTGAACTGAACTCCTATGGTTAAGTCCAATGTGGTTCAGACATTTGCTGTTTTGGATGAATGGATTTGTGATGTATTAGGTCTAACTTGTAGTCGGTAGTTGCATTGTCGCAACTTGCAAAGGTTCTCTTTTATGTAAAATGTATGGGCCACTGGGTCCTCGTGACGATATGTTGTTAATTTCAGACGTGACTTTTCTAATATACATCGAATGTGTGAATTGTTGTATTTGTATATTGTTGTATATTTGTGTATCATGTATTGCTATTTGGGACATGAACTTGAATGTGTACATGGGAGTATTTGTGTATTTAATTGTATTGGTAGGTAGGTGTGTATTTGTACTGCTGTTTCAGACATGCACTTGAATTTGTGAACTGGCATGTGTATGTTTGTACCTAAATTGCTGTCATACATGAATCAGCTTGCTTTTGTTTCAGCCATTAACTAGAATGAGTTTAAATAGTACTCATTTTTTATGTTTCCTCTTGCATTTTCTTAAAGGAATGGAGGCAAACCAAGATCTCATGTAAGTAGAGATTTTCAATTTCTTTGTCAAGATGAAGTACCAAGTACCTAAGAAAAGTATTTTTGTGTCTCCTAGTTAATCTACAAATTAGCTTCTCTTGAAATATTTCTTTATCTTCTAGTTAAGATCTGTTTGATGTTACATTGTGTTTAGATATGATTCTTTGAATGTGAGAACTGGTGTCATGTGTGTCATGCATTACCCAGTTTGGTTTTATTTCAGCCATGTACCAGTACCTCTTCTAACGGCAAATACACATATTTACCGATAGAACAACACTGGTATTTGCTTATGTGCCTCAGGCATGCACTTGAATGTGAGAACTGATGTGGATGTGTGCACTTAGATTGCTGTGTCATGCATTACCCAGTTGGTTTTGTTTCAGCCATGTACCAGTACCTCTTCTAACGGTAAATACACATATTTACCGATAGAACAACACCTGTATTTGCTTACGTGTCTCAGGCATGCACTTGAATGTGAGAACTGGTGTGCATGTGTGCACTTCGATTGCTGTGTCATGCATTACCCAGCTTGGTTTTTGTTTCAGCCATGTACTAGTACCTCTTCTAACGGTAAATACACATATTTACCGATAGAACAACACCTGTATTTGCTTATGTGCCTCAGGCATGCACTTGAATGTGAGAACTAGTGTGCATCTGTGCACTTAGATTGCTGCGTCATGCATCACCCAGCTTGCTTTTTGTTTCAGTCATGTACCAGTATCTATTCTAACGGTAAATACACATATTTACTGATAGAACAACACCTGTACCTGTTCAGCAATGTACCAGTACCTCTTCTAACGGTATATGTGTGTTTGTACCGATAGAATATGTGTGTTCCAAATTACCCGCACTTAGTCTAACGGGCATTTCGTGTATTTACCGTTAGAAATAGGTCCAGTATAAAAAAAACCCCACTCGACCATTGCTGAGCTGCTGTTTTTATCTGTTGCACTCTGTGTCCCTCTGTTTGTGATGAGAGTTCCACGCTCGCAGCTACACTGCTAGGGTGATCAGGACAAGCTAGAAGGAAGTTGATTGGACCCCTCTCTTTAATGTAAGCTTAATTGTCATCACTTATCTCTCTCTCCCTCTAGATCTCCCTCCCTCTCTACTTGCAAGCTAGCTGTATTGTGTAGTTCCAAGCTTGTAGCTCCAAGCTTGGGAGCTAGCTAGAAATGCCTCATGTTTTAGGAGCTCACTAGCTTGTATTGTGCAGTTAGCTAGGTTAATTAGTGTTAATTTCGTCAGACTAGGGTTTAACACATCAGTTTTAAGAGGATGCATGTACATGTACATGTACATGTACATAACTTAATCGGGCAGGTTTCATGCATGGCTGACTCGTTAAATTTTGTTAATTGTAGATGGACAAAAAATATTGGATGTATGGAATAAACGTACTACTCTTGAATATTTGGATGGTGTGAATGGGTTTATTAAATTTGCTGAGCAACAAAAGGCGAGGAAGGGAGAGAAAGATATGCTTTATCCTTGTACAGATTGTATGAACTTGAAGAGGTTTAGCAACTCTGATCAAATTAAGAGTCATTTGATTCGTCGTGGTTTTAACGTGCGATACACCCGTTGGATATGGCATGGTGAAGATCTTGAGGAAACAAGCACCACTACTACCAATCAGCAGTTTTCGGATGTGGATTGCAATAATATCGATGATCATCCAAATTTTGATAATGTTCATTCCGATGTGCACGTAGATGATGATGACAATTTAGATGAGATGTGTAACACCCTGGTTTTGGGGGTGAAAAGTTTTTGCATAAAAATCCTGCATGCATGTATCTCTGTAGTTGTAGCCAGATCAGCTGAACCCTAATCTCTCTCAAACCCTAAAAATCTTCAAATCTATTCTATAGATCAGATTATGATCTGCCCATCCAGATTTGACCTACCAGTTACCCTGAAGATAAAAGTCTTCAGGAGCCAGATTGAATTCTAACCCTAACTCCCAGTCTCTAAGTCTCTTTTTGTTTTCGAAAACAGGAAATTCAGATTTACCCTAAGTACCCCAATTTCCAGATAACTGAGTTGTCATGATTTAACCCTATCCAGACTCAAGTGTCTTCTGGAATATGTTCCTAGGTATATCCTCAACTTACTCCAAAAAGTTGGGAACCAGATTGTTTCATCTAAGCACTTTTCGCAGGTAAGTCCAAATTTTACTGTGAATAAGTCCTTTTCTGTTTACCTGGAAGCCTGAAAAGGCTAAAATCCACAAATCAACTCCAAATCCAGAATTTCTTCAGGGAATGCCTCCCAAATGCTATTTGATACAGATTTCCGTTCTGATCAGACTTCTAAATCTCACTCCAATTACCAGAATTCGAGTTCGACAAAATCCAGATCTATTTTACCCTAATTTTACCCTATTTTCAAAAATAGGTGAAATCCCTCAGATCTTATCAAACTGTCTCCAAATTTGTGCTAAATGAGTATTAATAGAAATATTATACTCAACCATGCAATAAATCCCAAATTAATCATCTCTAAGATCATAATTACAAATCAGTTCAGATTTCAACTGAAACCATCACAATTCAGTCCCTGGTTCGACCACACCTTCTGTTCATGACCACAACTAGTGCAACCGACCAGAGCCAGCGCAATCGACCAGCTCTGCTATTTTCAACCGCACCTGTTACAATCGACCATGACCTGGATCCAGCGCACGAGCACGGGAGCTTCGACCTCGCCACTGTTGTGCTCGTGTTTGCTTCGACCTGCTGCACTACTACAGTAGCCACGTCGTCGTTGAAGCCAGCCCGTGGTCGCCATCTTCGCCAGTGCCTTGACGCCGCGTGTGTGCTCGCCATATGCCACTGTAGATCTTCTCCAGCGTGAATCACAGCAGCTGATTTCCTCCTGTTTGCACGCCACCAGCAACGGCTCCAGCAACAAAGCGTAGCCACGTGGAGGCCATGCCGAACCCAACAGTCAATTCGCTGCAACTCCAGCTGCAAAAGCCCTCCCGGCCGTTGGCATCCTGTCATTCCATCACCGGCATGCCGTGAAGTCGCAATCCAGTCACTTCCTTGCCGGCTTCAACTCCCCGAGCATTTTTAACCGTTGAGAGCCTCCAGCCACGCCTATATAAACCCACCAGAGCTTAGCCTTACTTCTTACACTCCAAAGCACTAGAAATCGCCACACTTCACTGTGCCTTCTTCTTTTCCGGTGTGCAGCAAAGAGGGAGCACGGTGCCAAGCTTCTCCACTGCCTCCTTCAATCCAACACCCCCAGTGAGCTTCTCTCATCTCCCTCATACTTCTCAAGCTTGGAATTTAGTTTAAATGTCTTCAGTCGCCGGCGATTTCAGTTTTACTCCAGTAGCTTCGGCGAGCAATTAATCCTCAACCAGATCAATTCAACCTTTGAGCTAGTAATCAAATATGCTCACTAGACCTTGCTTAACATCCCTAAGCAACCAAAATCGACATATCTACTGAAATATGAAAAACCCCAATTTGCAACTTTGCATGTTCACTATGCTTGCTGATTAAGCTTCTCTGTTGGGTAATCTGTTAATCCAACTTCACCAGTGCATTTCTATTACCCTGAGTACCATATAAAAGCAAGGAATTAAGCTCAATCACTTTAAATCAGAAATGCCCAAATCAGATTTGAGTTTATCTTTTCTCCAGCCAATATCTTCCAAATCCAGCCGATCCAGCTGCAGAAACTTTGCCATCTAGATGTTTTTCACCCTCCTGAACATTTTTGTCTTCTATCACGACTTCTAATTCGGCCTAGAACAGAAGTTATAGCTATGCCCTAGTTGCTGTACTGTTTATGTTGCATGTGCTCCAGGCTTCGCCGGTTTTCATCACTTTCTGGCCATCTCCTGTCCTAGATCTTGTTGAGACATCTATTCCTGTTAGCATGGCCTACCTACCAGACAAAGTGGTGCATCATTTGGAGCCCTAGATCAAAAGTTATGGCAAACCCTAGTTTCTGGCCATGTCAACTCTATGCCACACTATGCCAGCCACTGGCATTAGCCCTGTTCACCCACCTCTGGTCATGCAAACCAAAAACTACCTTGTCAAACAGTTGCCTCACTACTTTGTGCACCATATGCTTGAATCAAAACCCATTTTGGCCACTGGGAACTATTCAAACTATGTCAAAGCCATTCTTGGGCATTGTCATCCCTTGTCAGCCTATGTCAGCCAGTGGCATTGAGCCTTTTCACCTACTTCCAGCCATGCATTCTGAACATAACTTTGTTCCTTAGACTCTTGATGTTGTGATCTACATTTTATTCTACTGTCACAACTTGAGTTGAGCTCTCTATCATCCATCGACCCTATGTCGATGCCTTGAACCGAATGTTGACCTAAAGATGTTCGCTGTTTTTGAGCGAACCAGTCACAACCTTGATATTATTATGATATTTTGAGACATTTGGAACCTTGTAAACCTTTGACAACTAATCTTAACCCTGGTTTCCATAGTTTAACCCTAATCGCTTCCCAGAACTCTCGAATCTTGTATCGCCTAAATGTTTCTCCTTGCATTATCGCATATAGTGGATTAGTAAGAGTAGGGTTGATTGTAATGCCTGTTTGCTTGTTTGATCCTTGTTCAGAGCAAGAGCCCGAGTTTGAAGACTTCGTCGCAGACTCGACATCAACTGCTGTTTCTTACGACGCGGAAGGCAAGTCATATTCTTGAACATCTTGAACCTATATTTTAAGAATTGTTAAGATATTACCTTGATTATAAAGTAGTATTGCATGTGTTGAGAAAAGAATGATTTGGCAGTACTAGGCTGGATGCCTGAGAAAATGTGAAATATGGTAGAGAGCCATAACTAGTATATGTATATAAATCTATATTCATAAAATAAAACCCTTAGCCGTGACCAGTATTTTGGTATGGAATGGTGGAAGCACTGGATGTGCTTGGTCGCACTGGAAGTGGATGGATTATGGTATGATCTGGTCACTGGCATATAAGGACTAGAACCTTGTGTTGTGCGTCTAGTGGCATGATTAACGTGCCGACCGCAAGCCTGGTATGGGACAGGCCTGAACAAGTAGTATGTGGATCACACATGGAACCCCTATATGACATATTCACGATATACACTGGGTGCGCTCGAATACATATCACAGGATGTGATAATGCACGCTGACCCTGAGGGGAAGATGCCAATTTAGTGGGGGTTGTGTAACCCTGCCACAACTGTGATTGGCGTGAAGAAAACCACGGGGTCTGGGGTGAATTGTGTGTGAAACATGGCAAAAGTTCTTGTTATCTCCACCTTGCCACTCACAGTATGAAGTAAGTCAGGGGTCCAATCCTTGTGATAGGAAGGGCATGAAAGTGGATATATCTTGCGGGTAAATTGGTACCCCTCTGCAGAGTTAAAAATGTATTCGAATACTTCGTGCTCCCGAGTTTTAGGAGTATGCCGTGGTGGATTAAATCCACGAGGTGTGACACAAGTATTGTTTTGTAAATTAAAATTTGTTAAGTCAAGATTACCCAAATGACATGTGTTGTCATGATAAGAGGTGCTGCCGTGGGCTGTCATGTGTTGACATGATCATATGATAGCTAAGAGGCACGTGGATTGTGCCCTAAGTACATGAAATGCTGCCATGAGCATGAGATTTGAAAATCTTGGAAGAAAAGTATTTTTGGAAAAACCCTCTCACCTCTTTTCCCTCAATAGCATAGGATCATGTCATCTCTACTATACGTATCTCTACTCTAGCCTATGACTTGCTGAGTACGTAAGTGCTCACCTTTGCAACTTATCAACAATAGATGGAGTGCTTCATGACCAAGACGAAGGCTTGGAAGATTTCGTGGATCCAGAAGGAGGAGAGCCAATTCTGCCAGAGCCTTGATGTGTGTTGTTCTGTTGTCAACTTCTTACGACTGTGGGGGTTTCGCCTAGCTTCCGCCGCGTAGTTGTTATTTGTTTTATTTGGACCATTTGTGCCGTGAAGGCATTGTATCATCCTTTTATTGTATCAGGCCAGCAGGCCATACTGTTTATGAATGATAATTTGAAAGTTACTCTGCTGCAATAAACTCCTGTGCTTGACTTATCCTAGGAAGTCAGTGGTATGTATGTATGAGGCCAGCTGCAGCGAGCTAGGTCTCCACGGGAGTAGTCCTGGTACCCTATTCGGGGCGCGACAAGATGTTACGTGATGTAGAGGAAGATTACAAGGAAAACGACTTCTGTGAATTTGAGAAACTGATTGCTGACTCTGAGAAGCCTCTATTCCCTGGATGTGCAAAATTTACAAAACTGTCTTCTGTGTTGAGATTATATCACTTGAAGGCAGGCAACGGTTGGAGCGATAAGAGTTTCACGGCACTATTAGATCTTCTAGCGGACATGCTTCCAGAGGGAAATGAGTTGCCAAGATCTACTTACCAAGCCAAAAAACTGTTGTGTCCGTTGAGAATGAAAATCGAAAGAATACACGCATCCTAAATGATTGTGTGTTGTACCGTAATGAGTACTCCAGTTTGCATGTTTGTCCAAGATGCGGCGCATCGAGGTATACGTGTAGGGACCGGATTGACAATGAACGTCATGAGGTAAAGAAAGGACCTCCGGCGAAAACTGTGTGGTACTTGCCTGTGATACCTAAATTGAAGCGGCTGTTTGCAAATCCAAAAGTCACGAAGTACTTGCGTTGGCATGCTGAAGGCCTGAAACAAGACGGAAAACTGAGACATCCAGCTGATTCTATTCAATGGAGAAATATCAACATAACATTTGCTGAGTTCAGCAGCGAAGTTAGGAATATAAGGTTCAGGCTGAGTACAGATGGTATGAACCCACATGATAATATGAGCAGTCGGCATAGCACTTGGCCGGTTCTTTTATGCATCTACAATCTTCCTCCTTGGTTATGCATGAAGCGCAAGTACATCATGATGGCGTTACTAATCTTAGGACCCAGACAACCCGAAAATGATATTGACGTGTTTCTAGCGCCTTTAATCGGGGACTTGCAGAAATTGTGGAGCGAGGGGGTGCAGGTGTGGAATGCATACAAGAAAGAGAATTTCATCTTGCGGGCCTTGATATTTTGCACCATAATTGATTTGTCGGCCTACGGCAATTTGTCGGGGTATAGATAGTACGAAAGGAGCCAAGGCTTGCCCAATTTACCTAGATGAAACTGAAAGCATGTGGTTGCGAAACTGCCGGAAAACAGTGTACATGGGTCACCGCAGATTTCTTCCGGTGCATCACATGTACCGTAAGAAAAGGAAATCATTTAACGGGAAGCCTGAGAAGGGATCAGCTCCAGTGTTTCTGACCAGTAAGGAGATTTACTTGCGCGTGAAGGACATCAAAGCTGAGTTCGGTAAGTATTCTAAACCTCGAGAAAAAAATGTTTGGAAGAAGAGATCGATTCTTTGGGATCTACCGTACTAGGAGCACTTACAAGTTCGACATTGCATTGATGTCATGCATGTAGAGAAAAATATCTGTGACAGTTTGATTGGTTTTTTGTTGAACATTCTGGGAAAAACAAAGGATAGTGTGAAAGCTCGTCGTGACATGGTGGAAATGGGGATAAGGACTCAGCTTGCACCTTTGGAGAAGGGAAAGCGTACATACCTCCCCCCGGCCTACTATACGTTGTCCAAAAGCGAAAAAACAGAACTCTGTTGGTGCCTGCACGGCGTTAAAGTTCCATGTGGGTATTCCGCGAACATGAAAAAACTTGTGTCCATGAAGGACCTAAAACTGGTTGGCATGAAGTCCCACGACTGTCATGTGCTGATGTCACAAATGCTTCCCATTGCTATCAGAGGTATTCTCCGAATTAAAGTCAGAGAGACAATCACAAACCTATGTTATTTCTTCAACGCAATATCTTGCAAGGTAAGTACGTGCACTCATACTATAAGTTAATTAGGTCCATTTGTGGAGCTTAATTAGAAGATTTTTCTGATATGAATATTTGGCGCAACTGTGTCCTTGTAGGTAATTGATCCGGATGGACTGAACGCTTTACAACGCGACGTTGTTACAACTCTTTGTCAGCTCGAGATGTATTTCCCTCCATCCTTTTTTGATGTTATGGTCCATCTGATTGTTCACCTTATCAGAGAAATTAAGTTTTGTGGACCCATGTGCCTGCACTACATGTATCCATTTGAGAGATTTATGGGTGTATTGAAGGGATACGTAAGGACTCGTCGTCGACCTGAGGGGAGTATCATGGAAGGTTATGCCGCCGAGGAGGTGATTGAATTTTGCAAAGATTATATGGCCGGGGTTGACCCAATTGGCGTTCCTAGGTCCCGACATGAGGGTAGGCTTCAGGGCATCGGAACGATTGGATTCAAAGCTATCGTCCCCGCTCGTGATGTGTACGCAAAATCACATTTTTGGGTCTTACAACACATGACGGAGGTCGAGCCATACATACACGAGCACAAGGTAATGTTACGGTCACAGAATCCTTCGAAGTCAGAGATTTGGTTCACCAGAGAACATAATAGGAAATTTGCTGGGTGGATCCAAGAAAGAGTCACGCGAGCTGCCGAGGGCTTCATAAGTGAAACTGTGACATGGTTGGCTAGAGGCCCAAGATTCATTGTAGGGACTTGGTAGGGGTACGACATCAATGGGTATTCATTTTACACATGAGCTCAAGACGCCAAGAGTAGCACGCAATGTAGCGGAGTCACACTGTTTGCTATTTCCGAGGATGCCAGGTCAGTAAGGGCGCTGAACTCATATTATGGTGCTATTGACGAAATATGGGAGCTTGATTATGGATTATTTAAGATTCCCTTGTTTCGATGCCAATGGGTCGAAATCCCTCGAGGTGTTAAAGTTGATAGTTACGGGTTTACTCTTGTCGATCTTGATAGAGTCGGACACCAAGACGATCCATTCATACTTGCAAAGCAAGCCACACAGGTATTCTACATCGTTGACCCGGCCAATCCAAACTTGCACGTTGTCCTCCACAGCAAGAGACGTATTGTTGGGGTCGAAGACGTTGTTGACTAAGAGGAGTATAACCAATTCGACGAAATACCTCTGTTTTTAGAGGACATTCAATCATCCCTACTGAAGATATCGACGAAACAACGTATCTGTGAGATGATCATGAAGAAGGATTATGGGTTGAGAACCATTGATGATTATTTTCTATTTCAGGGAAAAATGCCGAGCAAACAGCCCACAAGTTGTGCATCAAGGTGAGGAACTTATCATTAATAATCAGGCAATACATTTTTCTTTAGAACTTAATGATAAGCTAGTTCATAGCATTAATATATCTCAATTTTACTCCACAGCATGAGTTCTAACATGTACAGTACCTTTATCCTGTAAGAACTTAATTCTTCCCTTCAAATTTTCTTGCCAAAATCTCATTGCAGCCTCTTGCTTCTTCAAAAATTAAGCTCTCCAAAAATTCCATTCCCTGAAACATCATTTTTCAATGCCCTACCCACTTCAAAAATTACTCTGGGAAAAATTTACTTGTTTTATCGGTATTATTTTGTTGTACCGTTAGAATAAAATCATTAGTCTGATGGTATTTTGTTGTTTGTACCGATAGAAAAGGACATCCACTACTTTATTAAACATGGCCCTTGAGTTTCCCTCCAGTTGGACCGTTCCAACTTATAGCACTGCGTCTCTTCGAGCGCGAAAACCACAACCTCCGCAGTGACCACTTACTTCCTCACTCCCACACAACGATCGCCGCCTGGATACTGGTTCGCCACTGCCACCGGCCCATATTTTCGTCCTTCGCCGGCCTCCGTTGTGTTCTACACCACCTCTCCATCACCACGACTGATCGCCGTAAAATACCCTAATTCGTCCTTCTTTTTCCAGCATCTTTCTTATTTGATCTTAGTGTTTTGTACATACTAATTCTTCAAGTTTTGGAATTAAACTAGGGTTCCCTATTGTGTTGGATTATGTAAATTCCGCAGGCAATGTTGATTTAAATGAGGGTTGACATAATATGTTCCAGTGCTGTAATGAACCTATTTTGAGATTTTAAATCATCTATACTGTTGTATGTGTGATCAATTGTATCCAGCTGCCATGTAATGCACTTTATATGTTGGAGGTGTTCTTACACATTTTCTATCGGTATCTCCTGTATTTGCCGATAGAAAAATTGTTATGTTCTATCGGCAGCTCATGTGTTTACTGATAGAAAAGATTTCTGAACAAGTATTAAAACTTTGGATCTGGAAGGACATGAGCCATGCAGTGTACTAGTTTGGTTGGGAATTTTGACTCACTTGGTATGAATATATGTCAATGTGGATGGGTCTTCGATGTATATGTTTCAAATGCTTATACATGACTACCTTTCCCAACCTAATAGATGTGAAGTCCTGATGATTTTCATATAGGTAATGCTAAAGATAACCAGGAGAGGGTGCTATAAACCATGTTATTCCTTTTTTGGTTGTGACCTACTTTCTGTGCTACTTCAATATCTTTATATTCCATTAGCATTAGGTTTGTCAGATTATGCACAGTGGCACTTAGATGCTTGTATGCATATTTATGTGTGAAATAATAATGCTGGCCCATGAATATTAGTATAGAAAATTATGGAGAATGTTGACTTAAACCAAGATTATGTGATGCCGTGAATGGCGGCTTATCAATAATATTCCATATACACATAGAGAACATTGTTATGTTCTATCGGTATCTTATATCTTTGCCGATAGAAAACATTGTTATGTTCTATCAGTATCTCATGTGTTTACCGATAGAAAAAATTGTTGAACACTTCAGTAATTAATTTTTGCATGTCTTTTAGTACTATTTTCTTCGGACATCCCTTTAGCAGCCCTAATTAGTCTCTAATCCTGAACTGAGTTATGGAACTCCAAGAAGAATTAATTGCCATATGTTGCCTGCTTCCTGTATGAAAATGTGTAGATGAAAATGCTCAGAAATAGAATCTTATCTTCTATTGGTAGTTTCTGTGTTTACCGATAGAAAAAATATTTAAAATAGGTCCTTTTGCTTTGTAAAATGATTTGGTTTGTGTTTCCATTAAATTTTTGATGGTTTTATAGGGAAAGACATGTTGTCGTCTTCATAGGATGGTAGTAGTGGTTCGACTAGGGCCAACATAACTGAAGATGCAGCTGATTCATCCCAGCGCAAGAGGATGGGGCGAGGCGCGACGATGTTGGGCCATTTGGCCAAATGCACGGATCTTTCTTGTGAGTTCAACCAATTTGGGAGGCCGATTGGAAAGAATGCTGGGAAGTACATGGCCTACGTTGGGCTGTTGGCGAAAGAAAGGGTGAAGATAACCGTCCAGAGCTGGAAGGACGTGACGGCGGACGAGAGGGATAGGTTGTGGGCGGAAGTGAAGGTTAAATTAACTGAAATCTCTGAACTCTTTCGTAATCAGGTTCTCTTGGCTTATACTAAAGTTTAACTAACTCGTGATTTATTGTATGCATTGTTTGAAAACAGGCTAAGTGGAACATCCCCGACGATAAACCTAGGACGGCCTGCTTGAAGGACATGAACGAAACATGGAAAACCTTTAAGAGCAGGCTCATCAGTAACTTCCTCGCTGCGGGGAAATCTCCTTGCGAGAAGTACCCCTTCATATCGGAGGAGGTATGGGAGGAATTCACCAAGCAGAAGGGGACTGAGGAGTTCAAGGCCCTTAGAGAGAAGAATAAGGCGATCCATAAGAGGAACAACCACCCGAATCAGCTCGGATCCCGGGGCTATGCTGGGAAGGAGGAGTAGTGGAAGAAGGAAGATGAGCAAAATTCTGTCATCGACTCCCCTGAGTTGCCGCTCTCCAAGATCCCGGATGTGAGGTGCAAGCGATGGTGGAGGGGGAGAGGGTCCGTGTCGTCCACGGGGTTTGTGCAGTTCGCAAACCCTAGGGACACCGACGTTGTGAAGCGAATGGTAAGTTGGCTAACCTCGTAAACTGTGTGCGCACAAGTGTATATATGTATTTGTTTCACAAGGTAACTTTAAATGTGACAGATCTCTTTTGAGAAGGAGGCAATGGAGGGATTGTTTACCCCGCAAAGTGTAGCTTCTAGGCCCCTAAAGAGTGTTTTAATAATTAATGACAACTACAAATGCTACACTAACGATACCTGCCTAGTTGTGTAAAGAAGAAACTTTAAAGACAGGTTAATGAAAGGCGAAGAAAGAGCCTCATGATGAAGAAAGGGCACTGATTAAAAGGGCAAAGGTACGAAATAGGGTCTTTTCCATTTTTACCAGTCTAAGGTGATTAAAGAAGAATTTTGACCGGATTTTAGGATAGTTGCCGTACTATTAAGAGGAGCATGTGATGTATCACAAAATACTTCATCTATGTGCCACAAATCATAAAATCAACTTGCATTGCATACTAGAAGGTCATATACTTTGAATATGCTTGGTTCAGCTCATTTCTACTCAGCAATGTCTCAGTCGGTCTGACCGTATGTTGGACCGGTTTGACCGAATTCACGGACTGACCGACGTTATGTCTTAGTATAGTATATACCTTTATAAGGTCGGTCTGTCCGTAGTTAAAACCTAGGTCAGTCTCCTGGAACCTCATGAACTATCTTTCTGTTGTTTTGAGCTATTACGGTCTGACCGTTTTTATTAGACCGGTCTGACCGTGTTTTTGTACTACGGTCTGACCGAATGGCCGGTCTGTCCGTATTTTTCGGCCTGACCGTATAAGGTGTCCAGAAACTAGGTCGTCTCTGGGCAGCTTCACGGTCTGACCGAAATAGGCTCCGGTCTGACCGTGTGTGTGCCTGACAAGGGCAGTTGAGCATTTATTGCGCCTGTTTATTGCCGTTGCAATTGCGGCGGTCTGACCGATCTTATACCTGCGGTCTGACCGCCAAGTGAGCTTTTTCTCCCAACGGCCTGTAACGGCTATATTTATTGTGGGGTGTATATATACTCCCATGCACGGCCTTGTTCAAGACTCTTGGCATAATTTGAGCATTGTCATCATCCTTGAGAGTTTTAGCACATTTCATACACTCTAGGGTTCAAATTCTCGAATTTTTGAGAGTGTGCATTTGAGATCTTCTAGTGGATTGCATCTAGATCATTAAATCATCCTCGTGGCACTAGAAGAAGGCTAAGTGATCATCACCGGCTTGTTACTCTTGGAGTTTGCCGGCTCCTAGACGGCTAGGAGAAGGGTTTTGGAAAGCTCTTCAAGGAAGATTGTGAAGAAGCCTCAAAACGTCTTGTGAAAGGGTTGAGCACACCTTGCCGGAGCGGTAAAGTGCATCCTTAGTGAAATCGAGGTTTGGATAACTCATCACACTAATCCGACTCAAGATCTAGGTCACTTCTCGAGAGAAGGTTGACTAGATAGAGGAGCGGTTAGAGATTTGAGTTTGCCTCAACGTGGATTAGGGGTGATCGGCAAATCACCGAGACCACGGGATATATCCTTGTGTTGGAATTGTGCTTTGTTCATATTGTGTTATTTATTTTCTCTCATTATCTATAAATTGTTTGATTAATTGCTAAATTGTTAAAATCGCCTATTCACCCCCCTCTAGTCGATATCCTAGATCCCTTTCAATTGGTATCAGAGCAAGGACTCCTTTTTAGTGGATTTAACCATCCCAGAGTAGGATAAAGATGGCTAGTGAGGGCCAGATCAATATTGGCAAACCACCACTCTTTGATGGATCTAACTATACTTATTGGAAAACTAGAATGATGGTTTATCTTAAAGCCATGGGTGGAAAGATTTGGAAAGTGGTGGATGAGGGTTTTGCAATTCTTGATGATGAGGATATGACCAACCTAGATAGAGATAATGCCTTAGCTAATGCTCAAGCCATGAATGTTCTTTATAGTGCTGTAAATCTAGGTGAATTTAATAGAATTTGTAAACTTGAAACGGCCCATGATATTTGGAGAAATCTTATGGATATTCATGAAGGAACCTCGATGGTCAAGGATGCTAAATTATTTATCCATAAGGGCCTATTTGAAAAGTTTGCTATGTTGCCCAATGAAGATGTATCGGAGATGTTTAACCATTTAAATAACATTGTAAATGAGTTAAAAGGGCTTGGTATGGATGTCACAAATGTGGAATTTTGTCATAAGTTTCTTAGAGCTTTACCTTCAAAATATGACACAATTGTAACATTACTTGTGCGTTCAAACTTGAAGAGTGTGACTCTGTTGGAAGTCTTAAGTGAGATTCTCACTCATGACATATTCAAGAAATCTCAAGAAGAAGTGAAAGATGAGGCTTCCGACTCCAAGAAGAAGAACATAGCACTAAAAGCTCAAGCTTCCAAAAGGGAAGACAATGAATGAAGAAGAAAGCGATGAGAGAGACACCGATGAGGAAATGGCTCTCTTTGTGAGAAGATTCAAGCGGTTCATGAAGAAGAGATATCAAGGAAAGTCCTTCAAGAAAGGACAATCATCCAAGAGGAACCCATTTGAAGAGAGAAGATGCTTTGATTGCGGTGAAAAGGGTCACATATCCACACAATGCAAAAACAAGGAAGAAGAAAAATCAATGAAGAAGAAGTATGAAAAGGAAGGAGAAAGCAAGAAGAAGGTTTTCAAGAAATACTATAAGAAGAAGAAGGATGGACAAGCTTGCTTCATTGAATGGGATTCGGATGCTTCAAGTTCCGATTCCGATGATGAAGATGAAGCCTCACCCAAAGGACTCGCCGGGGTAGCTATCAAGGAAGCTCCATCTCTATTCTCCACTCCTCATTGCCTCATGGCTAAAGGAGAATCGAAGGTATCATGTGACGAAGATGAATACACTTATGATGACCTAGTTGAGATGATCACCGGTTTTGATGACTATATGAGTAAAGAGAAAGAAAAATTCAAGGAATTGAAGAAGAGATACAAAACTCTTCAAAATTCCTATGAGGAGCTAAACACATCTCATGAGATGCTTAAGGACGCTCATGACTCACTAGTTACTCATAAAGCCAACAAAACGGGTAATGAAATAGGCATCACTTGCAATATTTTGAATGACTTGCCCATGATGTCTACTTCTAGCATGTCTACTTCTTGTGAAGATTTAATTGAATTCCCATCTAGACCTAAAATTGATGATAATGTGCTTAGTCTTGAAAACAATGAACTTAAGGACAAAATTGAAAAACTAACCAATGACCTAGCTAAATGCTATGTAGGAGAATCAAAATTAAGACATCTTCTAGATAGTCAAAGGTTTTCCTTAAGAAAAGAAGGACTAGGCTACATTCCTAAAAAGGGAAAACATGCTTTTGTCCCATCTAAAACCATTTTTGTAAAAGAAAAGGGATATTGCAACAAATGTAAAAGTTTAGGTCACATTGAAAAGAATTGCCATGCTAGCAAAATTAATTCATCTCTTATATTCAATTCTTGCTATGTTTTAAAGAAAATGTACAATGGCCATGTTAAAGCCAAATTTGTTGGAACCCCGATCATTGGTGCCAAAAAGAAAGCCATTTGGGTCCCAAAATCCTTGGTAACTAACCTCCAAGGACCAAAAAAGATTTGGGTACCTAAAAGGACCTAGCCTTGTTTTGTAGGTAAATTACAAGGCCGGAGGACAACATTGGGTGCTCGATAGTGGATGCACTCAACATATGACCGGTAATCACAACATGTTCTCCTCTCTAAATAACGAAGGTGCGGAATATGACAAGATTACGTTTGGAGACAATAGCAAAGGAAAGGTAAAAGGTTTAGGTAAAATTGCCATCTCAAACGACCTCTCCATATCTAATGTATTGCTTGTTGAATCTCTAAATTTCAACCTCTTATCCGTAGCTCAACTTTGTGATCTTGGATTTATATGTGCATTTTATCCAAAAGAAGTGATTATCACTAGTATTAATGATAATAGGTTGATTTTCAAAGGTTTTAGACATGGCAACCTCTATTTAGTTGATTTCAATTCAAATGATGCTAATCTTGGTACATGCTTGTTTACTAAATCTTCTAAAGGTTGGCTATGGCATAGAAGGCTTGGGCATGTTGGAATGAAACAACTAAATAGACTAGTTAAACATGATTTAGTTGTTGGATTAAAAGATGTAAAGTTTGAAAAAGATAAATTATGTAGTGCTTGCCAAGCCGGAAAACAAGTTGCAAACTCACATCCAACTAAAAGCACAATGTCAACTTCTAGTCCACTTGAATTATTGCATATGGATTTGTTTGGACCAACTACTTTTGTGAGCATTGGTGGCAATAGTTATTGTCTTGTCGTTGTAGATGATTTTTCTAGGTATACATGGATATTCTTTTTACATGACAAGTCAATTGTGTTTAACACTTTCAAAAGCTTTGCTAAAAGGGCCGAAAATGAATTTAGCTTCAAGATCAAGAAAGTGAGAAGTGACAATGGCTCCGAATTCAAGAATACCAAGGTTGAAAATTGGTGTGATGATAAAGGTATCAAACATGAGTTTTCGGCCAAGTATACACCGGAGCAAAATGGAGTAGTCGAACGAAAGAACCGGACATTGATAGACATGGCAAGGTCTATGCTTTCGGAGTACAATGTTTCGGACACCTTTTGGGCCGAAGCAATCAACATCGCGTGCCATGCATCAAATTGTCTTTATTGTCATCGACTACTAAAGAAAACTCCTTATGAGCTTCTCATTGGAAGGAAGCCAAATATTTCCTACTTCCGTGTGTTTGGATCTAAGTGCTATATCTTGCGGAAAGGTACACGCTTATCTAAATTTCAAAGTAAATGTGATGTAGGATTTCTATTAGGATACTCATCAAATAGCAAAGCATATCGTGTCTACAACCAAAACTCCGGTTTGGTTGAGGAGACACATGATGTTGAATTTGATGACACTAATGGCTCTTAAGAGGAGCAAGACAATTTGGATGATGTAGGTAATGAAGGGTTGAGAGTGGCAATGAAGAACATGACCATTGGGGATATCAAGCCGAAAGAAGATAGTGATCAAGATGAAGATCCATCCACTCAAGCTATCCCCTCTTCATCAACTCCTCAACATGAAGATCAAATAATTGAAGTGGTCAATGTGGAAGACTCCTCTCAACAACAATCGGAAGTACCTTCTACCTCTATCCCACAAATCCCGGTTGATCATCCAAGAATTCATCACTCAATTTCCAAAGATCACCCCGTCGATCAAATTGTTGGTGACTTGTGTAAGGGTGTCCAAACTCGTTCTCGTCTTGCCTCATTTTGTGAAAATTACTCTTTTGTCTCCTCTTTTGAGCCCACACTTGTAGATGAAGCATTAAAAGATCCGGATTGGGTGAATGCTATGCACGAAGAATTAAACAACTTCACCCGCAACAATGTTTGGGAATTAGTAGAAGAACCAAATCCGGATGAGCATAATGTCATTGGAACCAAATGGATTTTCAAGAATAAACAAGATGCTAACAGAGTGGTAGTAAGAAACAAGGCAAGATTGGTGGCTCAAGGATACACTCAAGTTGAAGGTTTGGACTTCGGTGAAACCTTTGCTCCCGTAGCTAGACTTGAGGCTATTAGAATCTTACTTGCTTTTGTTTCATCTCATAATATTAGACTTTATCAAATGGATGTCAAAAGTGCATTTTTAAATGGAAAAATTAATGAATTAGTTTTTGTTAAACAACCTCCCGGTTTTGAAGATCCTACAAAGCCAAATCATGTGTATAAACTCTCCAAGGCTCTTTATGGTCTTAAACAAGCACCTCGTGCTTGGTATGAAAGACTTAGAGACTTTTTAATTTCAAAAGGCTTTAAAATTGGGAAAGTTGATACTACATTGTTTACTAAGAAAATTGGAAATGATTTCTTTGTATGTCAAATTTATGTTGATGACATCATTTTTGGATCTGCTAACCAAGATTTTTGCGAGGAATTTGGTAATATGATGTCCAGGGAATTCGAGATGTCTTTGATAGGTGAACTAAGTTTCTTTCTCGGACTACAAGTCAAACAACTCAAGGAAGGAACCTTCATCAGTCAAAGCAAGTATGTGAAGGACCTACTCAAGAAGTTCGGACTTGAAGAAGCAAAGCCAATCAAGACACCAATGGCTACAAACGGTCACCTTGTCTCTGACGAAGGAGGTAAATCGGTAGACTCAAAGCTTTATAGATCTATGATTGGTAGTCTATTGTATCTTACTGTTTCTAGGCCCGATATTATGTTTAGTGTTTGCATGTGTGCAAGATTTCAAGCCTCTCCTAAAGAAAGTCATTTAATGGCCGTTAAGCGCATTTTGAGGTATCTAAAATATTCATCTAGCATAGGGTTGTGGTATCCTAAAGGTGCAAAATTCGAATTAATTGGATATTCTGATTCCGATTATGTGGGATGTAAAGTGGATAGAAAAAGCACCTCTGGCAGTTGTCAACTGTTAGGAAGATCTTTAGTATCTTGGTCCTCTAAGAAACAAAACTCTGTAGCTTTATCAACCGCCGAAGCAGAATATGTTTCCGTGGGTAGTTGTTGTGCACAATTGCTTTGGATGAGGCAAACATTGTTGGATTATGGAATAAAATTTGAAAAAGTGCCTCTTTTGTGTGATAATGAGAGTGCGGTGAAAATAGCCACAAATCCAGTTCAACACTCTCGGACCAAGCATATAGATATCCGACACCACTTCCTTAGAGATCATGTTAGCAAAGGTGATGTGATGGTGGATAATGTGAGAACCGAAGATCAATTAGCGGATATATTCACTAAGCCCTTAGATGAAAGTCGTTTTTGCAAACTTCGAAATGAGCTTAACGTCATTGATATATCAAATGTGGCTTGAAATGTTGAACTCATATTGATTGTGCTTAAAGTTTCACTTGATTGCTTGAACTCCCTCTTTTAGAGCTTTTTGGGGCTCCTTTATCGGCAATTGAGTAAAATGAACCAAAAATATGTTAAGTTGTAAAATAAATACTTCCCCTTTGGTGATATTGCCTATATCTTACTTATAATTATCTTATATTTATATATCTCCCTATCCAAATCTCTTGAGCTTCAAATCATTCAAAATCCTCCAAGAATTTTAGTCCTTCCAGCGGTCTGACCGAACCTTTTGCGGTCTGACCGAATGCATCTCCAGAGAGCATCTTAAATTTCTGCTTCTAGCGGTCTGACCGGTATCTTTTCTACGGTCTGACCGAAATTTCATGACCAGAGGCCTTTTTAACCCGAATCTCTTGTCCTTTTTCACTTTCTTCCCCACACCTGTCTCTTTCACGTGCGCCTCAAATCTTTGGATTCTTCCTCTCCGGTCAAACTCTCACAAAGCTCGGACGAACCGTGGTTCAAGATCTCCACCAAACCATGTCTTCTAGGTATCTTGCTCAGATCCTTCATCGTTTTTCAATCTCTTTTACTGTTCACCTTGAGGTTTAGGGAAAATGTGTTGAATCTAGTCCAACTTTGGTCATTTCTTGAAAGTAATTCATCACTTTGATACTATAAGCTCTTTCACACGTATTTGAGACCAAATTGTGCCCTAATTCCTAGTAAATCTCAGGTTTCTAGTCAAATCCTATCTCTTCGGTTGCGCCAGTCTGACTGCCCCTGTATCGGTATGACCGAATGCAACAGCAGAGACAGGTTGTGCTGTTCTGTTGTTGTATCTTTTCTCGTCATGCCTTCCTGTTTCCTGTATCTTACCTGCTGCATATCCTTCAAATCTTATAGTGGTCGAGGTACTCAAGGCATTGCCTCCATCCGGACAAACAAGAAGAAATTGGCGAAACGGCCAAAACGGACTCTACCCTCGAGCAGTAGCGACAGTCACGATGACGATTGGGTACCCTCGGCCGGAGACTCAGAAATAGAACAGTCATCTCATCGTGGTGGATCATCTCATAGGGGCCTGGACATCGAGAGCGAGGACGATGAAATAAACGACCATGCTTATCAAGGCCCGAAGAGAAATTGGACTTCAAGCGACTATACAAAGGCTAGGACTATCTATGCCTACAATCACGAGAATGATGCCTCTACTCCTCATTTCCACACGATGACACAGCAGGATGCCTTCTAAGGTCATTTGGTCCACAAGAATATCTTCGAACACAAATGGATCGAATGGGCTTATGTTGTGAATCAGCCCATCATGGCTCCCTTGGTGCAGATCTTCAAAGATATAGGGCTGTATAACTTTGTGGAGCACAAGTGCCCATGGAACGCCACTGCCATTAGACAGTTCTATGCTACAGTAGAGATCAGATGGGCGGACCAGCAGATCATATGGATGATAGGTTCCAGGCGTTATGAGGCCACTTTTGAGGAGTTTGCTGTAGCAAACAAGCTAAACTATGAGGAGATGAAGGAGGGGATCGATATGGAGGATGAGGATTACCTCCATGAGGACGACTGGCTCCAGTTTTATGAGCAGCCGGGAGGTGGACAGCGGATTGTACCTGGCACCGTTACAGGTCTCAAAGTCCTCCCTGCTGTAGTCAACAAAATCGTACGAGCCACGATCCATCCAAAGAGTGGAAACCGAGAAGCGGTCCGGGATTACTACTGGAACTTCATCGACCACATCCTCAAGAGTCATCGGATCAACATTGTCTCTTTTATTTTGAAGACAATTGAGGATGTCTCGGCGACCACTCTGCCGAATCTCTACTATGCTCCGTTTATCATGTCCTTGCTGCTCCAGAAGACAAAGTTTCCTCGCGGTTCTTGCGACATCAGACATCTCGGCTATAAGCCGTTCAGTGTCAACCCGCGCATCTTGGCTCGAGGCCATGGAGCACAGCATCAGCAGCAGCAGCCGGCTCAGCCTATGCCTCCTGCTCCTCCACCTCAGGCACAACAGGCAGCTTAGTCTAGCCAAGCCCCCGCCTGGTTCACACAGTTCCAGCAGCAGTTCCATCAGCCGATGATGGATCAGTTTGCTACTCTTCTCCAGGGGCTTGAGCTTGCTCGCTCGGACTTGGCGGCTTTGCATGATCAGTTCCAGACTTTCTCGTCGCGCCAGGATCAGTTCGAGCAGTGCTTCGATGCCTTCTCCGCTCTCTACTACACTCGTTTCCCTCAGACTCCTCCTCACCATCCTCCCGATGATGATGCTCCCGCTGATTCTTATCTTTTTTTTGGCAATTGATGCCAAAGGGGGAGAGAAGAGAGTAGAAATAGAAAAGAGTAGGAAAATGAAAACAAACTTTTGTGTAAAGTTTTAATTAACTTGTTTAGTTGAATATCTCTTTTACTTATGGATGACTTTTATGTTGATTGACTCTTGTATGAGATTGTTACTTCATGTTATATGAGATGTGCGTATGTTAGACGTACTTATGTTATTTTCATATGACCTTGTGATGATGATATCATGTGTAGAATTAAATGTCTTATTTGTGATACTTTATGCTCATATAATGAATAAATTGAGATAGCATCTTATTCACATGCTTGAACTCCTCTAAAATACCAAAATTCACTTATTCATACATTCAGGGGGAGTGTCTTATTCTTCGATGCTTATTGTAAAATTCCCTTTATGCTTAAAACTCTTTCATCTATTCTTTATATTGTCATTAATTACCAAAAAGGGGGAGATTGTAGCTTCTAGGCCCCTAAAGAGTGTTTTAATAATTAATGACAACTACAAATGCTACACTAACGATACCTGCCTAGTTGTGTAAAGAAGAAACTTTAAAGACAGGTTAATGAAAGGCGAAGAAAGAGCCTCATGATGAAGAAAGGGCACTGATCAAAAGGGCAAAGGTACGAAATAGGGTCTTTTCCATTTTTACTGGTCTAAGGTGATTAGAGAAGAATTTTGACCGGATTTTAGGATAGTTGCCGTACTATTAAGAGGAGCATGTGGTGTATCACAAAATACTTCATCTATGTGCCACAAATCATAAAATCAACTTGCATTGCATACTAGAAGGTCATATACTTTGAATATGCTTGGTTCAGCTCATTTCTGCTCAGCAATGTTTCAGTCGGTCTGACCGTATGTTGGACCGGTCTGACCGAATTCACGGACTGACCGATTAGAATTCTCGGACTGACCGACGTTATGTCTTAGTATAGTATATACCTTTATAAGGTCGGTCTGTCCGTAGTTAAAACCTAGGTCAGTCTCCTGGAACCTCATGAACTATCTTTCTGTTGTTTTGAGCTATTACGGTCTGACCGTTTTTATTAGACCGGTCTGACCGTGTTTTTGTACTACGGTCTGACAGAATGGCCGGTCTGTCCGTATTTTTCGGCCTGACCGTATAAGGTGTCCAGAAACTAGGTCGTCTCTGGATAGCTTCACGGTCTGACCGAAATAGGCTCCGGTCTGACCGTGTGTGTGCCTGACAAGGGCAGTTGAGCATTTATTGCGCCTGTTTATTGCCGTTGCAATTGCGGCGGTCTGACCGATCTTATACCTGCGGTCTGACCGCCAAGTGAGCTTTTTCTCCCAACGGCCTGTAACGGCTATATTTATTGTGGGGTGTATATATACTCCCATGCACGGCCCTGTTCAAGACTCTTGGCATAATTTGAGCATTGTCATCATCCTTGAGAGGTTTAGCACATTTCATACACTCTAGGGTTCAAATTCTCGAATTTGTGAGAGTGTGCATTTGAGATCTTCTAGTGCATTGAATCTAGATCATTAAATCATCCTCGTGGCACTAGAAGAAGGCTAAGTGATCATCACCGGCTTGTTACTCTTGGAGTTTGCCGGCTCCTAGACGGCTAGGAGAAGGGTTTTGGAGAGCTCTTCAAGGAAGATTGTGAAGAAGCCTCAAAACGTCTTGTGAAAGGGTTGAGCACACCTTGCCGGAGCGGTAAAGTGCATCCTTAGTGAAATCGAGGTTTGGATAACTCATCACACTAATCCGACTCAAGATCTAGGTCACTTCTCGAGAGAAGGTTGACTAGATAGAGGAGCGGTTAGAGATTTGAGTTTGCCTCAACGTGGATTAGGGGTGATCGGCAAATCACCGAGACCACGGGATATATCCTTGTGTTGGAATTGTGCTTTGTTCATATTGTGTTATTTATTTGCTCTCATTATCTATAAATTGTTTGATTAATTGCTAAATTGTTAAAATCGCCTATTCACCCCCCTCTAGTCGGTATCCTAGATCCCTTTCACAAAGGGAGAACGACATCCTCACCTGGGCTCTAGGAAATAAGGAACATCCCGGGCGGACACGGACTGTGGGAGCCATTGTGTCGTGGAAGGCCGGTTTCGCAGATCCGGCTCCACCGAGGAAGAAGGCCCGCTCCTAGAAGGAAAAGGAAGCGGACCTCTCCGAGAAGATACGGGCTAAGGTACGGGCAGAGATACGGCTTGAGGTGCAGTCTGAGGTCGCACAAATGAGGGAAGAGTTTGCACAGTTGAAAGAAGCATTGCTGGCCAAGAGTGCAGATGCGAATCCCCAGGATGACGGTACCCTGCGGGGTCGGATAAGCAGTTGCTCTTCGAAGGTCCTTGCGGATCCAGTAGATCTACTTGAGGTATTGCAAGCCTTCATCTGTGCACTTAAGTTGATGCCACTCCCATTCTGTTAGAGTTGTTTCGCTAACCTGTTTTAATTGCTACAAATTTGCAGAAGTCGGAGAGCTGCAGCCTACTGACACACCTAGGCGACGGGCAGGAAGTGGTTGCACACGGGTTCATATATCGATCTGGGGAGGATGTCCGGATCCACTGTGTACCTCTGTGGTTGGGGTTCGCAAAGGTACAGGTGGACATGGCCATGCCAGGCTACAACGATTCTCCATTGCCAGTCCCAACAGAGGAAATGTAGACATTTGCTGAGGCGGTGGGCTCCTACGTACAGTGGCCCAAGAAGTGTGTTCTAATACAACAGGTAAATCCTACATATTTTAGATTACATCCTACTCAGTACACTCAACTTGAAAAATGTAACATACGTGCTCATTAATTGAAGTGGCCTGCCGGTGTGCTACCAGGGGACTGCGCCCCCAGCTCGGGGCATGAGGCCGGATCTCGTGCGAACCTGAACACAGCAAAGACGGCCTCGACCCCAGCCAGCACATCCACGCCTTGACCTCGGAAGAAAGCCGCCATCACCTCGCCCTTGCCTTCGAAGGTACGCGCTCAGTCCCCGGCAAAAGGCATGGGCAAAGGCAAGGGCAAAGGGCGAAAGGGACATCCGGAGAGGTTCAGGAACTGGTTCCCACTCGTGTCGGAGGCAGCTTTGCGCAAATTGGATCGATCAACCAGAGACCTTCACGAGTGGCACCTACACCGAGCTCGGTGCAATCTGAACTTCTTAGTTCCCTACAGGCCTGGGCAGTTCTACCGTGAGCCCGGGAGTATATCCGTGGCACACGAGGATCTGTTCGACCTCTACAACTGGCGGGAGCTCGATATGTCCATCATACGGACTGGAGTCCTGTGAGTTTGTTGATCCTATATATTGCTGTTTTCTAACTCTGTTTGCTAACTCTGCATTGTTGTAGTTCATTTGAAATGTAGTAACTTTCTGTGCAATACTAATGTCGTCCTTTGCATGCAGGTGCATGTATAGGCTAGCATTGGAGGCTGCGTGTGACAAGGTAGGTTTTCTCGACCCAGAGAAAATAAGCCTCACAATGCTAGAGCACTACATATCCAAGGCGCTGATGGCGCAGTTGGATAGGGAGTTCATTCTGGTGCCGTACCACGAAAGGTTAGTGCATCTCGTACTAATTTAACTCAATCTTGTATGCTATACCTTAGATATACTTTGAGCTAGCAGTCCTCTTTTATGTACAATGTAGGGGCCACTGGATCCTCATCGTGATCTGTCCGTGGAGGAACGAGGTGTACTACCCGATTCGATGCGTGACAGATTATCGAACGAATATGTGGTCGAGGGGAATATGGAGGCGTAAGTAACATATATGTTTGATTTAAATTTTGACCTCACTAGCTAATGATAATACATTAACCGGCAATGTTAACTGAAATGCAGGGCTTTTGAGAAATATGTGTCCGCTGGAGGGAGGCATGCCGCACCGCAGGACTCCCTACTAGCTTGGAAAGAATATGAGGTACTCACGAGACTTTTTGTTTATGCTTAATTAGTTTATGGAAACAATAGCTAACATGTCTTCACATATGCAATTATCTCAGTGCCATCAGCAGCCGCAATCGTGGGAATGCGGGTTTTATGTGCTGCGGTACATGTACGACCTAGTGCGGACAAACTTTGCCCAATTCCCCCAGGTAAGCATCGATAGCTAACTCAAATTTGAAAATTGGGTGTCACGTTCAAAATTATGAAGTTAGTTACTCAGTATTCACACATGCTTGCAGATCGCCATGTCCAAAGACCAATACGAAAATGCAAAGATTAGAGATCTCCGACAAATCTGGGCTCAATATGTTATGGAGGAAGTTGCGCCCAACCAGCCGCCATGACAAGCTTTTCGCTCACTTGTTGTCACTTTTCTCTTTTTCGTGTACTCTGTGCATAGATTGTTTATATATAGTCTTATTGGTTAGTATTTGTCTATATTGGATTGCAATTTGTATTGGTTCATATATATGTGAATAAATGTGAATAACTGTGTAATGTGTCAATCTGTTCAATGTATATGTGAATTTACCCTTCTTTGCATCTGTATTGTATTGTGTATCCAATCTATATTGTATTGCATCTGTCCTGTATATGTGAATGTACTGTATTGTGAATGTAAAGAATGTACTGTATTTTTGAATGTATTGTATTGCATCTATACTGTATTTCTATCGGTAAACTCATCCACAACCGAGAGAGTACTAAGGTTTCTTCTATCGGTACACTCGTAATTCATTATTAGAAGAGTGCAACTTTTACTGCCGGTAAACTCATCCACAACCGAGAGAGTACTAAGGTTTCTTCTATCGGTACACTCGTAATTCACCGTTAGAAGAGTGTAACTTTTCCTGCTGGTAAACTCATCCACAACCGAGAGAGTACTATCCTTTCTTCTATCGGTACACTCATAATTTACCATTAGAAGAGTGTAACTTTTCCTGCCGGTAAACTCATACACAACCGTGAGAGTACTAAGGTTTTTTCTATCGGTACACTCTTAATTAGCCGTTAGAAGAGTGTAACTTTTCCTGTCGGTAAACTTATACACAACCGAGAGAGTACTATCTTTTTTCTATCGGTAAACTCTTTCACAACCGTCAGGCTAGAATGGTTTTTCTACCGGTTTTCACCTAAAATTCCGTTAGAATAGTTTACTTCTTCTAACGGTTATTTACCGTTAGAAAATGACCTGTCTTGTTCTATCGTGTCTATCTCTAACGGTACAAAAACCGATAGTAGAAGGCTGTTTTTTACCGATAGAAGAAAACTTTTCTGTACTAGTGTTAGTGGATCGATGGCGCCCTGAGACACACACATTTCATTTCGATGGGGCAGATGACACTACCATAGAAACAGACATCAGGACGGCACATCACAGACGGTTATGAACTTTTGAATGGAACACCATCTGCGAAGGCCTGTCGGGAGAATATGTTAAGTTATCACAGTCGGTTCTGATGTCAAAACCAACTATGATAGTCAACCAGACGGTTCTGAACACAAAACCGTCTGTAATAGTCTACTTATCACAGACGGTTTTAAACTAAAACCCGACTGTGATAGATACAATCGGTTCTCAACTGAGAACCGTCTGTGATAACTAGAATATCACAGACGGTTCCATTATCAAAATTGACTGTGATATATACAATCGGTTCTGAACTCAGAACCGACTGTGATAGTGTAGTATTAGAGACGGTACTAATATCAGAACTGACTGTTCTAAACAGTGCCGGCGCTTCGAATTCTCAACTGTGTTCATTTCGGTCTCCGATCTTCGCGCGGCGCCTAGGCGAACACGAAGCGTCGCCTTGAAAATTATATAAATAGCTTGACAATGGAATAATTGCCATTTACTTTACAAGTTTTTATAATTCTCAAACTGTTTGATTCCTTAGCTTCTCTGTGCCAATGGCATCCTCAATGGCATCGTCAGCCTCGCCCTCTCCGGTAAGAACTCTCAATCTTTTGGACTTACCCCTGTATTGTTAATCCCTGTTCAGTACATTCTTGACCTGTTGATTTGCACAGGGAAGGGGAGCCGTGGAAGACTTGGGCAAGGTGAAAGCCAAGCTAAGGGCCCTCCAGGAGGAGCACAAGCTCCTTACAGACAAGCACACTCGGCTATGGCTTGACTTGGTCGATCTCTTCCAGTGCATTCAACGCATGAAGACGGATGGTGACAATGCTAGGGTGAGGACGAGGCGTCTTCGCGAGGAGAAGAAAGCCACGGATATGACCATCGCTGGCTGCGGTTTGACTATGAAGGATACCATCGTGAAGGTGAGGGAGGTCGCAGGCCTTCTCGACGCGGTAGTAGTTGATCTTAAGAAGGACAACTTGTTACTGGAGGAGTTCTGCGTCGTGGCTGCAAGTCAAACTGACTATATTCTAGATGCAGCCAGGGCTAAGACCACTCCTTGACCTAGCATTTTGTATTTTTACTTTTTTTTGTAAGTGATGAAAAAAATTAATGAAAAATTTGTTCTTATGTCAATTTTTCAATTTTCCAGCATGTTCTTGGACTGCATGCTATCTTCCCTCTTTCTTTAGCTTTTGGCGAACATTTGACCATACAAAGGTATGTGCACTGTGTGCGATCAAGGAATGACTATCGCGATCATATACATAGAAGCGGCAACCTTTGGCGCATGAGGGTAGTCCTTCGGAGCCCGGCAAATAATATAGAAACAATATAGAAGTCACAGGTCCCATGCAAATAATATAGAAATAATATAGAAGTTGGGCTTATTTGGCTGGATGGCATTGTGGCATGCCAAATGCCAATGTGATGCAACATATTTTTTATGGAGAACAAAAAACTTTAGAAACAATATAGAAGTTGGGCCTATTTGGTTGGATTGTCTCAAAAGTGTCCGACGCTTCGAGTTCTCAACGTGCTTTGAATATCACAAACGGTTCTGAGGTAAAAAAATGTCTGTGATAGTCACATTACAGACGGTTTTTATGTAAGGACAGACTGTGATAGTCCCAACAGTGACCGACGCTTCGAATTCTCAATGTTCTTTCAATATCGTAGATGGTTTTTAACTCAAAACCTTTTGTGATAGTCATATTACAGACGATTTTTATGTAAGGACCGACTGTGGACCGACTGTGAAGCGTCGCCTTGGAAATTCTATAAATAGCTTGTTTTTCATTAATGATAAAAAATTAATTAAAAATTTGTTCTTATGTCAATTTTCCAGCACGTTCTTGGAATATCACAGACGGTTCTGATTTAAAAACCGTCTATGATAGTTATATCACAGACGGTTTTGAGGTAAAAATCATCTGTTATATCACCGTTTGAAGTCAGACGGTTCTTATTGAAAAACCGTCTGTGATAGTTCTATCACAAACGGTTTTCACCACAAAACCATCTGTAATAGTGTTGTATTACACACGGTTCTGATATGATAATTGTTTGTGATATTTTTGCGATAGTTCTACACAAATACACCAGTTCACACATTGAAGTATATGTCTGAAACAGCAATACAAATACACAAATATACACTAATACAAATATACAAATACACCAATTCACACATTCAAGTACATGTTCCAAATAGCAATACAAATACACAAATATACACCAATTCACACATTCGATGTATATTACAAAAGTCACATCTGAAAGAGAACCTTCGGAATCAAACAACAAATGTAACTATCGACTACAAGTTAGACCTGATACATCACAAATCCATTCATCTGAAATAGCAAATGTATGAACCATGTTTGACTTAACCATAGGAGTTCAGTTCAGAGACGCCCGAGGAGCTAGAACTAGCGTTGAGTTACATTTGTCTTGGTGATCTCTTCTGGCTCAAACTTAACTCATCAATGCAAATCAACTCAACTCAGTTGAGTTGAGTTGGAGCCTGAGGAAATCACTAATACAAATGTAAGATTCTTTCTATAGGTCCTGATTTGAGAAACACGCCGGGCTTGAGGATCTTCTCGACTGAGCCAACTAAGATCTCGCCCTTCACTAACTTCCAACTCTTGACAGTGATCTTCACCCTTTCTTTCGCCAACAAGCCAACGTAGGCAGCGTACTGTGATGAAGAACCGTGAACTAAGTTGCCCCTCGTGAACATCGTCCAAGGATTTGCACAGAATCATGTTGAAAAGAAGACATATAAAAATGGAAGATACAGGAATCGTAGGATAATTGCCATCATAGGGTTAGGATAATCTAACAATGCCAAAATTTTACTTGCCTTACTTGCAATGCCGAAATCTAGCCGAGGGAGTTGAAGCTACGATCGATTTTGGACTTGATTCACCAGAGAAACTAGTGGCCGTAGATGGAGGTGCGGCGGCCATCAATGGAAGTTATGGGTTAGGGCTTGTCGTGCCCAAGGAGAAAAACAAGTGGAACGGTTCGACTGGAAGCAAAACTCCAGGGAGGGAACAAGTATTTGTAGAAGTCGAATGGTTCGACTTCAAGCAAAATTCCAGGCATATTACAGACGGTTCGGACATCAGAACCGTCTGTAATAGTAAAGTAGAAGGTTTTGATCTCCCAACCGTCTGTGATAGTCCCAATAGTGTCTGACGCATTGAATTCTCAACATGCAATCGTGGATAACCGCACATGATAACTGCGCAAATGAAGAGACTTAATTATTTACTTCAAATTTAATTTTCATCGAATTATGTAATCTGACGCTTCAACTTCTTAAGTGGGCACTGTTCCACCATGTGGCAGTTTATCTCCCAAGAAATAATCATGAATTTATTGACCTTGAAAACCAGTAGTGCGCTTTTTAAAACTCGAGGCACCCACGCATATGAACCGTCACCTTCTGGTTCTATAAATAGCTAGGCTCTTCAATCCTTAAGACCTATAAATTCTTGGCTAAGTCTTTTAGGAATTCTGCTCTTAAATCCCTGTCTTTATTCCCTCCTCAACTCCCCACCTTGATGGCGAGTTGAGATTCCAATGAGGTTATTGAAATTGAGAGTGATGTGTTGAATCTTGAGCCCTAATTAGGGTTTTGGTGATTAATGACATCCGTGAGATTTGTGACTAACCTTTGTATATGAGACTCAGGAAAATCAAGGAGAAAGCATCGAGGAAAGACAAAGCAAGGCTATCAAGACTTCATGAAGCGAAAACGACGAAAATCTCGACAAAAGTACAAATACCTAAACCTAGTGTCTTCTGGTTTTGAAATTTTCTAGGTTAGATGGTCGTACTATTAAGAGGGGTCTTAGCACAAGACTCTTGATCAACCTTGAAGTTTTTAGAAGCATATTTGCATTTGCATTTGCATTGAATCAAATTTGAGTAAAAATTTCAGAGGTCTGTTTTCGTTTTGTACTGGCCGGACAGTGTCTGAAGTGACCGGACAATGTCCGGCCAATACAAACATTTTCAGAACATTGCAATCAAGTGCAATAGAGACAAATACATCTGTCCGGTGCATCTGTCCGATGAAGGCCGGACATTGTCCGAAGTGACCGGACAATGTCCGGTCAATACAAATGTTACTGGGATGTTTAATTAAGACAAATATATTTGTCCGGAGGATATGTCTGAAGTGACCGGACATTGTCCGAAGTGACGGACAATGTCCGGTCAATACAAATTGTGAGCTATTAAAAAGGCTGTGTTAACAGAGACGTATCTATTTGTCCGGACATTTTGTCCGGACAAATCCCATATGTCCGGTCAATACAAAGTTCTGGAGGTTTTTATTTTGAGTGTCAACAGAGACATATACATTTGTCCGGACATTTTGTCCGGACAAATCTATTTGTCCGGCGTGTACAAGCTGTTTCGAACAAGGGTGTCAATAGAGACAAATGCATTTGTCCGGAGAAATACATTTGTCCGGCCTTCACATTTCACTTCAAACGGCTACTGACACTCGTAATTCACGTGAATAACGGTCAAAATTTTTGTACTGATCGGACAATGTCCGGCCAGTACAATTTTCGCCCAATCTTCTTGATTTCGACCGTTTTTGTTGAGAGTATAAATAGACCACTGTTGTAGATGTCTTTGACACACCAAATACACTTCATAAACCCTGAGCAACAGTGTGCAAGCTCTCACACATCCATTCTCTAGCAATTAGAATCAAAACTTGAGAATTCTTGAGTGCTAGTTGAGTGAATTTGGTTCCAAGCCTTTTTGCATTTGCATTGTGTTCATCAAGCTTTGAGGTTGATCAAGCAAGGTGCTAGGCTTATTACTCTTGGTGATTGCCGTCACCTAGACGACCCGGGAGGTCCGGCGATCTCTCCATCGACGGTGTGTCGGAGAGGCCCGGCGAGTGGTTGTAAAGGCTTGGAGCTCGCCTATCCGGAGTGGAGAAGGGCTACCTCTAGTGGAATCGAAGCTTAAGCTCAAGCAAAGAGCGCTTCAACGAGGATTAGTGGAAATCGGCAAATTTCCGAGACCTCGGGAAAAACTTGATATCTTCGGTTACCTCTATTACTTGCTTAATTTTCATTGTGATTGAATTGTTGCTAGTAGTATCATATAAATTGCTTAATCTGAATTAAATTCATTTTCCACACCCTTAGAATATTTGTTATTGCAATCCTAGGTTATTAAACCCTAATTTAGAAGAAAATTTTAAAACCGCCTATTCACCCCCCCTCTAGTCGGCATCCTTCGATCAACACGTGGTATCAGAGCACTAGGTCTCTCTTTTTTAGGCTTAACCGTCTAGGGAGAGGATGTCGTCGATCAAAGAAAACTATAATGGAAAGGTTCCCTTCTTCAAGGGTGACAATTATTGCTATTGGAAAATTAGGATGGCGGTTTATCTAGAATCCATTAGTCTTGATGTTTGGAGGGTCACTAGAGATGGTTTTAGGACTCCAATTGACTTAGAAAATCTCACACCTCTAGAATCGAAAAACCTTCAAGCAAATGCTCAAGCAAAAAATGCCATATTTAATGGTCTTGACTTAAGTGAATTCAATCGCATTAGCAATCTTGATACATCCTATGAAATGTGGAAAACCTTAGAGGTAATTCATGAAGGAACATCAAAAGTCAAAGAAGCTAAGCTAATTAAATTAACTAGAGAATACAACTCCTTTTTCATGCTTGAATCTGAAAAAGTTAGTGACATGTATACTAGACTAAATCTAGTAATCAATGATCTCAAAGGTTTAGGTACAAAATTTTAAGATATTGACATTGTGCGTAAAATGCTTATGATTTTACCATCGAGTTTTGATACAATTGTGACAGTGCTTATCAATGGCGATCTCTCTTCCACAACTCCTACCGAACTCTTGGGTACTCTTATCACCCATGAAATGCAAAAAGAAGAAAAGAAAGGGATCGTGGAAGCATCCGGATCAAAGAAGAAAAACTTGGCATTTAAGGCAAAAGTCGAGGAAGCCAAGGAGGATAGTTCGGATGAAAGCTCCGATGGTGATCTAGCTCTTCTTGTGAGAAAAACCCGCAAGCTCCTAAACAAGATCAACAAAAGAGGATTTGAGTTTGACAAAAGGCGAGGACCTCATAAGAAGACCGGATTCAAGAACATTATATGTTATGAATGTAATGAGAAGGGACACTTTGCCTCAAGATGTCCAAATAAAAAGGGTGATAATCAAAGATTTCATGAGAGGAAAGATGACGGTGAAGGGACAAAAGGCAAAAAAAAGCTTTTCAAGAAGTTCTACAACAATAAAAGCAAGGGCCAAGCCTATGTTGGTGAATGGTATTCCGGATCGGAGGAATCCGAATCGGAGGATGAAGTACCATTATCTTCTAAGAAAATGGCGGGAATTGCTATCGGAGAAGCCACTTCGTTTGAAGACAAGTCATCATTATGTCTTATGGCAAGTGATGATGCTAAGGTATCGGATCTTGAACCTTCTTATGAGGACCTTGTTGATATGGTTATGGAACTAAATGAGGCATTAGGTAGAGTAACTAAGGAGAACAAACTGCTTAAGAAAGAATATTCAACACTTAGTGAATTATATGCAGAACTAAATGACTCGCATGAGGCACTTCTAATAAATGAAATTATTGATTCTAAACAAACAAATGAAATAGGCATTACGTGTGATATTCTAGACGAATCAACTCATGATGTCTCTCTTTCAAAATCATTCACTTGTAATGCTTTAGAAATTACTCATGAAAATGTTTGTGATGAAATTGTTGATAACAACTCGAACTTGATTTTAGAAAATTCAGAACTCAAAGCACAAGTAGAAAAACTAAATCTAGAACTAGCAAAATGCTTTAAAAGAAAAGAAATCTTGGACAAACTTCTTAGTGAACAACGATGTTCATTTAGAAAGGAAGGCTTAGGATATGAACCGAACAAGAAAAAGAAATTGAGTACTAAAATGACTTTTGTAAAGGCCACTAATATGTTTTGTCACAAATGTCATAATGTAGATCATTTGCTGGAAAATTGTCCCTCAACTTCTAGAGCTAAAGAAAATAAGTATCACTCCCATTACATGCTAAAGAAAACAAAGCACGGAAGAGTAATTGCAAAATTCATTGGTTTACCTCATCAAAATAAACATAAGAAGAAAATTTGGGTACGAAAAACTCTTGTTGCTAACTTTCAAGGACCCAAACAAGTTTGGGTACCTAAAAGCATCTAACCCTTCTTTTAGGTAAACTACAAAACCGGTGGGAGGCATTAGGTGCTTGATAGTGGATGCACCCAACACATGACCGGTGATGGAAGTCGGTTCTCTTCATTTGAGAATGGTTGCAATGACATTGATAAAATCACGTTTGGTGATAATAGCAAAGGAAAGGTAATTGGATTAGGTAAAGTCGCAATCACAAACAACCTTTCCATCTCAAATGTATTACTTGTTGAATCTTTGAACTTCAATTTGCTTTCGGTTGCAAAAATTTGTGATTTGGGTCTTAGATGCATTTTTGAACCAAATGGTGCTATCATTGAAAGTATAGAAGACAAGTCTTTAATTTTCAAAGGTTTTCGATATGGAGATTTGTATTTGGTTGATTTCGGTTCAAAAGACTCTTGCATTTCAACATGTTTGGTTGCTAAAAATTCTTTGGGATGGCTTTGGCATCGTCGTTTGGCTCGTGTTGGGATGCATCAATTAAACAAACTTTTAAAAAGAGATTTAATCCTAGGTATGAAAAATGTAAAGTTCGAAAAGAATAAACTTTGTAGTGCATGTCAAGCGGGAAAACAAGTTGCTAGCACTCATCCCGCTAAAAATATTTTGTCAACATCTAGACCACTTGAGCTTTTGCATATGGACTTGTTTGGTCCATCGGAAACTCAAAGTATTGGTGGTAGTAACTATTGCTTTGTCATTGTTGATGATTTCTCTCGATTTACTTGGATTTTCTTTTTAAATCATAAATCCGATGCTCCAAGTGTGTTTAAAAGATTTGCAAAACGAGTTGAAAATGAATTTGAATTCTCCATCAAGAAACTTCGAAGTGATCACGGTGGAGAGTTTCAAAATTCTGATTTTGTTGAACTTTGTGACGAATCTGGAATCAAACACGAATTTTCCGTACCATATACTCCTCAACAAAACGGTGTTGTGGAAAGGAAAAATCGAACATTAATTGAAATGGCTCGAACTTTATTGGATGAATATAAAACCCCCACTAGGTTTTGGGCCGAGCCCGTAAATACGGCTTGTTATGCCATAAATCGGCTTTATACTCATCCTTTATTAAACAAAACTCCTTATGAGCTAATTATTGGAAGAAAACCAAACATCTCATACTTTCGAGTTTTTGGTTGCAAATGTCACATCCTTAAAAAACGCATGCATCTTGGAGAATTTCAAAGACGTGTTGACGAGGGCTTTCTTGTTGGATACTCGTCAACTAGTAAGGCTTATCGTGTTTTTAACATCATAACCGAATGCATTGAAGAAACATGCAATGTTGAGTTCGATGAATCTAATGGCTCTCAAGAAGAGTATGAAGATATTGAGAATGTAGGAAATGAAGAATTACGAGAAGCTATGAAGAACATGACGATTGGAGATATCAAGCCCAAAGATGAAGATTCAAAGTCCCCCGATCAAGAAAATGAAGTAGCTTCTATGATTCCGAAAGCTCCCACTCAAGTTGATCTTGATTCGGAAATAAAGGAAAATGAAGATCAAACATTGCAAAATCCAAGACTTCATCAAACCATCACTAAAGATCATCCCGTCAACCAAATAATAGGTGATGTCGGTAAAGGTATCCAAACTCGCTCTAGAATTGCATCTTTTTGCGAACATGGGTCTTTCATTTCTAGTATTGAGCCTAAATGCATTGATGAAGCTTTAGCGGACCCGGATTGGGTAAATGCTATGCATGATGAGTTAAACAACTTTACTAGAAATAACGTTTGGGAACTTGTAGAACAACCTCTTGATCACAATATAATTGGTACAAAATGGGTTTTTAGAAATAAACAAGATGAAAATGGCATAGTTGTGAGAAATAAAGCTAGATTGGTAGCACAAGGTTATTCTCAAATTGAGGGATTAGATTTTGATGAAACTTTTGCTCCCGTAGCTAGACTAGAGGCCATTCGCATCTTACTTGCATTTGCATCATGTTTTGAAATCAAACTATTTCAAATGGATGTTAAAAGTGCTTTCTTAAATGGTGAAATTTCGGAACTTGTATTTGTAAAGCAACCACCGGGTTTTGAAGATCCAAAATATCCAAATCACGTCTATAAACTCTCAAAAGCTCTTTATGGTCTAAAGCAAGCCCCTAGGGCTTGGTATGAAAGGTTGCGAAATTTCCTAATTTCACAAGGTTTTAAAGTTGGAAAAATTGATACAACTCTCTTTACCAAAATCATAGACGATGACTTCTTTGTTTGCCAAATCTATGTCGATGATATAATTTTTGGTTCCACTAACGAGTCTCTTTGCCAAGCTTTTGGTGAAACCATGTCCAAAGAATTTGAGATGTCTATGATAGGAGAATTGAGCTTTTTCCTCGGACTTCAAATTAAGCAAATCAAAGAAGGCATATTTGTGAGTCAAAGCAAATACGTGAAGGATTTGCTCAAAAGATTCGGTATGGATGATTCAAAACCAATCAAGACTCCCATGGCTACAAATGGGCATTTGGACTTGGATGAAGGAGGTAAACCGGTAGAACTCAAATTATATCGTTCTATGATTGGTAGCTTATTATATCTTACTACCTCTAGACCGGATATTATGTTTAGTGTATGCATGTGTGCTAGGTTTCAAGCTGCTCCTAGAGAGTGTCACCTAACTGCAGTAAAAAGAATTTTCAGATATCTAAAACATACACCAAACATAGGACTTTGGTATCCTAAGAATGCTAGTTTTGATCTCCTAGGATACTCGGATTCTGATTATGCCGGTTGTAAAATTGATAGAAAAAGTACTTCCGGTGGTTGTCAACTTCTAGGAAGATCATTAGTCTCTTGGACTTCAAAGAAACAAAATTCAGTTGCACTCTCAACCGCCGAGGCGGAATATGTTTCGGCCGGTAGTTGTTGTGCACAACTTCTTTGGATGAAGCAAACCTTGTTAGATTATGGCATAAAAGTCAATTGTGTTCCACTTTTATGTGATAATGAGAGTGCCGTTAAAATTGCCAACAATCCTGTTCAACACTCTCGGACAAAGCACATTGACATTAGACATCACTTTCTAAGGGATCATGTATCAAAAAGGGATATAGTGATTAGTCATGTTTCAACCGAAAATCAATTAGCAGACCTATTCACTAAACCCTTGGATGAGTCAAGATTTAGTAAGTTAAGAAATGAATTGAATGTTATTGATATTTCAAATGTCATTTAATCTCTTACTTATCTTGAATTGATTGTTAGTTTGATTGTATCTAGCATATATACTCTTGGCTATAAAGTTATATATCAATGTAGGCATCTATGCCCATCACTTCCTATTTTGAAGAAAAAGTCCAAGAATTCACCACTTTGTCGTTTTTTTAACAAAATTTGGAGAACACATTAAGGGGGAGCAACTTCAAGATCATTGAATGCTTGTATACCCCAAAATTGTGTACAAAAAGGAAAAATATGCATGTTGTTTATAAAAAGGGTCAATTTTAAAGTCAAAAGGGCTAAAAATGCTAAAATGTTCAAATTATGTTAAAATAAAACAAAATCTTTAAAAATATCTTTCAAAAGTGTTTTCAAAGGTTTTGAAAGTGAAAATAAAGGGTTTCAAGCTAAAATGTTGAATTTTGACAAAATTGAACATCTAAGGATTTTGTTTTGGCCTAAAATGACTTATTTCTATAAATCAAAATTGGTTGAGTTTTGACAAAAAGTTTCTACATGAAACACTTAGAGATCAGTCATTCGAAGACATTTCATGTTAAACGTTTTCTCAAAAGACCTATGGTTTGAAAGTTATCACATTTTGCAAATCGCCTGAAAATGAGCTTTGACACGAAAATACCCAAAATGTGCATTTTGTGAATTTCGCTATTTGAGCCAAGATCTCTTCCATGTTTTGGCTTGAAATAGTATTTAGAATTCATACAAGGCCAAACATCTCAGAAATATTCGAGTTTCATGAAAATTTGACAAATTGGTGAAAAATCGTTCTGTTTTACCCTTTTACCCTAAAAAGCGATTCGGAGGCTCATTCTAAAGTCGATTTCTCTCAAATTTCTCCTCAAAGCTAGCTGGATATATTCCAAACATGATACTTGAGCTTATCCAAAATTCAAATCTCTATTTGAGTCAAATCTGACAAATTTGCAAAAATTTCAGAAGTTTCAGAGGCAAATCTGAACTGACCGGACAGTGTCCGGCCAGATCGGACTTTGTCCGGCCATATCGGACAGTGTCCGGTCAGATCGGACATTGTCCGGCCTGTGCACGTTGGTTCAGTTATTAAAACCTCCCGAAGTCTGTTTCTTCCCCAAATCGATTTCTGGCTTTTGTCTCCTCCTCAGTTCATCCTCTCTCCACTATTCATCCCCTCTCCTCCGGACAAGAGGATTCGTCCGGCCATCTCCCGTCCGGCCTCAGATTTGACCTCCTGTGCATCTTCTCCTTCCTTGGATTAGGTCAGTTTCTCCATTGCTTCTCCTCTGGTTCATGCATTACATCTCATGTCATTCTAGGGTTTGAAATAGTTCAAATGTTTTGCATGTCAAATCTATTTATGGATTCATGAAATTAACATCTAGGGGTGATCACATTTAAGTTGATTTGTGCAAAATAGAGGTTTCTCATGGACATGCATGGTTTAAGTAAATCACTTGCATTCTAAGGATAGGTTTTGGGACAAAATTAACCATGCTTTGTATGAAGATGTGATGATTAAACTGAATCAAATCTGTAAGGTTAAATGTTGGATTCGTATCGGCTTTGTTCATAGTATTTCCCATGCACAAGAGAAGCGATTAGATGAGAATATCATAGATAATTTCCTATGATTACATTAGATCCCTGATTTTGATCAAAGCAATTTGAGTAAAGCAAAACTGAATCAAAGAGCAGAAAAGGGTGATTTAAAGTACAAGCTAGCATCTATTAGTACATGCATAAATAATATTGAGTCATATAAGGACTAGGTCATGCACCCTTTCACACATGAAGACCAACACATGCATCTCATGACACCTTCATTGAGTCATATCATGATCAAATTCTCTATCTTTTCTTTTCATAGTCATTATGTCTGGAAGAATGAAGCAGACTAGCCGTCGTCATGGGCCTGGATCTTCTCAACAGGCTCAACCCATCGACTGGGATTCCTTAGCCATTGATGAGGATGACGCAGCTCAAGCATCTCCCATAGGATCTCCCGTTGATGATTCCGACTCGGATGATAGCAGCAGCAGCAGTGGTGATGAGCAACCCAGGGGCCATCAAACATTCACCGCTAGGGCCATTCGGCGACTTCGTCGAAAGAACCTGTATGAGCATCCAAGGACATGTACTGAAAGAAATTTCTGGAATGCTTTTCAGATGTCTCAATATCACACCAGATTCTCATCCGCCAAAGTCTTTGGGCATCAGGCCATTGATTGGAACTTGATCGAGAGCAAAGTTAACTATCCCTTAAGAGGCAAGTTCATGGCAGTCCGGTTGCTCTCCTTCACCGAGATGAAGGAAGACTGGAAGTGGAACGTGGATGTCATCCGTTCGTTCTTCGCGTCTCTTCATGTTGCCTCGGATCGATCCCACATCATTTTCATGAATAACAACTCAAAAAGGACTCTCACAAAGGCACAATTTGAAGAAGCTCTAGAGATCGAGCATGTTGACAACAGCCTTTTCTCCTTCGATGAAGTTCGAGTTGAAGACGTGGTTCATCTCTTCGACAATCCAGATCCAAATATCGGTAAAGTCTCTCAACTGATTCCTCCGGTGGCAATTCTAGAAAAGCTGAACCGTATGACTGTCTTGCCAAAAACCGGAGATCGTGGGGCTGTCACATCTACCATGCTGCGACTTCTGAGAGCCCAAGTTGATGAGACACCATTCGACATTGTGGAGTTCATGTTCCACGAGATGCAGGAAGTTCAGATGGATATGAAGAGGCTATTGCCCTTCGCACCCTTCATTGCTCACACTCTGACCTATTTTGGACTGCATCGCGCTTCTCGCCCCACTACTATGGAGTATTATCGAATGAAGAGCCTGGGGATGCTCATTCGCTACGAGAACCAAGTTGGACCACCAGATCATGGAGATGAGCCTATGTCTCCAGTCGCAGGAGTTCCCTCTCCACTTCAGTCCTACTCCATCTCTCAGAGTCCTGATGTCTCCGCTCCGTACATGATGATCATGGAGCGGCTGGATCAGATGTCCATGCGATTCGAGACTCGCTTCGATGAGGTTGATACCAGATTGAGCTCCATCGACCATCGCCTCAATGTCATCGAGCCTCGTATCGATTCTATGAGTCAGGATGTCTCTGAGCTGCGGGGACGATTCGATGCAGGCCAGTATCAGCGTCGTCGTCGCGGCGATTCTTCTTCCGATCATCCTCCGCAGTCTTAGATTATCTTACTCCTGTATCTATGATCACTTGTATCTATGTCTACTCTCCTTTTATGGATGTTTTGATGACAAAGGGGGAGAAGTTATGTTATGGATATGTTATGGATATGTGCTGTTATGTTGTTATATCGTTTATGTTGTTATATCGTTTGTCGTATGTGGATGTATTTATATCGTTATGTGATTGTATGAATATGGATATGTCATGCTATATCATGCAATATTTATTGTTGTATGAATGTATGATCATGAAATGAAATTGTTGTTCATATATCCTTGTGTGAGAATTGTTCATATATCATGTTGTGAACCCATTCATGACCATGGGCATAAGATTCAAGGGGAGCATTATTTGCTCACATTCACATTTTTTCGATATCCAAGTGTTTTATGCATAACGGTTGTCATCAATCACCAAAAAGGGGGAGATTGTTGAATCTTGAGCCCTAATTAGGGTTTTGGTGATTAATGACATCCGTGAGATTTGCGACTAACCTTTGTATATGAGACTCAGGAAAATCAAGGAGAAAGCATCGAGGAAAGACAAAGCAAGGCTATCAAGACTTCATGAAGCGAAAACGACGAAAATCTCGACAAAAGTACAAATACCTAAACCTAGCGTCTTCTGGTTTTGAAATTTTCTAGGTTAGATGGTCGTACTATTAAGAGGGGTCTTAGCACAAGACTCTTGATCAACCTTGAAGTTTATAGAAGCATATTTGCATTTGCATTTGCATTGAATCAAATTTGAGTAAAAATTTCAGAGGTCTGTTTTCGTTTTGTACTGGCCGGACAGTGTCTGAAGTGACCGGACAATGTCCGGCCAATACAAACATTTTCAGAACATTGCAATCAAGTGCAACAGAGACAAATACATCTGTCCGGTGCATCTGTCCGATGAAGGCCGGACATTGTCCGAAGTGACCGGACAATGTCCGGTCAATACAAATGTTACTGGGATGTTTAATTAAGACAAATATATTTGTCCAGAGGATATGTCTGAAGTGACCGAACATTGTCCGAAGTGACCGGACAATGTCCGGTCAATACAAATTGTGAGCTATTAAAAAGGCTGTGTTAACAGAGACGTATCTATTTGTCCGGACATTTTGTCTGGACAAATCCCATATGTCCGGTCAATACAAAGTTCTGGAGGTTTTTATTTTAAGTGTCAACAGAGACAAATACATTTGTCCGGACATTTTGTCCGGACAAATCTATTTGTCCGGCGTGTACAAGCTGTTTCAAACAAGGGTGTCAACAGAGACAAATGCATTTGTCCGGACATTTTGTCCGGACAAATACATTTGTCCGGCCTTCACATTTCACTTCAAACGGCTACTGACACTCGTAATTCACGTGAATAACGGTCAAAATTTTTGTACTGACCGGACATTGTCCGAAGTGACCGGACAATGTCCGGCCAGTACAATTTTCGCCCAATCTTCTTGATTTCGACCGTTTTTGTTGAGAGTATAAATAGACCACTGTTGTAGATGTCTTTGACACACCAAATACACTTCATAAACCCTGAGCAACAGTGTGCAAGCTCTCACACATCCATTCTCTAGCAATTAGAATCAAAACTTGAGAATTCTTGAGTGCTAGTTGAGTGAATTTGGTTCCAAGCCTTTTTGCATTTGCATTGTGTTCATCAAGCTTTGAGGTTGATCAAGCAAGGTGCTAGGCTTATTACTCTTGGTGATTGCCGTCACCTAGACGACCCGGGAGGTCCGGCGATCTCTCCATCGACGGTGTGTCGGAGAGGCCCGGCGAGTGGTTGTAAAGGCTTGGAGCTCGCCTATCCGGAGTGGAGAAGGGCTACCTCTAGTGGAATCGAAGCTTAAGCTCAAGCAAAGAGCGCTTCAACGAGGATTAGTGGAAATCGGCAAATTTTCGAGACCTCGGGAAAAACTTGATCTCTTCGGTTACCTCTATTACTTGCTTAATTTTCATTGTGATTGAATTGTTGCTAGTAGTATCATATAAATTGCTTAATCTGAATTAAATTCATTTTCCACACCCTTAGAATATTTGTTATTGCAATCCTAGGTTATTAAACCCTAATTTAGAAGAAAATTTTAAAACCGCCTATTCACCCCCCTTTAGTCGGCATCCTTCGATCAACATGATGAGGAAGAGATAAGGAATGAACTCGATCAGGATCTTCAGAAAGTAAGTCCTCTCTGAAACTCTAATGCAGATCTTTCTTTTATGACTTGATTACCTCGAAACAAATGCATTTCGAAATCCACAGGTGCCTGAGGAAATGCTCCCTCCAAAGAAGAGAATCAGAAATGATGAAAGATCCTCCAGTGGAGCTGCAGCGAAGACTCTAGAGGGTGCTGAGGCATGTGTTGCCACATTGCCCCTTGCAACCCCTCCAGTTGCATCGACTCCACCTTTGGAGATCCACAACAATCCTTCCAATATCCCCTCTTCAACACCTTTGGATCATCAGCTTTTCTTGGATGATCAACTTTCTGGGGTAAGTCGCACACTTCCACATCCAAATCCACTCCGAAGCTTGGCAATCATCTTCACCCTCTCTGCAGGTCGTTATGTCTTTCAAAACTAACCCATGCATGTGCAGGAGGAGAAAGCTGCCTTGCGCAGAACTCTCCAAGAAGAAAAAGAGGCGCTGGAGAAGCGTTCTGAGTAGATGTCTTCTGCCATTTTGCACTTGACAGAGTGCTATGAGGGTTCTCGTGAAGAAGCGCGCAGGTTCCGATCGGAGAGAGAGTATGCTAGGCAGCAGCGAGAACTCTACGATACAATAAGGAACAGCTGCACTCCTTTGCTGAGAGATGATGTGGATAGGCTTAGAGCTATTCCTAGTTCTCTTGGGACGGCCAGTGTAGATCCTACTGATGCCAACACGTCCCTAGGAGAACTTTGTAAATTACTTTCGGATCAAGTCACGCTTTGGTCGCTTGTATCCCTTATGTATGCAAAGATTGTAAGAAATAAGAAATTTCTTTTCCTTATATATCTGGCTTTTCGAATGATTATGTATAATTGATAATCACCAAATGATGTTCTCTGTGTGAAAATGTTAATAAGAAAATACTTCTGTGATCAAGGCAGTTTTTAACTCAAAACGGTCTCTGATAGTAACATTACAGATGGTTTTGATGTCAGGACCGACTGTAATAGTCTCAACGTTCTTTGAACATCCGCAGACATATATATACACCATAACACCATAATATATCATTTTTTAAATACTAACATTGAAAATAAGATAAAACCAAATATGAAAAACATTTTATTCAATCATTTGGTCACGTTTCTAATATTATTGCTACCCGTCCGATTGGTATTGGTGGCTCTTACATGCAGATTCATCATCATATACTAATTCACCAGAGAAACTAGTGGCCGTCGATGGAGTTGCGGCAGCCATCAATGGAGGTTATAGGTTAGGGCTTGTCGTGCCCAGGGAGAAAAATAAGTGGAACAATTCAACTAGTCGAACGGTTCGACTGCAAGCAAAATTCCAGGATATTATAGACGGTTTGGACCTTATCATCGTCTGTGATAGTAGAGCAGACTGTTGATTTTATAATTATCATAGACAGTTATGAAGTAAACACCGAATGTGATAGTAAAGTGGATGGTTTTGAGCTCAGAACCATCTGTGATATTCTAATTATCACCGACGGTTCAGATGTCAAAACCGTCTGTGATAGTTTCTGTGATATTCTGTTCTACAAAAATGCACCAATATTACCAACGGTATTATATAGAACTGTCTGTATTGAACGTGGTATAAAAGGTCTTTTGGCGGATGTTTTGAGCTAGTCGTACGTTCTTGCTCTACATACTGTCCAGTTGGAAGAGATCTGGGCAAGGAAGAGCAATATCTCAAAAGGGGAGCATTTGGGGCCAACAAATTTGAAGATCCAAGGTTGGTACTTGCTCCTAAGGCATACACATTACGTGATTTCATCATCAATATCGATCTCCATTGATTGATCAAATTAGAGGGAGAGGGAGGGGAAGCTACGGTAGCAAATCCTGATTGTGACTCATTTTCGACCTGTAGCTATTTAATTGCTTTATGATGTGTGTTATCCACACCCCCAACTAATTGCTTGCAGTTCAAGTAGTATTTAACTAGTTATACCGCAAACTCCACATCAAACACCATCTAGCTAGATTTATAATTTATTGCGTGTTGATCGTACGTAGAGTATTACTAATTAGCATGTGTATGAATTTAATTAATTGCAGATGGTCCATCGAGACTCGATGTATAATGACAACCGAGTGAGTGAGGAATACATGAATGGTGTTTTAGATTTCCAAAAAGTTGCTGAGCAAGACACGGCGAAGAAGGATTTACCATATATGTACTGTCCTTGCGTAGACTACCAGAATCTTAAGATGTTCACCAACTCATCTCAAATTCTCACCCACTTGATATGACATGGTTTCAAAAAGGGGTACGCATGTTGGGTCCTCCATGGAGAAGAGACAACTGCAGAAACAAATGCCACTCAGGTTGAGGAACAGGACATGTCAGATCCCAACAACGACTTCGATGAGGATATGCCAGAGGATGACAATTTAGATGACATGTTGCGTGATGTGGAAGGAAATTACAGTGAAAGGGAGTTTGGCAAATTCAAGCGCTTGATTGAGGACTCAGAAAAGGCATTGTTCCCTGGTTGCAAGTCAAAGTACACAAAGTTGGCTTCCGTGCTTGAACTGTTAAAATTGAAGGCAAGTAACAGCTGGACCGACAAGAGTTTCACGGCACTGTTGGATCTTTTGGTGGACATGCTTCCAGAAGGAAACGAGTTGCCAAAAAACACCTACCAAGTGAAAAACTGTTGTGTCCTTTGGAATGGAAGTAGAAAGGATACACGCATGCTCTAATGATTGCATCCTTTATCTTAACAACTACAAGGATATGCATGTTTGTCCTGTGTGCGGCGCATCCCGCTATAAGCGTAAGGACCGAACCGACGACGGCGACTGTGCTAAGATAAAGCAAGGACCTCCTGCTAAGGTGTTGTGGTATTTTCACGTCATTCCCCGCTTGCAGTGTTTGTTTGCAAACCGTAAAGAGGCAAAATTATTGCGTTGGCACTCGGAAGACCGGAAGGATGGAAAGCTGAGACACCCCGCTGATTCTTCGCAATGGAGAAACATCGACAGGGAATTTGTTAACTTCGGAGCAGAATTGAGGAATATAAGGTTCGGGTTGAGTACCGATGGAATTAATCCTTTTGGTAATATCAGCAGTTGGCATAGCACTTGACCGGTTCTTTTGTGTATCTACAACCTTCCTCCTTGGTTGTGTATGGAGCGCAAGTACATCATGATGTCTCTACTTATCTCAGGACCAAAACAACTCAGAAACGATATTGATGTGTACCTAGCACCATTGATAGAGGATCTCCTAACAATGTGGAACGAAGGGGTGCATGTATGGGACGCATACAAATGAGAGACCTTCATCCTACGTGCTATGATATTCTGCACCATCAACGATTTCCCTGCCCCTGAAAATTTGTCAAACCATAGTACGAAAGGAGCCAAAGCCTGTCCCCACTGCGAAGATGAGACTGATAGCTTGTGGCTGAAGAATTGCAGGAAAACAGTGTACATGCGTCACCGTAGGTTTCTTCCGAAGAATGACGCGAATTGTAAGAGGAAGACGGAATTTGACGGCCACAAGGAAGATGGTTCAGCCCCGAAGCCTACGCGCGGGAAAGAAGTTTACTCACGGGTGAAGGACATAGACGTTGTGTTTGGAAAGGGTCGTAAATTGAAACCCCGCACGAAGAACACTTGGAAGAAGAGATCGATATTTTGGGACTTACCGTATTGGGAGCATTTAGAGGTTCGTCATTGCATTGATGTCATGCATGTAGAGAAGAATGTTTGCGACCGTTTAATTGGCCTATTGCTGAACATTCCGGGGAAGATAAAGGATGGCGTCAATGTGCGGCGTGACATGATTGAAATGAAAATCAGGCTCGAGCTAGCACCGAGAGAGGACGATAAAGGCCATATATACCTCCCCCCTGCATGGTACACTTTGTGCAAGGCTGAGAGGACAGAACTCTATAAGTGTCTCTATGGTGTTAAAGTTCCATCGGGTTACTCCGCAAATGAGAAAAAGCTTGTGTCCATAGGCGATTTGAAATTGCTGGGTATGAAGTCTCATGATTGTCACGTGTTGATGATACAAATGCTTCCTGTTGCCATCCGGAGTATTCTGCCGCATAAGGTCAGAGAGACGATTACGAGGTTGTGTTATTTCTTCAATGCAATTTCTTGCAAGGTCATTGATCCCGAGGGACTAGATTCTCTGCAGAGTGAAGTGGTTCAAACTCTCTGTCAGCTTGAGATGTATTTTCCTCCGTCATTTTTTGATATCATGGTCCATCTCACCATCCACCTTGTCAGAGAAATCAAGATATGTGGACTCGCGTTCCTACGTTATATGTATCCATTTGAGAGCTACATGTGTGTACTTAAGGCCTACCTGAGGAATCGGTCTCGGCCTGAGGGTAGCATTGTCGAAGGTTATGCAGTGGAAGAGGTTGTTGAGTTATGCGTCGATTACATGGCCGAGGTAGAAGCAATAGGACGTTGATGGTGTTGGCACTATTGGACGGAGAGCCATCACTCCTGATTTCGATATGTACTCGAAAGCTCATTTTTGGGTCTTGCAACACATGACGGAGGTGTCTCCGTACATCGACGAGCACAAGGAGATGCTACGACAAGACAATCCTTGCCGATCCGAGGTTTGGATCACGGGAGAACATAACAGTCAATTCAACGTGTGGATGAAAGTGCGAATCACCGAAGAGTCCGCAAGTGAGAACCTTAAAAGGTTGGCAAAAGGGCCCACGTTTACTGTACATACATGGCACGGATACGACATCAATGGGTACACATTTTACATGAAAGCTCAAGATCGAAAGAGCACTGTACAAAATAGTGGAGTGAGCGTAGAAGCTTTTCATGAGGGGTTCAGCGAGACAGGCCCAACAAGGGTAGTACGTGGATTGAACTCATACTATGGGTTCATTGAAGAAATTTGGGAGCTCGATTACGTACTGTTCAAGATTCCCTTGTTTCGATGCCGATGGATCTAAATCCCACAGGGTGTGAAGGTTGACAGTTACGGTTTCACTTCTGTGGATCTCGATCGAGTTGCTTATAAAGATGAGCCATTCATACTTGCAAAGCAAGCCATTCAAGTCATTTATGTCACTGACCCGGCCAATAAGATGTGGCACGTCGTCTTTCATGGCAAGACAAGGATTGTTGGAGTTGAAAATGTCGTAGAAGAGGAGGAATACAATTAATTTGATGAAATGCCTCCATTTGGAGATGGCGTACAGGTCGATACTGAAGACACCGATGAAACTAGTTACGTGCGTATGGATCACCAGGAAGGTTATACTTTAAAGGTAATCAACCGTCCTCATCTCTCTGTTTCCATCGGTATAGCTTATATATCTCCTCTAATTCTCGTCTTTGCAGGGCCGCGGCAAGTGGAAAGTTGAGGATAACATGGCTGTGTATGTGAAAATTGTCGGTCAAAGTCCCCATTTGTATGTAACATTTATTTGAGCATGCTCCACATTGTATGTTAAATTTATTTGAGCATGCTCCACATTGTAACCAATTTTTAGAGCATTTGGACTCCATTTGAAATATCTGATTGTTCATTTAAAATAAGTTTTTGAGCATTCAGAGTTGCAGAGCTACAGAGTTTCTGGTTGTAAAACTCTACATATTGCGTAGAAGACGTTCAGAGTTAAGGTTCTGAAGTTACGTGCATTCGTGCAGTCACAGTTGGTTCTGAAGTCAAAACCGTCTGTGATAATCTCTCTAGAGATTATCACTAGAGAGATTATCACAGACGGTTATGAAGTTAGGACCGACTGTGATATTCCCAACAGTGTCCGACACTTCAGGTTCTTGACGTGCATTCGTGCAGTCACAGTCGGTTTTGAAGTCAAAACCGTCTGTGATAATCTCTCTAGAGATTATCATAGACGGTTATGAAGTTAGGACCGATTGTGATAATCTCTCTACATGGTACATAGTTCAAGGCGGGCTTTGTCCCACTCATTTCCAGACTTCGCGACTGTTTGCCTTAGCTCTCTTCGCCCTCGCACCATCCTATGCGATCACCTCCATCGCCTCCCCACAGTCTGGCGCGATCACCTCCATCTCCTCCCCACCATCCGTCGCGATCAGCTCCATCGCCTTTCCACCGTCAGGCGCGATCACCTCCATCGCCCTCCCACCTTCCGGCGCGATCACCTTCGTCGCCTCCCCACCGTTTCTGCCATTCTTGGTTAATTATAAGTATATGGGTTGTGTTATAAAATTATTAGTTTCAGATTTACTTAAACTGTTCTCTCTTTCACTTATGTTAGGAACTGATATGTCTGGTGACAAAATGAACCAGTCAGGGAGTCAGAGTGACCTCGCTAGCGATGAGATGCCTGGGCCAGAGGTCGCCGTGTCCAACATGATTCAGTCGCAGAAGAGAAAGGGGTGAGGTCAGACCACATGCGCGCGTCTCGACAAGCGGGAAAAGCAGCATGTATAGTTCGACCACAATGGTGTGCCGGAAGCTCCGGACAAACTTGTTGGTTAGTACTGCTCACTATGCAGCAAAGTGGCAAGAGAGTGGGTGCCCATCACCACCTCCGACTGGGGTCAAGTGCCCCCAGAGTGCAAGGATGCGCTGTGGGAAGAAGTGTAGGCGTCATTTCACATTCCCGAGAATCACCAGTTCACCGTCTGCCGGACGACACTGATGTCAATAAACAAGGCGTGGAGGAACTTCAAGAGCCACCTTGTCAGGCACTATATGAAGGAGTTGAAGACCCCCTTCAATGACTACCCTTTCGTGACTCCCGAGGCATGGCAGCAGCTCGTGGAGATGAAGGGCAAGCCTGACTTCCAGGAGCTTAGTGCGAAGGGCTAGGCTAACTAGGCCAAGAATACCCACCCACACAAACTAGGCACCGGTGGGTATGTGGGGAAGAAGGGGTTGTGGAGGAAGCAGCACGAGGAGGCTTCCCAGTCTTCGACTGACTCTCCTTATGCGAGCATAACGGACGTGCGCGCCCGCAATTGGTGCCGAGCAAGATCGACGATGACCTCCTCCAGAAGCGTCTCTGTGAATAACCCTGCGGACAGGGAAGTGATCGACCGGCTGGTAAGATTGTACGATCACGTACTATCCTCATAACACACATGCAATGGGTTGTATTGCTAAGTTCTCCTGTTGTAGGTGACGTTGAGTGCGCAGGTGGCATCCGGAGAGTTCAACCCAAGGAGGGACAGGGATATCCTCACAGCGGTGCTAGGAAACTGTTGATGATTCGGACTCGGGGTCCTTAGCCGAACTTATGCAAAATTTGTAGGTTGTGAGATCTTTCAGGGTGTCCCTCCGGGAATGTATGATGAATTATGGAGAACCAGAGCACAGAGAGGTTTATACAGGTTCGGCCCCTCGATGGTGGGAATAATAGCCCTACGTCCTGTTGGGATTTCACCATGTATAGTAAAAGGATTTACAGAATGATGGAAAAGATCTTCACAGGCGAAGATTTTCCCTATGTGTTTGTACAAGACAAAGCCTGGAGGGCTTTGTGAAAGCTATCTAATTTATACTACTATTTTTGGGTTGCTTTTGTCTGATCTGGTTCGATCAATCAATCTCTTTCGATCTTCCGATCCCCCTGTTTGATGCTTTGGGCTACCCCTTTATACTGGCTGAAAGGGCGCCAAGTCATAACGGCATCAAACAGTTTCTTAGATGTGGTTTCGTCAACCGCTCTTAACTCCCACGCAGGTTTAACACGTGTTATTCATGGATAACCGCACGTGTTAACCTCCTGACAGTTATTCTCCTATGTGGAAGAATCTTCGGGATACTCAGGATATCCCTGTCACAGGGATAGAATAATCCCACTTCCTCTGGTCGAAAGTGCTCTGACTGCGCGATGTTGGCGGACCGCGCAGCATCTGCAGTCTTCTATTCGTGTATAGTACACGAACTCCTGACCGCGCACTAGCTGCGGTCTGATCACGTAAAGCCTGCGACCTCGTGCTCGTGCTCCTCAGAATGACTTGAGTTCACACCATCAGGCGCTTGTCTGGTTTGAATCTATCCTGAACCAGTCGTACATTTATTTGAACTGACTCGGGTATCAATCCTCGTCAGCTAGCCCCCAAATTTGAAGAGAACGAAGGGACGTGTTTACTTCAAATTTTAAGACTTACATCGGATATTTAACCCGACGCTTCAAATCTCCCACTTAGTGGCGCACTAAGTGTGGCGGTTGGTTCCCCGAGACAAGCTCTGGGTAATATGTGACGGGTAATGATGGCGCCATTGAAACGTTTTTTAACCCGAGGTAAAATTGTAAATGCTTGAAAAACTCAAGGCGTTCGAAAACCGTCACCCTGGCGGCTACAAATACCGAAGCCTTCGGATTTAAAAGCTTCACAACTCCTCTTCCCGGCTAAGTCTCTTTTGAAGCCATCTTCACTTTTCTTCTCATACACTTCTCAATGGCAGACCACAACATCATCGAGATTGAGAGTGATGAAGAAGAAATTTTTGAGCAAGATTTACAGATGCCCGAAGATCCATCTCCTTCAAGGAAGAAACCCAACGTTGACAAAGGATCCTCCAGCAGAACAAAGGTGAAAGATGCATCATGATTCTTTCTTCCTTTAGTTCCTCTAGTTCTTCCTATCCATGCACCTCGGTAGGTCGAACTTTCATCTCCACCTTTGGAGGGACGTTCTTCTCAGCTTTCTCCATTTCATCCCAATACTCCCCGTTTTTGTTCGGGTGATAGACTTTCTAGTTGGAGGGCTGTTACTCCTCGACTAGATGATCCTCAACTTGGGTTGGGGAAGCAATCTTATGGTGGGAAGGCCGCACTTCCACCATATGATGATCCTCGAAATTTATCGGATGATCTACTTCCAGGATGCCTATATCAACCTGTCATATGCAGGGACAGGTAATAATCTCTATCTTCTTTTGCTTGTTGTTATAGTTAGTGTGACTAACTTCTGCAAATGTAGGAGATTGGAGGCCCCAGCGATCAGCCTGCTGAGATCCTGCCTCCCCCCCTCGGACAGACTTTCCAAGGGGAAAAAGGCTCTGGAGAGGAAGACTGAAGAGATGTCTTCGGCGATTCTGCACCTGGCAGAATGTTTTGAAAGATCCCATGAAGAGGCGCGCCAATTCCGTCGGGAGAGGGATCACGCTCAGCAACAGCGAGAACTCTCCGACTTGATTAGGAATAATAGTGCGTCTCTCGTTAGGGATGATGTAGATAGGCTTAGATTAGTTGCTAGTTCCCTGGGGTTTGTGAGCGTAGATCCTACTGACAACAACATGTCCCTAGGAGAACTTTGCAAACTGCCCTCGGATCAGGTCGACGCTTTGGTCGCCGGTATCCCTTTTCTATGTAAAGAATGTCAGAAATAAAGATTTCTTTCTCTTCATATCATATGAATATTCTTTACTACTTCTGTGTGAAAACATGGCCATAAGCAATGTCTTTACGACCACTCATACACAGACAAACTTCAGTTCTACGACCAGAATCACATTTTAACGTTATACCGCGACCAGTACTGATACTGTGATCAGACTTAAAACCGCGGTTAGAACCAAAGTTCGATTTGGAAGATTACCGCGATCAGAACCGAAATTCGATCAGACTATCACTTCGACTAGAATCGGAGCTCAGTCAAAGACATAGTTCTGATTACGCAGTAACCTGATCAAAAAATATTTGTACGTCCAGCAACTGGGTCATAGGATATTTTCAAGATCGATTCGTGAAGGTTTACAAAAAACATGAAGGAAAATATCCTCCGAAAACCTTTGTAGAACTCTTCACGTTTTTGTACCCTCAAATATGAAACAAAGAAGTCCTTTTGCTTCGGATCTGATGCAGGAAAAGTCTAACGGGTTTGCTAGAGGAAAAATCCATTATGGGAAATGAATAAAATATTAAATGGAACGTTACTCCCAGTAGTGCGCCTCCTTGGGCCTATAAAAGGAGCAGGTAGCTTCTTGAGGAAGCCACACACACTAGTACAGAAATGCAGTCTTCTATCGGTAAAAAAAACCCTTCTACTATCGGTTTTTGTACCGATAGAGATAGACACGATAGAACAAGACTGGACATTTTCTATCGGTAAATAACCGACAGAAGAAGTTCACTATTCTATCGGCATATTATGAATCTACCGATAGAAAACCCGTCGTATTCTTACGTCCAGCAGTTCGAAAAGTACCACTATTCTAACGGTTAACTACAAGATTACCGACAGAAAAAAGCTTAGTACTCTATCGGCATATTAGGAGTGTACCGATAGAAAACTCGTCGCTAGCGGATTGAAAAGTACCACTATTCTAACGGTTAACTACAAGATTACCGACAGAAAAAAGCTTAGTACTCTATCGGCATATTAGGAGTATACCGATAGAAAACTCGTCGCTAGCGGATTGAAAAGTACCACTATTCTAACGGCTAATTATAAGTTTACCGACAGGAAAACTCACACTATTCTATCGGCATATTACAAGTTTACCGATAGAAAACTCGTCAATAGCGATTGAAAAGTACCACTATTCTAACGGTTAACTACAAGATTACCGACAGAAAAAAGCTTAGTACTCTATCGGATATGTATGAGTTCACCGGCAGGAAAGGTCAAACTCTTCTAACGGTTAATTTTGATTGTACCGATAGAAAAAAGGACAGTAGTCTCTCGGTTGTTGATGAATTTACCGATAGAGCAATCACATATACAGTACTTTATTTGCATCACAATACAGTACATTCACATATACAGTACAGATGCAATACAGTATAGATTGGATACACAATACAGTACAGATGCAAGGTAAATTCACAGAACAAATTCACACATTAGGCAGTTATTCACATTTATTCACATATGTATGGACAAATACAGATTGCAATCCAATGTGGACATTTATTCACATATATATATTTATTCACATGTATATGAACAGTCTATGCAGAGTACACCAAAAGGAGAAAATTGTCATGCTGGATGGTTGGCTGCTACTTCCTCCATGACATATTGTGCCCAGATTTGTCGAAGATATATAATCTTTGCATTTTCATATTGGTCTTTCGACATGGCGATCTGCAAGCATGTGTGCATACTGAGTAACTAACTTCGATCCTAATTTAGAACGTGACACCCATTTTTGAAATTTGAGTTAGCTATCGATGCTTACCTGGGGGAATCGGGAAAAGTTTGTCTGCACTAGGTCGTACATGTAGCGCAGCACATAAAACCCGCATTCCCACGATTGCGGCTGCTGATGGCACTGAGATAATTGCATATGCGAATACATGTTAGCTATATATTGTTTCCATAAACTAATTAAGCATAAACAAAAAGTCTCGTGAGTACCTCATATTCTTTCCAAGCTAGTAGGGAGCCCTGCGGTGCGGCATGCTTCCCTCCAGCGGACACATATTTATCAAAAGCCCTGCATTTCAGTTAGTATTGCCGGTTAATGTATTATCATTAGCTAGTGAGGTCAAAATTTAAATCAAACATATAAGTTACTTACGCCCCCATATTCCCCTTGAGCACATATTCCATCGATAATCTGTCACGCATCGAATCGAGGTAGTACACCTCGTTCCTCGGTGGACAGATCACGATGAGGATCCAGTGGCCCCTGCATTGTACGTAAAAGAGGACCGCTAGCTCAAAGTACATCTCAGGTGTCACATACAAGATTGAGTTAAATTAGTACGAAATGCACTAACCTTTGGTGGTACGGCACCAGAATGAAGTCCCTGTCCTGCTGCGCCATCAGCGCGTTGGATATGTACTGCTCAGCGTGCGCGGCATCCTGCTCTAGCATCGTGAGGCTTATTTTCTCTGGGTCGAGGAAACCCACCTTGTCACACGCAGCCTCCGATGCTAGCCTGTACATGCACCTGCATGCGAAGGACGAGATTAATATTAATTTCACAGAAAGTTACTCAGTATTCAAATGAACTGCAACATTAATGCAGAGTTAGCAAACAGAGTTAGAAAACAGCAATACATAGCATCAGCAAACTCACAGGACTCCAGTCCGTATGATGGACATATCGAGCTCCCGCCAGTTGTAGAGGTCGAACAGATCCTCGTGTGCCACGGATATAGTCCCGGGCTCACGGTGGAACTGCCCAGGCCTGTAGGGAACTAAGAAGTTCAGGCTGCGCCGAGCTCGATGTAGGTACCAGTCGTGGAGGTCTCTGGTTGATCGATCCAATTTCCGCAAAGATGCCTCCGACAGGAGTGGGAGCGCGTTCGTGAACGTCCGCGGCAGTCCCTGTCGCCCTTTGCCCTTGCCTTTGCCGCCCTTGCCTTTTGCCGGGGACTGAGCGCGTACCTTCGAAGGCAAGGGCGAGGTGATGGCGGCTTTCTTCCGAGGTGGAGGCGTGGATGCGCTGGGTGGGGTCGAGGCCGTCTTTGATGTGTCCAGGTTCGCACGAGATCGGCCCTCATGCCCCGAGCTGGGGGCGCAGTCCCCTGGTAGTCCCGCGGCAGGCCACTTCAATTAATGAGCACGTATGTTAGATTATGCAAGTTGAGTGTACTGAGTAGGATGTAATCTAAAATGTGTAGGATTTACCGGTTGTATTACAAGACACTTCTTGGGCCACTGTACGTAGGAGCCCACTGCCTCGGCAAGTGTCTGCAGTTCCTCTGTTGGGACTGGCAACGGAGAATCGTTGTAGCCCGGCATGGCCATGTCCACCTGTACCTTTGCGAAACCCAACCGCAGACGTACACAGTGGACCCGGACATCTGGCCCAGACGGATATACGAAGCCGTGTCCAACCACTTCCTGCCCGGCGCCTACGTGATTCTGTAGGATGCAGCCCTCCGGCCCCTGCAAATTTGTAACAATTAAAATAGGTTAGCGAAACAACTCTAACAGAATGGGAGTGGCATCAACTTAAGTGCACAGATGAAGGCTTGCAGTACCTCAAGTAGATCCACTGGATCCGCGAGTACCTTCGAAGCGCAACTGCTTATCCGACCCCGCGGGGTACCGTCGTCCTGGGGATCCGCATCTAAACTCTTGGCCAGCAATGTTTCTCTCAACCGTGCAAACTCTTCCCTCATTTGTGCGACCTCGGTCTGCACCTCAGACTGTACCTCAGCCCGTATCTCAGCCCGCATCTCCGCCCGTATCTCCTCCCGTACCTCAGCCCGTATCTTATCGGAGAGGTCAGCTTCCTTTTCCTTCCAGGTGCGGGCCTTCTTCCTCGGTGGAGCCGGATCTACGAAACCGGCCTTCCACGACACAATGGCTCCCACGGCCCGTGTCCGCCCGGGATGCTCCTTATTTCCTAGAGCTCGGGTGAGGATGTCGTTCTCCCTCTGCGGGGTAAACAATCCCTCCGCTGCGTCCTTCTCAAAAGAGATCTGTTACATTTGAAGGTACCTTGTGAGACAAATTGCCTTATATACACTTGTGCGCACACAGTTTACGAGGTTAGCCAACTTACCATTCGCCTCACAACGTCGGCGTCCCCAGGGGTTGCGAACTGCACAGACCCCGTGGACGACACGGACCCCCTCCCCCTCCACCATCGCTTGCACCTCTCATCCCTGATCTCGGAGAGCGGCAACTCAGGGGTGTCCATGACAGGATTTTGTTCGTCTTCCTTCTTCCACTGTTCCTCCTTCCCCGCATAGCCCCGGGATCCGAGCCGATGCGGGTGGTCGTTCCTCTTCTGGATCGCCCTATTCTTCTCGCTAAGGGCCTTGAACTCCTCAGTCCCCTTCTGCTTGGTGAATTCCTCCCATACCTCCTCCGATATGAAGGGGTACTTCTCGCAAGGAGATTTCCCCGCAGCTAGGAAGTTACTGACGAGCCAGCTCTTAAAGGTTTTCCATGTTCCGTTCATGTCCTTCAAGCAGGCAGTCCTAGGTGTATCGTCGGGGATGTTCCACTTAGCCTGTTTCTGAAAAATGCATACAATTAATCACGAGTTAGTTAAACTTTAGTATAAGCCAAGAGAACGTGATTACGAAAGAGTTCAGCGATTTCAGTTCATTTAACCTTCACTTCCGCCCACAACCTATCCCTCTCGTCCGCCGTCACGTCCTTCCAGCTCTGGACGGTGATCTTCACCCTTTCTTTCGCCAACAGCCCAACGTAGGCCGCGTACCTCCCAGCATTCTTTCCAATCGGCCTCCCAAATTGGTTGAACTCACAAGAAAGATCAGTGCGTTTGGCCAAACGCCCCAACGTCGTCGCGCCTCGCCCCACCCTCTTGCGCTGGGATGTAACAGCCCCATCTTCAGTAGTTACGATGGGGTTGGCCCTAGTCGAACCACTAGTACCATCCGATGAAGACGACGACATGTCTTCCCCTACAAAACCTTCAACAAACCATATATATGGCAATTAATTCGCCTTGGACTTCCATAACTCAGCCCAGGACTGGAGACTAACTAGGGCGGCAAAAGGGAAAATAATACAAAAAGAAAGACATGCATAAATTACTTACTGAACTCTTCAGAAATATTTTCTATCGGTAAACACATGAGCTGCCGATAGACCATAACAATTACCTCCACACAAGACAATTTTTCTATCGGCAAACACGTGAGATACCGATAGAACATAACAATGTTCTCTACATATGGAATTTTGTTGACAAGCCACCATTCACTGTCATCACATAACATTCTCGATGATTTGCTACACTAATATTCATGGGCCAGCATTATTATTTCACACGTAAATATGCACACAAGCATCTAAGTGCTACTGTGCATAATCTTTAGCCTAGCCTGTATGTGAGTCATCAGGACTTCACAGCTATTAGGTTGGGAAAAGTCATGTATATAGGCATTTGAAACATATACATCGAAGACCCATCGACATTGCCATATATTCATACGAAGTGAGTAAAAATTCCCAACCAAACTAGTACATTGCATGGCTCATGTCCTTCCAGATCCAAATTAAGTTTTACTACTTGTGCAGAAAATTTTCTATCGGTAAACACATGAGCTGCCGATAGAATATGTGTAAGAACACCTCCAACATATAATCTGCATTACATGGCAGTTGGATACAATTGATCACACATACAGCAGTATAGAGAAGTTAAAATCTCAAAACAGGTTCATTACAGCACTGGAACATATTATGTAAACCCTAATTAAAATCAACATTGCCTGCGGAATGTACATAAGCCAACACAATAGGGAACCCTAGTGTAATTGCAAAACTCCAAGAATTAGTACGTGCAAAACACTAGGATCAAATAAAGAAGATGCTGGAAATAGAACGACGAATTAGGGTATTTACGGCGGCGATCAGTTCTGGTGATGCAGAGGCGGTGTAGAACGTAGCAGCAGCGGGCGAAGGACGAAAATAAGAACCGGTGGCAGTGACGAACCAGTGTCCAGCCGGCGATCGTCGTGTGGGAGAGAGGAAGTGAGTGCTCACGGCGGAGGTTGGGGTTTTCTTCGCTCTCGAAGAGACGCAGTGCTCTAAGGTGGAACTGTTCGAGTGGAGGGAAACTAAAGGGCCGTGTACGAGAAATAAAGTAGCGGAGGAACTTTTCTATCGGTATAACAAAATGATACCGATAGACTTATGTAATTTTCTATCGAAACAACAAAATAATACCGATAGAAAAAGTAAATTTCCGTCAGAGTTATGAAAAGGTACACAATTTAACATCAAACAGACCGTGGTTGAAAGCTGCAGAATGTTAAAGAAAGAGGGAAGATAGCCGGAAAATTGGAAAATTGACATAAAAAGAAATTGTTCATTCATTGTTGTTTTATCACTTACATAAAAAATAAAACCCAAAATGCTAGGTCAAGGGGTGGTCTTAGCGCTGGCTGCATGTAGAATAGAGTCAGTTAGACTTGCAGCCAGGACGCAGGACTCCTCTAGCGACAAGTTGTCCCTACGATCAACTACTACCGCGTCAAGAAGGCCTGCGACCTCCGTCAGCTTCGCTATGGTATCCTTCATAGTCAAACCGCAGCCAGCGATGGTCATATCCGCGGCTTTCTTCTCCTCGCGAAGACGCCTCGTCCTCGCCCTAGCATTGTCACCATCCGTCTTCATGCGCTTAATGCGCTGGAAGAGATCGTCAAGGTCAAGCCGTAGCTGAGTGTGCTTGTCTGTAAGGAGCTTGTGCTCCTCCTGGAGGGCCCTCAGGTCAGCCTTCACTTTGACAGTGTCTTCCACGGCTACCATTCCCTGTGCAAATCAACAGGTCAAGAATGAACTGAACATGGATTAACAATACAGGGGTAAACCGAGGAGATTTAGAGTTCTTACCGGGGAGGCCGTGGATGACGATCCCATGGAGGTTGCCATTGTGAAAGAGAAGATGAGGAGTCCAACCGTTCGAGAATTAGAAAAACAACAAAATACCGCGACGCATGGCGAGGTACTTATAGAGTTTCCAAGGCGACGCATGGCGACACGGTTGAGAATTCGAAGCGGCAGAGTATTCTTCTATCCGTAAAAACAGGAAAAAAACCGTCAGACAACAAATACCGTGAGACAAATGAATTTATTCTAACGGTAAAATAGAACAATACCGATAGAAAATGTTTTGAAGTGCCTGAGAGAAGATGTCCTTCTCTATCGGTATAAATAACAAAATACTGTCAGAAAAAAGGGATTTTTGAAGAGGCTGCGATGAGATTTTTGCAAGTGCTATTTGAAGGGAAGAATTAAATATTTACAGGATAAAGGTACTGTACATGTTAGAACTCATGCTGTGGAGTAAAATTGAGATGTATTAATGCTGTGAACTAGCTTATCATTAAATTCTAAAGAAAAATGTACTGCCTGATGTATTAATGATAAGTTCCTCACCTTGCTGCAGAACTTGTGGGCTGTTTGCTTGGCATTTATCCCTGAAATAGAAATTAATCATCAATGGTTCTCAACCCATAATCCTTCTTCGTGGTCATCTCGCAGATACGTTGTTTCGTCGATATCTTCAGTACAGATAGATTGAATGTCCTCTAAAAATGGAGGTATTTCATCGAATTGGTTATACTCCTCTTCGTCGACAACATCTTCGACCCCAACAATACGTCTCTTGCTGTGGAGGACAACATGCAAGTTTGGATTGGCCGGGTCAACGATGTAGAATTACCTGTGTGGCTTGCTTTGCAAGTATGAATGGATCGTCTTGGTGTCCGACTCTACCAAGATTGACGAGAGTAAACCCGTAACTGTCAACTTGAACACCTCGAGGGATTTCGACCCATTGGCATCGAAACAGGGGAATCTTAAGTAATCCGTAATCGAGCTCCCATATTTCGTCAATAACACCGTAATATGAGTTCAGCGCCCTTACTGACCTGGCATCCTCGGAAATAGCAAACAGTGTCACTCCGCTACATTGCGTGCTACTCTTGGCGTCTTGAGCTCTTGTGTAAAATGAATACCCATTGATGTCGTACCCCTGCTAAGTCCCTACAGTGAATCTTGGGCCTCTAGCCAACCATGTCACAGTTTCACTTACGGAGCCCTCGGCAGCTCGCGTGACTCTTTCTTGGATCCACTCAGCAAATTTCCTGTTATGTTCTCTGCTTACCCAAACGTCTGACTTCGAAGGATTCTGTGACCGTAACATTACCTTGTGCTCGTGTATGTATGGCTCGACCTCCGTCATGTGTTGTAAGACCCAAAAATGTGATTTTGCGTACACATCACGAGCGGGGACGATAGCTTTGAATCCAATCGTTCCAATTCCCTCAAGCCTACCCTCGTGTCGGGACCTAGGAACACCAATTGGGTCAACCCCGACCATATAATCTGTGCAAAATTCAATCACCTCCTCGGCGGCATAACCTTCCATGATACTCCCCTCGGGTCGACGACGAGTCCTTACGTATCCCTTCAATACACCCATAAATCTCTCAAATGGATACATGTAGCGCAGGCACACAGGTCCACAAAACTTAATTTCTCTGATAAGGTGAACAATCAGATGGACCATAACATCAAAAAAGGATGGAGGGAAATACATCTCGAGCTGACAAAGAGTTGTAACCACGTCGTGTTGCAAAGCGTCCAGTCCATCGGGATCAATTACCTACGAGGACACAGTTGCGCCAAATATTCATATCAGAAAAATCTTCTCATTAAGCTCCACAAATGGAGGTAGTGAACTTATAGTACGAGTGCACGTACTTACCTTGGAAGATATTGCGTTGAAGAAATAACATAGGTTTGTGATTGTCTCTCTGACTTTAACTGGGAGAATGCCTCTGATAGCAATGGGAAGCATCTGTGACATCAAGACATGACAGTCGTGGGACTTCATGCCAACCAGTCTTAGGTCCTTCATAGACACAAGTTTTTTCAAGTTCGCGGAGTACCCACATGGAACTTTAACACCGTGCAGGCACCGACAGAGTTCTGTTTTTTCGCTCTTGGACAACGTGTAGCAGGCCGGGGGGAGGTATGTACGCTTTCCATTCTCTAAAGGTGCAAGCTCAGTCCTTATCCCCATTTCCACCATGTCACGACGAGCTTTCACACCATCCTTTGTCTTTCCCGGAATGTTCAACAACAAACCAATCAAACTGTCACAGACATTTTTCTCTACATGCATGACGTCAATGCAATGTCGAACTTGTAAGTGCTCCCAGTACGGTAGATCCCAGAGAATCGATCTCTTCTTCCAAACATTTTTTTCTCGAGGTTTAGAATGCTTACCGAACTCAACTTTGATGTCGTTCACGCGTGAGTAAATCTCCTTACCGGTCAGAAACACTGGAGCTGATCCCTTCTCAGGCTTCCCGTTAAATGATTTCCTCTTCTTACGGTACGTGTGATGCACCGGAAGAAACCTGCGGTGACCCATGTACACTGTTTTCCGGCAGTTTCGCAGCCAGATGCTCTCAGTTTCATCTAGGCAAATAGGGCAAGCCTTGGCTCCTTTCGTACTATACCCCGACAAATTGCCGTAGGCAGGAAAATCATTTATGGTGCAAAATATCAGGGCCCGCAAGATGAAATTCTCTTTCTTGTATGCATCCCACACCTGCACACCCTCGCTCCACAATTTCTGTAAGTCCTCGATTAAAGGTGCTAGAAACACGTCAATATCATTTCTGGGTTGTCTGGGTCCTGAGATTAGTAACGCCATCATGATGTACTTGCGCTTCATGCATAACCAAGAAGGAAGATTGTAGATGCATAAAAGAACCGGCCAAGTGCTGTGCCGGCTGCTCATATTACCATGTGGGTTCATACCATCTATACTCAGCCCGAACCTTACATTCCTAAGTTCGCCGCCGAACTCAGCAAATGTTCTGTTGATGTTTCTCCATTGAATAGAATCAGCTGGGTGTCTCAGTTTTCCGTCTTGTTTCCGGGCTTCAGCATGCCAACGCAAGTGCTTCGCGACTTTCGGATTTGCAAACAGCCGCTTCAATCTAGGTATCACAGGCAAGTACCACACAGTTTTTGCCGGGGGCCCTTTCCTTACCTCGTGACGTTCACTGTCAATCCGGTCCCTACGCGTATACCTCGATGCGCCGCATCTTGGACAAACATGCAAACTGGAGTACTCGTTACGGTACAACACACAATCATTTGGGCATGCGTGTATTCTTTCGATTTCCATTCCCAACGGACACAACAGTTTTTTGGCTTGGTAAGTAGATCTTGGCAACTCATTTCCCTCTGGAAGCATGTCCGCTAGAAGATCTAATAGTGCCGTGAAACTCTTATCACTCCAACCGTTTCCTGCCTTCAAGTTATATAATCTCAGCACAGAAGACAGTTTTGTAAATGTTGCACATCCAGGGAACAGAGGCTTCTCAGAGTCAGCAATCAGTTTCTCAAATTCACAGAAGTCATTTTCGTTGTAATCTTCCTCTACATCACGTAACATCTCATCTAGATTGTCATCATCATCATCTACGTGCACATCGGAATTAACATTACCAAAATTGGGATGATCATCGATATTATTGCAATCCACATCCGAGTCGTGCTGATTGGTAGTAGTGGTGCTTGTTTCCTCAAGATCTTCGCCATGCCATATCCAACGGGTGTATCGCGCGTTAAAACCACGACGAATCAAATGACTCTTAATTTGATCAGAGTTGCTAAACCTCTTCAAGTTCATACAATCTGTACAAGGACAGAGCATATTTTTCTCTCCCTTCCTCTCCTTTTGTTGCTCAGCAAATTTAATAAACTCATTCACACCATCCAAATATTCAAGAGTAGTACGTTTTATTCCATACATCCAATATTTCCTGTCCATCTATAATTAACAAAATTTAACGAGTAAGCCATGCATGAAACCTGCCCGATTAAGTTATGTATATGTACATGTACAGCCTCTTACAACAGATACATGTGTTGAACCCTAGCCTGACGAAATTAACACTAATTAACCTAGCTAACTACACAATACAAGCTAGTTAGCTCCTAAAACATGACGCATTTCTAGCTACCAAGCTCCCAAGCTTAGAGCTACAAACTTGGAACTACACAATACAGCTAGCTTGCAAGTAGAGAGGAAGGGAGATCTAGAGGGAGAGAGAGATAGGTGTCGACGATTAAGCATACCTTAAAGAGAGGGGCGCAATCAACTTCCCTCCAGCCTGCGCTGATCACCCTAGCAGTGTAGCTGGAACTTTCGTCACAAACAGAGGGACACAGAGTGCAACAGAACAAATTAAAGAGCAGCTCAGCAATGGTCGACTGGGGTTTTCCTTATAATGGACATTTTTCTAACGGTAAATACATGAAATAACCGTCAGACTAACTTAGGTAATTTGCCGCTCACATATTCTATCGGTAAAAACACACACATACCGTTAGAGAATATACATTACTGAGCAAATATATGTATTTTTCTATCGGTAAATATGTGCATTTACCGTTAGAATATGCATGACTAAACAAATATATGTGCTTCCTATCGGTAAATATGTGTATTTACCGTTAGAATATGCATGACTGAACAAATATATGTATTTTTCTATCGGTAAATATGTGCATTTACCGTTAGAATATGCATGACTAAACAAATATATGTGTTTCCTATCGGTAAATATGTGTATTTACCGTTAGAATATGCATGACTGAACAAATATATGTATTTTTCTATCGGTAAATATGTGCATTTCCGTTAGAATATGCGTGACTGAACAAATATATGTGCTTCCTATCGGTAAATATGTGTATTTACCGTTAGAATATGCATGACTGAACAAATATATATGTTTTCCTATCGGTAAATATGTGTACTTACCGTTAGAGGTACTGTTACCAAACTGGGACAAACATGCACATGCCATTTCTCACATTCAAGGAATCATATCAATGTAACATCAAACAGATCTTACATCAAACGGATCTTAACTAGAAGATAAAGCAATATATTTCAAGAAATGCTAATTTGTGGATTAACTAGGAGACACAAAAATACTTTTCGTAGGTAGTTGGGACTTCATCTTGCCAAAGAAATTACACATGCCAGTTCACAAATTCAGGTACAAACATACACATGCCAGTTCACCAATACAAATTCAGGTACAAACATACACATGCCAGTTCACAAATTGAAGTGCATGTCTGAAACAGCAGTACAAATACACACCTACCTACCAATACAATTAAATACACAAATGCTCCCTGCACATTCAAGTTCATGTCCCAATTAGCAATACATGATACACAAATATACAACAATATACAAATACAACAATTCACACATTCGATGTATATTACAAAAGCCACGTCTGAAATTAACAACAGATCACGACGAGGACCCAGTGGCCCATACATGCATTTTACATAAAAGGGAACCTTTGCAGGTTGCCACAATGCAACTACCGACTACAAGTTAGACCTGATACATCACAAATCCATTCATCCAAAACAGCAAATGTCTGAACCACATTGGACTTAACCATAGGAGTTCAGTTCGAAGACGCCCGAGGAGCTGGAACTGCCGTCGACATACATTTGTACGTAATGGTGATTTCCTCGGACTCAAACTCGATCAACTCAACTCAACTCAACTCAACTCCATTAACAAAAAGAACCTACCTTCCAAGATGTTGTTCTGTGTAGTGATGGTGTAGAATGGCTGTGCAAATAACAACAATTCTTCTTCTCCAAGCAGGTAAGCATCTGGCCACAAGCTGGTGCATGCAAAAACATGTAAGATGCTTTCTATAGGTCCTGATTTGAGAAACACGCCGGGCTTAAGCATCTTCTCGACCGAGCCAACCAAGATCTCGCCCTTCACGTCCTTCCAGCTCTCGACGGTGATCTTCACCTTTTCTTTCGCCAACAAGCCAACGTAGGCAGCGTACTGCGATGAAGAACCAGTGAAATACGTTGCCCCTCACGAGCATCATCCAAGGACCTGAACAGATCATAATCATATTGAAAAGAAGACACATCAAAATGAAGGATACAAAAAAAGCAGAATTATTGCCATAATCGGATTAGAATAATCTAACAATATTGCAGAAATTTTACGTACCTTCCTTGGGATGCCGACATCTAGAGGGCGTCGATGGAGGTGCGGAGGTGCAGCGGTCCCCTGTAGAGGTGCGCCGGCCGTCCATGGAGCTTACGGGTTAGGACTACGAGCCCAGATGAACTGTGAGAATGAAAGAGACATACCCGTGTATTTATACAATTATATATTTTCTATCGGTAAGAAAACAGAATACCGTTAGTAATAAAAACATCTGTAGAAGCCGAATGGTTCTATCGGCACAACAAATATTACCGATAGGAATTTTTGTACATACTCTATCGGTCTGTACGTACACTACCGATAGAATATTACTAGTGTAGAAGGCCAACAGTTCTAAGATATTTTGTGCAATATTCTACTGGTATAAACATGCATTACCGATAGAATAAAACTATTAGAAGACGAACAGTTCTAAGCAATTTTCTATATATTCTAACGGTAAAAGAATCCATTACCGATAGAATAAAAATATTTGTAGAAGGTCAACTATTCTATCGGTGAACTACATATTGCCGATAGGAACTTTTAATATATTCTATCGGTATATTCATACAGTAGCGATAGAATAAGTCTAGTTGTTGAAGTCGACCAGTCCTATCGGCGCACAACATTCTTCCGTCAGTACTTATGCATCTCTTCTAGCGGCAAATATGTTCATCACCGCTAGAGTAAATCATACTATTTATTCTATCGGTAAGTTTCTTAGAAACCGATAGGGAAAATACATCCGTCGGGCTTTTTTGCCCGCGAGGCACATTTTCTATCGGTTTTGTGCTGTTTCGCTAATAACCGATAGAAGATAGGGGTTAGTAGACTGCATTTCTGTACTAGTGACAGCCAGAAACTTGCCTTAGAACTTCTGCCGCACAAAACCCTCATTGTTCACCACTTCCATCTTCCCCAAAGTCGCCATCTTTCCTCACGATCTTTCGCAAGAAATGGCGTCCTGGAGCCGATAGGTTCATCACACCGAGGAGAGCCTTATGGCACTGGAGAAGGAAGAGATCCTTCCTCCACGGCTGCTAATCAACTGGCGGCCCGCAGAGAAGGACCAAGAAACCCCAATCGTCCAAGAGGGCGAAGTGGTGGTTTTCGAGGAATACCTGCGAGGCGGGTTCTGATTCCTCGAGAGTCGGTTCCTGAAGGGGATCTTGGAGCATTACGGGTTGGAGTTGGTGAATCTCCACCCGAATGCGGTCTTAATCCTAGAAGTGTTCCAGCATTTGTGCGAAGCTTTCGTCGGAGTGCATCCCAGCGTGGATCTCTTCCGGCGTTTCTACTACTCGGCGTGGTCGAAGAGCGCCAACGCCGCCGGATGTATCTACTTCCTGATAAGGGAGAAGAAAGAGTATCCCTTCCCACCCCTGCGAGACTCTGTGCATGGGTGGTACCAGAAGTGGTTTTACTGCACCCCTCCATCTGAGAGTGGGCGGTGGTTCGAGAACTCGCGGCCAGAGAAGCCAAGCGAGTTGGATTCTCCCCCTGCTCTGAATGCAGAATACATGAAGCACGCCGAAGTGATTCTTCACTTGGTCCAACAGGGACTAACAGCTCGCGACATTGTACGCGACTTCATGAAGAATCAGGTAAGCCCCCTGCGCGAAAGGGCTCATTCGGCTTGGGAGATAAAGTCTATGGCGGACAACACCCTGGATTACAACAACGGTACGTGACTTCGACAGCGAAATCTTATACCTTTGCTTCATACTTACTAACTGGTCTGCTGGGGACACAGTCCTGCCTTCATCCGAAATCGAGAGGCGGACAAATTACCTCCTCAAGGCCTACAGTGCCGAAGTGGAGGGACCCAAGGGATCGCCTCGCCCACAAAGCTTAATCCACGCCGGCAGCGACCTCAAACAGGAACGTCGAAAGGTATGTTACGTTTCGTCAAGTTCTATTCGTAAGTCTTATGTATGTCTTGTACTAATAAGGACATCGGAATGACACAGCTCTTGGGGAGATTCGCCGAGGCGACGTTCCCGAGCGAAAACGTCAGTCTCCTGGGAAAGCCGACGATGAAGAATGTGAAGAAGATCTCTTCGAAGCCCAGGGCGAGAGATCCTGTCCCCAAGAAATCCAAGAAAATCCTCGGGGAAGGGTCATCGCGCAGAACTCCCCTTACCGCAAAGAAAACTGCGGTAAGATATCATATGCCTCCTGTTACCCCAGGTACAAACTGGAATCACTTCTTCGTCGTATAGGGTGAAAGGAGTGAGGAGGAGGAGGATGACATTCCTCTAGTCCACCGGAAGAGGAAGGTAGCGACTTCTCAATCCAGCGAGACACTACTCTGCCCTGTCGAGACGGAGGCAGCTACAGCGAACCCCGCGACCACTGCGAATCCCGTGGTCGCGGGCGAGATCCCTACTCTTGAAGCCCTGGAGGCTTCAGGTTCTGTGACTTCTCCCTCCCTGGTCGAAGGGACGATTACGGTAAAATTCCCCGCGATCTTGAATTTTCAACTTCATCTGCATGTGTGTTTACCGAGTTACACTTATACAGGGAGAAGAAATTCCTCCCATGACTCCTGTGAGTCCCAAGGAGGCGAATACTCCACTCCTGAGGACAGGAGCGGAAGTAACAGAGCAAGACTCCGCGACCAACCCCAGGGTCGTGGATGATGTGCCAGCTCCAGCAGTCCAGGAGACATCCAGACCTTCGGTGCATCCCTGCCAATCGAGCGGGTTACCTCGGTATGAGTTCTTACCATTCAGGTCTTCATCATTCCTTATGCATATACTTACAGGGTGATATACATAGGGAGAAAAGGTCTTGTTCACGAAGAGAAAGACCAGGACGGACAACGACTGTCCTCTTTCTCTCGGGGAACCATCTTTGAAGTCCCAAAAGCTAATGGGATTTCAGTTAAGGTAAGAACTCCGTTATGTTTGTTCTGGATCAGGTTATAGCAACCATCAGTGAGACTGACAACCTCTTTTTCTTACTTAGGTGTAGAGCCACAGCACCTAACCCTTCAACAGCCTCGGCGAGGGCTGAAGTCTTTGCCGGTGTCGAAGCTTCCGGTGAAGAAAGCTCTGTCCCTTCGGTCCAGGAAGTCATCCGGGCCGTTGGGGATGAGTTTGTTGCGGAGACCCAATTGCAGGCGTTGAAACCTGCAACCGAGGTTCAGCAGGCGTATCCACCTACTGCTCCCGTCGAAGATGAGGCAAGTCCCTTGACTAGGCCTCCAGGCATCCTGAAGGACAAATCATTTCGGGAATATACAGAGGTATGTTGAACATCCCTAATGATACCTGAGCTTTGCATAGAACACAACTGACTTCCCTCTGTGTCACAGGAACTATCCCGTATGACAGCTAGATCGATTGCTATGGTGGAAAGCATCGAGGCCATACAAGAGAAGAGAAACTGCTTGCAAGAGTAAGGGGAAATGCTCTTTCGTTTGCATGAATACAAATTTGGTATGACAATTGTCTTTTTTATCGGAGGGAGGTTGCTTCCCTGAAGAAGAGCCTTGCCGATCGGGAAAATGACGAGCTCAGAGCGGCCACCACGATTTCGCATCAAGAGGCCGAGCTCAAAGAACTGCGATCGCAGCTCTCAGGTAAGCCAACTTCCGACCAGAACGACTTAACTTTGTCGTTTAGACTGTTTACAACGATCTCTTTATCGCAGCACAAGCAAGTCAAATAAAACAACTTGGGCAAGAGAAGACATTCCTCCAGTTGACCATTGACTCTATCAGGAGGGTGAATAGAGACCTGAGCCTATCCATCTTCGAAAAGCTGAAGATGGTGGCCCGTCTTCTAAGGGCTGATGTGGTCGAGACCGCAACAGATGACCTTAGCCCAAGTAATTGGCCAAAACTGGTCATAGCCCAAGTGGATCACTACTCGAGTATCTTCCTGAAGATACACGGCGACAACAAGAGGCGATCAGAACTAGAGTCCAATCAGCAGCCTCCGCCATTCTCTGCCGGTTTCGTCTCCACCATGGCCCAGATCTGGATTTGAATCCACTGGTAGAAACGGTAGAGATCGAGAGTGAGGAACAACTCGAGGCCATCATGGAGGAAGTTATGCCTCTTGCAGATAAACTCTTGACCGAGCTCAGGATTGTATAAACCCTATAGCTATACAGACACAACTTATAGAATGCAATGCATGTATATTTTTTCTGATTTTGTTTAGAAAGAAAGCATATTTTTTGTTGTTTCATATAACCATATTCCCCTAGCCCCCGCCTGTGATTATATATACTGGAGACTTAGTATTATAAGCACAGGAAAAATACGAGTGTAACGACCAGGGATATGCGATCAGGCCAGCAATTATAATCGATGCAACGCCTAACCTTGTTGCAAACCGGCAGCCACTCGAATGACCAAGGACATGCCAGCAAGCCCCGTGTGCGTTGAGAAACGGCTTATTGAGAGGTGTCTTGTCTGGAAGTGGTCATGAGATCGGCCAGCGAATCTGATTAGGACGTTGTGGCGATATAACCAACGGTGACCAGCCCCCGAGTCCAATTAGTAACACATGGGCATGAAAGGAGATATTTGTCGTATGAAACAAAAAGGCCTTTTGTTTTATTAAACAATGCTAATTGAAAAGGAAAAGAGATTGAATACTTACACGTAAAACTTGCGTAGTTGATCGATGTTCCAAGTATTAGACAAGATTCAACCATCCTCCATCGCTAATCGAGCTGATCCTGGTTGCAGCACCGAAACAACAGTGTAAGGGCCTCCCACTTCGGCAAGAACTTGTTGCGATTGGATTGGTCTTGCATTTTTCGTAAAACCAGATCGCCCACGTGGAGACTACATGGTCGCACCCTTTTGTAATGGTACTTGCACAAAGCCTGCAAGTATACCGCGGACTTGATCAAAGCGCGATCACACTTTTCTTCTAAGAGGATGAGGTCCTATGATCGCTGTTCGGGCTGATTAACTTGTTCGAATTGTTCTGTCCGAACAGATCCAATACTAACTTCCATAGGTAATACGGCCTCAGTCTCATAGACCAGATAGAAGGGCGTCTCACCGGTGGCTCGACTAGAAGTAGTTCGTAGTGCCCATAGAACGGTATAGAGCTTATCCGCCCAAGCCCCCGAGCGAGTCTTAAGGAGATCAAAAACACGTTTCTTGATGCCTTGCACTATCTGCCCGTTGGCACGTTCCACGGCACCATTGCTCTGTGGATGTGCCACAGAAGCAAAGCACACCTTGGTCCCGATCTGATCGCAGTAATCCAGAAAAACACAACTGGAGAACTGAGAACCATTGTCCGTGATGAGACGGTTTGGAACACCAAATCGAGCAACAATGTTCTTATGGAAGAACTTTTGTGCTACTGCTGCGGTAATATTTCGTACCGATTCGGCCTCGATCCACTTTGTAAACGTGTCAATAGCTATGAACAGGAACTTGTATCCATTGACCACTTGTGGCATAGGACCGACAATATCCATCCCCCAGATCGCAAAGGGCCATGCAAGGGGAATGGTTTGTAACGCATAGGTAGGTTGATGAACCTGTCTCATGTGAAACTGACACTGAGGACACATCTTGACCATATTATTGGCATCATCGAGTGTCGAAGGCCAGTAGAATCCTTGTTGAAAAGTTTTTTTGACCAGTGTCCGATATGACACGTGCGCACCGCATACACCGTCATATATTTCTTTCAAGAGGGATTTACCTTCCTCCTGAGATACGCAGCGCATGAATACCCCTTGAGCACCCTTTCTATATAAAACTCCTTCTATGAGCTTGTATAGACGCGCTTTTTGAATCAACCTATCGCTTTCGGTTTCATCCTAGGGTAGGGTCCAATGTTCAAGATATACTCTCAATGGATGAGTCCAATCCTGTTCCTGACCGAGGTTGGTAACGTAGACTGTTACCGGATCATCCTCGACCGAAGTCATAATCTAAGGATGTTCCAAGTGTTCAACGAACACTCCTGCCGGAGCGGATGTGCGTGAGGACCCAATTTTGGATAATTGGTCTGCGAGAATGTTGTCCTTTCGCGGGATGTATTGGACTTCGAAATGACTGAAGTGTTTTTCCAATCTCCTCACTTCCCCTAGGTAATGAGCCATTGTCTCATCAGAGGTGCTGTACTCCTTGTTTACCTGGTTTACGACCAGCTGTGAGTCTCCCCTCACCACTAATCAATGGACTCCGAGGAATTTTGCTGCCCGGAACTCTGCAAGAAGACCTTCGTACTCTGCTGCGTTATTGGTCGCAACAAAGTGTAATTGGAAGACAAACTTAAGCTGTTCGCCCTGAGGTGTGACTAAGACCACTCCAGCCCCCGAATGTTGAAAACTGCGGGAACCGTTGAAGTACATTGTCCAGTGATCGGGGCATTCCAATTCCTCGGGCACCTGTACGGGCGGGTCAGGGTTGGTCCATTCGACCACAAAGTCGGCCAAGACCTGAGACGTAACCGCCGTGCGGGGCATGAAATGGATATCAAAAGCACCGAGTTCGACCGCCCATTTGGCGATTTGACCAGATTTCGCCGGATTTCGGACAATATCCCCCAAAGGAAAAGAGGAGGGTACTGTGATCTTGTGAGCTTGGAAGTAATGTCGTAGCTTACGGGAAGCCATCAGTAGTGCGTAAAGTATCTGGACCTCAGGGTATCGCTCCTTAGGGCCATGAAGTACCTCGCTTACATAGTAGACGGGTCTGTGTATTCCTTCCCTATCCGTGATCAGGACAGCGCTAACCGCGTACGGGGTGGCTGCCAAATAGAGAAGTAATGGTTCTCCTTTGTTGGGAGACACCAAGACTGGTGGACTAGATAAATATGCCTTTACCTCCTAAAATGCTTTTTCGGCCTCATCTTGGAACGAGGGATTTGCATCTCGTCGAGCGCCTTGACCAATAAAATGTCCAAGGAGCTTCCTCCGTCGATCAGGACCCTTTCAACTTTCTCATTACTGATGATCGGGGTAATGACCAGAGAGAGCCTCAATGGTCGAGTGAGTCCCGCAGGACAATCAGTGCAATCAAACGTCAAAGGTGTATCCGAACAACGGGGGTACTGAGGTTCACCAAGGGATGTCTCCGTTTGGTTAACCTCTCGATAAAAGGCCTTAAACTGCCTTTTGGAAACAAAAGAGGATGAACCTCTGAAAATAACATTAACGTGATTATGAGGTACCTGGTAAGACATCTCTTCGTCCCCGTCGGCGTCTCTAAGCCCGCATGCTTGTTCCTTAAGTCGGTAAGGTCGGCATTGGTCCAACCCCCTAGTAGAAGTCATCTAACTGCTTCAACCAACTCCTGCAGTTCTTGAGATCGTGGCCTGCGGAGTTGTGGAGTGGACACCATTTCTTGCCTTCCTGCAGGTTAGTCGACTTCTCTGGCTGGTCGGCACTACAACCACCAGAAGCAGTTTTATTTTTAAACGAAGGCTTGTTACCTTTGGTCGAAGGAGGCTTCTCTGTAACTGCGACCTCGCGGTACTGTCCAGAGCGATTCCTTTTCGACTTCTTCGACTTCCCGCCTGACGAAGATTCCGGCTTCTTGCTTGGATCTTCCTTTCTAGCGTCTTTAAGACCTGGTTGAGGCGGTAGGTTACCTTTATCGACCATCTGGTTCCATTCGACAGCCTTGGCTGCGTCGGAATATCGATCAGCCATATCAAAGAGATCGGCTACTGATCGGGGAGGATGGATGAGCAAGTCTTCGGTGAATCTCCGATATGGAACGGCATGTTTAAATGCCCTAATAACGGAGCTGTCAGATATGTTCGGGATGGTATTCCTCACCCTGACAAACCTCTTGACATACTGACGAAGGGTTTCGTCGAAGATTGCCGTAGTCGATGGAGGTCGTCCTCTTTACCCGGCTTTTGATAACAATTTTGGAAATTGCTGATGATAGCGTCGCACAGCATCTCCCAGTTATAGATAGAACCTTCGGGCTGATTAAACAACCAGGTTCTTGCCGGTCCTTCAAGGACGTTGGCAGGTAGTTGGCCATGACCAGGTCATCACCTCCTGCCGCTTGGATGGCAGTAATGTAGATTTGAAGGAACTCGGATGGGTTCTGAGTTCCGTCGAACCTTTCTATGGCCCCTGGTCTAAACTCGTCCGGCCAAACGACCGCACGAAGACCGGGTGAGAAAGCTTTACAACCAACGTAGGGACCATGAACTGTCCGGTGACTTTCGTCCGGATCGCGAGCGACCTCTCGCAATGGAGAAGCCACTCATGGTCCTAAGCTAGAGTGGACAGGGACTCGATCCCTATCACAAGAATCCTGTGCCCGCCTGGACTTGTCCTGCCGGGATGATACAGGCGGCGGGTAACTTCATCGACTAGAACTGGAGTGAGAACGCTCTCGGTTGTGGGAACGTGTTACCGATCGGGAAGAGGCCGTGGGGGTCGCCTCAGATGCGACCTCATCCAACCTCTCCGCCAGGATCCTGGTGAAGGCCAGTTTATGCGAATCCGTGACTATAGGAGGAAAATTACGCATGACCTCCACGATAGATCGGAGTCGACCATGTGTACTTCTCCTAGGGGCACCAGGTGTCACTGTTTCTTCGTCCACCGGGAAACGCTCCGGACGCAAAGAAGGGGTCTGGTCGCATCTGTGCCCACGTGATCATCGGGAAGAACTCAGAGCAGCATCGTAACGAGCCTGCGCATCTTGAAGAGCCTCTAGGGTAGTTCTGCATAGTTCGTTGTCTTGTTGCTCGAGATCTTGATCCTCCTTCTGTTTGTGTTCCTGTTCTTCCCTAGCAGCCCGCTGATCAGGAGTTTCCTCCGATAAGGCAGCAAACTGTCTAGGGAGAGAGGTCGCCGAGGGAGAAAACATCTCGGTTTGTTCCGAGTCAGACTCGAAATCAAAGAGACGATGGAGGTTATCAGGGTCGAACCTCCCCGGGTTGATCTCTTGGTCGATATCATCCTTCCCCTCAGCGGGTCGTATGATGGACCGGACTCACCCTCTAACGCATTAAGAACCTCGGTGGGTTCTGACCTTGCGCTAGTCGCCCCTTGGTCGATGGACATGACCTGAAGAGTCGATTCGACCTCTGGGAGATTTTTGCCTCCAATTTCCTCTATCAGAACAGGATCGCTCGGAGAAGGCATCGGAATGTGAGCATAATCCTCGAGATCAAAATCGTTCTCGGAATCATATGCTCCAGCCATAATTCAGCGAACCTCCAGATGAAAATTAGGACGCCTTAAGAAAGGCCCCACGGTGGACGCCAGCTGTCGACGATTCGGACTCGGGGTCCTTAGCCGAACTTATGCAAAATTTGTAGGTTGTGAGGCCTTTCAGGGTGTCTCTCCGGGAAGGTATGATGAATTATGGAGAACCAGAGCACAGAGAGGTTTATATAGGTTCGGGCCCTCGATGGTGGGAGTAATAGCCCTACGTCCTATTGGGATTTTACTATGTATAGTAAAAGGATTTACAGAATGATGGAAAAGATCTTCACAGGCGAAGATTTTCCCTATGTGTTTGTACAAGACAAAGCTTGGAGGGCTTTGTGAAAGCTATCTAATTTAGACTACTGTTTTTGGGTTGCTTTTGTCTGATCTGGTTCGATCAATCAATCTCTTTCGATCTTCCGATCCCCCTGTTTGATGCTTTGGGCTACCCCTTTATACTGACCAAAAGGGCGCCAAGTCATAACGGCATCAAACAATTGCTTAGATGTGGTTTCGTCAACCGCTCTTAACTCCCATGCAGGTTTAACACGTGTTATTCATGGATAACCGCACGTATTAACCTCCTGACAGTTATTCTCCTATGTGGAAGAATCTTCGGGATACTCGGGATATCCCTGTCACAGGGACAGAATAATCCCACTTCCTCTGGTCGAAAGTGCTCTGACTGCGCGATGTTGGCTGACCGTGCAGCATCTGCAGTCTTCTATTCGCGTATAGCACACGAACTCCTGGCCGCGCACTAGCTGCGTAAAGCCTGCGACCTCGCGCTCGTGCTCCTCAGAATGACTTGAGTTCGTACCATCAGGCGCTTGTCTGGTTTGAATCTATCCTGAACCAGTCATACATTTATTTGAACTGACTCGGGTATCAATCCTCGTCAGAAACAAGGAGCATCCAGGCTGCGTGCACGGCCTCGGTGCCACTTTGCCTTGGAGGGATGGTTTCCCTGATGATGATGAGGCGGCTAAGAGGAGAAAGAGATCCCACAAAGCCCGCGATGAACGGCTCAAGGAGGAGATGCGATTGGAGTTCGCTGCTTGAGACAAAGCACTCCTGCACCAGTTGTCGGAGATGCGGGCCATGTATGATGAGCTAAAACAGGCGACCCAGGCACCCCCCCTTATTGCAGTGGAATTACCGAGCTCCAATCTTGGCCACCGTAGTAGTTGCGCATCCACGCCGGGGTCTTCGCAGACGGAGCCCTCTCCAAAGTATCTGGTGGACTTTCTACAGGTAATGACCATTTTTCTATGTTCATTCATTCGAAAGTGAAAAGCGGTGAAATTCAATATGTTAATGCGCACTGTTTGTAGGAACCCGCCTCCTGCAAGCTTATGGTGCTGGCCGGTCTCTTCCCGATCGAGGTGGCCGTGGGATGGCGCAACCATGCACGGCGGGGGCCACAATCCACGGTATCCCTCTATCTGAGGGTTTTGCACTAGTCCAAGTGGACAGTGTCTCCGACCATTACAAGGGTTTTCCGTTGGACAAGCCGTCGAACGACGAGCTTGCCACTCTCAGGGATGCGGTGCACACGTTCGTACGATGACCCAAGAAAGACATCGTCCTGGATGAGGTAATTCCCCTACTAGTTTCATAATTCGTACTGTAATAATAGCCCTCGGAGTTAGTGGCCATTACTATACGTAGGTTCTTACATCACAGACGGACCCCGACACTCGGCCTACTAGCCAACCGACCCCTCCGAGAAGCCAACCAACGGGTCCGATGACGAAGCTGACTCCGACTAGGAGGCAACCATTCAAGAAGATGGCTAGTAGGGGAAAAGCAAAGAAGAGTTCAATGAAGGAGAGTGAGAAGAGTGCACCAGCTCTCATGCCGTTCGCTCTGGGGATGCCCATGGCCTCCGATGCCGCAATTTCTAGCATGGGGTTAGCATGCCAGAGCCTGCATGGATGGTACATGAAGAGGACAAACAAGACCAGGACACAACGTCCGATGCACATCATGGTCAAGTACACCGTGGCAGAGTTCCATAATGACGTCGGGACCTACTCGGTGACCTTCGAAGACCTACACAATTTACTTAACAAAGATGCGCTCTACTTGTCAATCCTACGGTCTTGGGTGCTGTAAGTATCCTACTATCCTACGCATGTTCGTGCAAATATGGATATATGTCATTTATTAATGGGTTACTTCTGTGCAGTTGCATGACCAGATATGCCAAAGCTAAGGGCGAACTTGTCGGTTTCTTGGACCCCCAGATGGTCGCCGAGGTGATGGCTAGGACCAATGCGGACTTCGTTGTCGACTACATCAAAAAAGAGTTGCTTGCTCAGGTCGACAAGGAGTACATACTTGTACCCTACAACCAGAGGTGAGTGCTTTCATCAGTACTTCATCCGTAGATTAGTGTCTCCATATGCACACCCCCAAACTTAGATTAAATTATTAATTCTTTAGTGTAACATGTAGCTACCACTGGATCCTGCTAGTACTTATTCCGAAAAGGAACAAAGTGTTCTACCTTGATTCATTGCAGAGGAAGGGTTACGAGTATTGCGGTGCACGAGATGTATTCGAAAGGTTATGATATTCATGTGGACCTGTCTTGCATCTAGATTTACTGTCCTCAAATTGTCAATTTTGACTATCCTCAAACTGTCAATTTTGACTATCTGCAGGGCTTTCACGAACTACTTTGCCGAGGGAGGGCGACAACACGAGCGGCGAGCCAATAAGTTTCAGTGGTTACAATTTTCGGTACAAATTTCAATTGGCATATATTTTACTTTATAACGTGTCTCCAGCTAACTCTCGGTCTGTAAATTGGCAGTGCCATCAGCAACCGGACGACAATACATGTGGGTTCTACGTGATGCGCCACATGTATGACCTGATCATCACCCCTCACCAGCCAGATTTCCCCGAGGTATATAACTGCTCCCCTTTGTATCAATTTGGCAGAATTTACAACTACATTGAGCTAATTTTTTCTGTACCAACTCTTGCTGCAGGGGGTCGACTTCCCTTCAGAAAGCTTTGACCCTCGGCAGATTGGTATGGTCTGAGGGATGCTCGCTGAGTTTTTCCTTACGGAGGTCATATCAACCAAGGGGAACTTTAGGGACCCGCAAGATTCGTATTAGTGCGGCCTTACTAATTGAGATTATCTGAAGGGCATCTAACTGAGAAATAGGTACGGATAGTATAGTACATCTAACATATTGACTTTAATTGTCGATTACATTTATTTGTTCAATCTCAATTGTACATATTTCTGAGTTCTGTGCTGTATATATGAAATGCATGCTATTGTACATGTTTCTAAGTTCTGTGCATGTATGAGATGAATTGTATATATTTGAGTACTGTGCATGTATGAAATGAACTGTATATATGAAATGCTATTGTACAGAGGGCATGGCTAGCATGATTCCTGAGACTAGCCACAAAAAAAAGAAATTTATTAAAAAAATATTAATATGCACAAATGGTTTGGATATTATAAACCGTCTGTGATAGATCGAACTATGTACGTATCACAGAGTCTCACAGACTGTTCTGAGCTAATAACCGTCTCCGATAATGAAACTATTCCAGATGGTTTTGACCTGAAAACTACCGGACGGAGATGGTCCGGTTTGATGTTGTGGACCTCCCCTCTTCATACAACGCCATTATGGGGAGGACCACGATCAACCATCTAGGGGCGGCAATTCACCATAACTACCTCTGCGTGAAGATTCCTGGGCCTCACGGTGCGATCATTGTTCGAGGCGACCAGAACGTGGCCCGCGCTCTTTACGAGCACGCCACCGCTACCATTGGAAATGTCAACATGATCAAGACTCCGGGGGGAGAGAACCCCCCCGAGCCTAATGCCCTGGCCGCTTCTTCCCGAGGCCACGCCCCGAGGGGGACCTCCGGAAAGTTCAACTGTCCTCAGGAGATGAAGAGAGGACCGTTAGGATCGGAGCAGACCTCCTCGAGGAACACGCGGAGCAACTCGCGGCCTTCCTCCGTGAAAACTCAGACGTTTTCGCGTGGGAACCCTCGGACGTGCAAGGCGTCGCCCGAGATGTCATCGAGCATAAGCTCGCAGTGACCCCCGGCCGCCCACCGGTCAAACAAAAGTTGAGGAAGCTATCCCTCGAACGCCAAGATGCCATCAATGTCGAGATCGCCAAGCTTCTAGAGGGGGGGTTTGTGCGGGAAGTCCTGCATCCCGAATGGTTGGCAAACCCCGTCCTCATGAAGAAGTCAAGTGGCAAGTGGAGGATGTGCGTGGACTTCACCGACCTTAATCGCGCTTGCCCGAAGGATAACCACCCACTCCCGCGAATTGACCAACTGGTCGATTTGACCGCTGGGTGTGAATTGATGAGTTTCCTTGACGCATATTCGGGGTACCATCAGGTTCAAATGGCAATGGAGGACGAGGAAAAGACGAGTTTTATAACTCCCCTCGGCACCTTCTGCTATCTCCACATGCCCTTCGGGTTGAAGAACGCCGTGGCAACTTTCCAGCGCCTCATGACGCTGGTCCTGAAGGACCAAATCAGCTGCAACGTCGAGGTCTACGTTGACGACGCGGTCTTCAAAAGCCTTCGTTCGGCCGCCCACATCGACGACCTGGCGGAGACCTTCCGCAGCCTCCGCAAGTACGGGTTGAAACTCAACCCGGAAAAATGCGCCTTTGGCGTACGCGGTGGGAGGCTGCTCGGCTTCCTTGTGTCCCAGCGGGGCATTGAGGGAAACCCTAAAAAAATTCGGGCCCTGCTAGACATGCCTCCTCCGCGCTCCGTGAAAGACGTACAGAGACTTACCGGCCGCTTAGCCACGTTGGGTCGCTTCGTCTCGCGGTCAGGGGAACGTGGACTCCAATTCTTCAAAATCCTCCAAGGCCTCGAGGGGTTCAAGTGGACTCCCGAGGCCCAGACGGCGTTCGACGCGCTAAAGAAGTACCTCGCGAGTCCTCCAATGCTCGTGAGCCCATCTCCGAAGGAACCCTTACTCCTCTAACTCGCTGCGACCCCAATCGTTGTGAGCGCGGTGCTCGTAAGAGAGCAAGATGGGCAACAGCGCCCCGTGTACTACGTAAGCAAGGCCCTTCAAGGGGCTAAGACGCGGTACACGGAGGTGGAGAAGTTGTGCTACGCCCTCCTCATGGTGTCACGGAAGCTCCGCCACTACTTCCTTGGACACCCAATTACGGTCCCATCATCTCTCCCACTGGGGGAAGTGGTGAGAAACAAGGAGGCCACCGGCCGAATTGGGAAGTGGGGAGCCGAGCTTGCTCCTTTCTCCCTCACCTTCACGGGCAGCTCCGCCATCAAGTCGCAAGTCCTCGCCGACTTCGTGGTAGAGTGGACCCCGACCACCGAGGCAAACGGAGAGACTCCCCTCGTCCCCCCCGGTGCCAGGACCACTGAACACTCATGTTCGATGGCTCCTTATGCCTCGCCGGCGCCGGCGCAGGGGTGGTTCTCCGGAGTTCCGAGGGGAAGATGCTGGAGTACGCTGCCAGGCTCGAGTTCCCGGCTACGAACAATGTTGCCGAGTACGAGGCCTTGCTCCTGGGATTGCGCCTTGCACGCTCCTTGGGAATCCGCCGCTTCCTGGTGAAAGGAGATTCCCAGCTTGTGGTCAACCAAATGGACAAGTCCTACTTGTGCCATGACGCGAACCTGAGTCTCTAATTGGGGGAGGTGCCGAAGATAGAAAGACAGGTCGAAGGCTTGGAGGCCCGACATATCCCCCGGCGGGATAACGACCGGGCCGATGCCTTAGCCCGGGCAACCAGCGCCCAAGAATCTCTCCCCAAGGGAGCTTTTCTGGAAATCATCACGAAGCCCTCGACAACCCTTCCGGACGCGAACCCTGGGGTTTGCGTCCTGGAGATTTCCGAGATCACTCGGACCGCATCATGGATGGATCCCCTCATCTCCTGCATAAGGGACGAGGGGGAACCTTCCAGCGATGCCGAGGTGAAGCGCCTCCGCGCCAAGGCCCGGGCATACATCCTGCTAGAGGGAAAGTTTTACAAGCAGGGAGCCTCTGCCCTCCTCCGCTGCCTCCCGCGGACGGAGGGACTCCGGCTCCTCGAGGACATACACTCGGGGAGCTGCGGATCCCACTTGGCTTCGCAGGCGGTCGCGGCGAAGGTCCTCCGCCAAGGGTTTTATTGGCCCACGCTGGTCCACGACGCACGGGATCTGATCTCTGCGTGTGAGGCCTGCCAAAAGATGGCGAAGGGCACCAGGCTGCCCTCCACGATGCTGCAAACCATCCCTGTTACTTGGCCCTTTGCGCGCTGGGGAATGGATCTCCTTGGTCCCTTCCCCCCAGCACCTGGGGGCTACAAGTACGTTGGTCGCTGTGGATTATTTCTCCAAGTGGGTGGAGGCTGAGCCCTTGGCCAGCATCACTTCCCGCACAGTGCAGCGTTTTTTCTGGAAAAATGTCGTATGTCGCTTCGGGGTCCCCCAAGAAATCACCGTCGACAACGGGACCCAGTTTGACTCGGCATATTTCTGGGAGTTCTGTGAAGGCTTAGGGACTACCCTCCATTTTGCCTCTGTGGCTCATCCCCAGAGCAACGGATCCGTTGAAAGGGTCAACGGCGTGATCCTGCAAGGCCTGCGTCGACGGCTCGAACAGACCGCCTCCAAGCGAGGCGCATGGGCAGAAGAGCTTCCAAGCATCCTCTGCTCCATGGGCACAACCCCTAGCCGAGCGACAGGGCGCACGCCTTTTTCGCTCATGTACGGGGCCGAAGCAGTTCTCCGCTCAGAAATTGGTTTTTGATCACTGCGGGTCGAGCTCTTGGATGGAGCCACGACCGCGGCGCACCAAACCAATGAGGCAATCAACGGCTGGAAGTCGACCTCGTTGAAGAAGAACGTGACTGAGCGCTCCTCCACCACACCATCTACGAGCGCGAGATGGCGCGCGCATACAACCAGCGCATGCACGAAAGGGCCTTCCGCCTCGGGGACTTGGTCCTCAAGCGCGTGACCGACCCCCAAGCCCAGGGCAAACTATCCCCCAAGTGGGAGGGCCCGTACAGGATCTCCGCGGTCCTGGGCTCAGGAGCCTACAAGATCTCCACACTTGAAGACCAGGAGCTGACGCACACTTGGAACATAAGCTTGCTCCGCAAGTTCTATATTTAGCCTCCGGGCTCACCACCTCCCCCGCCGCGGTCCCGCAAGGGGAGGCGTTTGTACTCACTGTTCCCTCCCCCACCGCGTTTTCGCGGGGGGTGGCGTTGTATCTCGTCCTTTATTAATACAAATGGATTTTTTGTTCAACTCTGGGATTTTGTGTCCCTCTCCCGCTGTGACCGCGCAAGGGGGGGGGCATTATGTTTTCATTAACTCGAATGGCTTCTTCTACTTCAACGTTGGAATTTCTTACAGGAGTTTCTTCTTCCGCCTAAAAGGCGGCGCCTCCTCTATAAAAATGCCCTCCCCGCTAGGATGCCCTCCTCGTGAGGACGTAGACTATCATAGCCTAAAGTCCCGACAATGGGAGTCCAGCTCCCATAGGGCGGCTTACTGTAACCCCTCGTGGACTGAGGGGGTAAGCGGCAACCTAGTTCTCACGAACTGCGGTAACGAGTCAGTTCGAGAGACTAGTCCCCCTCGAACACTCTACACCCGCTACTGGGTCACGGAACCCACCTAAGGGAATATCCTGTGCCCCCTGGGACAGACAGGAAAATCGGCTTTCGGAATTCATTATCTCAAAAGACTTAGACCGGGAATCCTTCCGATAAGTTCCCCGCCTCCTGGCAACCCAGCAAACCTGTCCAGTTTCTTGGTCGGGCACCCCCACTAGTCCCCGGGACTCCCGACGGGGGGCTACATAAGCTAAGCAACCACTGCAGTCTGGGCCTCTTCAATCCTTACCCACAGCGCGTGGAGATAAGCTGCACCCCGCTGCGGGGGGGGGGGGGGGGGGGAACCCCAGGCCCGGACAGAAAAACAGCGACCTACCGCGGAAGATTTTGAAATTCCGGAAACATAGATGATCTCGACAACCTCAAAGAAATCCTAAAGACATGGCAAATAAACAAGTCTACAACCTTATTAATACAACATTGTACTAGGGGAGAACCCCCCTAGTGGGCCGAAAGTGCCCCCGAGATAACACCCGGGTGCACGAGTACAGCCCGGGGAGTTAGGCTCCCGCTGGAAACTACTTCGAAGAACGACCCCCGAGAAGCAACTACACCTAATAATCCCGGAGGCCCTCCGAGATCTCCCGGGAAAGATCCTTGTACAAGCCCCTCACGCGCCAAAGAGCACTCTGAAGGAGATCCTCCGGCCAGCACTCGTAGTCGGCTGGGGGGAGTATCCTGAGCGGGGGGACCTTTAGAGACCCCGGCCTCGGTGGAGATAACTCGGCGCGACAATCGTCGAAGTTCCCCACATGCCACTCTAGGAGCCATCGCAGCCGAGCCGGCTCCCGGGAGGCACCTCCCTTCGCGGAGTTAGCACGAACGGACCCGGAGGCTAGCCCACCAGATGCTCCCCCGGCTGCTTGACTTAGTAAAATCGAGGCCGCCTGGGCGCTACCTGGGCTAGACCTCCCGGGCGACCCTCGAGCACTCTCCGAAAGACGCCCCTCAGGGCAGGAAAACCCCAGGAAAGTGATCTCTAAAGACACCTACTGACAAGTTTAACACACTTAGCAAAAGTAGTACTTTATTCCAATTAAAAGATATTTACAAGTTCCCGGGGCCCTTTCTAAAGAAGCTACCCAGAGCAAAAGAGATCTAAAAAGAAAAGCCTAATCTAACCGGGGGGGGAGGAGCTCATACTTGCCCGTCCTTGTTCCCCCCTGGGGGGACATCCGCGCTGGCTGTCGCGTCCTGATCTGAGCGTCGGTCGGCCGTCTCCATGGCACTGGTAATCCGATTGAAGAGGGCCTCGGCGGACCGCTCCAGCTCCACCCGCTGAGGGTCAAAGAAAGCAGGGAAGCTCCAGGGGACAAGCTCTCCGATGACCCGGGCGCCCTCGCCGCGGTACTCAACGAATGCCGCTGCCAACGCGATCACCGGGACGGTGAGGCCTCGCGCCCGAACCTCCGCAGCAGCCAAGATCAGGGAAACCTGCACGCCATGGAAGTGTGCGGCCTCCCCGACCGATGCTGACGCCGGATCGGGGCCTGCTCCCCGCCCGAGCTTGATCCCGAGCTCCTCTAAGGCAGAGCGGATCGCCCTACCTCCCGAGACTACGCCTGGACGCCCGAAGCCGCAGTCTCCCGCTCTGCCTGCAGCTCCCTCCGGAGCCGAGAGGCCGTGTCCTCGACGGCAGCAAGCCAAGCCTGCAACGCGGTGAGCTCCCCAAGCGCCCGCTCCTTCTCAGAGCGCTCCGAGGCCACGTCCCTGAGCACCTTCTCCTTCCCGGCACACTCGAAGGCCATTATGTCCTCGGCGGCCCGGAGACGCGTGGCGAGCCGAGCCCTGAAGCCCCGGGCCAATGCAACCGTCTGCAGGGAAACAATAATCAGAATACAAAAGTCGGATGAGCGCAAGATTCTAATAACTCACCCGAAGTTCGGAAGCGATCACCGCGTCAACGTCACCCTCGTCGCCCCCTGGGTCGCTCCCTCGGGAGGCATCCCCATCGAGCAGAGCACCCTCCTCCGGAGTCCCACCGTCGGAGGAGTCGGAAGCCTGGTCCATCGGCGGCGTCGGAACCCCGGGGTGGACAAACAGACCCTTACCCCTCCCGGGTACAGGGAGCGCCACCGTCGAGGGCCGAACAGCCGAGGAGCCCGTCTCTGGGGCTAGGATCGAGGCCATCGGCAGGCCTCCCGGCATCCAAAACCGGACGGAGACCTCGCTGGACGAGGGTTGCGGCCGGACCCCCGCGGGAGCAGGAGGCCGTGAGGGACTTGGAGCATACATCTCCGAGTCTGAGCCCTGGCCCTCCCCAACCGGAACGCCACCCGCGGGATATGGCCCGCCAGGGGTGTCTGGGGCTGCACCCGACGCCCCAGCAAGCACCGCCGTGGAGTCCTTCGCGGGAGAAGCCGGAGGTGAAGACCGGGGCCTCGCGGGACTCCTCCGGGCCTGGGATCCCGCAGGGCTGCCCGACGGACGAGACCGCTTCGAGGGTCCGCCGGCAACCTCCTTCCCCCGCTTGCGTGAAGTAGGGGTGGGAAGAGGCACCCGGGCCGGGAGCCTCAGCCTGAACGCCTCCGCGACGACGTTCTGGGGAGGACCCTCCCCGATGACACGCACCACCCGCTCGTGCTCGTCCTCGTAGTATCGCCCGAGGAGGGTCACCGCGACCTCCTTGGCTCGACCATAGGACCTAACTGCAAAAAGGAAAGGAAGCAGGAGTTAGGAAAAATCTCCCGGCAGGGAGAACGGGTCTGAGTACTTATGGTCCGCCACCGCCATCCGTGGTGGCCTGTGCGCCGCCGACACCCCCTCCCTCGGTGGGTGTGGAACGGCGCCACTCGGAGGAGGGCCATCTCCTCTGCCAGATCCCTCATGGACCACCGGAATCGGGCCTCCGCCATGGTCCACTCCGAAGACACTGGGCCGCCGAACCGCAAATACGTGGAGGGCTCCGGCGAATACGTCACCCCCGGGTCTCCTACCCGGAGGTAGAACCAGTGCCGGAGCCAGTCTCCCCAGTGCTCCCAGGAGGATAACACCGGGTACTTGTCGGCGCGGCCCGGCATCAACTGGATCATGATGGAGTCGAAAGCTGACCTAGGGCGACCCCTCGTCACCACCGGGCCCCTCCCCGATGGCTCGTAGAAGTATCGCAAGAGGCGCAGTGTGGGCTCCGTCATAGCGGCCGTCTCGCACAACCAGACGAACAGACCCATCCGAACGAGGGTGTTCGGGGTGAGATGGTTGAGCGAGAGGCCGTACACCTGTAGGAACTCTCGCAGCAGCGGGTGGACCGGAAGCCGGAGGCCCACCTCCACGAAGGCCTCGAAGGCCACCACCTCCCCGTCCCGGGGGCTCGGCACCTGCTCCGCTGGACCAGGGATCCTGATATCTCCTGCTCTGAAATAGCCGCGCTCCAAGAAGGCCTCAAGGGCCCCCGAGGAAAACTCGGTGGCCCCGAGGAAATTAGAGGTCACCTCCTCCGGGGGCAGCTCGGAAACCTTGGCGCGACTCTTCGGCGCCATCGGGGGTGAACTCACTGAAGACTACCGGAACTCACTGGGTGCTACCGGAAAAATGTCACCGGGTGCTACCAGAAAAATCTCACCGAAAGCTACCGGGTGTTACCGGAAATCGTCGCTGGAAGCTACCGGAGGTGACCGGAAAATGTTACCGGAAGCTACCGGATGTTACCGGAAACCACCGGAAAAAGGCGCCGAGAACCACCGGAAGAAGGCCGGAATTTGTGGAATATGAGGGCTTGTGGGTATGCTCAAACTAAGGGCCCCCCCCCCTATTTATAGGCGGTGGAGGGGGACCCGGATGCCCGCCACATGTCCACAAGCCCATCAAGGCTGCGGAGTTGAACCATTGCACGCAAGACGAGGCGACGCGAAGGTGAACGCTTCGAAACGATGCGTCGGTTCGCGGACAGACGCGCCCCGCAGAAGAACAGTTCGGGAGCCGAAACGCTGCCAGCGGCGTAAGGCACTTCGTGGAAGACGAGGCGTCATCATCGGGAGTTTCGCATACCCATCAGGGGCACTAAGTGCCCCCGAGGGCCTAGGGGGCTGTTGTTGGGAGAACTCCCAAGGGCTCCACGAAGTCCTGAAAAACCCCCCGCGGTAAGACCCGGAGAATCACCGGGCCCCCGGTGAGATCCAAAGGGTCACTGGACACCCGATGAGACCCGAAGCGTCACCGGGCCCCCGGTGAGATCTGAAGCATCACCGGGCCCCCGGTGAGTTCCGAAGGGTCTCTAGGCACCCGGTGGCGTTCGGAGCCTTGGAAGGGCGGCTGCTGACCCTAGAAGCCTTTGGGAAGCCGATGAGGACACGTGTCAAGCATCCGAGCCATCCCCCTGGCCAAATGACATCAGTGCCCTTCGATCCAACGGTCGTAGTTAGGGCCTTTTGGTCTTTTGTGTTTCTTAGGGGCTATATATACCCCACCTGTACCTCTTTTCAGGGGATTCGAATTCATTTGAACTAACACAAAATATCCGGCTCTCTTGGAGACCTCTCCCCGAGAGCATACCTCCCCAGCGGGCTCACGTCCGGAGAGAGCCAACAGGACTAAGGACGCCACTGGGACCCGAACCTGTATAAAAACCACTGTGTCAATTTCTGTGTTGCCCGGCGGGAGAAGACCGGTAACACGGTCAGCTCGTGCCGTTGTACTCGTGCTGCGCACGTCCGAAGGAACCTGCCGGGGTATCCGTAATACCACGACAAAATTATTACTAGCTGATCTTTTATTGAGAATTTAGACATTCAAATTTGAATATGTGAATTATTTGTAGTAAATTTACCGCTGAGAATTGTGTCAATAATTAATTTTAAATATATATATTTTTTTAGCAATTAGGCAACAATATAACAACTAAAACTATAATATGCACACTATCCTAACACAAATCACACCACATTTTGCAACAAATTATAAAAAATGGATAAATGGCACAATTATATATTATCTTGAATTATTTGCTTTACATAGCCATTGACAAAATTCATAATGGTCACAAATTATGCAATTGACAAAACCAGTCAAAATAGGTATAGTACCTCTGAAACAATTGCGAGAAAAATATCACTTAAGAATTCTTTAGATCAAATGTATGCCCATATATAATATTCCTAACTCTATATATTTTATTCCAACTATAACTATCGAAAGTAAAATATTCCACTTTCAAACTCCTCCTATGACGTAAAATATCTTCATCACTTCATATATTTTTAACACATTACTGTTAACCACCTGCATAAGAAAAGATATTGATTATAATAGCCTTGAGATAAATACAAATCAATAAATTTTGTTTTAAGTAACTTATAGAATATATGACAATTATAATAAAATATGGTTGGTTGATTGTTGTATAATGAGTACAAGTCGTTGCTTATGCGAATGAGAAAATTGTGTTGGTTGTGACATGATTTCCATACACTTGATAAAAGAAATTAATTATATGAAAGTGAGCTACTAGTTCAATGCACAATTAACATACACTTAATATTTATAATGTAAATAACATGTGGATTGTGTTGATAACACCTCACATGTATAAAAGTATTAACTACTTCTAATTAGTTTCAATTAATTCTCTTGTCCCTTTCACCTGTAAGAATTGTTTTATTAATAAAAAAACAAGAAAAATGAAAAAATAATAACTAACCAGGTAAATAAAAGTTTATAATTATATATAATTAGAACACGAGATGAACCACCACCTATTGTAGTATTATCTTATATCTACATGTGAAAATTCACAAATATATCATAAAAAGAAGCAGTAATTTCTGAGCTAATAATACATAATTTTTTTTCGAATAACCCATAAAAATAATTTCAAAACTAATCTGAAACTTTTAAAAATTTCACAAATGGCCTTCAGTCATGAAACCCGAGTCACGTGCGTGGGAGGCTCAGCCCGTTACCAACCAGGCTACGTTGGGTTCCTATTGTATAATAACATTTCTTATACTAGTACTTTAAGAAGTGCGGTTTTGTGTAGTGAAGGAGTTTTGTTCTATTGGGTTATGTCTCTCGTGTACCCAAGTGCAATGTTGGGTTAACATTGCACACACTAGAATTATTTTGTAGTGAAGGAGTTTTAAAAGTTTTGGATTATTTCTATAATTATTTTGTTTCGTTGGGTTATGTTTAAAAAAAAATCACATTGAAACTCTCATTTGTACAATCTAGTGAACGACAAATAGGTCTTTCATTTTCTGTTTGGAGTAAGACTTGTAGAATTTTCTGTCCTAGTATAAAATATGTTTTAAAAGTGAAAAACACTCTTTGTTCAAAACCCTAACCTAGAAAAAAACCAAATCCGTCTACCACGTTCGAACATGCAATTCCAAAATCTAACAAAATGCCACATGAAGCTACCGCCTCCTCCCCCTCTTTTGCTCGTACTGATACTCGGATGGTGTGTAGCGAGAGGGGTCATGAGGATCCCTAATGTGTCGTATCTGCACTGGTGGTGTCTGTGCGGATGGCGGAGCCTGCGAAGGCTGTGTCGGCTGTGTAGGAGTGGAGCATCAGAATGGTGCGAAGGCTGCGTAGGATGATGATGTGACAGGATAGGAGGAATGTGACACACAGGAGCTGGCACCCGTATCCGAGTCCTGATCTCATGTTCCGTCGCATCCTGCCCCTCGTCCACTGCCAAGTCCTGAGCCAACTCATGGTCCAGCGCAACCATGTGCGCAGTAATATCAAACTCTTAGTCCGAAGAGTCTTCATCAAGACTGACACGCGGTGGTGGAGGTGGAGGGTGCAACGAAGAAGGGTGATCCACCGGTGGCATATGTGAGGCAGAGGGACGAGGCGCCAACGATAATGGTGGAGGTGGCGGTAGCACTCTAAAATTGGCTAGAATCTGATCTGTTCACCGCCGGACATCCGCACAAAATGCCTGCATCTCGGCTCCAGTCACGTCCTGACTGTCGCGCAACTGGACCTCCATGTCACCTGCCTCAGCGGATATGGCTCCGATGGTGTCGAGCTAGATACACGATGAACATGCAATTATAGAATGACGATAATTGCGAAAGTATTTAAGTTATGGAGAGGTAAAGTACTCACAAAGGAGTGAACCCACGGTGCAAGACGTCGGTCAAAGCGCTCGTGGATGGTCAAAGGACGGATGGCCTCCTCACTCGCCACTGGTAGACCACTAGTCAATCTGTACAACGTGTGAGGTCGGTACCACGCCCGGTACAAAGAGTGGATGTCGTGGCAGTAAGGTCTATCCTCATCAACCATCCGAGTGTGGGCCTGGTCCATCCACTCCTGCACATAGGGCCACTGCCGATGAAATCATCCCTATGTCGACCCTTCCTCGATTGCCTGTGGATAAAAGAAATTATTGGCGAGAATAGATGTCTAAGTTATATAAAAAAATAATACATAAGTGGCATGTACATGCTCGTGAACACTGTGTCTGATCTGTCATGGAGGCGACACAGGAACATACTGTCGTAGGCTGAACTGGCGCATAACTCGCTCAAGTGAGTACCCTTCAATCATGTGTGAGAAGACAAGAAACACTTGGGTACACCAATAAGCAGCATCCTACGTGCATAGAGATGAAAGGCCAGCTGGGGCGATGTCCTGGATGTGCTGCTGTGTCCACAGACGCCAGATCATGCTATCATTGAGTAGAAAATCAAAGCTCGTGGAGTATGAAGCATAGCGGAGGTGTGCCTGATCCGTGGCCCAGCGCAAACTTAGCCTAGCCCACCTCCATCCCATCACCAAGTCATCTCGAATACCATGGCCCAACACGAACTGATCCCATGGCACCAGTGGTCGCCCGACCGAGAAGTGCTCGTACGACCAGATCTGTAGGAGTATGGCATACCCCACGAATATGGAATGCACCTGGTCTCTACTAGTGGCATCGCACAGTCCGCTATATGTGTGGCACAACACAGCCGATCCAAAACTGAACTGCAGCACATGCCCCAGGTCGGAGTCTGCAATAAGTCTGGCGAGCTGAACGAACTGGCGCTCACAGATGTCTCCGTGGGTGCCAAGGAATAGCAGCCACCCAAATAAGTATAGTAAGTACGCCTCGAGGTGACAGCGGAATACCTCCTCAGGAGCGGCCATTGGGAATGTGTCATCTTGAATGGCGCGCAGGTATATCTGGGAAACTCCCACTGTCTACGCGAACCCTCCCGCTGGCCCAATCCCCTGAAAGCGCTACAAGAAATCTAGACACCATGTAGCTCAATCTGTCGCCGCGGGAACATATATCTCTCCTTTGATGGGCAAGCCGAGCAGCATACTAATGTCCTCCAGCGTCACGGTCAACTCTCTGAAACTGAAGTGGAAAGTGTGCGTCTCCGGCCTCCATCGGTCCACAAGCGCACTGATCAAAGATCTGTCGAATGGAAATCGCTGTGCCCGATCGACCATACGGGCGAACAGAAGTAATCCCGCCTGAAGCAAGTGAGGTGCGAACCGCTCATCCAGAACCCACATCTCCGGTGGGGCCCTCATCTATAGCACCGGCAAAATAGTGCCCTCTACTAGACGACGAGCACGGTGCCGCTGCTGATGTTGTGGTGCAATCAACTCGGGAAGCCGCAGGTCGTCGATCATACCTGTAGTTATCACGTATTGTCCAATTTGATGCATTTGCAACATTAGAAATAACATACATTACAAGACGAAAGTTAAACATAGAGTACAAAAACTTTACATAGAGAATGTAACACATTACAAGAGTACAAAAACTTTACATAGAGAGTGTAACACATCGCATTAATGATTTACATTCAAACATTACATTCAAAAGTGCTTCAGTTTGTCGATGTTGTGGACATCCCTGCTATTTGCGGAAGTGAAAAAACTTTACAGAAGTGAAAAACTTTACAAAAGTAGAAAGACATTACAAAAGTGCTTCAGTTTGTCGATGTTGTGGACGTCCCTGCTACTTGCAAGCATTGGTCTCTACGGTGACTAGGCTGCCTGCAAATCGTGCATCTACGGAGTTCTTCTTCATTCTCGGCTACATCCATATCATTGTGCATCCGCCTGACTCGACGTTGGCCCGCATGGCCGATAAGGAGCCTCCTGTCCGGGATCCACATGACCTCATCTTTCGCGATATCTCCCGATAGTCTCCTGTCACTGCAAATCTGTGGAAGACACCATCCCAAGTCTTAGACAGATTCTCAAGAGTATAATATTCAGAAATGTACTGCATCGGAGTAATTCCAGGAACTGCGCAGGCAACGATGACATGAGAACAAGGAATGTGCATCAGTTGAGGCTTCATACATGTACATTCCACATGTGTATTTGTAATTTTGCATTCGTGGACCCGTCTGGCTCTTAAGGTTGCATGAACAAATTTGTGCCTTAGACGGACCTCATAGTTTCCATTCAATCGGCTTAGCACTGACACCTCGTGTGACAATGACTTTCTCGTCCGAAATTCAAGGTAGTCGTTAATCTTCTTTGGCCAATGTACTAAAGGGTCATGCACAAGTAATCTTGCGACGCAACTCCGACTGTCATAGTAGGCTATTGTGCGATAAAATGTCATCTCAACAATAGTAGTAAGAGGTAGGCATTGCACACCTTTTAGGACGAAATTGTATATTTCGGCAAGGTAGGTTGTCATGATGCCGTACCATGCCCCAACAGTGTCGTGCAGGAACGACCACTTCTGCATTGGTTTCAGTTGGATCCATTGACTGAAGCTTGGTCGCCTCCTATTGTTTCCGTCAGTGCTAACGTCCCCAGTTTTGGCTCCGCGCTGCTCATGGTTCTGCTTCAAAGTACTCTCGTCCAATGACTTCCATATTATTGTGAACTTGGACTATTGATTATGTCTGGAAAGTCTTTTGAATAGCTACATCAGGTGCCTACTCTTGAAATGAGTATGAAAATTTGCGCCGAGATACCGAAAGCACCAACGACTCTGCAAGTCATCCTAGGTTAGAGATGGATCCATTCTAGATTGCATGAACTCAATTGTGCTCAGCATTCCTCTGTTGTTATCGTGAATTATGCACACACGTGATGTGTACGGTGTCCCGATCTTCCGATAGGTAGAGGTAAATTGAATGATGGAGAACTCGACGTTGACGACCCGGCTTCCAATCAGAACTGATTCGAATCCTTGTAATCGCTACACCACGGCTCCGTTGGTTATCAACCACGCCAAGACATGGTTGACCTCACCACGAAGGCTTGTTCCTGCTGTAAATCGAGAACACAAGCAAGAACGAAGAAGAAGCAACTGAATTGCGAATTGTATTAAGCTCACGAGTTGGGATTTCACAAACTGAGTTCGGCGAAACTGCAATGGCAGAATAATCTAAGCAAAATCCCCAAATCTAAATAGTGACGGCTACTGAGTATATGAAAAGGTGGTGTGGCTAGGGTTTCTCATGACCTACTAGGGAATACATGGGCCGAAGGCCCGAAACAAGGTGTCGCAGCACCGACTTGGCCCAATCAGAATCTGATCGAAATTTGTTTTGTTAATTTCCAGTGATCTAGAAAGAATTTGGACTTTGGGCCAGATCCATTGGAAAGATCTCGTCGTGGGCTTCTCGGTGGACTATAAGAACATCCCAATCGGACTTCGTTTGAGGGAGTTATGGTCGTTGAAGGCAGGCTGCTCCTGGATGGCCGAACTGGACTGCAACTCGAATCCGTCTTGGACTCCAACTCGACTTGGACTCCTTGCTGGTCCTCGCGTCCTTGCTGGTCCTCTCCATGGTTCCTAAGTACAATATTATCATCATTAGGTAGTAAACCATTCTCAAAACCATATATATATAACTTGGGAATGAGTTCACCTAGAAAAGCAACAATCGGGCTCAGTCGTGCGTTATTGGTCCTTGTGTAACAAGCGGAGGATTATGGTTGGTGCGTGTATCTGAAGAAGTAATGTCCTCATCATCCTCCCCCTCCTGAAGTGGAGCCGTCCTCGGCTCAAGCTCGTCTTCCTCTCCCAAGTACGGCGTCAAATCCGTGGTCCAAAAGCTCTTGGACTTGTCGCTGAATTTCCTTTGTCTCCTCTGGATTTGTCCTCTAATTGGTGGCAGCCCCGGGGGTATCTCAGCGGGAGAAACGTCCTCATACTCCTACAAAAGGTCAGTGATAGGAGGGGGCAAAGTGCTAGATATATTATCAAGTGAAAACAAAGCATCTTTGCATATCAACGCAGAGCACATCACATCATTCTCTTCAATTTCAGCAAGATCAGATTTGGTTGCAAGGAGAACTCCACTCTTCAACTTAATTTCAGCGGCCTTAGTGCTAGATGATGCAACATTTTTCGCTATTTGTTTACTTTCAGATTTCAAAGCATTCTCCTTTTTCTCATTTTCAGTTCTTTCTCTATCAAAGTGCACAATTTCAGAAAGTGTCATAGGAAGTAAAGTAATTTTCTTTCCTTTGTGCACAAAAGTATATTTGTTACTTCTACCATGATGAGTTGCATCAATATCATATTCCCATGGTCGGCCTAATAAAAGTGAACATGCTTGCATAGGTTCTACATCAAAATCAGTAACATCATGGTATGATCCAATGAAAAATTGTAGTATTGCAGTTTGTGTTACCTTTACTTTACCGATGTTGTTGAACCACTGAACATGGTATGGATGGGGATGTGCAAGTGCGGTCAAGCCAAGCTTCTTGACCAGATCTAAACTCATCAAATTGTTGCAGCTCCCACCATCAATTATGGTTCTAACACGTCGGTCCTTGACAACGAGGAACATCTGAAACAAATTGTGGCATTGGGCTCTCTCTACTTGCTCCATTTGTGTGCTCAACACTCGCTGCACAATAAAGGTCCAGTAGTTATCCGTCGCTGCAGTGCCTAAAGTTTCCTCATCATCGCCGTCCGCATCATGTTCAAACTCACCATCACTTGCATGGTTAGCTGCAAGAACTAATTCATCTTCCACATCACTTGCACTAATGTACCCACCATCCTCAATAGCAATGTATGCGCGCTGACTTGGGCAATCCTTCATGACATGTCCCATGCCCTTGCAGCGGTGGCACACAATCCCTGTCGTGCAACCCGTGGAAGCAACCGATGAAGAACTATTTGCTGGCGCCTGCACATTAGAAGTTTTGCTCACCTCAAAAGTTCGTGGAGGTGGAGGTGGTGCTGTTGATTGTGTCCTATTTGTTGAAGGTGCAGCAGACCGAAAAGAAGAAGATGGGGCTGGTTTGGCTTGCCCCCTGCGTCGGCCTTGTGCGGAGGTACGACCGAAATTGCTTCTTGTCCTTGGTTGGCCGTGTCGTCCCTGCAATTCTTTTTCTGCCAACATAGCAAGATGGAACAACCTATTGATATTATTATAATCTTTGTAATCAATAATGTCCTGAATTTCACGTCATAAACCCCCATAAAAACGAGCCATCTTTTCCTCCTGAGCCTCCACTACTCCACAACGCAACATGCCTATTTGCAACTCTTGGTAGTATTCCTCTACAGATTTATTCCCCGGAGTCAAGCGTTGTAATTTCTTAAGTAAATCACGTTTATAAGAAGGAGGAACAAATCTATTCCGCATAGCTCGCTTCAAGCTATCCCAAGTATCAGGCTCTACCCCAAGGTTCACTATTTCGTTCCACCAAATGATAGCAAAATCTTTAAACTCACTGGTGGCTTGCCTAACTCTATGAATTTCAGGAACCAGATGGGAATTAAATTTTTGTTCAACAGTCATCTCCCAATCTAAGTAAGCGTCTGCATCATATGCACCAGAAAAGGATGGGATGGAAAATTTTACCTTAGCAAACATATCGTCATTCCCACGAAAATAGTTACCTTCCATGCCATGTCGATTGTGATACACTCGTTGTTGTTGGCGAATATCATGGGCAGCACGGCGCATGGTAGCCGTGTTGTGGAGCTCAGTTTGTACAACAACCTCCGTGTCGGCATCTTCAAGTTCAACTTCATGGGAGGCAGCTTGCTCCTTTTCTTCTTCATCTCCATGAGGTGGATGTTGCTGCTCCATATTGTCCAACCTGGTAGCAAGGTCGGAGATGCGCCAGTCCATCCTCTCAAATGCAGTCTGGTTCTCACAGTTGGTTCGAGCCATGTCATCAATTTGCTTATCGAGTTTTGCACTAATGTCGGCCAACATCTTGCAGATTTCATCTTCCTCTTCTGCAGCTCGAGCTCTTGTTTGCGGTCCTGCCATGGTTAGTAGTAGAAAACAAAAGACAACACAAGAGTATTATCCCTATGACTACTAGGTGGGGGCAAGTGGGACTCTCACAAAGCGTTTTACCACGCTCTTACAAGTGTTCTTACCAAGGCAGTAGGGGTGCAACCAGTGGCTTGTTCGTGATACCGTGACGAGCGTGAGTGAGGCGATTGCAAGGTAAATCTATAACTGAGTTGGAAGAAAGTGAGCTCAGAATGCTAATATAGGTGTAGTAACAATTCAATATTAGTAATGCAAAGTTGAAAATTAGTCCAAAGTAATAGTCAAAGTGCTGGAACTAGCATATACTCAGATCTACCTCAAACAAGCAACTAGAATTACAAAGGACTAGAATCCAAGATGCGCCACCGAAAATTTTCTTCTTTGCTATGCATATTTTTCTTCTATGAATTTTTTTCCTTTTTTTTAATAAACAGTGCGGCTTTTGTTTTGTTTTTGCACTTGCCTCTTTTTTTTGCAACTGTACAACAAAATAGAAACGTTGTTCGGCAACTTCACACTCCAAAAGCTCCGAATCTAAAGATCTACCCAACAGAAAAGTTGTAGAGAATCTTTTTATCTTTCCAACAAGTACAAGAACGTCAAAAACGGAGTTGGGAATCAAAAGATATGGCAATTTTATCAAAACTATCTCAGATTGAGCAATTTGAATCCGAATTGGACTAGAGTTTGAAGATTACACAACTAACTTTGCCCAAATTTGAGCGTGATAAAAACTGCCGAATTTGAAGATTACTCCAACTAACTTTTTGTGGGATTTCTCGCAATGATTCCAGAAAGTATAAGTTTATCCCAATCCGAACTCAGATGAAAGAATTATAATGAAAATACCGAAGCAGACGTATTAGATTCAAACTCTACATTGTTGACATTAATGGCCCAATATCTCATAGATGAAAGCTGAATCTAACTTTGACCTCAACAGAAAAGTTGTAGATCACGATCTGATGTTTCTAGCAAGTACAAGAATGTAAAAATCCGAGTTCATATGAAGATGATATGATGAAAACAACGAACTGGGCAGTGGCAGATTCGAATTGGACGCGACAACGAGGAGATCGACGTGCAATTTGACTCCACGACGAGATGCAAGACTAAAACTAAACCAAGACTAAAACTAAAACCAGCACTCGACAACGATGGACAAAAATTCAAAGATGTAAACTAACAAGAACGATGCAAGGCTAATGGCTAGGGTTTGGACAAGGTAAACAATTTTTTTTTGTAGGGCAAATTTTGTGGACTCTAGGACGAAGAACATAATCAATCTAAACAAAGAGGGGATACAATGTTACCTATCGGGAAACCTTCGCTCTGATACCAACTAATGTGTACGGTGTCCCGATCTTCCGATAGGTAGAGGTAAATCGATTAATGGAGAACTCGACGTTGACGATCCGGCTTCCAATCAGAACTGATTCGAAACCCTGCAATCGCTACACCACGGCTCCGTTGGTTATCAACCATGCCAAGACACGGTTGACCTCGCCAGAAGGCTTGTTCCTGCTACAAATCGAGAACACAAGAAAGAACGAAGAAGAAGCAGCTGAATTGCGAATTGTATTAAGCTCACAAGTTGGGATTTCACAAACCGAGTTCGGCGAAACTGCAATGGCAAAATAATCTAAGCAAAATCCTCAAATCTAAATAGTGACGGCTACTGAGTATATGAAGAGGCGGTGTGGCTAGGGTTTCTCTCGACCTACTAGGGAATACATGGGCCGAAGACCCGAAACAAGGTGTCGCAGCACCGACTTGGCCCAATCAGAATCTGGTCAAAACTTGTTTTGTTAATTTCCGGTGATATAGAAGGAATTTGGACTTGTGGCCAGATCCATTGGAAAGATCTCGTCGTGGGCTTCTCCGTAGACTATAAGAACATCCCAATTGGACTTCGTATCAGGGAGTTATGGTCGTTTGAAGGTAGGCTGCTCCTGGATGGCCGAACCGGTCTCCAACTCGAATCCGTCTTGGACTCTAACTCGACTTGGACTCCTTACTGGTCCTCGCGTCCTTGCTGGTCCTCTCCATGGTTTCTAAGTACAATATTATCATTATTAGGTAGTAAACCATTCTCAAAACCATATATATATGACTTGGGAATGAGTTCACCTGGCAAAGCAATAATCGGGCTCGGTCGTGCGTTATTGGTCCTTATGTAACAAGCGGAGGATTATGGTTGGTGCGTGTATCTGAAGAAGTGATGTCCTCATCAACACGCTACCGATCTTTCAACACCCCATTGTTCAGTAACCCCAAAAACCACAACCAGCTGCTGTAGTTCTCCCCCTTGACTACTGCATATGCTACGAGGAGAAGCTGGTCATTTGCATCAGTTCCCTGGGTAGTCAGCAATGTCCCCTAATACTTCCCAGTCAAGAATGTTCCATCGATGCAAAGAATGGGCCTCATGTACGTAAAAGATGCAACACACTGCTGGAATGCCCAGAAAAATCTCCGCAAGACCATGCACTTTGGTATCACAATACCATCTGAGCCGATAGCTGGTGTATCAACAATTTCAGTAATTGTGTCTAGATTTGCGTGACTATATGCCGAAAGAGCTTCGGTATGAAGTTATATGCCTCGACATATGTCCCAAAAAGCTCTTCCAGCGCCTTTTGTTTCGCCCTCCATGCCTTTACGTAATTGATCTTGTGGCCGTACTTTTCGGCGACATGTGCAATAATCACTTTTGGTGCCATTCCCACATTTTCCTTTACGATGGACAGTATTAAATTGGCAACAAAACAAGAGGTTATATTTCTATGCTGCTGCAACATGCCCTCCGTCAGACATCTGTGGTCTGCAACTCTAGTCACCTGAAAGAAAGGTTCATGTTGTGACCGTGTCACACGTACGTACCACGGGCAATTATCAACCAGGCACTTCACAGTCCACAAGCTCGAATTTGATTTCACAACCTGGAATGGCCTATTTAGTGCAACAGCCCATGTAGTGATGGCTTTTTTCGCATCTTTTTTCGTCCGAAACAACTGTCCAAGCTGGACAGTTGCTTCATTGAAAGACCATTGCGAATTTATATCTCCAGGGACCACAGTTGACATAAAAGATGATGGATTAGTCCATTCATTTATAGGATCCTGCTGTCCTCTGGGTTCCTCGAGAGACTTATACATAACTGACGGATCAGCGTACTCCTCCTCGTTGAAATTCTCCTCTATTTCGAGCTATCAGCTGCATCCACTACATGGTCACCAAATAGATTTGTCGGCGTGCCTCTTGTAGTTGGCATAGCTGCATTGGCACTGCCACTGCCACTGGCAGTACTGAGATTACCAGTGTAACTTGATCCTGCGATGGAATGACTACCTTCCGAACTATGTATGCGTACAATTTCAATGTAAAGTATGCCAACTGTGATACCATAGTCTGGATTTGTCACCAATCGTACAAAAGAATCCCACGATTTGTCGCCTTTCAGTCTCTTAAGTACCTATTAGTTTCCTCCGACAGCGGGCCCTCAACCCTCACACTATCCGTTGCAAGATTCAGTTGTAACAAATTGATTAACCAAATCTCCAAGTCATTGAAACACATTAACTGTGGCTGTGACATTTCACCATATACATGGAAACACGCACCCAGATCATCACCGTTTGCTCCATTACGAATTAAACCATCACCGTAATAAATAGAAACCGTATTGGGATACTCCATAACCTAATTAGATTTACTTTCCGTGTTAGGTCAAAATTGGACAATATATTTTTCTGCCTCAAACCACATAATTTTTCAATACGATGAAGCAAAAATCCTAGGGTGAGCCTGAATTTAATGTAAACCCTAGGGTGAAGCGGAACATACTGGGGTTCTACAAAAATTAAATTGACAGTCCAAGCAATACAATATTTCACAAAAACTACTGTGACAAAAATGATCTTAAGATCGTTCCCTGTGTTACTATCTGTCCTACATCCTAGGGTGATGCAGAATTTAAAATTTCACATGTCCTAGATCCTACGATGAAGCGAAAAAAATAAGTTTTTATCTGTGCTAATCCTCCGGTGAAGCGACAAATTAAGTTTTACTTGTCTATATCTTAAGGTGATGCAGACTTTAAAATTCTGATTATGTATAACAATGTAAATAACTCAATTTGAATATTAGCTACGAGTTACCGAATATGCACCTCAATAATCGTCGAAATTCTGAATATGTTGAAATCCGGAATATATTTTTTTCTCCTCCTCTTCTTCTTCTTCTCTTCTGTCTTCTCTTCTTCTTCTTAAGGTGATGCACACGACAGATTTTTCTTTCTCTTCTTCTCTTCTGTCTTCTTTTTTTCCCTTTTGTTGGTTTTTTTCTTTCCCTTCGTTATTTTTTCTTTTTCTTTTTCTCTTTTTTTCTTTTCTCGTTCCCTTTTCCTTCCCCCCTTCTTTTTCCTTTTTTCTTCTTTTTTTCTTCCTCTTCCCCTACTGCTGCTCCTGGGCCGAAGGCGACAACAGGGAGCGGCGGTGGAGGGCGGCGGCGGAGGGTGAGGAAGGGAGCGGTGGTGGAGGATGGCGGCGAGGGGCGAGAAGGGAGCGGCGAGGGGCGAGGAGCGGCCGCGAGGGGCGAGGAGGGAGCGACGGCGATGGAAGTCGTGGCGGTGAGGGACGGCGACGGCGACAAGGGCTTCCTTTTGTTTACCAGTGTTGCTCGTGAATCACACTTTTTAAAGTACTAGTATGACACATATAATAGGAATCCAATGTAGTCTAGTTGGTAACGTTCTGAGCCTCCCACACACGTGAACCGGGTTCGAATCTCGGTCATGACAATATCAAACATTTTTTCTGAGTTTCAGCCGCAATTATGGTAAGTATTAGTACCTGCAAAATTATCATGTAATAGAAACCTAATGTAGCCTAGCCGTAGAACTTCTTTAACCATTCGTCATTTCTAGTAGAAATTATGAATTGCAGGCTACGGGCTGAGCCCCCCACGCGCGTGACCCAGGTTCGAATCCTGGTCATGGCAATATTAAATATTTATTCTGAGTTTCAATCGCGATCTAGGATAGCGACTGAAACATATAAACGGGCTAAAAGTCATGTGCTCTGCCACGCGTTCAGTCGCGATCCCAGATAGCGACTGAAGATCAGTCGCATCCGTCGGATAAGGCTATTTGTGAAATTTTTAAAAGTTTCGGATTATTTTTGAAATTATTTTTTTATGAGCTATTTGAAAAAAAAGTTCAATAATACAAGTAATAAAGAATAAACTATTATTTGTTTCATGTCCTTGTTCTTGTCAAGAGATTCCTTGTGACTTTGGCAGTGATTAGTGATTCATCTTGTCTTATCATTAGTTGGTTAGGTATTTACCATTTCAACTTTGCTAGCACACTCTTGGAACTTTTCAATTGAGATGTTTTTGTAATAAAGATTTCCGGGCTAGATGACTTGAGTTAATTAGATCTAAACATTCTTGAACCCAACCCACTCTACTATGAATCGAATTTGTGACCTTTTCCATATTCACTTGTAATGCTAATCACTTCTCAAACTATCACATGATTAAATAGTAAGATGTGGGTTAACATTTATCAGTTTGTTAAAAAGTATCACACACTTTCTTTCTTGAAAGAATGAATAACACTGATGATTTATGAGTAATGGCCCATCACCAGGGTTTACCTAGGAACGGACTTTCACCAGACCTATCTCAAACAAAATATTAAAAACAAGAATACACTATCTAAATGGTCAAAATTAATTTAGAACTTCTTTTTTCCATTTAAAAGGACATCATGTTTGTACACTTTTTAAAATAGTAATATTAGCTAAAGAGTAACTTAAAGTGAGAATCTCCTTGTACCTGAGGCCCACTTTAATATAGTCAATATTGTGATATATATTGATAGTTCTAGAATGGATCTCAAGGATCGTTAGAGAAGATTTTTCCTATACAATTTGATTATAGTATATGTGAAATGATGGATGGTTTTTGTGTGTAGCCAAATAGGAGATGTATACCAAAAACATAATACTTCCCTTATATAATGTTACATGAATAAAGGATCTTGCGTAGTTGTGTACTTGTGTTATATGTTCTTGGGTGGTGGTGTACTTGTGTTATATGTTCACTTGTGCTTTCTTAGAGAAGAAAAAACCCTGGGCAGCCTAAAGTTGTAACGTCAAATCTTGGCAAAGAAAAAAACTTTTTTTTAAGATTCACCAAAACCACTTAAAAAAATACTCCCGCTATTTTAAATATGAGGCAGTCTCCAACTACAATGTAATAAGATTTCTTGATTTTTTTTCTGTTTTAAATTGTTGGTCACGTAATTAAAGATCATGCTACTAGCTTAATTTGGTGTTTAGGTATACTTAAACCTTCATAGTTATATAGTTGCAGGACTAACACCTTCGGTCGTAGTATTAAACTGTTAGGTAGCCAATGCATTAATCGGCTATTGGATCAGCTTAAAGTCTAAAGTTAAGAAGCACATGCTCACATCATAGGGTTAGGATGTAGTAGTGTTACTAATTACACTACTAAAAATGTGGTCGCCATCTCACGTACATTAAAGTGCACATGGATAAGTGTCTAGGACTAACACCAAGTGCTGATCATAGAAAAAGGGCTAAGAACAAGTACCATGATATAATTAATTAGGCCAAGCTAACGAGGCCACTCTAACGACATTACCTGTAGTATTAGTTCAAAAGCCCATTTTAAAAAATAATTTTTGAGGAGGGTTTTGTTTTTCATTTCTTAATTAAAATGGTCATTTCTTTAAAAAATCTCAAAATAATTAAATGAATGCAAGGAGAAATATATGGCATACCTAATTACATTTAATTTTTATAACTAATAATCATCCATAAAAAATATTAATTCTTAGAAAACCTCATGAAATTTTATTAAAAAATTAACTGAGATTACGTGTAAATCAAGAAAAATTAACTGAGACTTGGTTGAAAGCAAGCAAAATTGAAGTGTTATATGAGTCTATAGCTCATAAGTTCAAAATTAACAGAGATTAGGTGTAAATCATGAGCTATTGAAAGGCAAACTGACTTCAAAACTCATTGTTAAGCATTGATCGTGATTAGTTGAAACTCATGTGCTATAGCATGGCAAATCATTGTTGGAACTCAATGAGTTCAGAAACTATTGAAACAGGTCAAAATTCATTGTGTAGAATGACAAATCAGGCCCAAAAACTCATATCTTTGTAATCAACTAATGCTTGCGAGAATTTGTGAGTTACAGCTTAGAGGGTTAACAAAAATACAAGATCAACATTAATTGAATTTGGTCTTTCATCTTGAATATCTCTTGCTTAAAACTCTTCCAGCTCACAGCTCCTCCATTGAGACAAAACACAAACCTAGATTGCGATCGATAATCATCCTTGTCGGTTTGGAAGCTAGCATCAGTGTAACCATTTATAATGAGCTCTTCCTCACCTCCATAAACTAGAATCACATCCTTAGTTCTTCTCAAGTATCGGCTCGTAGAACTTAGAGCATAAGAAACATCTGTGCATGTACAAAACATGACATACATGATAGAACCAATAGCCGAAGAGTATAAATCTTGCTCATTCGGTCTTGCTCATCAGATGTCAGAGGACATTGACTCTTGCTAAGACTAATGCCATGTGACATGGGTAGGAAACCTCTCATGGAGTCTTACATGTTGAACCGATTCAAGACTTTGTAAATGTATATACTTTGGCTTAATCCAATTAGCTGTTTAGATCTACCTCTATAGATCTTAATACCCAATATATATGCTGCTTCTCCCAAGTCTTTCATAGAGAAACTATTTCTCAAAGAAGACTTAACAGATTCAAGCATAGGAATGTCATTTCCGATCAACATTATGTCATCTATATACAAAACCAAAAATGCATGTGCGCTCCCACTAACCTGCTTCTTGTAAACACAAGGTTCATCTTCATTTTTGATGAAGTCAAATTGTTTGACTGTCTCATCAAAACAAATATTCCAACTTCGAGATGCTTGCTTCAATCCATAAATGGATTTCTGAAGCTTGCATATTTTCGCAGCATTTTGTGGATGGTAAAACCTTCGGGCTATGTCATGTGCACATCCTCACTCGGATTTCCATTTAGGAAAGTTGTTTTAACATCCATTTGCCATATCTCATAATCATGGTAGGCAGCAATTACTATGATGATCCGAATTGACTTTAGCATGGCGACAGGTGAGAAAGTTTCATCATAATCAATTCCTTGAATTTGTTTGAAACCTTTCGCAACCAATCGTGCTTTATGAATGTGAACATTTTCATTCATGTAAATCTTTTTCTTAAAGACCCATTTACATTCAATGGGTTTTACACCATTGGGTAAATCAATCAAGTTCCAAACTTGATGAGTATACATGGAGTCTATTTCGGATCTCATGGCGTCAAGCCATTTCTCAGAGTCTGGGCTATCATTGCTTCCTCATAAGTCTTGGGGTTCGTCACTGTCTAACAATAATATGTCCCGTCGTTCCGTGGTAAGGAACATTACCATTACGGACCCTTTAAAACCTACGCGGGGCTGGTGTTCCCACAACTGTTTTTTGAACAATTTGTCGTTCTTCTTGAAACTCAGTGGGAGCTGAAACATTTTCAATGGTTCTTGAATTTCTTCAAGTCGCACTATACTCCCACTAATTTCTTTTGTGAGAAACTCTTTCTCAAGAAATACATCATTACGAGCAACAAACACTTTGTTCTCGTCCTTCTTGCAGAAGTAATATCCTTTTGTTTCCTTTGGATACTCCATGAAGAAGCACTTATCTAATTTGGGTGTGAGTTTGTCAGACATCAAATGTTTCACATATGCCTCACAACCCCAAATCTTGAGAAAAGACAAACTAGGTTGTTTCCCATTCCATATATCATATGGTGTCTTCTCTACTGCTTTTGACGGAGCCCTATTTAAGTTGAATGCAGTAGTTTCTAGAGCATATCCCCAAAAAGACAATGGAAGATCGACTTGGCTCATCATTGATCAAACCATGTCCAACAAGGTTCGATTCCTTCATTCAGACACACCATTCCATTGAGGTGTTCCTGGCAATCTTAGCTATGGAACAATTCCACATTGCTTTAAATAATTGCTAAATTCTTGGCTCAAATATTCTCCTCCAATCTGATCATAGGAATTTAATTTTCTTGCCAAGATGATTTTGTACTTCATTCTGATATTCTTTGAACTTTTCAAAAGATTCAGACTTATGTGTAATTAAGTAGATATAACCATATCTACTAAAATCATCGATGAAAGTTATGAAGTATTGGAATCCGCCTCTAACCATTGTGCTTAATGGTCCACATACATCAGAATGTACAAGGGCTAATAAATCACTTGCTCTTTCACCTGAACCGGTAAAAGGTGTCTTTGTCATTTTTCCAAGTAAACAAGATTCGCATGTGTCATATGATTCGAAATCAAATGAGTCTAGAATTCCATCTTTATAGAGCTTTATGATTTGTTTCTCATTTATATGACCTAAATGACAATGCCATACGAAGGTTGGATTCAAATCATTTGTTTTGAGACTTTTGGTATTTATGTTGTATACAGGAACTTCAAAATTTAAAACATAAAGCCCATATGTCAATTGGCCTGATCCATAAAGTATATCATTCAGATGAACAACAATTGTTCTTTATTCTGAATTCAAAACCTTTCGTGTCCAAACATTAAAAAGGAATAATGTTTTTGCTTATGGCAGGAACATAATAACAATTATTAAGATCCAAAATCAATCCTGAAGGTAAAGTCAATATAAAAGTCCCAATGGCTAAAGCAGCAACTCTTGCTCCGTTGCCAATGCGAAACTGAATTTCACCCTTTGCCAAACTTTTGTTCCTTTTAAGCCCCTGCAACGAGGTGCAAATATAAGCTCCTGAACCGGTATTAAATACCCAAGAATTAGAAAGAGAAGTAGCCATATTGACTTCTATAACATAAATACCTGAAGTGAAAGTCTCACTTCCCTTCTTCTTTTTAGATCTTCCAGATATTTTTTGCAATTCCTCTTCCAATAGCCAAATTTCTTGCAATAGAAGCACTCAGAAGCAGCAGTAGGGCCAAACTTGGACTTTCCTTTGGGCTTATGCTGACTGCTTGAGCTCTCATCTCAAGCCTTGCCTTTGCCCTTAGCCTTTTGTAGGATCAAGGATGCCGACTAGAGCGGGGCGGTGAATAGGAGGCTTTTAAAAACTTCAATTTAAAACAAATATTTGCAAATAAAGAAATCAAGAACAAATAATAATATGAAAAAGAGGAAGAGAGAACGAACACAACGATTTTTACCGAGGTCTCGGAGACTCGCCCAGTCTCCCCTAATTCTTGTTGAAGCACTCAAATAAATTGAGTCTTGCTCCAATATCCACGAAGCATATTATCCACTAGTGGTTGCTCCTTGTCCACTCCGGAAAGGCAAGCAACGATGCCTTTTACAACCTTGCCGAGTCTCTCCAACAATCTTTGAACGGAGAGATCAACAGCCACGCCTCCGAACCGTCTAGGTGAGGGCGCTCACCAAGAGTAACAGGCAGCAAGGTCTTCTCTAGACCTCTAACAATCACCGAGAAACTATAAGTATGCAAGATGAAATGAATGAAAGCACTCGGTGGATCTAAAAAGCACTCGACTTGATCAAAAGATCAAGATTTTTTATAAGAAACTAAACTCAAGAATGTGTATGAGAGGAGGCTGCTTGTTGTGTAAAATACGAGCTCAAAGCCTCTATTTATAGCCTCAAGGATCAAAAGAACCGTTGCAGCTATGGCTGAAAATCAGCAACACAAACTGACAGTCAGTTCACCTAACTGACAGTCAGTTACATACACAACGACTGACAAAATTTATGGAGAAAAAATAGCTACAACTTTAAATCCAAAAGTCCAAATTGAGAGTTTAATAGCTTCTTTGAAAGATAATTTTAAGGGATACAGTTTTGTTAACAGAAGCAAAAGCTAGATCTGTCTAGATATTTCTAGAAATTTGAAAAACTCTTCTACTGTCAAAAACTCAACTGAAAATCCAAATCTTTCAAAGCCAAATTCAAATCAAATCCAACTGAAAATGATGCAAATGCAATGACCTAGTAATTTCTCGGTTCATGTTGGAGATATAGAGAGGATTTGCAACCCCTCTTTATATGGTTAAAACTAAAATCAAAATCCTTAAACCGATCAATCTCCTTACACTGAGATCGGTAAAAATAAAAACTCAGATTACCTTAGATCCTTTGCATCTTCATGTTTGCGTCTCGTCTTTGCTCTTTTGCATCTTGTGCTTCTATTTAATGTCGGGTTCGCCTTGATCATCTTGCGTGTTTTCCCGAATAAGCTCTGTATCAAAAAATCTCAGAAGCACAATTAGTCTGAAACACTTTGTTTTCATTAATCATCAAAATTAAGGTTAGGCATAAAGGCCTAGATGCAACACCTTTCTCTTACCCTTCTTCTTGAAACTCTTTCCCTGTTGAACCATCATCACATGATCAGAATTCTTTTTGATGTTCTTGTCGACGATTTGGACTCGGGGTCCCTTGTCGATCTTACGCAGATTTGTGAGTTGTATGTGAGACCTTTCAATGTGCCCTCAGGTAAGTTAGGATAAGCAATGTAAATGGGGACACAAAAATTTATACAGGTTCGGCCCTCGATGGTGGGAGTAACAACCCTACGTCCTATTGTGATTCACTATGTGTGGAAAAAGAGTTTACAGGGAGAAGAGATTATCACAGGCGATGATCTCTTCTTATACTTCTGTCTAACTAACTATGTCCAAGTCTTAAAGCGTAGATGACTTGTTCTCTCTTGACGTCTCCTGACTTCATCCTCCCTGATGACGATTATCACCCGAGCTAGTTCAAAATAATACACGTCTGGTTTAAGACAAAATCAGATTAGACGTGTGCCTATAAGTCCGTCGTTTTGGTCTCAGATGACCTGAAGGGCGCAGACACAAAGATGATTTATGATCGCAGCCCTTGTACGATCATGAGACCACAGACAATGTGTGGTCAGAAGACTGTAGACAGTGTGCGGTCAGAGGGTCATTGACTATTTGCGACCAGAATAAATCGGGAAGATCTAATCCTTTGAACAGGCATATCCCGAGAATCACGAGGATGTTTCCACGTATGAAGACAACTGCCAGGAGGTTAACATGTGCGGTTATCCCTTGATTACACATGTTAAGCCTGTGTGGAAGTTAAGTGCGATTAACAAAACTGCATCCTAGTAACCGTTCGAGGCCATTTCGCATTGGCGCCCTTTTCGTCGATATAAAAAGGTGGTCGATGCACATTCTAAGGGCGGTTAAGCGTACAAGCATTACCAGGAGATCAATTAGCCTGAAGATTTAGACATAGTTAGTTAGATACTAATATAGAAGAGATCTTCGCCTGTGATCATCTCTTCCTCCCCCTTGTAAACACTTTTTTCATATAGTGAAATCATAACAAGACGTAGGGCTATTACTCCCACCATCGAGAGCTCGAACCTGTATAAATTCTCTTGCACCCGTACAGATATTACTCATCCTACCTTCCCAGAGGAGCGCCCTGAAAGGTCCCGCAACTCACAAATTTGCATAAGATCGACCAAGAACCCCGAGTCCAAATCGTCGACAGCTGGTGCCCACCGTGGGGCCTTTTCTCAAGGTGCTTTCCCTTCATCTAGAGGTTTGGTGAGCCATGTCTGGGGCATATAATTCTGAGAACGACCTCGATCTCGGCGATTATGCCCATATACAAATGCCTTCGCCTAGCGATCCCGATCCAATGGAAGAGATCGATTGCAAAGAAATTCCGAAGGAACGTCAGGGGGACTTGTCTTCTCCTACCCGGGTCATGTCTATCGACCAGGGGATGGAAGAGACAGGTCTAGAACTTGATGTCAGTTCCACCATATGCAAAATCGAGTCTCGGTCACCATGCATCCCCGTCAGGGACCAGGATGGCAGTGACCAGGAACTCAGTCCAGGGAGGTTTGATCCTGACAACCTCCACTCTCTCTTTGATTTCGAGTCCGACTAGGAGTAAACAGAGCTGTTCACTCCTGCAGTTTCGCTCCCCAGAGAATTCACTGCCATGTCGGAGGAAAACCCCGATCAGCGGATTGCTATGGAAGAACAAGAGCGCAGACAGAAGGAGGAACAAGAACGCAAACAGAAGGAGGATCAAGACCGTGAGCGACGAGATAACGAGCTCCGTAGAATAGCCCTAGAGGCTCTGCAAAATGCGTAGTCTCGTTATGACGCCGCCCCTAGTTCCTCCTGTCGCCCACATGGTCGCAGGCGCAACCAGATGACTTCTTTACCACCAAAACATTTACCAGCGAATGAAGAAACGATTACACCTGGCGCACCAAAGAGAAGTACGCATGGCCGACTTTGATTTATCGTGGAGGTCTTGCGTAATTTTCCTCCTACCCTTACAGATGCGGACAAACCGGCTTTTGCTAGGATCTTGGTGGAGAAGCTGGACGAGGTCGCATCTGATGAGACCCCTACAGCTTCCTCCCGGTCTACAATACGTTCCCATGAAAAGAAATATTCCTACTCTAGTCATGGTTGGCGTAATCGATTACCATCCGGATCACTTCGGCATGAAAAATCCAGGCGCGTGGGAAGTTCTCGTGATCGAGATCAAATTCCTGTGCATTCTCGTCTGGGACCACTTGGCGCGTCTCCATCACGTGAAATCACTCGTGGTTATGCTGGAAACCACGGAACTCTCCACAGTCCCTATGTGGGTTGTAAAGTTTTTTCGCCAGGCCTCCGTGCAGTCGTCTGGCCGGATAAGTTCAAGCCAGGGGCTATTGAGAGGTTTGATGGGACCCAGAATCCATCTGAGTTCCTTCAAATTTACATCACCGCTATCCAAGCGGCTGGTGGGGATGATCGTGTCATGGCCAATTATTTGCCAACGGTTCTTGAGGGACCAGCGAGGACCTGGCTATTCAATCAGCCAGAAGGTTCGATATATAACTTGGAAATATTGTGCGATGCTATCCTCAACAACTTCCAGAATTGTTATCAAAAACCCGGGAAGGACGACAATCTTCATCGTCTACGACAAACCTCTACATAGACTCTTCGACAATTTGTCAAAAGGTTTGTCGGGGTGAGAAATACCATCCCAAACATATCCGATAACTCTGTTATCAGGGCGTTTAAGCACGTTGTTTGATATCGGAGATTTACGAAAGATTTACTTATCCACCCTCCTCGATCAGTCGCTGATCTCTTTGATATGGCTGATCGCTACTCAAATGCGGCCAAGGCCGATGAATGGAATAGGATGGTGGATAAAGGGAATTTACCGCCCCAACCAGGTCTCAAGGATGTGAAAAAAGAGGATGCAAGTAAGAAGCTGGAGTCTTCATTGGGCGGGAAGTCGAAGAAGTCTAAAAAGAATCGAACCGTACAGTACCGGGAGGTCGCAGTCGCGGGAAAACCTCTACCGGTGAAAGATAATAAGTTTTCATTCAAAAATAAAACTGCCTCTGGTGGTCGCAACACCGACCAGCCAGAAAAACTGACTAACTCGCAGGAAAGCAAGAAGTGGTGCCCGATCCACAACTCTCCGGGACACGACATCAAGAATTGCCAGAGCTGATTGAAGCAACTCGATGACTTCTACCAGGGAATTGGGCCGATGCCAACTTTGCCATCGAAAGAGCAGACTTGCGGGCTTAGAGACACTAACGGGGATGAAGAAATGTCCTACCAGGTACCTCGTAATTATGTTAATGTCATTTTTGGAGGTTCCTCCTCTTTTGTTTCTAAACGATAGTTTAAAGCGTTTCATCGAGAAGTTAACCAAGCGGAAGCTCCCCTTGGCGAACCTCAATACCCCCGTTGGTCGGACACTCTTTTGACATTTGATCGCTCTGATTGTCCCGTTGGGCTTACTCGACCATTAAGACTACCTCTGGTCCTTACCCCAATTATCAATAACGCGAGAGTCGAAAGGGTCTTGATTGATGGAGGTAGTTTGTTGGACATTTTACTGGTCAAGGCATTAGATGAGATGCAAATCCCTCGTTCAAAAATCAAACCCATAATCCATCCATTTTATGGGATAATTCCTGGTCTCTCGATGATGTTGATGGGATAGGTGGTGCTCCCAGTCACGTTAGGTGAACCGGATATTTTTTGAACAGAGTTAGCTACTTTTGACATAATTTATTGTAATTCGGCTTATAACGCGATTTTTGGCAAGCCAACTCTCGCTAAATTCATGATGGCAATGCACTATGCTTATCAGTGCAGCAAGTTACCTGGCCCCAAAGGCATTATCTCAATCTGAGGCAGCCGCAATGTGGCACTAACTTCCGATCGGTTATCACTAGAGCTCGTGGATCAACTTCCCCTTCAGGATGTCAAGATCACCACCACAGCTGTGGATACGATCAAAGTCGGCCTTCGACCAGAGGAAAAGCTAAAACTAGTTCCGTTATGCCCAGATGATCCATCTAGAACAATTCGGATTGGATCAGGCCTGGATGACAAGTAGGAACTCGAACTCATTACTTTCCTCCGAGCTAATGCAGATGTGTTTGCGTGGAAACCATCCGACATGCCCGGTGTCCCAAGAGAGGTAATTGAGCACAGGTTAACAATTCGACCTGGACAACGACCAATAAAGCAGAAGCTCAGACACTTTGCTGTTGATCAGCAAGAAGCTATCTATGCAGAGTTAGACAAACTCCAAACGGCCGGGTTTATTCGAGAAGTCAATCATCCGGAATGGCTTGCAAATCCGGTCATGGTCCGTAAGTCAAATGGTAAGTGGCGCATGTGCGTCGATTACACCAGCCTAAACAGTGCCTACCCGAAGGATGACTTTCCCCTTCCCCGCATCGATCAGTTGGTCGACTCTACTGCGGGTTGCGAACTGATGAGCTTCCTGGATGCTTACTCAGGGTATAATCAAATTAGCATGGCAGAAGAAGATGAAGAGAAGATTGCCTTCATCACACCATTTGGCACCTACTACTACGTCAGAATGCCATTTGGTCTCAAGAATGCCGGTTCCACGTACCAGCACTTGATGCAAAAGACCTTTCTTTCCCAGATGGGGCGTAATCTTGAAGCTTACGTAGATGACTTGGTTGAAAAAAGCTTGAAAAGCTTGACTCATTTAGACGATCTTGCTGAAACCTTCTGTAATTTAAACCGATTTGGAATAAAATTAAACCCAGAAATGTGTTCTTCGGGGTTTCATCTGGTAAACTTTTAGGCTTTCTTGTTTGTTCTAGAGGAATCGAGGTTAATCCTAAAAAAATCAGGGCCATCAAGCAAATGAGGTCTCCTTCGACCATGAAGGATGTCCAGTGCCTGGAAGGTCGCATGGCGGCTTTAAGTCAATTTATATCGCGACTAGGCAAAAGGGGATTACCTTTTTTCAAAGCTCTTTGAAAACACCATGGTTTTACCTGGTCGCATGAAGCCGACAATGCATTCCAGGAGGTTAAAGCGTACTTATCCAGTCCGCCGGTGTTGGTTTCTCCGATCACAGGGGAACCACTACTTCTTTACTTGGCGGCCACACCTCATGCGGTTAACGTGGTTCTGATCGCAGAAAGAGAAGGTGTGCAACAGCCCGTTTATTACATAAGCGAGGTACTTCATGGTCCTAAGGAGCGTTACCCTGAGGTCTAGAAGATACTTTACGCGCTACTGATGGCTTCCCACAAGCTATGGCATTACTTTCAGGCACACAAAATTACAGTTCCCTCGTCCTTCCCTTTGGGAGATATTATCCGAAACCCGGAGAAATCTGGTCGAATCGCGAAGTGGACTGTGGAACTTGGAGCATTTGACATCCATTTCACCCCTCGCACTGCGATCAAGTCTCAGATCCTTGCAGACTTTGTGGTCGAATGGACTAACCCTGACCCACCAATGCAAGAATCTAAAGACTTATCATGCACCGACCACTAGACGATGTATTTTGACGCCTCTCGTAGTTTTCGACACTCGAGGGCTGGAGTGGTCTTAGTCATGCCCCAGGGCGACCAACTCAAGTATGTCATTCAATTACATTTTGTTGCGACTAACAACGCAGTAGAATATGAAGGTCTTATTGCAGGGCTCCGGGCAGCAAAATTCCTCGGAGTCAGTCGATTAGTGGTGAGGGGAGACTCATAGCTAGTCATAAACTAGGTAAACAAGGAGTACAACACCTACGATGAGACAATGGCTCATTACCTGGGGGAACTGAGGAGATTGGAAAAACACTTTAGTCATTTCGAAGTCCAATACATCCCGCAAAAGGACCATATTCTCACAGACCAATTATCTAAAATTGGATCCTCACGTACATCTGCTCCGGCAGGAGTGTTCGTCCAACACTTAGAACATCCTTCGATCATGACTACAGTCGAGGACGACTTGGTAACAGTCTTCGTTACCAACCTTGGACAAGGAGATTGGACCCATCCATTGTGGGTCTATCTCGAACATGGGACCTTGCCCAAGGATGAAACCGAAAGCGATCGGTTGATTCGAAAAGCGCGCCTATACAAACTTATAGAAGGGGTTTTGTATAGGAAGGGTACTCAAGGAGTATTCATGCGTTGTATTTCTCAAGAGGAAGGTAAATCCCTCTTGAAAGAAATCCATGATGGTGTGTGTGGTGCGCACGCGTCATTTCGCACACTGGTTGGGAAAGCTTTCCGACAGGATTTTTACTGGCCTTCAGCACTCGATGATGCCAAATACTTGGTCAAGACATGCCTCCAATGTCAATTTCATGCAAGACAGGTTCATCAGCCCGCATATGCCTTGCAAACTATCCCTTTAACGTGGCCCTTTGCGGTCTGGGGGATAGATATTGTGGGACCTATGCCACAGGTGGTCAATGGTTACAAATTCCTGTTCGTAGCTATTGACACGTTTACAAAGTGGATCGAGGCTGAACCAGTCCGCAATGTCATCGCTGCTGCGGCATAGAAGTTCTTTCATAAGAACATCGTCACTCGATTTGGTGTTCCAAGTCGTCTCATCACTGACAACGGTTCCCAGTTCACTAGCGGTCTCTTCCTGGACTATTGCGATAATATTGGAACCAAGATGTGCTTTGCTTCTGTAGCTCATCCACAGAGCAATGGTGCCATCGAACGTGCCAACGGGCAGTTATTACAAGGCATCAAGAAGCAGATTTTTGATCGCCTTAAGATGCGCTCGGGGGCTTGGGTAGATGAGCTCTACTCCGTTCTGTGGGCATTACGTACTACCTGTAGTCGAGTCACCAGTGAGACACCTTTCCAATTGGTATACAGCGCCGAGGCTGTGTTACCTACGGAAATTCGTATTGGTTCTGTCCGAACAGATCAATTCGACCATATTGATTAGATCGAACAATGAGCTTAGGATTTAACCTTCCTCGAAGAAAAGCGTGATCGAGCGCTAATAAGGTCGGCAGTATATTTGCAAGCTTTGCGAAAATATCACAACAAGAGGGTGTGGCCACGTAGTCTTCACGTGGGTGTCCTGGTTTTACGAAAAATACAAAACCAGTCTAACCGCAATAAGTTCTCTTTTCAGTGGGAAGGCCCTTACATTGTTGTTTCAGTACCGCGATCAGGATCGGCTCGGTTAGCAATGGAAGACGGTAGAATCTTGTCCAATACTTGGAATATCGATCAACTACGCAAGTTTTACATGTAAGTTCCCCAATCATTTTTCCTGGTCAATTAGCATGGTTTAACAAAAACTTCATGAGTACTTTTCTTCGGCTCATGTTATGTTCATTTTTTTATTTTCCATACCTATACCGAGCCCAACTCGAGGGCTGATCGCCAATAATCATCTTGCTACAATATCCTAACCGGATTTGCTGGCCGATCTCATGGTCGCATTCAGCTAAGACATCCCTCAATAAGCCATTTCTCAACGCACACGGGACTTACTGGCATGTTCCTAATCATTGGAGTGGCTGCTAGTTCGTAATAAGGCTGGGTGTTGTATTAAGGTCATTATCGGTATGATCGGATGATCATATCTAAGTTAAAGCATTTCTTAGATATTCATAACGCCCATATTTTCCAGAGATTATAATACTAGGTCTTCAGTACTTATGATCTCATGAGGGGGCTAAGAGAATATGGTCATAATGTGAAACGAAGAAAGTATCACTCTTTTCCAAAATTTAAGGCACGCATTTGCATGTTATAAATGTAATTTCTCAGGTACAATTACTAAAAGAGATCATTACAAGGAATCAAATAAGGCCTAGTTCTTTCAACAGATCTTTGACTAGAGGCTTGACTTCTTCAGAGATGGCCTCAAGTTGATCACTCTCGATCTCTGCGTCTTCTACCACCGGCTTCAGATTCAGATCTCGGCCATGGTGAAATCGTAATCTAAAGAGAATGACAGAGGTTATAGATCGTACATTCGACTTCATTGCCTCTTCCTGCCATTTTGTATCTCTAGGAAGATACTCAAGGAGTGATTAGGCTTGGGCCGCGACCAATGTGGCTAACTCGCTAAGGCTTGGATTGTCCTTTTGTGACTCGATCACATCTACTTTTAGCAGAGTAGCCACCATCTTCAGCTTTTTGAAGATGTTCAGTTGAGTACTGCTGCAGGAGGAAATTGTTTTGTTTAAACCTTCATTCTCCATGCTGACAGTATCAATCTTCGAGCTTTGTAACTCGATTGTCGCCTGAAGGTTTTTCTTCTCTTCTAAAAGATGGCTTATTTGATCCTCTTGTGCTGTATGAATAGTTCATACAATGAGAAGATTTCTTCTGGTCGGAACTATACTTACAAGAAAGCTTTGACTACGCTTCGCGAAGTTCCTTCTCTAGAGAAGAATATCTCGTGGCTGCAACTTCTTGATTCTCCCGATCAGCTATGCTCTTGTTCAAAAAAGCATTTTCTCTGTAACAAGAAGGACGATCAGCTATGCTTAAATTCGGATTCAAGTAAACATGAGTAAAGAGCACCACACTTACTGTTGCAGCCGGTTGATCTCCTATTGCGCGACCTCGATATGTTTTGCTATAGCTATCGACTTGGTCGCCACCCGGGTCAAGTCCTGAAACACGATAAGGAATTGCTCTTAAAACTTGAATGTTCCTAAATTTTTGCAAGCTCAAAAATAATAAAAATAGTTTTTTGCGTACCTCTATGTAATCGCTGAATGAGTAGCTCTCAACATGAACGTGAGGTTGAGCCTCAAGACTTGCTATGTCCGCGGCAGGGGCAGTAGATGATCTTTCCTGTTGATCCCCTCTGTGGCCTGGACTGCGGTTTCCATTCCTTGGGATTGGATCTCCGCTGCCATTCCCTCCACGATGGCCTGAAGAACTTCTTCGACCGTGGGAGTTGGACTTGGCTTTCCCGCGACCTCTGCTGTGGGTGTAGTACCATGGCTTGTCGAGGTCGCCGGAGTACTGGGCGCAACATCCCTGCGCCTAATGAGAAACAAACAGATTGTAAGGTGAAATGCCTCCTGTCAGTCATATCTAGATGGCGATAGGAGAAGTTCCTACTTTATTCAAAACCCCACCCATGGTTTGGGTTTCGATGATGAGCTCCCGGGAGAAAGAAGCCCACTGGGTGCTCCTGGGAAAGAGTCATCTTCTGTCCTTGTCTTCCTTTTCTTAAAAAGGACAGTATCCTCTTCTCCCTGTATGTATACAATCCTATGAGTATATGTAGAGGAATGACAACATACAAGATTGTGAGGATTCTTACTACAGTCGCTCCCTCGATCAGTAAGGGAGGTGTTATTAGTCCTGGGGCTTCACAAGCCTCAGGCGCAGGGGTTTCACCCGTAACCACAGGATTGTTAGTGGTCACGGGGCCCATTGTAGCCGTCTCTGTCCCTGCGGTCAGGGACAAGACTTCGTCGATTTGAAGGGAAGCCGACCTCTCTGGGATGCTTGTTCCCGAAAGGTCAACCGCTTTCTTCTTGCGACGAACTAGAGGAATGTCGTCTTTCTCATCCTCGCTCCCTTCACCCTATACGACAAAGAAGTAATTTTCACTCGTAGTTGGGGTTACAGGGGGTACCAAAAATCTTACCGCAGTCTTTTTTGCGGTATATGATTTTCTTTCGTGCAGAAGCCCCTCCCAGGATCTTCTTGGGTTTTTGGGGAGCAGGCTCCTTCACTTTGCGCTTCAAAGGGGTCTTCCTCGCCTTCTTCGCAGCTGGTCTCCCCGAAGGACCAACGTCCTCGCTTGGACACATCGCCCCAGCAAATTTTCCCAAAAGCTATATTATTTAAAATGCTTTTGGTAATACAAGACAAGTGGATGATTTACAACAGAGCTTGTTGGGAAAGATCATACCTTTCGGCGCTCTTGCTTAAGATCGTCGCTAGCATTAATTAAGCTCTAGGGGCGAGGCGATCTTTTAGTTCCTTCTGCAACAGCGTTATACGCCCGTAGGAGGTAATTTGTCCATTTCTCGATTTCGGACAAGGATAGCGCTGTGTCACAAACAAGCATGTTAATAAATATGACATCTTTCATCAGTAAAAATGTGTATTTTGTTTACTAGAGTACATACCATTGTTATAATCCAGGGTGCTGTCTGCCATGGACTCCACCTCCCAAGCCGGATGTGCCCTCTCTTGCAGGGGGCTCATCCTGTTCTTCACGAAGTCGCGTATGATATCACGCGCGGTCAAGCCTTGCTGGACTAGGTGAAGAATGGATTGAGCTTGTTTCTTCAGCTTTGCGCTCAGAGTGGGAAGGGAGTCTAACTGTTTTTCTCCGGTCAGGTGTTCGTGAACCACAGTCCGCTTTCTGATGGAGGGGTGCAGTAGAACCACTTATGGTGCCACCCGTGCACAGAATCCCGTAGAGGTGGGAATGGGTACTCCTTCTTCTTCCGTATGCAGAAGTAGATGCACCCAGCGGCATTGGCACTCTTTGACCATGCTGAAAAGTAGAAGCGCTGGAAAAGCTCCACGCTTGGAAGCACTCCGACGAAGGCTTCACATAGATGTTGAAAAATTGCCAAGATGAGGACCGCATTTGGATAGAGATTCACTAACTCCAACCTGTAATGGTCCAAGATTCCCCGCAGAAACTCACTCTCTGGGAATCGGAACCCGCAGCGCAAGTACTCCTCGAAGATCACCAATTCGCCTTCTTGGACGATTGGGGTTTCTTGATCTTTCTCCGCTGGCCGCCAGTTGATCAGCAGCCATGGGGGGAGAATCTCTTCTTTCCCTAGTGCCACCAGACTCTCCTCTGTGTGGCGGACAGATCGGCTCCAGGATGCCATTACTATGGAGGATTGAGGAAAAAGATGATGGCTTTGGAGACGATGAAGACGAGGTGTGCAAAAGAAGGTTTTGTGCGGCAGGAAAGTCTAAGGAAATGAAGGGTTTTTGGTTATGAGGCTTCTCCAGTAAGCTACCTCTTCCTTTTATATGCCCGAGACAACCCTTCGCCAAATATTTTATTAATTTCCCATAATGGGTACCTGTAACGCCCTGAGTTAGGGGTGAAAATTTCCTTTTTCATCAATAGCATGCATGCATGTATCTGTAGTATTAGCCAGATCAGTTTCTATCTCAAGTCCTAAAATCTCCAAAATTTATCCTGTGACCTCAAATCAAGATCAGATTGTTCAGATGTGATCTATCAGTTGCTTTGAACTTAAAAGTCTTCAGAACCCAGATCCCATTTCATCTCTAAATTCCAGATTTATTAACTTCTTCTGTTTTCGAAAACAGAAATACCTTATATTACCCAAATACCCTAAGTTTCAGAAATACAGATTTAATCAAAATCTTGACCAAGTTCAGACCAGATTATTTCTGGAATATGATCATGGGTATGTCAATACCTTAATCTAAAAAGTTGACAGCCAGATTTCATCATCTAGACTCTTTTCACAAATCAGTCCAAGAATTATCGCAAAATAGTCCTTATCTGTTATCTGAAAATCCAAAAAGGCTAAAATCTCCAGATTAACTCCAAATTCAGAATTTCTTCGGCAAATCTTCTCGAAATGCTATTTGCCACAAGTTTCTCTTCTGTGCAGATATCAAAATCGAACCCTAAATGCCAGAATTCAAAATCGACAAAACTCAAATCCTAATTTACCCTAAATTACCCTATTTTCAGTTTGTATCAAAAACTATTCTAAATGTATCAAATTTTATCATTTACCTTTGCCAAATATCCTGTTGAATATAATCTACCAGATTAGTGAAATCAATTTCAGTTTAAACCTCCCAGAATTCAGATTTGCATTTCAGTCCAAAACAAGAAATCGAATATTGCAGTTTAGTCCATTTTCGACCAGGACAATAGTAGCATTCGACCAGGCCGTTTGCTGTACACGACCAGGGCTCGCCGTGTTTCCTTGCGCCGTGCACGCTCGCCGCCGGCCAAGCTTCGCCGCACTTGTGACCGTGCATGCCAGTACACACGTGTCCTCGCCTCAGCCGTCACCGTGGCAGCGTCGTTGCTACGTCGACGACCAACGCCTGCTCCCGCGCGCGATCAACGGCTTTTTGTCAGCAACTCCTCGCCACGTCGCTTTGCCGCGCCAGTGTTGTCGCCACCGCTTGCTACAACTTTGCCAAGTCCCGATGAGGCGACACTGTGATCAACTGCAAGCTTGTCGCCGTCGCATCACCGTTCTTCGCTGCGTCTTCGCCGCTGTTGCTCCAGCACGCAACCAGTCAAGTCACCGGCTGCCAATTACTTCGTTGTCTCCTCCTTGCAAGCTTCGCCTGGTCTATTTAAACCCCACTGTGCTTAGTAGCTCCCTCCATACTTCACCAGAAACCAGCCAAGTTCTAGAATTTGCTGTTTTCGTTTTCTTCTCCGGCGACCCGTCGAGGAGGCTCACGGTGCCAACTCACTTCACTGCATCTCCTGCCAAATTGAAGCTAACAGTGAGTATCTCTCATCCTCCTGATTGTACTGTACTATCTAATTGCTCCCCGGTGACCCCTAACGCCGGCGATCACCGGAAATGGCTGAAAATCGAAGATTTCCCTGTTCCGGCAATGCAGGCCAAATCAATTCGAATTAGCCCTCGAACCTGTGAAGCAAATTGATCAGTGAGCCAAATCAAGCAAGCCTGTGAAGTTGGATTTCAAAATTTAGCAAGAATCGAACCTTTTCCCTAAACCGAGCTTCACCAGAAAACCGGCGATCGTCGCCAGGCTTCTCCGGCCAACCTCCGGCCAAAGTGATTGTGCAGGTAGCTTCCTCTTACCCATATATCACCCCTAGAGCAAGGAATCGAGTTCAAACGGCCTATGTTGGAAATGCCCAAATCCAGTGATTCTTCTCCGGCGCCGATGACCGGAAAAGCTTGTTCCAGTCATTTCAGCCCTCGAAACCTTGTCATTTAGATGTGCCTTAGCCTCCTGAGTATTTTTGTCTTCTAGCCCGACACCTAGATCAGCCTAGATTGGAAGTTATAGCCATGCCAAGTTTGTGTCCAGAACTGCTCCAGTGCAGCCAGTTCATCTCTGTTCATCATCAAATTTCTTGCTTTCCAGCCATTTCTTGCCCTAGATCCTGTTGACTTAATTGTTCCTGTTATCAATGCCTACCCCCCAGACAAAGTGGTGCATCATTTGGAGCTCCAGATCAAAAGTTATGCTAAGCCCTAGTTTTTGGCATTGTCAGCTCTATGCCAGAGCTTGTCAGCCAGTGGCATTGACCTTGTTTACCCACTTCTGGTTGTGCAATTTGAAATCCACTTTGTCCACTGAATTTGTAGAGTTGTGATCTACATTTTATTCTACTACCACAAGTTGAGATAACCCCTCTATCATTCATCGACCCTATGTCGATGCTTTGAACCGAATGTCGACCTAAAGACGTTCGCTGTTTTTGAGCGAACCAGTCGCAACCTTGATATCATTCTGATATTTTGAGACATTTGGAACCTTGTAAACCTTTGACAGCTAATCTTAACATTTGTTTCCTTAACTTAACCCTAATCAGCCTCTAAACCCAATCATTTCAGAATCATCAAGACTTCATTTTTGCATCATTGCATATAGTATAATAATGAATGGAAAAGATTATGATTATTGGTTGTTTGTTTGATTGGAGAGCAGATCAAGAGCCCGAGTTCGAGGACTTCACTGCGGATCCGACGTCAACTGCTGTTTCTTACGACGCGGAAGGCAAGTCATATCCTTGGTCATCTTGAACCTATATTTTAAATGTTGCTATCATATAACCTTGAATATAGGCAATATTGCATGTGAAAGATTGAGAATGGCTGATTTATGAATTGGCAGTACTAGACTGGTTATCTGTGAAATGTGAAATAAACAAGTTTTGAGCCATGAACTATTATATGTATCTATATACTTATATTCATGAAATAAAACCCTAGCCGTGACCAGAAAAATGGTATGGATGGCTGTAGCACTGGAGGTGCTAGACTGCAAAGGAATGCAGGCACTGAAGGTGCAGGGTTGTGGATGGTCTGGTCACTGGCATATAAGGACTAGAACCTTGTGTTGTGCGTCTAGTGGCATGAACAACGTGCTAACCGCAAGCCTGGTATGGGACAGGCCTGAACAAGTAATTATGTGGATCGCACATGAAACCCCTGCATGAGATGTGTAGTGATGCACGATAAACACGGAGCGCGGCTCCCACACATATCACTGAAGGTGATCAAGCACGCTGACCCAGTAATGGGAATAAGCAAAGGGGTGGAGGTTTGGATACAACCTGCCACAACTGTGCCTCGCTGAGAGCCATAGGGTCGGGGGTGAATTGTGAGTAAAACATAACAAAAGTTCTTGTTATTTCCACCTTGCCGCTCACAGTATGAAGTGAGTCAGGGGTCCAATCATTTTGTATGATAGGAAAGGTTTGAAAGTGGAATATCTTGCGGGTAAATTGGTACCTCTCTGCAGAGTTAAAAACGTATTCGAATACTCCGAGCTCCCGGGTTTATAGGAGTCTGCTGCGGTGGATTAAATCCACGGGGTGTGACACAAGTACTATTTTCTAAATAAAATATGTTTAATCAAGATTACCCAAATGACATGTGTTGTCATGATAAGGAGTACTGCCGTGGGCTGTCGTGTGTCGACGTGTCGCGGTAGTGCTATAATTTAGTGAACATGATTGTTGATGTTATATTATAAAAAGTGCTGCCATAAGATGAGATGAGAAAGGAAAAGATTATTTTACAAATATCCATAATTCTTGACTAGTCTAGGTTCATATCATCACTACTATATGTATCTACTCTTACCTATGGCTTGCTGAGTACGTAAGTGCTCACCCTTGCAACATTCAACTCAATAGATGGAGCCTACTTTGATCAAGATGATGGCACGGAGTATTACGTGGATCCAGAAGGAGGAGGATCAGTTCCGCCAGAACCCTGAAGTGTGTTGTTCTGCCGTCAACTTCTTTTGTGGGAGGGTCACCTATCTTCTGCTGCGTAGTTAAATATTTTGTTAAACCCTGAATGCCTTGTAGGCATTGTAATCCTCTTTATGTAATATTAAGGCCAGCAGGCCACACTGCTTAATATTTTGTGAGTACTCTGTTGCAATGTAATATACTCCTGGGTTTGACTCATCCTGGGAAGTCAAAGGTTTGTGGGAATGGGACTAGCGGCAGCGAGCTAGGTCTCTACAGGAGTAGTCGTTGTCCCAGTCTCGGGGCGCGACAGTACCTTTCCTCTTGGAACTCGTTATCCATACCCAGTAATGAATCCAAAATAGAATTTATCATTTTATTTCACATTCGGGGGCTATGGTACAGATAAAAATATGAAAAATTCCTAAAATTTTATTAAGGAAATAATCCCTTATGACTTTGGAATAAACTTATGACCTGTATACTAATCGCAATGCAATTCTGTGATCGATGCGGATATGTGTGACAGCTATGGTCGCCATATGGTCAAGATACTGTTCTGTGATCGTTACTATAGTTCTGATCACAGTCTACGGTCTCAATGCTATTCCGAGACCGAAGAACTGTCCTGAGCCAATTTCGGACAGAAACCTACTTGTGTATTTTTGGTTGCAGAGGCACTCTTGATGTGACGCGGGTGGTCCGATCTTTCGATGAGAACAACAACTATCGATTTGTGAAGACGACTCTCACGATCCGGCTACCAACCGTACACGACTGATATGCCCTGGAAATCACTGAAACAACTTCGGATTGTTATCAACCGAACTAGAAGCACGATCGACCTGATCACGAAGATCTAGTCCTGTAAGCAATCGAAGAACAAGCAAGAACAAGATAAACAAGCAATCTGAAATTACAAATATAGATTAAATCACGAAAAAGAGTTGGGGTTCCGAACATAGATATTGATGTTGATCTAGCCAACCAAGAAGAATATCTCAATAGCTTCACGAAGGAACGACTATGACTAAACAAAACCCGCAGAATCCTAATGGTTCGGCCAGATTATATAGAGCAGGTAAAAGAGGTCAGTGGCCAGGTAAGGAAACCTGAAACCGACATGGACTCCTTCCCTACTCGGACTCTAACTCGATACATGGGCCTTGACCCAACCAAAAAAGGTGACGCAGCACCGATTAGGCCCAGTCAGAATTTGGTCAAAACTTGTTTTGTCAATTTCTGGTGATCCAGAAGGAATTTGGACGTGGGGCTAGATCCATTGAAAAGATCTTGTCGTGGGCTTCTCTGTGGACTATAAGAACATCCCAATCGGACATTGTATGAGGGAGTTATGATCATTTGAAGACAGGCTGCTTCTGGATGGCCGAATCGGACTCCAACTCGAATCCATCCCGGACTCCAACTCGACTTGGGCTCCTTGCTGGTCTTTGCATCCTTGCTGGTCCTCTCCATGGTTCCTAAGCACAATATTATCACTATTAGGTAGTAAACCATTCTCAAAACCATATATATATATATATATATATATATATATATATAAACTTAGGAACGAGTTCACTTGGCAATGCAACAATCGGGCTTTACTGCACGTTATTGGTCCTTTTGTAACAAGCGGAGGATTATGGTTGGTGCGTGTATCTGAAGAAGTGATGTCCTCATCATCCTCCCCTGTTTGCATTTGAGTCGTCCTCGACTCAAGCTCATCTTCCTCACCCAAATATGGCTTCAAATCTGCAATGTTAAAGGTGGGACTAACCCCGAAATCTGCAGGCAAGTCAAGCTTGTATGCATTATTGTTAATCCTCTCTAACACTCGAAAAGGACCATCAACTCTAGGCAGCAACTTTGATTTTCTTAAGTCTGGAAACCTTTCTTTTCGCAAGTGTAACCAAACAAGATCGCTCGGGTAAAAAATTATTTCTTTTCTACCCTGATTAGCAGCAATCTTGTACTTTTCATTCATACGTTCTATATTCTCCTTAGTTATTTCATGCAGTTTAAGAATCAATTCAGCACGTCGTTTAGTATCAATGTTTACCCTTTCCGAAGATGGTAAAGGTAATAAATCAATAGGAGCGTGAGGAAAAAACCCATATACTACCTAAAAGGGACACATCTTTGTGGTTGAATGCAGCGATCGGTTGTAAGCAAACTCTACGTGAGGCAAGCATTCTTCCCACATCTTCAAGTTCTTCTTCAAAACAGCCCGCAATATGGTGGATAATGTGCGGTTGACAACTTCGGTTTGGCCATCGGTTTGAGGATGACATGTAGTAGAAAACAGCAACTTGGTCCCCAATTTCATCCATAGAGATCTCCAAAAATGACTTAAGAACTTCGTGTCACGATCTGAAACAATCGTATTCGGCACTCCATGTAGTCGAACGATTTCCCTGAAAAGCAAATCAGCAACATTTGTAGCATCATCACTCTTTTGACAAGGTATAAAATGTGCTATTTTAGAAAATCTATCCACGACAACAAAGATACTATCCCTCCCCTTCTTTGTTCTAGGCAGTCCTAAAACAAAGTATATAGAAATATCCTCCCAAGGTGTGCTAGGAACAGGCAGAGGCATATATAAACCATGTGGATTAAGTCGTGACTTAGCTTTTTGACATGTAGTGCAGCGTACAACATACCGCTCGACGTCACGCCTCATCTTCAGCCAATAGAAGTGAATGGCCAAGATATCCTCCGTCTTCTTAACACCAAAGTGTCGCATTAGACCTCCTCCATGCGCCTCCTGTAACAACAAAACAGAGCTAGCAGGAATGCATAGCTTGTTAGCTCGATAAACAAAGCCATCATTTATCACAAATTTATTCCAGCTTCTTCCTTCTTTACAATTCAGCAATACATCTTTAAAATCAACATCATGCGCATATTGCTGTTTTATGGTTTCTAATCCGAAAATCTTGAAGTCAAGTTGAGATAACATAGTGTGACGTCTAGACAATGCATCAGCAATAACATTCTCCTTCCCTTTCTTGTGTTTAATAACATAAGGAAAAGATTCAATGAATTCTACCCATTTTGCATGTCTACGATTCAATTTGCTTTGGCTTCTAATATGCTTCAAAGATTCATGATCAGAATGGATAGCAAACCCTTTCAGCCAAAGGTAATGTTGCCATGTCTCCAAAGTCCGAACTAAAGCATATAATTCTTTATCATAAGTTGAATAATTCAGACTAGAACCACTTAACTTTTTACTGAAATAAGCAACAGGTTTACCTTCTTGGATTAACACACCTCCAAGTCCAATTCCACTGGCATCACATTCAAGTTCAAAAGTCTTACCAAAATCAGGAAGTTGGATCAATGGTGCATTCGTAAGCTTTTCTTTCAAGATGTTGAATGATTGTTCTTGTGCATGACCCCAAACAAACGGAACTCCTTTCTTCGTGAGCTCATGCAACGGTGCAGCAATGGTACTGAAATCCTTGACAAAACGCCTATAAAATCCAGCAAGTCCAAGAAAGCTTCGCACTTGGGTGACCGTTGTTGGAATCGGCCAACTTTGAATAGCTTCGATCTTGGCTTCATCAACTTCAATGCCCTGTGGAGTAACAATATAACCAAGAAACAAAACTCGATCGGTGCAAAATGAGCACTTCTCAAGGTTACCAAACAAATGTGCATCACGTAAAACCTTAAAAACAGCATGCAAATGTTCAAGATGTTCACCAAAGATTTGCTATAGATCAAAATGTCATCAAAATATTCCACTACAAATTTGTTGATGAAAGGACACAAAACCTCATTCATTAATCTCATGAAAGTTCTTGGTGCATTAGTTAAACCGGAAGGTATCACTAACCACTCATATAATCCGAATTTAGTTTTAAACGCTGTTTTCCATTCATCTCCTAATTTCATGCGAATTTAGTGATATCCACTACGCAAATCAATTTTAGAGAACACAACAGAGCCACTCAATTCATCAAGCATATCATCTAACCTAGGAATAGGATGACGATATCGAATTGTTATGTTATTGATAGCTCTACAATCAACACACATACGCCATGATCCATCTTTCTTTGGAACCAAAAGAACAGGGACAACACATGGACTAAGGCTTTCACGTACGTACCTTTTGTCAAGTAAGTCTTGCACTTGACGCTGAATCTCCTCAGTCTCTTGTGGATTGGTTCTGTTGGGGGAAATCTCCGCGGGACTAAGTCCAGGTAAGTTGCGTCACACTAGCCCGGGGACCTGGCCTCCGGTGCCTCCCCGGGCGCCGCCTTTTGGCCCCCGGGACCTGGCCTCCGGTGCCGTCCCGGGCGTCGCCTTTTGGCTCCCGGGACCTGGCCTCCGGGGCCGTCCCGGGCGCCGCCTTTTGGCCCCCGGGACCTGGCCTCCAGTGCCGTCCCGGGCGCCGCCGCTCGCCCGGGGACCTGACCTCCGGTGCCTCCCTGGGCGCCACCTTTTTGGCCCCCGGGACCTGGCCTCCGGTACCGTCCCGGGCGCCGCCATTTGGCTCCTGGGACCTGGCCTCCGGTGCCGTCCCAGGCGCCGCCTTTTGGCCCCCGGAACCTGGCCTCCGGTGCCATCCCAGGCACCGCCATTTGCCTCCCGGGACCCGGCCTCCGGCGCCGGTCCCGGGAGCCGCCTATTGGTCCGGAGACCTGGCCTCCGGTGCATGTCCCGGGCCTCATCGCCCTTCTAAAGGTAAAGTCTCGAGTTGTTTGTCACGTGCAGGTCACGCGAGGAGCGCGTCGGGAATCAGCGACCACCTGTCAAGCATCCAAGGAGTTTGACCGGGAGAAGGACGGTCCAATCCTTCAATCCGACGGTGGCTTCCGGGGTAGTTTAGGCTTTTTGCTTCTTTTTGGGGCTATAAATAGCCCTTGTACCCCTCTGTTGTAAAGGATCGATTCACTTTTATTGGAATAGCTACACTCACAGGCGTGCTCCGGAAGCCTCTCCCCCGGAGAGAGCCTCCCCAGCCGACTCCGGTCGGGAGCGCGTCGACAGGACTAGGGCCCCCACCGGGACCCGAACCTGTATAAATCCTCGTGTCTTTTCTTGTGCTTGTCCGGCGGGGGAGGACCGGTCATCCGGTCAACCCACGCCGCGTAATCTTCGCTAGGATCGTTCTCAAAACCTGCCGGGGTATTCGCAACACCATGACAGTTGGCGGCGTCCGTGGGGACTCGTGACAAGATGCCATGGCTCCCCCAAGAACAAGGGCTCGCACCCTTCCCGGTGACGCCGGTCTCGGAGACTCGGCGCCGCCCGTTCGGGACACTGCTGTCCCGGCGCTTCCGCCCGGAGGCGGTCAGGCCCAGGTACCGCCTCCCTCCTTCCCTCTTAACTTAGGTGCTTCCACCTCCAGGTCGTTCCCGGTGACCGCGGGGACCTCGGCCGGGACTAGCCTCCCCCCGATGGCTCACCCGGCTCCCCGGGACGCCCTGCTTGAGGCTCTAGTGGAGGGCCAGCTCCGCGCCCAGCGCTCAATGGATGAGCTGCTCAGCGTGTTGGCGCGGCCTCCGGCCCCCGCATTTGCGTCGCACCCATATCTGGGGACTATGCCCCCGTTTATGGGTTATCCGGCGGCCCCTCCGGCCTCCAGGAGTTTGTCCGCCCCGTATGATCCTGCCGGGGGGTTCCCTCCCCCTGCGGGATATACGTCCGGACCCTTCCCGGCACCCGTGCCCGTCCCGGTGCCGGGAGTCTACTTCATGCCAGGGCCCTTCGCAGCACCAGGGGGGTACCCCGTCCCAGGCCTATTTCCGGGGCCGGGAGCCCACTTTATGCTGGGGGTTTTCCCTACGCCGGGAGCCAGTCCCGCCCCTCGCGTCGCGTTTACCGCACTGGGAGCGCTCGACAGAGCAGCTCCCGCGCCTCAGCGGACTTCCCCCCGCATGGGCTCCCCGGTCCCGGACGTCGCCGCGGGGGCTCCCCCCTCGCTGGTTCCGGATGTTACAGGGGCTTCCCCATTTTCGGTTCCGGTCGTTGCCACTGGGGCCCCCTCCACTTCGGTTCCAAACGTCGCCATGGGCGCCCCCTCCCCGGTCTCGGGGGTCTTCCCCCTTTCCAGTCCCGGGGGTCTTCGCAGGGGGCTCCCCCCAGCCGGCCCCGGAAGTCTCCGGGCCGGTAGCTACAGTGCATAAGCTCCCTCCCTCGGTGGGACAGGTCCGTTTCGCCCTGGGGGAGGTCGAGCGAATGCATTCACCAGAGCACGGGGAAGAACTCCCCGGCCCCGGGCGTGGGGAGCCTCGCCCTTGCACCGGTCGGGGGAAGAGACCCGCTGAAGAGCCAACCTCTCCGGAGAATAGCCCGGACGTCCGGGAACTCGGCCCCGGTCCAGAAGAGAAGCGTCGCCACCGCCACTCTGGCGGACCCCTCGGACCGCTTCCAGACTCAGACAGCGAAGGTCCCATGAAAGAAGACAGTGACCGGGACTCTCCCCGGGAAGTCCAGGGGGCTAACCAGCCCCTATGCCGAAGACTTCGTAGCATCCGGTGGCCGCAGCCCTACCGCCCTCCTCACATCGAGCATTATAATGGTGAGAAAGACCCTTACGAGTTTGTGCAGGTCTACTCCACTGCCATCTCCGCGGCCGGGGGGGACGAGACGGTACAGTGCAACGTCTTCCCCCTCTACCTCTCCGGCATTGCCCGCTCCTGGTTCTACAACCTGAAGGCGGGCTCCATCAAGTCTTTCTCGTAGCTCAAGCGAGAGTTCTGTGCCAACTTCCAGGGTAACTACGTGCGTCCCCTGGACTCCTCGCAGCTGTACACTATCCGTCAGAGGACCGGGGAAACCATCAGAAGCTTCTTCAAGCGCTTCGCCCAAGTGAAAAGCAAAGTGCCCCACGTCCCGAACTCTACAGTCATCGAAGCCTGCAAAAGCGGCATTCTCCCGGGCGATCTCCACTGAAGACTCTCCCGGAGCTGCCCCTCTTCAGCCGACGAGCTCTTCAACGTACTCGAAAAGTACGCTCTGGCGGAGGAAGACGACATCTGGAAGAAGACCCAGGGGGCTCCCACCCTCGTCGACCGGGGGGCCAGGGATCCCCCCAAACGCCCCAGACAGGGGGGGCGTAGCGAGCCACGGCCTCGGGACACCTTTGTCCTCGAGGGCGGAGGCGGCTCGCGCGACCCCTCGAGGGCCAGCCGCCCCTTTCCCAGGCTGAAAGGTCATGGGGGAGGACAGTCTTCGCGCGGCCGGGAAGGCCCCGCCGGGAGGAGCCGGGAAGGACCGTGGTGCAGCTTCCACGGGTCCAGTACCCACGCTACCCGAGATTGCCACCAGCTGCTGCAACACTTCGCGGCGTTCCTCGACCAGCGCGGGCAGGGGGGGACTCCGGCCTCCTTGCCCCCTCGGCCAGCTGTTCCGGCCCTTCCCGCTCCCGCGGGGGGGGGGGGGGGGGCAGACACAGGAGTGGGAGCCTTCAGAAGCTCTCCCCTTTCAAACTTCTCAGCGCGGCATCAACGTCATCATGGGAGGGTCCGCCTCCGGGCGGGACTCTAAGCTCCAGCGTAAGGAGTACGCGCACGAGGTCAAGGTTGTGGGGGTGCTACACGCGTTTACGCCACCTAAGTGGTCAGACGTCCCCCTCACCTTCACGGCGGAAGACGCGCGAGGGGTTCGCTTCCCCCACGACGACGCGCTCATTGTCTCCGCGACTATCTACAACTGCCACCTGGCTCGCATCCTCGTGGACGGCGGGAGCTCTGCCGACGTCCTATTTCTGAAGGCCTTCAAAGAGATGCAGGTGGATGAGAAGCTCCTGCAGCCCGCTGCCGGGCCCCTGCAAGGTTTTGTCCCAGGGAAGGCGATCCACCCCGTGGGCAAGGTAGATCTTCCTATGACGTTCGGCACCCCGGAGAACTACCGGACCGAGCTGGTCCGCTTCGACGTAGTGGTTCTCCCCTCCTCCTACAACGCGATTATGGGGAGGACTACAATCAACCGGCTGGGGGTTGCCACCCATCAAAACTACCTCTGCATGAAGATCCCCGGGCCGCACGGCGTGATCAACGTCCGGGGAGATCAAGACATGGCTCGTGCTCTATACGAGCGCGCCGCTGCCACAATCGGAAGCGTCAACATGATCAAGACACCCGGGGGGGCGGCTGCCCCCCCGGATTCAGACGTCACTGTGCTGTCCCCCGGGAGGCCCCTCCTCAAGCCGCGTCCGGAAGGGGGCCTCCGAAAGGTCCCGCTGTCTCCGAGCGGTGGGGACAAAACCGTCCAAATCGGGGCAGAGCTCCCCCAGGACCATGTAGCACAACTCGCAGCTTTCCTGCGCGAAAACTCTGATGTTTTTGCGTGGAAGCCTTCGGACATGCGGGGCGTCGCTCGGGAGGTTATTGAACATAAGCTTGCGGTAACCCCCGGCCACCCCCCGGTCAAGAAAAAGCTGAGGAAGCTTTCCCTCGAACGTCAAGAGGCCATCAAGATAGAGATCGCTCGGCTCTGAGAGGCGGGGTTCATTCGGGAGGTCCTGCACCCTGAATGGCTCGCGAACCCCGTCCTCGTGAAGAAGTCAACCGGCAGGTGGCGGATGTATGTGGACTTCACCGACCTTAACCGCGCCTGCCCCAAAGACAACTTCCCACTCCCGCGGATTGACCAGTTGGTCGACTCCACCGCGGGGTGCAAGCTCATGAGCTTTCTAGATGCCTACTCGGGATACCATCAAGTCCGGATGGTGGAGGGGGACGCGGAAAAGACGAGTTTCATAACTCCCCTCGGAACCTTCTGCTACCTCCACATGCCCTTTGGGCTCAAGAATGCGGGAGCAACCTTCCAGCACCTCATGACGCTGGTCTTCAAAGATCAAGTCAGCCGCAACGTCGAAGTATACGTAGAAGACGCGGTCGTCAAAAGTCCCCGCGCAGCCTCCCACATCGACGATCTGGCGGAGACCTTCCGCAACCTCTGCACATTCGGGCTCAAACTTAACCCGGAGAAGTGCGCCTTCGGGGTGCGCGGGGGGAAGCTCCTAGGTTTCCTCGTGTCCTAGCGGGGCATAGAGGCAAACCCCGAGAAGATCCGGGCATTCCTAGACATGCCCCCGCCGCGCTCCGTCAAGGACGTCCAGCAGCTCTCCGGCAGCCTAGCCGCACTCAGCCGTTTCGTTTCGCGGTCGGGAGAGCGGGGCCTCCAGTTCTTCAAGATCCTCTGGGGGCTCGAGGGATTCCGCCGGACCCCCGAGGCCCAGGAAGCCTTCAACGACCTCAAGAAGTACCTCACGAGCCCTCCAATGCTCGTGAGTCCGTCTCCAGAAGAGCCCTTGCTCCTCTACCTTGCCGCGACCCCCGTCGCCGTCAGTGCGGTCTTGGTGAAGGAGCAAGGGGGGCAGCAGCGCCCCGTATACTACGTGAGTGAGGCCCTCCAAGGGGCCAAAACTCGGTACACGGAGATGGAGAAAATCTGCTACACCCTCCTCATGGCGTCCCGGAAGCTTCGGCATTACTTCCTGGGGCACCCCATCACCGTCCCGTCGTCCCTCCCCCTGGGGGAGGTACTGCGGAACAAAGAAGCCACCGGCCGGATCGGGAAGTGGGGAGCCGAGCTCGCCCCCTTCTCCCTGTCCCTTACCGACCGCTCCGCCATCAAGTCGCAGGTCCTCGCCGACTTCGTCGCAGAGTGGACTCCCGCCTCTGGGTCCGGGGACGAAGACCTCCCTATGCCGCCCCGACGCAGTGATCATTGGACTCTCATGTTCGATGGGTCACTGTGTCTCGCCGGGGCTGGTGCGGGAGTAGTCCTCCGGAGCCCCGAGGGGAAGGAACTCGTGCGGCTCGAGTTCCCCGCAACCAACAACGTCGCCGAATACGAGGCTTTGCTCCTCGGGATGCACCTTGCGCGCTCCCTGGGGATCCGGCGCCTCCTAGTCAAGGGAGATTCTCAGCTCGTAGTTTGCCAAATGGACAAGTCTTACCTGTGCCATGACGCAAACTTAAGTCTTTATTTGCAGGAAGTGCGAAAGATGGAGAGGCATTTCGACGGCCTCGAGGCCCGGCATATCCCGCGGAGGGACAATGACCGGGCCGATGCCTTGGCCCGGGCGGCAAGCGCCCGGGAATCGCTCCCCAAGGGGGCTTTTCTGGAAATCACCACGAAGCCCTCGGTGGCCTCCCCAGACACGGGCGACGAGCCTCATGTCCCGGGGGTCGCCGAGATCACTCGGACTCCGTCTTGGATGGACCCCCTCATGTCCTTCATCAAGGGGGAGGGGGACCCTCCTAGTGAGACTGAGGCTAAACGCCTCCGGGCTAAAGCCCGGGCATACCTCCTACTGGAGGGGAGGCTCTACAAGCGGGGGGCTTCCGCCCTCCTGCGCTGCCTCCCCCGGCCGGAGGGACTTCAACTTCTCTTATACATCCACGCGGGGAGCTGTGGTTCTCACCTAGCCCCGCGTGCCATCGCAGCCAAGGCCCTCCGGCAGGGCTTCTACTGGCCCACGGTCATGCACGACACGCGAGACCTTGTCTCCGCGTGCGAGGCATGCCAGAAGATGGCCAAGGGCTCGAACCTCCCCCCTATAGCGCTGCAGACAATCCCCATCACTTGGCCCTTCGTGCGCTGGGGGATGGACCTCTTAGGGCCCTTCCCCCCAGCGCCCGGAGGATACAAGTATGCGGTAGTCGCGGTCGACTATTTTACAAAGTGGGTTGAGGCGGAGCCTTTGGCCAGCATCACGTCCCAGGCCGTCTAGCGGTTTTTCTGGAAGAACGTCGTATGTCGTTTTGGTGTCCCCCGGGAAATCACCGTGGACAACGGAACCCAATTCGACACGGCTTATTTCCGGGAATTCTGCGAAGGCCTGGGGCTCGTCATCCACTTCGCCTCGGTGGCCCATCCCCGGAGCAATGGGGCTGTCAAGAGGGTCAACGGCGTGATCCTACGGGGGTTGCGCCGGAGACTCGAGCAAACCGCTTCTAAGCGGGGTGCATGGGCAGAGGAGCTCCCTAGCATCCTCTGCTCCATGCTCACGACCCCTTCCCGGGCGACGGGGCTACCCCCTTCTCCCTGGTCTACGGGGCAGAGGCAGTCCTCCCCCCGGAGATCGGCCTCCGGTCACTGCGGGTCGAGCTCCTGGAGGGAGCCACGCCCACAGCGTACCAGGCCAACGAGGCCAACCAGCGCCTGGAAATCGACCTCGTGGAGGAGGAACGCGACCGAGCGCTCCTCCGCCACGCCATCTACGAGCAAGAGATGGCGCGCGCATACAACCAGCGCGTGCGCGAGAGAGCTTTTCGCCTTGGGGACCTTGTTCTCAAGCGCGTCACAGACCCCCAAGCCCAGGGGAAGCTCTCCCCTAAGTGGGAGGGCGCCTACAGGATCTCCGCGGTCCTGGGCTCGGGGGCTTATAAGCTCTCCAACCTTCAAGAGCAGGAGCTGAAGCACACGTGGAACTTGCGTTTACTTCGCAAGTTCTATGTTTAGCCTTACGGGCCTGTCCCCTCCCCCGAGGCGTTCACGCCAGAGGGGGAGGAGGGACACTGTATTTTCCTCCCCTTTCGCGACTTCGCAGGGGGAGGCCCTGTACTTCCTTTTACTAGCAATACATAGGTCTTGCTTTTCAACTGCCTCTTTGCAGGTTCTTCTCATTACCGCCCCTAGCGGCGATGCCCTCCCCGCGACGATGCCCTCCCCGCGACGATGCCCTCCCCGCGAGAAAGCCCTCCCCGTGAGGATGCCCTCCCCGCGAGGAAGTGGGCCAGGCCCAGCAAGTCCCTCCTGTAGGGTGGCTTACGATCAGCCCTCGTGGACTGAGGATGTAAGCGGCAACCCGGTCACAGTGGCCGCGGTAACGGGTCACAGTGGCCGCGGTAACGAGTCACTTTGGGAGACTAGTCCCCTGCCCAAACACTCAAGACCCGTCTTCGGGCGCTTCCTCCTCCGAGAGTAGACGCTCTCCCTAGTGGGACGTCTAATGGCCTTCTTGGATCTATCTTCCTCCTACGGGAGTCGACGTTCGACGCTCTCCCCAGTGGGACGTCTAATGGCATTCTTGGATATTTGGTCCCCGGTGACCTTATTCCTGGCTCCCCGTTTTCACGGTGACCGGACGACTGTCTCCCGGAGAAGTTATGGATTTCTCGGACATTTCCTTCCCCGGAGACCCTATTCCCGGCTCCCCGTTCACACGGCGACCGGATGATCATCTCCTAGGAAGCTCGCCTCCGGAAATCTCATCGGGTTTTCTTGGACATTTCTTCCACATGAGGCCTTATTCCCGGCTCCCCGTTCTCACGGCGACCGGACGATTGCCTCCCGGAAGGTCTTCTCCTTGGAAACCCCGTTTTAACATTTTCTAACAGAAAAATTCCTATGCTACAGGTGACTTCCATCCCGGGGGCCTTGTTACCCCCACAGCACGCGGAGCTATCCTCCGGCCCGCTGTGGGCGGGGGGGATAAGGAACCCCCGGGTGTCGACCGCACCGCCCACGAGCAAACTTAGCTCATTCTTGTGAAAAGGAGTCGTCCGGACCATCCAAGAAGAAGAAACCAAAAAGACAACAAGAGAAGAAGCAAATAAACAGCTTTATTGATTGTCAAATCCGGAGGACATCTTCCCCCTCCGGTGGGCTTCGTAAACGATACAACCCGGGTTCTAACCCGGGGGATTCTCTACGTCCTAAGGCTCCTACACCTAATACTCTCGGAGGCTCTCCACTAGCTCCCGGGTCAAGTCCCGATACAATGCTCACACGTGGCGTCGAGCGTCCCGGAGCACATCTTCGGGCCAGAACTCGTATCCCGCCAGTGGAAGTATCTGGAGGGGAGGAATCATCTGGAACCCCGGTCGCGGAGGGGGCAATTCGGCGCGATGATTGTCAAAATTTTCCAAGTGCCACTCCGGACGCCACCTCAGCCGGATCGGCTCCCGGACGCTGTCCCCGCCGCGCTTCCCGGAGACAAGGCTTAGCAAGATTAAAGCCGCTTGAGCGTCCCCCGGGGAGCCCCTCCCGGACCTTCGCCCGGGAGCAGCCTCCCGGGAACCCTGGTAACAATGCATTCAATTCGAAGACTTAGAAAAAATTCTAACTCTATTGCATTCAAAATGTTTTTGTACAAGTGTCCGGGGCTTCTTCTAAGAAGCTACCAGGATCAAAAGTCCTAAGAAAGTAAAGGGCCCTAACTAAGACCCGGGGGGAGGCTCATACATGTTCATTGGCGTCCTCCCCCCGGGGGGTTTCCTCCGAGGCCGGGGCCGGAGCGTCCACCGCCGGAGGCGCCGATACCGGGAATCTCGCCCGGATGATCCGGTTGTAGAAGCCCCCGGCGAGCTGCTCCACCTCCCGGCGTGAAGGCTCGAAGAACTCGGGGAAGCTCCGCGGGATGCGGCCCCCGATCGCCCGGGCGCCCACTCCCCGGTGCTCGACGAGCCCGGCCGCGGCCGCAACGACGGGAATCGCCCGGCCCGAGCCCGGGCGTCAGCCGCCTCCGGGATGATGGAGACCTGCGTATTGAGAAAACGCACGGCCTCCGTGAGGGTCGCCGGGGGCACCTCCGAGCTGCTCCCGGAGCCTAGGCTTACGCCAAGGCTCTCGAGGGCCGAACGGACGGAGTAGCCCACGTCCACCACCGCCCCGACGCTTGATTCCTCGAGCTCCCGGAAAGCCTCCCTCCTCGCCTTCGCCTCCTCTCGGAGGCAGCCATTCACCACCTCCGAGACGTGAACCTGGGCCTGGACCCGGGCCAGCTCCTGGAGAGCTTCGTCCCGCTGGCCCTGGAAGGAGGTGGCCCTGTCCTCCGCGTCCTTGAGTAGCCGGATGACGCGCTGCTCAACGCCCCAGGTAATCGCCGCCCCCTATAAAATTCCAGAGTTAGAAAAATTTTTGGATGTAGGAGCCAAAGGAAAGAGATAGTCGCTCCGGGTGAATACCTGGGCTTGGAGAGACCGGAGCTCCGCGAAGCGATCATGGAGTGTCCCTCCGGCTATGAAGGCCTGGACCTTCGGGGTCTGCAGGCCTTCCGCATAGCGTTCAACCTCCCCTGCGGAAAGCAAGGGGGTCTCCCGCCCAGCGCTGGTCCGGCCACAGCCGGTAGCGGGCTCCCGAGCCTGGGCGCCCGGCGCGACCTCGGTCGGGGTGGCGGTCGTCGTCGTCCTCGTGGCGGAGGTGCCCTCAGAGGAGGTGGTCGAGGAAGTCTCGGAAGGGGTCCCTCGCCGGGGGGCGACCATCAGACCCTTCCCCTTCCCGGGCCGGAGGGCCCCTGGGCCCCCACTTCCGGCGGGACCTCGTAGACGGAGGGGCTCCCCCCCTCGTCCACGGGCCATTCCATCCGCGGAGGGGACGCCTCCGCGAACCTCACGTCCAGTTTCTCCGGCTCCAAGGGGGCCGGGGGTGGTGGCGGGGCCGCTACTGATAGCGGCGATGGGGCGTAGTTCGCCGAGTCGGAGGCCACCCCGTCCGCGGCTGGTTCCTTCCCCCGAGCCTCAACGGGGCTCTTCGGGGGAGGGGGTGTCGTCTCTTTCCGTGCCGGCGCCTGGGCGTGCCCGGTCCCAGGGGTCTCGTCCCGGGGCTTCACCGGAGTCGCCGTCGGCGTCGTCGACGGGCCGGGGGTCTTTTGGACTCTAGCCTTCTTAGGCACAGAGCCCCCGGCCGCGTCCTTCCCCCGCTTATGCGACCCGGGGGTGGGGAGGGGCTTCCTCTCCGGGAGCTTCAGCCCGTAGGTATGTATTGCAACTCAGTAATGGAGAATGAAGAGATCAAGAGACAACTTGGTGAGTTGCTGAACGATGGTATCATTCAACCGAGTAGTTCACCTTGTGGATCTCCTGTGGTGTTAGTGCCAAAGAAAAATGGGACTTGGAGTATGTGCATTGACTATCGAGCGCTGAACAAGATCACCATCAAGAACCGGTACCTCTTTCCTCGTATTGACGACCTACTAGACCAATTGAAGTATGCTGTTGTCTTCTCCAAATTGGATCTTAAGTCAGGATATCATCAAGTCAGCATCCGGGAGGAGGATACGTGGAAAACCGTGTTCAAAACACGACAAGGTCTGTTCGAATGGCTGGTCATGCCGTTTGGTCTCTGCAACGCCCTGGCAACCTTCATGCATCTTATGAATGACGTATTGAGACAGTTCATCGACGACTTTTTGATTGTTTACTTCGACGATATATTGGTTTATAGTCGTTCGTGGGATGAGCACCTCATTCATGTCGAAAAGGTGTTCGAACAGCTTTGGCAACATCGACTTCGCCTCAACCGTAAGAAGTGCGAGTTCGGCCAGCAAACTCTACTTTACCTAGGATTCATGGTCGGCAACGGTACGTTGCAAATCGACCCCAAACAGTTACGGGCGTGCGTAGTTTTGTGGGAGCATGCCAATACCTTCGGAAGTTTATCCGACACTTCTTGATTGTGGCTTCTCCATTACATGCATTAACCAGGATCGATCAGAAGTCCAAGTAGACAGGGAAACATGACGACACGTTTCTCTTGCTGAAAAAGAAGGTCAGCGAGGCGCCTGTGTGAGCTTTGCCGAATCTCCAGAAACCATTCGAGTTAGAAATCGATGCCTCAAGTTATGCCATGGGCGTTGTGCTCATGCAAGAAGGTCGACCAGTGGCATATCGCTCCGAGTTATTTCAGGGAGCTCAAAAGAACTACCCAACGTACGATAAGGAGTTGTGCGCACTGCATCAGGCCGTGAAACATTGGTGGTGTTATCTCTTGGGTAAAGAGACTGTCGTCCACACCAACCATCAACCGTTGCAATATTTGCAAACTCAGTCTAAGCTACAGCAAGCTCGGCACATGAAGTGGATGTCGTATCTGCAGTAGTTTAATCTGGTGATTAAGTACAAGAAGGGCGTACACAAAAAATTGGCAGACATGTCGCGATCACCAGTTACGACCCTCTATTTATCAGCGTTCATGCAGCTCGAGCCCTCATGTCATGATGACTATGCCACTATGTACAATGAAGACCCTGATTTTTAAACAGCACTGACTGAGCTCGGAACAGGGAAACCTATAGAGTTCGTTTGTCGAGAAGGACTCTTGTACAAGGGCAATTTACTTTGTATATCTCGTGGAGCACCTCGAATTCAATAGTTGCGAGAAGCGCACACATCGAAGGTAGCTGGTCACTTTGGGGTTGCAAAGACGTTGCAAAATCTTCACCGACATGTGTTCTGGCCGCGTATGCAGCAAGATGTGGCTAGTTTTGTTCGACGCTGTGGTCTCTGCAACATCTTGAAACTGGCAAACCGAAAATTAGGTTTGTACACTCCTTTGCCAGTTCCATCACGACCATGGGAGAGCATATCCATAGATTTCATGGGAGGATTGCCTAAGACCCGACGTGGCAACGACTATCTATTCATGGTCGTTGATCGGTTCTCCAAAATGATTATTCTTATAACTTATCGAAGGACTATCACGGGAGAAGAAGCAGCTCGGGTATTCTTTCAACACGTTTGGACACATTTCGTACTGCCGACTTCTATTGTGTCTGATTGCAATATCCGGTTTCTTAGTCACTTTTGGCGATCTCTCTGGACGATGATGGACACCAAGCTAAAGAGGAGTACTGCCTTTCATCTGCAAACTGATGGCCAAACCGAGGTGGTAAATCGCACAGTCGTTCATCTTTTGAGAGGATATAACTCGAAGCACCCGAAGACCTGGGATGAAAGCCTACCGTACCTACAGTTTTCTTTTAATCAAGCAGTGCATGGTTCGACTGGAAAGTCGCCATTTGAGGTATGTTTAGGATTTCTACCACAGAGTCCTTTCGACATGGAGTTTGTGATTCCTACCTCAGCACAGAACAGCAAGGAAGTTTCTGATCAGGATCGAGCACAAAAGTTCCTGGAAGGTATTCAACGACTTCATCGTGAGGTTGAACAGAACTTGCTAAAAGCTCAACTCAAGTACAATGTGCGACATGATCGGCACCGAGTTGATGCGCAATTTCAAGAAGGTGATATAGTATGGTTACATCTGAGTAAGGAGAGACTTAAAGGTGAAGGTAAGAAACTCAAACCCATTCGTTATGGTCCTTTTCGGATTTTGCGAAAAGTGGGTAATAATGCTTGTCAACTCGAGTTACCTCCATACATGGATATTTACTCGGTTGTTAATGTTGAGCATCTCAAACTCTTTGAGCCTTCAATGTTGGATGATGAGCCATATACCATAGTACCATCTGTTGAAGACTTGGTCTATCAACGAGATGAACCTCTACGCGAAGATGTGATTTTGGAGAAGGTAACTACCACCCGCAGTGGCACAAAGGAGACTTTTTGAATTGGTCGGAGAGGTCAACGAGTACGTGCGGCAAAGTGGTACACCAGAGAAGATGGACAAGCCCAATTTCCACATCTCTAGTTTGATCGAGAGGTCGCAACAGGGGTTGGCTCCTTCTCAACAAGGGAGTCATGATCCGGGAGGATGTTCAAGTCCTGATCGCATATGGCTTCGCGACCAAGCCCTGATCGCATACGGCTTCGCGACCAAGTCCTGATCGGAAAGGTTTCACGACCATGGATTAGTTCGCGTCCATGAAAAGGAATTGTAATCCGATCCAAATATATATAACTAAGTCTATCCATTTAGGATTAGTTAGCTAGTTAGTTATGGAGTCTGATACGTTCTCATACGATTGGACTATAAAAACCTTGTAATAGGTCTAGTTTATATCATCGAAGAGTCATAGAATTTATTTGAGTTTTAGACACTTATAATTCCTTCGACGTAGGCAAGTGTGTCTAACGTTCAATGTATAAAGCCCTCTTTGAAATAAAGAGTTGTGTAATTACTTTGGATTTCGGTATTTTCGAGTAAGATCCCATTATTCTGCATATTAGAATCTGGGCGAGCCTAGTGCGAAAACTAAGGCTAGGTCTCAAACGGATCAATTCAGCAAGCGGTTGAAGTGTTGTACGATGCCCTTCGTACGAGGTGTAAGTAGACCTTCGTCCTCCTCGTTTTGATGATCTAATCCTAACATGGTTAGTAGCAAACAAGAAAACAAAATCACAGTGATATACCCCTATCAACTACTAGGTGTAGGTGGCTCAAACTCTCTCACAGTCAAGCTTCTTATCAAGCTCTTACCGATTCTTACCAAGCAGCAGGTGATGATCGACCACTAGTAACAGTCTCAAACACTCCAAAGAGTGGATAAAGCGATTGTAAGTGATCGGTACTTGTACGTCGGTAGAAAGTGTAGCATGCGATGCACAAAATAAAATTTGGGGTGTTACATGCGATGCACAAAATAAATAACGCCAACCAGAACAAAAATCAAACAAAAACCAAAAATACAAACTAAGGTGGAGTCCAATGCGAGCACCACGCTCGACGCCCGTAATAAATTTTTTTTTGGAAAGTAGGAGAGAGAAGACGCCTGGGGGCAGTGGATGGTAGAAAAAATATTTGTTTTTTCTCGATTTCTGTGCCATCAAGTTGTATACAATCTCTGTTTCATGATTTATATATTAATCTAATTCAAATTAGATCTTGATCATATTTAGAAAGTTGTAACTCTTTAAATTATCTTTATATAGAATTCAAAAACCACATAAATTTGATTTCAGAATTAAAAGTTATTTATATTTTACTAAAATCATCTAAATTCTAATAAATATCCAATTTACTCGTGGGTTCGCTTGAGAAGTTTGATGAAGCACCAGTGTATTCAAGTAACTGGCGCCTCAAATGGTGTTGCACACGTGACATAGAATATTTCTTCGAAACACCTCCTCCTCTATTATTTCCACTGCACTTAGCCTAAGAAGTCAATTTCAACTTTGGTTTTTCATTATTTTTTAGTAAGAAGTCAAATTGAATTTTTAGTGTTCATTTTTTATTCTAATAAAAAGGTCAAATTGAACTTCTATTCTTCAAAATTTATTCTAATAAAGAATCAAATTAAACTTTTAGTTCTAATTATTTATTCCAGTAAACGTTAAATTGAACTTCTATCCTTATTATTTATTATAGTAAACAATAAAATTTAAGTTTTATTCTTCACAAGTGAAATTCAAATTGTATTTTATGTTTTGTAAGAGTATCCCAATAGGCCATTAGATCAGATCATTGAGTGCTTTTTATAATATGAATTTTAACTATAGTAGATGACCAATCTTATACTAAATTTAAAAGTTCAGAGACAAAATTTAAATTTGAAAACAACCACATCGTCAAAATCAGAGAATAAAAAGAAAAGAAACTTTTTTACAAGTTAGGCACAATCAAAAACCGAGGGAAGCAAGACACGGCGCACCAAATAAATAACGCCAGCCAGAAAAAAAAAAAAAAAAAAACCAAAACAAAAACCCCACCTCCTCCCTCTTCCCCCTGCTTCCATCAATCCATCCATCATCCAAGAAGGAGCCACACGCCCAGCGGCCATGAGCTGGTGGTGGGCGCGATCGATTGGCGCGGTCAAGAAGCAGCAGGACGAGCAGACGGCCGCGTCGGAGCCGTCCTTCCAAAGCGTGGCGCTGGTCGTCGGCTCCACTGGCATCGTCGGTGCCTCCCTCCTCGACATCCTCCCGCTCGCCGACACCCCCGGCGGCCCCTGGAAGGTCTACGCGCTCTCCCGCAGCCCCGTCCCGCCCTGGTACCCTCCCCCGCATCCCGCCGTCTCCCCCATCCACGTCGACCTCACCGACTCCGACGCCGTCGCGGCGGCCCTCTCCCCTCTCACCGACATCACCCACATCTTCTACGTTGCCTGGGCCTCCGGCCCCACCGAGGCGGCCAATCGCGCCACTAACTCCGTCATGCTCCGCAACGTCCTCTCCGTCGTCGTCGGCGGCTGCCCCGGCCTCGTGCACGTCTGCCTCCAGACAGGCCGCAAGCACTACATCGGCTCCTCGGAGTGCCTCGGCAAGATCCCCATCCCGGACCCGCCCTTCTCCGAGGACCTCCCAAGATTGGACTCCGCCAACTTCTACTACGACCTCGAGGACATCCTCTTCGAGGAGGTCTCCCGCCGAGGCGGTGCCGTCAGCTGGTCCGTCCACCGCCCGCCCATCATCTTCGGCTTCTCGCCGCGGAGCGCCATGAACGTTGTGGGCACGCTGTGCGTGTACGCCGCCATCTGCCGCAAGGAGGGGACCCGGCTGCGGTGGCCCGGCAGCCGCTTCACGTGGGAGGGGTTCAGCGACGCGTCTGACGCCGACCTCATCGCCGAGCACGAGATATGGGCGGCCGTGGACCCGTCCGCCAAGAACGAGGCCTTCAATATCAGCAATGGTGATATCTACAAGTGGAAGCATCTGTGGCCTGTGCTGGCCAACCATTTCGGGGTGGAATGGTCAGGGTATGAAGGGGAGGAGGCGAGGTTTAACCTTGCGGAGGCGATGGCAGGAAAGGAGGCGGTGTGGGCGGAGATCGTCAAGGAGAACGAACTCGTGGCGACCGAGCTCGATAGGGTCGCCACATGGTGGTTCCTGGACTCCATCTTCAATTTTGAATTCGAGCATCTTGACAGCATGAACAAGAGCAAGGAGCATGGCTTCCTAGGATTCCGAAACACGGTGAACTCCTTCAATACATGGATTGAGAAGGTGAAGGTTTACAAGATTGTTCCTTAATGTGCTTTTTTCATGTTACTGTTGTCTATATCTCATATCTTCTTATAGATGCTCAGTGTCAGGTTCTTCAATTTAGTTTACTTGCATGAATTGTTGTAGTATTTGAGAATATTGTGTTGTGTACGATCTTGTATCTAGACAAAATTCAGCCAAATAAAATTCAACTAAATGTGAACGAATTGTGGTTGCTCAGGAAGCATTTGTTGAAAATTTCCAATCATCACTTCAATGTTTTCCTTTGGGGGCAATGGCTAGTTCTTTGAATTGGATGATGCAGCTACTAATCAATTTATTTTTTGTCTTTGTGCATTCATGTATGGTTGAAATGGTAGTTGTTGTGTATAACTTACTCCGTTCTCAAATACTTGCTATTTTGGATAACAAATTTTGTTCGTAAATAGTTGTAGTTTTGCATTTTTTAGGTCTATCTTTTCATATTACCCTATTTAATACTCTATTAAAAAAACACAGATAGCAATCTCATTGATTCATTATTTGTTGGTATGGGATGGATGAGCCTTTCATGAGTTGTTATTGTTCAAAGTTGGTCATTTTTTATTTGTAGTATCAAAATTATGATCGCGTCTGTTACTATTTGAGAACGGAGAATGGTGTAGTACGTTGTATAGTTGATCTTTTGCTTATGCCAATAGCTCTTATGCTTGCTTGAGGCTTGTATGTCCCTTGTTGTTTTGTTTCCCTTTTACTTGACTTGTAGGTTTGCTGCATCTGCTACTATGGGTGTCTCCAACGCGTGTATTCAATCAGGCGCACAGCGGTCGAACCTGTTGATTGACAGGCGCAAGCGGCACTCGGACACGGGCAGAGGCACTCGGGGCGAGATCGAAATGGCAGGCCCCATTGAGTGTGTGGCGGTCGAAGTGGCCACGTTGGAGGTGGTCGAAGGCACACGGCAGTTGAAAGCGTACGCATTTTGTGGGGCCTGCAAACTCTCGACAACTGTGACACTTCACAACCTAACCCACTGACTGACAGGTCGGGACAAAATTTCTCGGGCCCACATGTCATTGGATGGGTGGAACAATGTTGACTATTCATGATCAAATTGAGACCTAGACCAAGTGTTGGACTAGATCCGCTCTGATACCAATTTGATCTATTTGAGTCCTAGTCTTGGTTATCGCACTAGGTTTTCCCAGATGCTAATATGAGGAATAACGGGATCTTACTCGGAATTACTGAAACTCAAAGATTGATTGAAACATACTTCAAAATAATTGCACAACTCTTTATTTCAAAGAGGGCTTGTACACGTCGAACGTTAGGACGCACACGCCTACGTCGAAAGAACTAGATAATATTTGATGATCTAAACTAGACCTATCACAAGGTATTTATAATCTAATTGTATGAGTACATATCAGACTCAATAACCTAAACATATTAGACTCAGACAACTAATTAACCCTAAACAGATAGAACTTAGTTATATATATTCGGATCAGACTACAATTCTAACCAGAGATCGAATCGAGGTCGTGAACCCTTTCCAAAATCGTGAAACCTTTCCGAACTGGATTAACGTCGCAAGTCTTTTCCGACCATGATCTGAAGATCCACCCGGATCATGACTCCCCTGTTGAGAAGGAGCAAACCCCCGTTGGCTACCATGAGATCACAACTGGAGATGTGGAAATTGAGCTTGACCATCTACTCGGGTATACCACTTTGCCGCACGTGCTTGTTGATCTTTCCGGCCAATTCGAAAAGACTCCCGTGTGCCACTGCGGGTGGTAGTCACCTTCTTTTCCAAGATCACGTCGTTAGATAGAGGTTCTTCTCGTTGATAGGCCAAGTCTTCAATAGATGATACTATGGTATCTGGCTCATCATCCAGCATAGAAGTCTCAAAGAGTTTGAGGTGTTCAACATTGACAACTGAGTAAATATCCATGTACGGAGGTAACTCGAGCTGACAAGCATTGTTCCCAATTTCCCTCAAAATTCGAAAAGGACCATAACGGATGGGTTTAAGTTTGTTACCTTCATATTTAAGTCTCTCCTTACTCTGATGTAACTATTATGGAATATACGTATTAGATACGAAGATTTAATATTAAACTCATCCTGCAATTCGGATAAGATTTGAATCACATCAGGAAACTTAATCTGTTAGGATTTCTTCTGCATGGGTAGTTCGAATAAGATTCGTATCACATCAGGAAACCTAATCTGTTAGGATTTCTTCTGCATGGCCCTATATATAGAGATGTATGATGGGCTTTGAGGATCATCACAAAAGCCATAGCTGCCATCTCTTTTTTATAGCCCCTAAACCTTTGTCGTGCGCGTTGGTGCTAGTAGACGATCGTACGACGTTCCATCTCGGTATGTGTGGATACTGGTAGAGGTACTACTGCAATTGCTGCGCTGATTAGAACGATCCGTGAGCGGTCGTTGTCATGTACATCTGCTGATCAGGACGATTCGCAAACGGTTGCTGTGAATATTCGATCACTTCACCAAATATGCTTCCACTGTTGGTAACAATCTAATCTATGATCTATTACTTGCAGTCTTCGAGTAAAAATTTATGAAATTCTGCTAGTGTAGCTTGCTCGGTTTCCTACAATAACCATACTATATCACCTTGGAATTGAGCATCAACTCGGTGCTGATCATATCGCGCATTGTACTTCAGTTGAGCTTTCAGTAAGTTCTGTTCAAGCTCACGATGGAGCCGTTCAATACCTTCAAGGAACTTTTGTGCTCGATCCTGATCAAATACTTCCTTGCTGTTTTGTGCTGAGGTAGGGGTCACAAACTCCATGTCGAATGGACTCTGTGGTAGAAATCCCAAACAGACCTCAACGGGTGACTTTCTAGTCGAACCAAACACTGTTCGATTAAAATCAAACTGCAGGTACGGTATGCTTTAATCCCAGGTCTTCGGATGATTAGAGTTAAAGCCCCTCAAGAGATGAACGACTGTGCGATTTACCACCTCGGTTTGACCATCAATTTGAGGATGAAAAGCAGTACTCCTCTTTAACTTTGTGTCCATCATCGTCCAGAGCGATCGCCAAAAGTGACTAAGAAATCAGGTATCACGATTGGACACAATAGAAGTCCGCAGTCCGAAATGTGTCCAAACGTGTTGAAAGAATACCTGAGCCGCTCCTTCTCCTGTGATAGTCTTTCGACAAGGTATTAGCATGATCATTTTGGAGAATCGATTAACGACCACAAAGAGTAGTCGTTGCCATGTCAGGTCTTAGGCAATCCTCCCAAGAAATCCATGGATATGCTCTCCCATGGTCGCAATGGAACTGGCAAAGGAGTGCACAAACCTAGTTTTTGGTTTGCCGGTTTCAAGATGCTACAGCGACCATAGCCTTGAGCAAAACTAGCCACATCTTGTTGCATATACCGCCAGAACACATGTCGATGAAGATTTTGCAAAGTCTTTGTAACCCCAAAGTGACCAGCGACCTTTGATGTATGTACTTCTCGCAACCATTGGATTCGAGGTGCTCCACGAGATATACAAAGTAGATTTTTCTTGCACAAGAGTCCTACTCGATGAACAAACTCTGTAGGTTTACCTGTTTTGAGCTTTGCCAGTGCTAATAGAAAATTAAGATCTTCACTGTACATTATGGCGTAGTCATCATGACATGCAGAGGGTCATAATTGGTGGTCGCGACAACATGTCCGCCAATTTGTTGTGTACGCTCTTCTTGTACTTAATCACCAGATTAAACTACTACAGATACGACATCCACTTTATGTGCCGAGCTTGCTGTAGTTTGGACTGAGTTTACAAATATTGCAAAGGTTTGTGGTCGGTGTGGATAATAGTCTATTTACCCAAGAGGTAACACCGCCAATACTTTACAGCCTGATGCAATGCACACAACTCCTTGTCGCACGTCGGATAGTTCTTCTGAGCTCCCTAGAATAACTCGGAGTGATATGCTATCGGTCGACCTTCTTGCATGAGCACTGCGCCCATTGCATAACCTGAGGCATCAATCTCTAACTCGAATGGCTTTTGGAGATTCAATAAAGCTAACACAGGTGCTTCACTGATCTTCCTCTTCAGTAAGAGAAACATGTCCTCATATCTCCCTATCCACTCGAACTTCTGGTTGACCCTGGTTAGTGCATGCAACGGAGAAGCCAAAATCGAGAAGTGTCGTATGAACTTCCAAAGGTATTGGCATGCTCCCACAATGCTACGCACTTCTGTAACTGTTCGCGGTCGGAGCCACTTGTGAATCACTCTTACCTTATCCGACTCGATTTGCAACATACCGTTGCCGACCATGAATCCCAGGTTTAGTAGAGTTTACTGGCCGAACTCACACTTCTTACGGTTGAGGCGACGTCGATGTCACCTAAGCTGTTCGAACACCTCGACATGAATGAGGTGTTCGTCCCATGAATGACTATAGACTAGTATGTCGTCAAGGTAAACGATCACAAAGTCGTCGATGAACTGTCGCAATACATTATTCATAAGACGCATGAAAGTTGCCTGAGTGTTGCAGAGGCCAAACGGCATGACCAGCCATTTGAACAGACCTTGTCGCGTTTTGAGCGCAGTCTTCCATGTATCATTCTCTCGGATGCTGACTTGATGATATCTTGACTTAACATCCAACTTTGAGAAGACAGCAACATGCTTCAATTGTTCTAGCAGGTCGTCAATACGAGGAAGGGGGTACTGGTTTTTTATGGTGATCTCGTTTAGTGCTCGATAGTCGATGCACATACGCCAAGTCTCATCTTTCTTTGGCACTAACACCACATGAGATCCACAAGGTGAACTATTCAGTTGAATGACACCATCATTTAGTAGTTCTCCAAGTTGTCTTCTAATCTCTTCATTCTCTAATACCGAGTTGCGATACATACTTAGATTGGGAAGTGTCACATCAAACACTAGCTGAATTTCGTGCTCAACTGGACGCTTTGGGGGACGATCATGGGTACTCTTGAACAGATCATTGTATTTCTCCAACAGTCCCTAGAAACGACCAGATTCTTCTCGGCAGGGCAACGACAATGCTGCTCGAGTACTATGACTACAACCAACTGGTCGAATCATTACCAGCACGTATTTGTGACATGCGTTGATGATTCGTTTGGCCTGATTTGCGGTAATCAAGTTCGAAGTGTTGATGTGAAGTCTCTACTGATCACGAACTTAACTTCGTGTTTAGTGAGCTCGTACTCTTGTGTTCGCCGATGGAAATGAGTGTCACGATCATACAGATATGGACTCCCAAGGATCACCTAACAAATATCGATAGGGACAACATCGCATTGGACCTCATCGATATAACGAGTAGAGATCGCAAACTTCAACACACATTAACCCATAATCTGTTGGTTCACGTAGGATGTAAACCAACCCAGTGGATATGGTCACGGGTGTGTGGTCGTCTTCAAACGAAGTTGTCAAACCAGTCCAGCAGAAACCAAATTCTTCTGACTTCCAGTGTCAAATATGGCTACGACCACTTTGTACTTCACCTGGATGTTCATAGTGAACAAGTCCTCCGTTGAGTGATGGTCGTCGGGTGAATCCGAACCCTTCTCCTTCGGCATTTCCATTAGAGGCACAGTTGTGTCCGCCTCATCGATCGAAGCCACTCGGACAACTCCTTTGGGTGGAGCCATAGTAGCTGTAGCTGTTTTTTTCCTTGGTCTATTTTTCTTTGGTTGAAGCTCAGAATGAAGCTTGTAGCATTTATCCTTGGTATGTCCCACGACTTGACAATGCTCGCAAAAGGCACCCGTGCCCATTTTCGAAGCGTTCTTCTTCGGACTCAGCTTTCTTTTTATCGAGGTCGCACTTTACTTCGTGCCTTTGTCATTGCGGGATTTATTCTTCTTTTCGATCGCCACAGCAGTGGTGCTTGCGGTCGTGATGTCTTTGACGCCAAACATGCTCAACTTAGCACTGATTGATTTCTGAAGTCCAGATGTATATTTCTGAAATACCTGAGGATCGGATAGCGATATCCCAATGACCATTGCTTGTCTCTGGAATTTTGTAGTATAGTCCTGGACAGATTGGTCACACCATTGGTACAATCGGTGCCAACGATCCCATCTCTTCTCAAGGTAACCCATCGGGTAGAATTCTTGTCGCAGGAGTCATTTGAACCGACCCCACGCAAGGTCGTCACCTTCACCACTGGCGGCAAGGGCCTTCCACGAAGTCTTGGTGTGTTCCTTCATCTTCAAAGGTGCAAATTTCACCTTTTGAACACTATTGAATCCTTTCAGGTCAAAGTAGGTCTTAAACTGGTCGATCTAAGAATCCAACTTCTCGACATCGATCACCCCATCATATATGGGTATATCAATCTTAGTGTGGACCTTAAAAGATCCGACAGCTAAAGAGGTATTGGCGAGGTCGTCGGCCCTGTGATCATCTTTGTCTTCATCTTCGTCTGTCCTGCGCAAGCATTCACCAATCTTCACACCCTTGCCTCTTGAAGCATCAACTTCAGAAGGTACAACCATGGCCTGTTGCTTAATCCAAGCAAGCACGATATCTATGCCGGTGGAGAGTTTAGCCACTTGTTTGGCTAGGTTAGCTTGAACGGAGGTATCGTCAGACATCATCGGAGACGCGACTGTGGGAATCGTCGAATGATCGCTTGGAGTTTCGCCAGAGGTTTTGTAACCCTGGCGAGTCTTCACCATCCACAGGACAAGATAGTTTCTCTGATACCAACTTGATCAGATTGAGACCTAGACCAAGTGTTGGACTAGATCTGCTCTGATACCAACTTGATCCATTTGAGTTCTTGTCTTGGTTTTCGCACTAGGCTTGCTCATATGCTAATATACTGAATAACGGGATCTTACTCGGAATTACTGAAACACAGTTCAAAATAATTGCACAACTCTTTATTTCAAAGAGGGCTTGTACACGTCGAATGTTAGAACGCACTTGCCTATGTCAAAGGAACTAGACTTGATAATATTCGATGATCTAAACTAGACCTATTACAAGGTATTTATAGTCCAATCGTATGAGTACGTATGAGACTCAATAACCTATACGTATTAGACTTAGACAACTAACTAACCTTAAACAGATAGGACTCAGTTATATATATTCGGAGCGGACTACAATTCCGACCAGAGATCGAATTGAGATCGCGAACCCTTTCCAAGGTCGCGAAACCTTTTCAAACTTGATTAAGGTCGCAAAGCCTTTTCGGACCATGACCTGAAGATCCACCCGGATCAATTCACGAGGCAAACACAGTGGGCCCCACAACTGAAACACGCCATAATGTTTCGTTTCCCGCATACAAACTTTCACCCCACACCTACTAACTGATAGTTGGGACCAACGGCAGTAGGGCCCCAACATCAGAGACATGGTTATGGTGAACAGCGAATAATGATGTGAAGATGGTGGGGCCACTACCCACACGTTGCAGGTTGCCTCGCATCATGTGTTCACACGGTTCATGCCACTCTCACTGATATGAACACGCTGATGAAGGACGCATTCACGGAGGGTGGCCCGATTTTCACAATGTAGAACCTGGATAACTAGTATCTGAAGATATATGGATAACTAGCATGACCTGACAAAATGAGATAGCCAACCACTTGCAGAGTAAGGACCTATGTATCAATGAATTCGCCCAACCACACTCAGAATTACCTATCCACACGGCCACGCACTGAGTTGGCGTACAACTAGGGTGATCACGAAGATCGTTCGAGCAATTCCGGAGGAAATCACAAGAACAAAGGATGAATAAATTCAACTCTCAACTAAAACTAAGACTTCAATCTGAAATTTCAATATCAATGTCTTGTATCTTATATATCAAAAACTATGACCATGCCTTTCTTATGTAGAGGGTGATATGTACAAATGATAGAAGAATTAAACTAGAATTCTAATCTGAATCTAATTCAAAACAGAATAAACATCCTAACAAACCATAAAAGATAAAAGAAGTCTGGAATAAATCTTCTTAGAGTTGGATTTGAATTCGGACTGGATTTTTTCCTTCCGTACAGTTGTTACTCTTTTGGGTCTCTGGGTTGCATACGATGTCAGAATTTAATGATTCTTGATGCATTAGAAAACTATTTTAAATACTGTTCCAACAAGTACTCACATGATCAAATTGGACATCTATACGGAGAATGGAGCTTGGTCAAAGTTGGACTGTCACTTGGTCGGCAGACTGCATGCCGAGCAAAATTCTTTTAATTGTAGCGGTTGCAATTCTTGACGGAATCGAGTGAGCTTAGGCTTGTTGGAAAGCTTAGGAAATCCACTTTCCACTCAGTAGGTGTACGACTAGATTTGATGAAGTTCTTTGGCTCATGCGTGACTATGTCCTTCCTGTTATGCTCTCCCTCATTATATCTAATCAATGTTAAACAAAAGCTATTAGGTAGCAGCATATTCTCATCATAATTTAATTCTTTAAGGAACAAAGTCACCTGTTGATGTAGTTGTTTGGACTTTTCTTGAGTGATTGGTCATTTATATTTCTCTGGTCCGTTTGAGACCTAGCCTTGGTTTTCGCACTAGGCTCACCTAGATTCTAATATACGGAATAATGTGATCTTACTTGGAATTACCGAAACTCAAAGAATGATAAAAAAACACAGCTCAAAATAGTTGCACAACTCTTTATTTCAAAGAGGGCTTTACACGTCGAACATTAGGGCGCACTCGCCTACGTCAATCAATGAACTATAAGTGTCTAAATCTTAAATAAATTCTAAGACTCTTCGATGATCTAAACTAGACCTATTACAAGGTATTTATAGTCTAACCGTATGAGTACGTATCAGACTCAATAACCTTAACTAACCCTAAACAGATAAGCTTAGTTACAATTCCGAACAGAGAATGAATTCCTTTTCAAGGTCGCGAACCAAACCATGGTCACGAAACCTTCCCGAACACGATTATGGTTGCGAAGCCATATGCGACTCGACCTGAAGATCCTCCCGGATCATGACTCCTTTGTTGAGAATGAGCCAACCCCTGCGGCGACCTCTCGATTAAACTAGAGATGTGGAAATTGGGCTTATCCATCTTCTCTAGTGTACCACTTTGCCGCACGTTCTCGTTAATCCTTCCGACTGATTCGAAAAGTCTCCTTTGTGCCACTACGGGTGGTAGTGACCTTCTTCTCCAGAATCACATCTTCGCGTAGAGGTTCGTCTCATTGATAGACCAAGTCTTCAATAGATAGTACTATGGTATCTGACTCATCATCCAGCATTGAAGGCTCGAAGAATTTGAGGTGCTCGACATTGACAACCGAGTAAATATCCATGTATGCAGATAACTCGAGCAGACAAGCATTATTACCCACTTTCCGCAAAATTCGAAAAGGACCATAACGAATGGGTTTGCGTTTTTTACCTTCACCCTTAAGTCTCTCCTACTCAGATGTAATCATACCATATCACCTTCTTCGAATTGAGCACCAACTCGGTGCCGATCATGTTGCGCCTTGTACTTGAGTTGAGCCGCAGCAAGTTTTGTTCAACTTCTCGATGGAGCCGTTGAATACCTTCCAAGAACTTTTGTGCTCGATCCTGATCAGATGCTTCCTTGCTGTTCTGTGCTGAGGTATGAATCACAAACTCCATCTTGAATGGACTCTGTGGTAAAAATCCTAAACAGACCTCAAACGGCGACTTTCTAGTCGAACCATGCACTGCTCGATTAAAAGCAAACTACAGGTACAGTATGCTTTCATCCTAGGTCTTCGGGTGCTTCGAATTATATCCTCTCAAGAGATAAAAGACTGTGCGATTTACCACCTCGGTTTGACCATCAGTTTGCGGATGAAAGACAGTACTCCTCTTTCGCTTGGTGTCCATCATCGTCCAGAGCGATCGCCAAAAGTGACTAAGGAACCGGGTATCGCGATTAGACACAATGGAAGTCGGCAGTCCGAAGTGTGTCCAAACATGTTGAAAGAATACCTGAGCTGCTTCTTCTCCCATGATAATCTTTCGACAAGGTATAAGAACAATCATTTTGGAGAACTGATCAACGACCACGAATAGATAGTCGTTGCTATGTCGGGTCTTAGGCAATCCTCCCAAGAAATCCATGGATATGCTCTCCCATGGTCGTGATGGAATTGGTAAAGGAGTGTACAAACCTAATTTCTAGTTTGTCGGTTTCGAGATGCTGCAGAGACCACAGCCTCAAACAAAACTAGCCACATCTTGCTGCATACGCGGCCAGAACACATGTCGGTGAAGATTTTGCAACGTCTTTGTAACCCCAAAGTGACCAGCTATCTTCGATGTGTGCACTTCTCGCAACCATTGAATTCGAGGTGCTCCACGAGGTATGCAAAGTAAATTGCCCTTGTACAAGAGTCCTCCACGAGGAATGAACTCCGTAGGTTTCCCTGTTTCAAGCTCAGTCAGTGCTGTTTGAAAATCAGGGTCTTCACTGTATATAGTGGCGTAGTCATAATGAACGCTGATAAACATAGGGTCGTAACTGGTGGTTGTGACAACATGTCCGCCAATTTGTTGTGTACGCCCTTCTTGTACTTAATCACTAGATTAAATTGTTGCAGATACGACATCCACTTCATGTGCTGAGTTTACTGTAGTTTGGACTAAGTTTACAAATATTGCAACGGTTGATGGTCGGTGTGGACAATAGTCTCTTTACTTAAGAGGTAACACCGCCAATGCTTCACGGCCTGATATAGTGCGCACAACTCCTTATCATATGTTGGGTAGTTCCTCTGAGCTCCTTGGAATAACTCGGAGTGATATGCCACTGGTCGACCTTCTTGTATGAGCAAAGCACCCAGGGCACACTACTACAGAAATGCTATTCACTATCGTTTCAAAATCAAATCTACTATTGGTTCTCTTACCGATAGTGATCGGCACGATAGAAGAAACGTAGCACACCCCTATCGGTTAAAAACCGATAGTAAAATACCTACACCTCCAACGTTTAGTAATGGCTATAGACAATTCTACTATTGGCTCAATGATCTCAACCTATAGTGATGTTATATTTCTTGTAGCGGTTATTCACTGGAAACCGATAGTAATGTATAGTTTTTTCTATCGGTTAAAACTCGACACGGTTAGTACCACAACTTTCTTCTATCGGTTGTAGGATATGAACCGATAGTATTACAAAGGATCATTAACAGATATAGTGATACAGTGATGCACTAATACAACAGATTTAATTTGTTCACAAATACACTAATACAAAGATATACACATGCATTAGACATATTGAATTTATTCACAAATACACCAATGAATTTATTCACATATTGAGTTTATTCGCAAATACACCAATGAATTTACACACATACACCAATCAACACATTCAATATATATTACACAAGTCATTTACGATGGATTGTTGATAGCCACTTCTTCTATCACATATTGAGCCCAAATTGTTCGCAGCTCCTTCAATTGAGGCAACTCATATTGCTCTTTCAACATGGCGCTCTGCATGAGTGTATGAAGTTAGAAACGTACGAGACATCCAATGTTTGACTTTGAGTCAAGAAAAATGGTTACCTTAGGGAATTGGGCAAAGTTTCTCCTGATTAGGTCATACATAAATCTCATGACATAGAAGCCACATTCCCACGATTGTGGCTGCTGATGACACTGGGATAATTGCATATGCAAAGACATAAACCCACATTAACTCGAAAAAAGTAATTAAGCTTAAATTAAAAGACTCATCATGAGTAGTTCCATCCGTATTAATTACCTCATATTCTTTCCAAGAAATTGTTGTGCCCTTCGACGCGTCATGCCTCCCTCCAACCGTAACATAATTTTTGAAAGCCCTGTATTTAATTTAGCATTGCAGGTTAATACGTGTCTATGTGCCACGTGAGGGTGAAGACATGTGCCACCCTATCGCTCATCAAATCGAGGTAATAGACCTCATTCATCCATGGGCAAATGACGGCGAGGACCCAGTGGCCCCTACATTGCATATATAAGCGAACCGTTTCATAGATATGTTAGGCGTAACATACAAGAATGAGTTAAATTAGTAGGAAATGCGCTAACCTTTGGTGGTACGGAGCAAAAATGAACTCTCGGTCCTGCTGTGCTAGTAGTGCCCTTGATATGTATTCCTCCGCATGTGCTTGGTCGTGCTCTAGCATCGTGAGGCTTATTTTGTCTGGGTCGAGGAAACCCACCTTGTCACATGCCCTCATCGACGCCAGCCTATAGATGCACCTGGATGCAAAGTGTAAGTAGTGCATACAAAGTGATTAGATTTATGAAATGAACTGCATGCGATAACTTAATTCAGACAACACCAAACTCACATGACTCCAGTTCGTATGATGGACATATCAAGCTCCCGCCAGTTGAGGAGGTCGAACAAATCCCCGTGGGCCACTGATATGCTCCCGGCCTCACGGTGAAAATGACCTGGCCTGAAGTGAACCAAGAAGTTGATGTGACGCCTAGACCGGGTCAGGTACCACTCGTGGAGACTTCTGGTTATTTGATCCATATTGCGTAGAAGGTACTCCGACACGAGTGGGAACCCCTTCTTGAACGTACCCGGCTGGCTTTGTTTGGCCTTGCCCTTGCCTTTGGGCGGGGAGCGAGTGTATACCTTCGAAGGTTGGCGCGCGGTGCCACTGGCCTCATTTGATGGAGAAGGGTTTGAGGCCGTCGGAGGAGGCATGGGGGCCGAAGGAGCTTGGTCATGCGTTGTGTTGGGGGTGGTGTCCTCATGAAGTGAGCTGGTATCCATCGTCCACTTTAAGTACGAACGCATAAGTTAGATTTTACAAATTGAGTATATTAACTGAGTTGTAAGCTAGAATGGCTAGGGTTTACCTCCTGTAGTCTAACACCCTTCTTGGGCCACTGTATGTAGGAGCCCAATGCCTTGCCAATTGGCCGCATTTCGTCCATTGGGACCGGCAACAGAAAAGAGCTGTAGCCTGGGAGGGCCATGTCCACCTGTACCTTTGCGAATCCAGGCTCCAGAGGTATGCAGTGGATCCAGACATCCTCCCAAGACTGATATACGACCCCATTTGCAACCACTACTGACGAGGATTAATACCCAAGCTAGATCAAATAAATATACGACTGGTTCAAAGACAGATTCGAACCAGACAAAATGTCTATTGGTGCGAACTCAAGTTACTTCGAGAGGCGCAAGCATGTAATCGCAAGCTTTACGTGATCAGACAATAGACAATGCGCGGTCAGGAGTTTGTGTGCCATACGCGAACAGAAGACTGCAGATGGTGCGCGGTCAGCGCGCAATCAGAACATCTTTAACCAGGGGACGCCGGATTGTTCTATCCCTACAACAGGGATATCCCGAGTATTCCGAAGATTCTTCAACGTATGGAGACAACCGTCAGGAGGTTAATACGTGTGGTTATCCATGAGTAACACGTGTTAAACCTGCGTGGGAGTTAGGGGCAGTTGCCAAAACTGCACCTGAGCAACTGTTCGATGTCGTTATGCCTTGGCACCTTTTCGACCAGTATAAAAGGGTAAGCCAGTGCATCGCATCAGGGGATCGAATCGAAAGAGATCGAGAGACCAAGCATTCCAAACACTCAAAGGACCAGAAGACAGTAGTCTAAGTTAGTTAGATTTCACAAGCCTTCCTGGCATTGTCTTGTATAAATATATAGGAAAGATCTTCATCTGTGAAGATACTTTCCCTAGCCTTGTAACTCCTCTTACTACATATAGTGAAATCCCAACAGGACGTAGGGCTATTACTCCTACCATCGAGGGCCCGAACTTGTATAAATCTCTCTGTGCTCTAGTTATCTTTGATTCATCATACCTTCCTGAAGGGACACCCTGAAAGGTCTCACAACCTACAAATTATGCATAAGTTCGACTAAGGACCCTGAGTCCGAATCATCGACAACTACAGGTTGGTCGCCTATGTTGATCAATAGGCTACAGCTCTCCGGCTTCTGCAATTTGCAACAATTATAACAGGTTAGCGAAACAGTTCTAACATAACGGGAGTGGCATCAACCGAACTACATATATAGCTCAAGAGTTGCAATACCTCAATCAGGTCCACCGGATCCACGTGAACCTTCGAGCCGCAACTACTCGGCCTGGCAGCGTCGACCTCGGCAGCTGGATCTAAACCCTTGGACTGCGCAACTCGGCTGAGGTGTTCATCTTCTCGTTCATTTGAGCGAACATGTCTGTGAATTGTGCAGTCACATCTGACCGTATCTTCTGAGACAGCTCTAATTCCCTTTCCTTCCAGCTGCGAGCCTTCTTCGCCTTTTGCCCGGGCTCCGAGAACCCTTCCTTCCATGGCACCACACCCCCCATGGTTCACGTCCGCCTTGGATGCTCCTTCTTCCCTAGAGCCCGGGTAAGGATGCCGTTCTCCCTATGGGGAGTGAACAATCCCTCGGTCGCCTCCTTCGAGCAAGAGATCTGTTACATTCAAAGCTCTCCATTGTGAGGAAAAAATATATACAAACTTGTGCGCACACTAGTAATCATATTTTTTTCTACCACACTCTATGATTCCAACCAGGAAGTTAGCCAACTTACGAGTCGCTGCACGACCTCGACGTCCCTGGGGTTTGGGAACTCCACAATCCCCGTGGACGACGCGGTCCCTCTGGCCAGCCACCAGCGCTTGCATCGCGGATCGCGGATCTCGGAGAGTTGTAGGTCAGGGGAGCCGACGAAATCCGACGCCTCGTCTTCAGCCTCTTCCACTGCTCCTCCTTCCCCGCATAGCCGCGAGAGCCGAACCGGTGCGGGTGGTTGTTCCTCCTCTAGATTGCTTTATTCTTCTCGCTAAGGGCCTTCGTACCAGAAACAAGAAAATTAATGCACCGCTGGTTACTGCATACAATGGTGTAACCAAGCAAAGGAACCATACATACCTTGAACTCAGGGGTCCCCTTCTGTTGGGTGAATTGCTCCCATACCTCCTCCGTTATGAAGGGGTACTTCTCGCATAGAGATTTGCCTTTAGCGAGGAAGGTACTGACGAGGATGCTCTTGAAGGTTTTCCACGTGTTGTTCATGTCCTTCAAGCAAGCTATCTTGGGACCATCGTCGGGGATGTTCCACTTGACCTGTTTCAAATGGTGCATATAAGCAGGACTTACCTAATCTCACTAGTACAGAAAAGCTTTATTCTATCGGTAAAAAAACACCCTTTTACTATCGGTTTTTGTACCGATAGAGATAGACACGATAGAACAAGCCAGAACATTTTCTATCGGTAAATAATCGATAGAAAAACTTCAATATTCTATCGGCATATTAGGAGTGTACCGATAGAAAACCCGTCGTAGTCTGACGTTTAGCGGCAGGGAAAGTACCACTATTCTAATGGTTAATTACAAGTTTACCGACAGAAAAAAGCTTAGTACTCTCTCGGTTGGAAATGAGTTTACCGATAGAAAAAACTATTGTACTCTCTCGGTTGTGTATGAGTTCACTGGCAGGAAAAATCACATTCTTCTAACGGTTAATTTCAAGTTCACCGATAGAAAAAATGACAGTAGTCTCTCGGTTGTGGATGAGTTCACCGGTAGGAAAAGTCACACTCTTCTGACGGTTAATTTCTAGTTTACCGATAGAAAAAAACAGTAGTCTCTCGGATGTAGTTGAGTTTACCGATAGAAAAAGTGGTAGTAGTCTCTCGGGTGTGTGTGAGTTCACCGGCAGGAAAAGTCACACTCTTCTGATGGTTAATTTCGAGTTTACCGATAGAAAAACAACAGTAGTCTCTTGGTTGTGGATGAGTTTAACGATAGAAAAGTGGTAGTAGTCTCTCGGTTGTGAATGAATTTACCGATAGAACATTCACATATACAGTACGTTATTTACATTCACAATACAGTACATTCACATATACAGTACAAATGCAATACAGTATAAATTGGATACACAATACAGTATAGATAAAAAGAAGGGTAAATTCACAGAACAGATTGACACATTAGACAGTTATTCACATTTATTCACATATATATGGACAAATACAAATTGCAATCCAATGTAGACATTTATTCACATATATATTTATTCACATGTATATAAACAGTCTATGCACAGAGTACACGAAAAAAAGAAAATTGTCATGGCGGATGGTTGGGCGCAACTTCCTCCATGACATATTGAGCCCAGATTTGTCGAAGATCTCTAATCTTTGCATTTTCGTATTGGTCTTTTGACATGGCGATCTGCAAGCATGTGTGAATACTGAGTAACTAACTTCCTAATTTAGAACGTGACACCCAATTTTCAAATTTGAGTTAGCTATCGATGCTTACCTGGGGAATTAGGCAAAGTTTGTCTGCACTAGGTCGTACATGTAGCACAGCACATAAAACCCGCATTCCCACTATTGCGGCTGCTGATGGCACTGGGATAATTGCATATGCGAAGACATGTTAGCTATTGCTTCCATAAACTAATTAAGCATAAACAAAAAGTCTCGTGAGTACCTCATATTCTTTCCAAGCTAGTAGGGAGTCCTGCGGTGCGGCATGCCTCCCTCCAGCGGACACATATTTATCAAAAGCCCTGCATTTCAGTTAGTATTGCCGGTTAATGTATTATCATTAGCTAGTGAGGTCAAAATTTAAATCAAACATATAAGTTACTTACGCCTCATATTCCCCTTGACCACATATTCGATCGATAATCTGTCACGCATCGAATCGAGGTAGTACATCTCGTTCCTCGGCGGACAGATCACGATGAGGATCCAGTGGCCCCTACATTGTACGTAAAAGAGGACCGCTAGCTCAAAGTATATCTCAAGTGTAACATACAAGATTGATTAAATTAGTACGAAATGCACTAACCTTTGGTGGTACGGCACCAGAATGAACTCTCTGTCCTGCTGCGCCATCAGCGCCTTGGATATGTACTGCTCAGCGTGCGCGGCGTCGTGCTCTAGCATCGTGAGGCTTATTTTCTCTGGGTCAAGGAAACCCACCTTGTCACACGCAGCCTCCGATGCTAGCCTGTACATGCACCTGCATGCAAAGGATGACATTAGTATTGCACAGAAAGTTACTACATTTCCAATGAACTACAACAATGCAGAGTTAGCAAACAGAGTTAGAAAACAACAATACATAGCATCAGCAAACTCATAGGACTCCAGTCCGTATGATGGACATATCGAGCTCCCGCCAGTTGTAGAGGTCGAACAAATCCTCGTGTGCCACGGATATACTCCCGGTCTCGCGGTGGAACTGCCCAGGCCTGTAGGGAACTAAGAAGTTCAGATTGCGCCGAGCTCAGTGTAGGTACCACTCGTGGAGGTCTCTGGTTGATTGATCCAATTTGCGCAAAGCTGCCTTCGACATGAGTGGGAACCCGTTCCTGAACCTTTCCGGCTGTCCCTGTCGCACTTTTCCCTTGCCTTTGCCCTTGCCGAGGTGAAGGCGTGGATGCGCTGGGTGGGGTCGAGGCCGTCTTTGATGTGTCCAGGTTCGCACGAGATCGGGCCTCATGCCCCGAGCTGGGGGCGCAGTCCCCTGATAGCCTGGCGGCAGGCCACTTCAATTAATGAGCTTGTATGTTAGATTTTGCAAGTTGAGTGTACTGAGTAGGATGTAATCTAAAATGTGTAGGATTTACCGGTTGTATTAGAAGACACTTCTTGGGCCACTGTACGTAAGAGCCCACTGCCTCAGCAAGTGTCTGCAGTTCCTCTGTTGGGACTGCCAACGGAGAATCGTTGTAGCCCGACATGGCCATGTCCACCTGTACCTTTGCAAACCCCAACCACAGAGATACGCAGTGGACCCGGACATCTGGCCCAGACGGATATACGAAGCCTTGTCCAACCACTTCCTGCCTGTCGCCTAGGTGATTCAGTAGGATGCAACCCTCCGGCTTTTGCAAATTTGTAAATATTAAAACAGGTTAGCGAAACAACTCTAACAGAATGGGAGTGGCATCAACTTAAGTGCACAGATGAAGGCTTGCAGTACCTCAAGTAGATCCACTGGATCCGCGAGGACCTTCGAAGGGCAACTGCTTATCCGACCCCGCGGGGTACTGCCGCCCTGGGGATCCGCATCTGCATTCTTGGCCAGCAATGCATCTCTCAACCGTGCAAACTCTTCCCTCATTTGTGCGACCTCAGACTGCACCTCAGACTGCACCTCAGCCCGTATCTCCGCCCGTACCTCGGCCCGTATCTTATCGGAGAGCTCCGCTTCCTTTTCCTTCCAGGAGCGGGCCTTCTTCCTCGGTGGAGCCAGATCTGCGAAACCGGCCTTCCACGACACAATGGCTCCCACGGCCCGTGTCCGCCCGGGATGCTCCTTATTTCCTAGAGCCCGGGTGAGGATGTCGTTCTCCTTCTGTGAGGTAAACAATCCCTCCACTGCCTCCTTCTCAAAAGAGATCTGTTACATTTAAAGGTACCTTGTGAGACAAATTGCCTTATATACACTTGTGCGCACACAGTTTAAGAGGTTAGCCAACTTACCATTCGCCTCACAACGTCGGCGTCCCCAGGGTTTGCAAACTGCACAGACCCCGTGGACGACACGGACCCCCTCCCCCTCCACCATCGCTTGCACCTCTCATCCCGGATCTCGGAGAGCGGCAACTCAGGGGTGTCAATGACAGGATTTTGCTCATCTTCCTTCTTCCACTGCTCCTCCTTCCCCGCATAGCCCCGGGATCCGAGCCGATGCGGGTGGTCGTTCCTCTTCTGGATCACCCTATTCTTCTCGCTAAGGGCCTTGAACTCCTCAGTCCCCTTCTGCTTGGTGAATTCCTGCCATACCTCCTCCGATATGAAGGGGTACTTCTCACAAGGAGATTTCCCCGCAGCGAGGAAGTTACTGACGAGCCAGCTCTTAAAGGTTTTTCATGTTCCGTTCATGTCCTTCAAGCAGGCCGTCCTAGGTGTATCGTCGGGGATGTTCCACTTAGCCTGTTTTCAAAAAATGCATACAATTAATCATGAGTTAGTTAAACTTCAGTATAAGCCAAGAGAACCTGATTACGAAAGAGTTCAGCGATTTCAGTTAATTTAACCTTCACTTCCGCCCACAACCTATCCCTCTCGTCCGCCGTCACGTCCTTCCAGCTCTGGATGGTGATCTTCACCCTTTTTTTCGCCAACAGCCCAACGTAGGCCGCGTACTTCCCCGCATTCTTTCCATCGGCCTCCCAAATTGGTTGAACTCACAAGAAAGATCCGTGCGTTTGGCCAAACAGCCCAACGTCGTCGCGCCTCGCCCCACCCTCTTGCGCTGGGGTGTAACAGCTGCATCTTCAGTTACGTTGGGGTTGGCCCTAGTCGAACCACTAGTACCATTCGATGAAGACGACGACATGTCTTTCCCTACAAAACCATCAACAAACCATCAAAAATTTAATGGAAACACAAACCAAATCATTTTACAAAGAAAAAGGACCTATTTTAAATATTTTTTCCATCGGTAAACACAAAAGCTACCATGCAATACAAGATAAGATTCTATTTCTCAGCGTTTTCATCTACACATTTTCATATAGGAAGCAGGCAACATATGGCAATTAATTCTTCTTGGAGTTCCATAACTCAGCCCAGGACTGGAGACTAATTAGGGCTGCAAAAGGGATGTCGGAAGAAAATAATACTAAAAGAAATACATGCATAAATTGCTTCCTGAACTGTTCAGAAATATTTTCTATCAGTAAACACATGAGCTGCCGATAGTCCATAACAATGTTTTCCATCGGCAAAGATACGAGATACCGATATAACATATTGTTCTGGAATATTGTTGATAAGCCGCCATTCACTGGCATCACATAATCTTGGTTTAAGTCAACATTCTCCATGATTTTCTAAACTAATATTCATGGGCCAACATTATTATTTCACACATAACAATGTTTTCTATCGGTAAACACATGAGCTGCCGATAGAACATAATAATTTTTCTATTGACAAACACGTGAGATACCGACAGAACATAACAATGTTCTCTATATATGGAATTTTGTTGATAAGCCACTATTCACTGTCATCACATAACATTCTCCATGATTTTCTATACTAATATTCATGGGCCAGCATTATTATTTCGCACGTAAATATGCACACAAGCATCTAAGTGCCACTGTGCATAATCTGACAAACCTAATGATAATGAAATATAAAGATATTGAAGTAGCACAGAAAGTAGGTCACAATCAAAAAATGAATAATATGGTTTATAGCACCCTCTCTTGGTTATCTTTAGCATTACCTGTATGCAAGTCATCAGGACTTCATCACATCTATTAGTTTGGGAAAAGTCATATATGTATATGCATTTGAAACATATACATCGAAGACCCATCCACATTGCCATATATTCATACCAAGTGAGTAAAAATTCCCAACCAAACTAGTACATTGCATGGCTCATGTCCTTCCAGATCCAAAGTTTTAATACTTGTTCAGAAATATTTTCTATCAGTAAACACATGAGCTGCCGATAGAGCAGACAAATTGTTTCTATCGGCAAATACAGGAGATACCGATAGAATATGTGTAAGAACACCTCCAACATATAATGTGCATTACATGGCAGTTGGATACAATTGATCACACATACAGCAGTATAGATAAGTTAAAATATCAAAATAGGTTCATTACAGCACTGGAACATATTATGTCAACCCTAATTTAATCAACATTGCCTGCGGAATGTACATAATCCAACACAATAGGGAACCCTAGTGTAATTGCAAAACTCGAAGAATTAGTATGTACAAAACACTATGATCAAATAAGAAAGATGCTGGAAATAGAACGACGAATTAGGGTATTTACGGCGATCAGTTGTGGTGATGGAGAGGCGGTGTAGAACGCAGCGGCGGCCGGCGAAGGACGAAAATAAGAACCGGTGGCAGTGGCGAACCAGTGTCCAGCCGGCGATTGTCGTGTGGGAGAGAGGAAGTGAGTGGTCACAGCAGAGGTTGTGGTTTTCTTCGCTCTCGAAGAGACATAGTGCTCTAAGTTGGAACTGTTCGACTGGAGGGAAACTCAAGGGCCGTGTACGAGTAATAAAGTAGTGGATGACCTTTTCTATCGGTAAAACAAAATAATACCGATAGAATTATGTCCGTTTCTATCGGTACAATAAAATACTACCGATAGAACAAGTAAATTTCCTGAAAAAATATTTGAAGTAGTGGATTCCTTTTTTCTATCGGTATAAACAATAAAATCCCGTGAGACCAATTTTCCCCAGAAAATTTTTTTAATTAAGTGCCTGAGATTATAATATTGGGTGTCATTTTTCTATCGGTAAAAACAACAAAATACCGTCAGAAAATGAAAAGGTACACACAATTTAACATCAAACAGACCGTGCTTCAAAGCTACAGAATGATAAAGAAAGAGGGAAGATAGCCGGAAAATTGGAAAATTGACATAAAAAGAAATTGTTCATTCATTGTTGTTTTATCACTTATAAAAAAAAATAAAACCCAAAATGCTAGGTCAAGGGGTGGTCTTAGCCCTGGCTGCATGTAGAATAGAGTCAGTTTGATTTGCAGCCAGGACGCAGGACTCCTCTAACGACAAGTTGTCCCTAAGATCAACTACTACCGCGTCGAGAAGGCCTGCGACCTCCCTCAGTTTCGCTATGGTATCCTTCATAGTCAAACCGCAGCCAGCGATGGTAATATCTGCGGCTTGCTTCTCCTCGTGAAGACGCCTCGTCATCGCCTTGGAATTGTCACCAGCCGTCTTCATGCGCTGAATGCGCCGGAGGAGATCGTCCAGTTCAAGCCATAGCTGAGTGTGCTTGTCCGTAAAGAGATTGTGCTCCTCCTGGAGGGCCCTCAGGTCGGCCTTCACTTTGCCAGTGTCTTCCACGGCTCCCATTCCCTGTGCAAATCAACAGGTCAAGAATGTACTGAACATGGATTAACAATTCAGGGGTAAACCCAAGAGATTTAGAGTTCTTACCGGGGAGGGCGTGGCTGACTATCCCATGGAGGTTGCCATTGTGAAAGAGAAGATGAGGAGTTGAAGCGTTCGAGAATTAGAAAAACAACAAAATAACGCGACGCATGGCGAGGTACTTATAGAATTTCCAAGGCGACGCATGGCCACACAGTTGAGAATTCAAAGCGCCAGAGTATTTTTCTATCGGTACAAACAACAAAAAATCGTCAGACAACAAAATACCGTGAACTAACGAATTTATTCTAACGATAAAATATAATAATACCGATAGAATAAGTAAATTTTTCGCAGCGAAACTTTTGAAGTGCCTGAGACACATTAAAGTAGTGGATGTCCTTTTCTATCGGTAGAAATAACAAAATACCGTCAGAAAAATTGATTTTTGGAAAGCTTAATTTGAAGAAGCAAGAGGCTGCAATGAGATTTTTGCCAGTGTCATTTGAAGGGAAGAATTAAGTACTTACAGGATAAAGTTACTGTATATGTTAGAACTCATGCTGTGGAGTAAAATTGAGATATATTAATGCTGTGAACTAGCTTCTCATTAAGTTCTAAAGAAAAATGTACTGCCTGATGTATTAATGATAAGTTCCTCACCTTGCTACAGAACTTGTGGGCTGTTTGCTTGGCATTTATCCATGAAATAGAAATTAATCATCAATGGTTCTCAACCATAATCCTTCTTCGTGGTCATCTCGCAGATACGTTGTTTCGTCGATATCTTCAGTAGGGATAGATTGAATGTCCTCTAACAATGGAGGTATTTCATCGAATTGGTTATACTCCTCTTCGTCGACAACATCTTCGACCCCAACAATACGTCTCTTTCTGTGGAGGACAACATGCAAGTTTGGATTGGTCGGGCCAACGATGTAGAATACCTGTGTGGCTTGCTTTGCAAGTATGAATGGATCGTCTTGGTGTCCGACTCTACCAAGATCGACGAGAGTAAACCCGGAACTGTCAACTTGAACACCTCGAGGAATTTCGACCCATTGGCATCAAAACAGGGGAATCTTAAGTAATCCGTAATCGAGCTCCCATATTTCGTCAATAGCACCGTAATATGAGTTCAGCGCCCTTACTGACCTGGCATCCTCGGAAATAGAAAACAGTGTCACTCCGCTACATTGCGTGCTACTCTTGGCATCTTGAGCTCTTGTGTAAAATGAATACCCATTGATGTCGTACCCCTGCCAAGTCCCTACAGTGAATCTTGGGCCTCTAGCTAACCATGTCACAGTTTCACTTACGGAGCCCTCGGCAGCTCGTGTGACTCTTTCTTGGATCCACCCAGCAAATTTCCTGTTATGTTCTCTGGTGACCCAAACGTCTGACTTCGAAGGATTCTGTGACCGTAACATTACCTTGTGCTCGTGTATGTATGGCTCGACCTCCGTCATGTGTTGTAAGACCCAAAAATGTGATTTTGCGTACACATCACGAGCGGGGACGATAGCTTTGAATCCAATCGTTCTGATGCCCTGAAGCCTACCCTCGTGTCGGGACCTAGGAACGCCAATTGGGTCAACCCCGGCCATATAATCTGTGCAAAATTCAATCATCTCCTCGGCGGCATAACCTTCCATGATACTCCCCTTGGGTCAACGACGAGTCCTTACGTATCCCTTCAATACACCCATAAATCTCTCAAATGGATACATGTAGCGCAGGCACACGGGTCCACAAAACTTAATTTCTCTGATAAGGTGAACAATCAGATGGACCATAACATCAAAAAAGGATGGAGGGAAATACATCTCGAGCTGACAAAGAGTTGTAACCACGTCGCGTTGCAAAGCGTCCAGTCCATCGGGATCAATTACCTACGAGGACACAGTTGCGCCAAATATTCATATCAGAAAAATCTTCTAATTAAGCTCCACAAATGGAGGTAATGAACTTATAGTACGAGTGCACGTACTTACCTTGCAAGATATTGCGTTGAAGAAATAACATAGGTTTGTGATTGTCTCTCTCACTTTAATTGGGAGAATGCCTCTGATAGCAATGGGAAGCATTTGTGACATCAAGACATGACAGTCGTGGGACTTCGTGCCAACCAGTCTTAGGTCCTTCATGGACACAAGTTTTTTCAAGTTCGCGGAGTACCCACATGGAACTTTAACACTGTGCAGGCACCGACAGAGTTCTGTTTTTTCGCTCTTGGACAACATATAGCAGGCCAGGGGGAGGTATGTACGCTTTCCATTCTCTAAAGGTGCAAGCTCAGTCCTTATCCCCATTTCCACCATGACACGACGAGCTATCACACCATCCTTTGTCTTTCCCGGAATGTTCAACAACAAACCAATCAAACTGTCACAGACATTTTTCTCTACATGCATGACGTAAATGCAATCTCGAACTTGTAAGTGCTCCCAGTACGGTAGATCCCAAAGAATCGATCTCTTCTTCCAAACATTTTTTTCTCGAGGTTTAGAATGCTTACCGAACTCAGCTATGATGTCCTTTACGCGCGAGTAAATCTCCTTACCTGTTAGAAACACTGGAGCTGATCCCTTCTCAGGCTTCCCGTCAAATGATTTCCTCTTCTTACGGTACGTGTGATGCACCGGAAGAAACCTGCGGTGACCCATGTACATTGTTTTCCAGCAGTTTCGCATCCACATGCTCTCAGTTTCATCTAGGCAAATAGGGCAAGCCTTGGCTCCTTTCGTACTATACCCCGACAAATTGCCGTAGGCTAGAAAATCATTTATGGTGCAAAATATCAGGGCCCGCAAGATGAAATTCTCTTTCTTGTATGCATCCCACACCTGCACCCCCTCGCTCCACAATTTCTGTAAGTCCTCGATTAAAGGCGCTAGAAACACGTCAATATCATTTCCGGGTTGTCTGGGTCCTGAGATTAGTAACGCCATCATGATGTACTTGCGCTTCATGCATAACCAAGGAGGAAGATTGTAGATGCATAAAAGAACCAGCCAAGTGCTGTGCCGACTGCTCATATTACCATGTGAGTTTATACCATCTGTACTCAGCCCGAACCTTATATTCCTAAGTTCACCGCCGAACTCAGCAAATGTTCTGTTGATGTTTCTTCATTGAATAGAATCAGCTGGGTGTCTCAGTTTTCTGTCTTGTTTCCGGGCTTTAGCATGCCAACGCAAGTGCTTCGCGACTTTCGGATTTGCAAATAGCCGCTTCAATTTAGGTATCACAGGCAAGTACCACACAGTTTTCGCCGGAGGTCCTTTCTTTACCTTGTGACGTTCACTGTCAATCTGGTCCCTACGTGTATACCTCGATGCGCCGCATCTTGGACAAACATGCAAACTGGAGTACTCGTTACGGTACAACACACAATCATTTGGTTGTGCGTGTATTCTTTCGATTTCCATTCCCAACGGACACAACAGTTTTTTGGCTTGGTAACTAGATCTTGGCAACTCATTTCCCTCTGGAAGCATGTCCGCTAGAAGATCTAATAGTGTCGTGAAACTCTTATCACTCCAACCGTTGCCTGCCTTCAAGTTATATAATATCAGCACAGAAGACAGTTTTGTAAATGTTGCACATCCAGGGAACAGAGGCTTCTCAGAGTCAGCAATCAGTTTATCAAATTCACAGAAGTCGTTTTTGTTGTAATCTTCCTCTACATTACACAACATCTCATCTAGATTGTCATCATCATCATCATCAACGTGCACATCGGAATGAACATTATCACAATTCGGATGATCATCGATATAATTGCAATCCACATCCGAGTCCTGCTGATTGGTAGTAGTGGTGCTTGTTTCCTCAAGATCTTTGCCATGCCATATCTAACGGGTGTATCGCACGTTAAAACCACGACGAATCAAATGACTCTTAATTTGATCAGAGTTGCTAAATCTCTTCAAGTTCATACAATCTGTACAAGGACAGAGCATATTTTTCTCTCCCTTCCTCTTCTTTTGTTGCTCAGCAAATTTAATAAACTCATTCACACTATCCAAATATTCAAGAGTAGTACATTTTATTCCATACATCCAATATTTCCTGTCCATCTACAATTAACAAAATTTAACGAGTCAGCCATGCATGAAACCGATCCAATTAAGTTATGTATATGTACATGTACAGCCTCTTACAACAGATGTGTTGAACCCTAGACTGACGAAATTAACACTAATTAACCTAGCTAACTACACAAGACAAGCTAGTTAGCTCCTAAAACATGACGCATTTCCAGCTACCTAGCTCCCAAGCTTAGAGCTACAAACTTGGAACTACACAATACAACTAGCTTGCAAGTAGAGAGGGAGGGGGATCTAGAGGGAGAGAGAGATAACTGTCGACAATTAAGCATACCTTAAAGAGAGGGGTGCAATCAACTTCCCTCCAGCTTGCGCTGATCACCCTAGCAGTGTAGCTGCGAGCGTGGAACTTTCATCACAAACAGAGGGACACAGAGTGCAACAGAACAAATTAAAGAGCAGCTCAACAATGGTCGAGTGGGGTTTTCCTTATAATGGAGCTTTTTCTAACGGTAAATACATGAAATAACCGTTAGACTAACTAAGGTAATTTGCCTCTCACATATTCTATCGGTAAAAACACACATATACCGTTAGAGAATGTACATTACTGAGCAAGTACAGGCCTTGTTCTATCGGTAAATATGTATATTTACCGTTAGATGATGCATGACTGAGCAAATATATGTGTTTTCTATCGGTAAATATGTGCATTGACCGTTAGATGATGCATGACACAACACGTACATGAGTTTTTCTATCGGTAAATATGTGTATTAACCGTTAGATGATGCATGACACACGAACATGAGTTTTTCTATCAGTAGATATGTGTATTTACCGTTAGATGATGCATGATTGAGCAAATATATGTGTTTTCTATCGGTAAATATGTGTATTTACCGTTAGAGGAGGTACTTGTACCAACACACATGACACCAGTTCTCACATCCAAGGAATCATATCAATATAACATCAAATAGATCTTACATCAAACAGATCTTAACTAGAAGATAAAGCAATATTTCAAGAAATGCTAATTTGTGGATTAACTAGGAGACACAAAAATACTTTTCTTAGGTACTTGGGACTTCATCTTGCCAAAGAAATTACACATGCCAGTTCACAAATTCAGGTACAAACATACACATGCCAGTTCACCAATACAAATTCAGGTACATATCTGAAACAGCAGTACAAATACACACCTACCTACCAATACAATTAAATACAAAAATACTCCCTACACATTCAAGTTCATGTCCCAATTAGCAATACATGATACACAAATATACAACAATATACAAATACAACAATTCACACATTCGATGTATATTAGAAAAGCCACGTTTGAAATTAACAACAGATCACGACGAGGACCCAGTGGCCCGTACATTTTACATAAAAGAGAACCTTTGCAGGTTGCGACAATGCAACTACCGACAATAAGGTAGACCTGATACATCACAAATCCATTCATCCAAAACAGTAAATGTCTGAACCACATTGGACTTAACCATAGGAGTTCAGTTCGAAGACGCCCGAGGAGCTGGAACTGCCGTCGACTTACATTTGTACGTATTGGTGATTTCCTCGGACTCAAACTCGATCAACTCAACTCCACTAACAAAAATAACCTACCTTCCAAGATGTTGTTCTGTGTAGTGATGGTGTAGAATGGATGTGCAAATAACAACAATTCTTCTTCTCCAAGCAGGTAAGCATCTGGCCACAAGCTGGTGCATGCAAAAAAATGTAAGATGCTTTCTATAGGTCCTGATTTGAGAAACACGCCGGGCTTAAGTATCTTCTCGACCGAGCCAACCAAGATCTCGCCCTTCACGTCCTTCCAGCTGTCGATGGTGATCTTCACCGTTTCTTTCGCCAACAAGCCAACGTAGGCAGCGTATTGCGATGAAGAACCGTGAAATACGTTGCCCCTCATGAGCATCATCCAAGGACCTGCACAGATCATAATCATATTGAAAAGAAGACACATCAAAATGAAGGATAAAAAAAAGCAGAATAATTGCCATAATCGGATTAGAATAATCTAACAATATTGCCAAAATTTTACGTACCTTGCTTGGGATGCCGAAGTCTAGAGGGCGTCGATGGAGGTGTGGAGGTGCAGCGGTTGCCTGTAGAGGTGCGCCGGCAGTCCATGGAGCTTACGGGTTAGGACTACGAGCCCCAAACGAACTGTGAGAATGAAAGAGACATACCCGTGTATTTATAGTACTAGATAAGTTCTATCGGTACAAAAACCGCATACCGTTAGTCATTTTATATATATTCTAACGGTGTACAAATAAATTACTGATAGAATAAAAACATCTGTAGAAGGCGAATGGTTCTATCGGCACAATACATATTACCGATAGGAATTTTTGTACATACTCTGTCGGTATATACGTACATTGCTGATAGAATGAAAATATTTGTAGAAGACGAACAGTTCTAAAATATTTTTGCTATATTTTAACGGTATAAACATTCATTACCGATAGAATAAAACTATTTGAAGACGAACAGTTCTAAGCAATTTTCGATATATTCTAATGGTACAAGAATACAGTACCGATAGAATAAAAATATTTGTGGAAGGCGAACGGTTCTATCGGCACACTACATATTGCCGATAGGAATTTTTGAGATATTCTGTCGGTAGACTCATACAGTACCAATAGAATAAGTCTAGTTGTAGAAGTCGACCAGTCCTATCGGCGCACAACATTCTCCCTTCAGTATCCTTTTCTTCCTCTACGGGATTCGGTGCACGGATGGAACCACAAATGGTTCTACTGCACCCCTCTGTTGGAGAGTAGCCTCTGGTTCGAGAACAATTGACCAGAGAAGAGCAACAAAATGGACACTGTTCCTGCTCTGAATCAAGAACTGAAAAAGCAGGCCCAAGCAATTCTTCACCTAGTCCAACAAGGATTGATAGCGCGAGATATCATTCGTGACTTTGTGAAGAATAGGGTGAGCCCCCTGCGGAAGAGGGAACACCCTACTTGGGAAATAGAATCCATGGCAGATGGTACCCTGGATTATAATACAGGTATGTCCTCTGGTCTACAAAATGTGCATTTTTACCGATGAAAAATATCATACCCAGTAATTTGCCCTTTTGTGACGCAGTTTTATAGTTGTCCGAGATCAAGAAACGAACGAATAGCCTTCTACGGTCTTATAATGTCGCAATAGAAGGAGCTCAAGGATCACCCCGTCCTCAGAGCTTAATAAATGGTAGCGACGATCTTAAACAAAAATGTCAAAAGGTATGACCTTTTTTGTAGAACTCGTTTGAAATCGCCTATTGATTTGGATCACCAAGTCAAGTTTTTTGACATGATACCACTGCTGAAGGGCGTATCACCGGGACAAAACGTCCTAGTGACGACGCTGGACCCTCTGGGGGGTCAGCGGTGAAGAGGGCAAAGAGAACCTCTTCGAAGAAGAAGATGAAGGAGCCAGCCCTTGATACATCAAAAACGACTGTAGGGGTAGGTTCTTCGAAAAAGAAGAAAGCAACCGTTAAGAAGATTTTGGTAAGGTTTTCAATTACCCTGCTGTACCAAGTATGGATAAGAGTTATTTCTTAGTCATACAGGGTGAACGGAGCGAGGATGAGGAAGACGATATTCCTCTCATCTGTCGCAAGAGGAAGACACCAAACTCTCTGGAGATTAGCATCCCAGAGAGGTCATCTTCTCCTACTATCGCCGAAGTATTATCCTCTATGGTGGAGGCGGAAACGGCGGCAAAGGACCCCGTGACCGCAGAAGATCTTGCGGTTACGATGGAGACTCCCAATCCTGAGGCCTGCGCAGCCTCAAAGCTAGTAACCCCTCCTTTGATTAACGAAGGGACGACTGTGGTAAGGATTTCACAATCTTTTAATCTTCACTTCCCCACATATACCAATCGCATTGTGAACATGCAGGGAGAAGAAGACGCTATCCTGTTCAAGAAAAGAAAAACAAGGACAGATGTTGATGACACTTCAACAGGGGCACCCAGTGGGCTTCTTTCTCCCCTGAGCACATCGTTGAGACCCAAATTTGCATTGGGGTTTCAACTCAAGTAAGGACATCATATCTTGTTACCTTGCATTTTGCCTGAGCACGAGGGAGTTACAAGCTATGATTTTTTCCCAGAACATCTGTGTCTAGTGCCCCACCAACCTCCTCGAAAACCAATGCAACTCCTGCCTTAGGGGTCGAGGGAGACACAGGGGAAAACACATTGGCTGAGTCCTCTCAGGCCATTGTGGAGGAAATACTTGCGGACCTCCAATCCTCTTGGATGGAAACTGCAGCTTTAACCTCAGGAGTGAGCCAGCAAGAACAAACATTTGTTGCTCCTGTTGTTAAGGAAAAAGCCAGTCTCGAGTTTCAAGCTTTGAGCGAACCCGAGGACGCTTCTTTTAAGGACTTTATAGAGGTAAGTAAACATTCCTTTACTCTCTATGAGTTTGACAATCTTAGGAATGTTCAAGTTCAAACAACAGATTTTATTGTATCCCAGGATCTGACTCGAGTGGCGAGCAAGTAAAAAGCTCTAGCAACTCATATTGAGGTCGCTCAACGGGAGATCAGCCGGCTACAACAGTAAATATTTGTAGTTTATTTATCTCTGCCTTGAACTTTCATCTAAGCAACCACCTTCTTTGTCATAGGGAAAATGTCTCCTTGACAAAGAGCACGGCTATTTGGGAAAAACAGGAAAAAGCAATGGCTCTGAAACTTTCCTGTATGTCTTTCTTCCAATCAGGTGGAACTATTTCATTACATGAATGGTTATTGAATAATTCACTCACGCAGTACAAGAGGAACAAATAAGCTCCCTTTCAAAAGAAAAGGTTGACCTTCATGCCACCATTAAGCTTCAAAGTTCCAAGATTGACGCTGTCTATGAGGAGAATAAGACCTTAAAAGCGACTATCTCGTCCTGCAGCAACGTTCAATCTAGAGTCTTCGAAAAATTAAAGGTAGATGCAAGTTTGCTAAAGGCAGATATAGTTGAACCTCAAAAGGACGACTTAAGCCTCAGTGATTCATACAAAATGGTCGCGGCTCAGGTTGAATCACTACTTGAGTATCTCCCTGGAGATACAAAACGGCAAGAAGAGGCAATGAAGACTGATGTGAGATCTATAGCCTCGAACCTTCTCTGCAAGTTAAGACTTCACCATGGTCCAGATTTGGACTTGAATCCAGTGGTGGGAGATGCAGAGATCGAAAGTGAAGATTAGTTCGAAGCCATTTCAGAAGAAGTCAAACCTCTGGTTGAAGGTCTTATGAAAGGATTGGGCTTATTGTAATTTATTTTAATTGTATCTGTAAATATATATTTATACTATGCAAATGCATGCCTTAGGTTTTTTGAAAAGGTGTACTTGATTTCATTTTATATTACGGCCATATTCTCATAGCCCCCCCCTAAGATCATAAGTACTGGAGACTTAGTGTTATAATCTCAGGAAAAAAATATGGGTGTTTGACAATCAGAAATATCTAGTGAGTTTCTTACACGTTTAGAAACAGTTTATAAAGAAATGACTCAACTTAGATACGATCATCTGGTTACACCGACACTGATCTTAATATAATACCAAGTCTTATTACGAACAGGCTGACGAGGATTGACACCCGGGTCATTTCTAATAAACTTTTGGTTCAAGACAAGTTCGAACCTGACATCTATCTGGTGATACGGACTCAAGCTATTCTGAGGGGCATCACCGTGAGATCGCAAGCTTTACGCGATCAGGTCGCGGGTTTCGTGCGATCAGACCGTAAGCCTTGCGCGGTCAGGAGTTCGTAAGCTATACACGAACTACACATTCGGGATATTGCGCGGTCAGCCAAATCCCGCGGTCAGAACATCTGCCGATCAGGATACTTGGGATCTATCTATTCGGTTGCCCATACAACAGGATATTCTAAGTATCCCGAAGATTCCTACACGTGGAGAATCAACCGTCAGGAGGTTAACACGTACAGTTATCCATGAATAACACGTGTTCAACCTATGTGGAGGTTAAGAGCAGTTCCAAAAACCGCATCCGACCGTCCGTGCAACCGATTGATGCAGTTTCCTTCATATGGCACCCTTTCAAACAGTATAAAAGGATGGCATGAAGCATCAATCAAAGGGGACAAGAGAAAAAAATCATCTAAGTTAGCCAAGTCTACGGCACACCTTATATAGCATTTTAATAAGCTTTCTTTGGCTTATCTTTGTACACTTTTACAGGAAAAATCCTCGCCTGTGAGGACTTTTCCTTCCATTTGTAAGCCTTTTACCACACTTAGTGAAATATCAACAGGACGTAGGGCTTTTACTCCCACCATCGAGGGCCCGAACCTGTCTAAATTCTCCGTGCTCCTGTTCACCATTGTTTAGCATACCTTCCCGAAGGGTCATCTTGAAAGGTCTCACAATTACAAATTCTGCATAAGTTCGGCTGAGGACTCCAAGTCCGAATCATCGACAGCTGGCGCCCACCGTGGGGCCTTTCTCAAGGCGTCCTAATTGAAATTCGGAGGTTCGCCGAAACATGGCTGGAGCATATGATTCCGAGAATGATTTCGATCTCGAGGATTATGCCCATATGCCAATGCCTTCTCCAAGCGATCCTGTTCCGATGGAAGAGGTCGAAGGCCAGAATCTTCCCCAGGCTGAATCATCTCCCCAAGTCATGTTAGTCGACCAGGAGGTAACTGGCACAAGGTCAGAACCCACAGAGGTTCTTAATGTGCTAGGTGATGAATCCGGCCCGTCATGCGATCCCGCTGAGGGAAAGTATGATGGTGACCCTGAAATTAGCCCAGGAAGGTTCGACCCTGATAACCTCCACCGTCTCTTTGATTTCGAATCCGATTCGGAACAAACCGAGATGTTCTCCCCATCGGCGACCTCTCTCCCTAGGCAGTTTGCTGCGTTGTCGGAAGAAACTCCCGATCAACAGGCTGCCAGGGAAGAACAAGATCGCAAACAGAAGGAGGAGCAAGATCTCGAGCAACAAAACAACGAACTACGCAGAACTGCCCTAGAGGCTCTTCAAGATGCGCAGGTTCGTTACGATGCTGCCCCGAGTTCTTCTCGACGGTCGCATGGTCGTAGACGTGACCAGATTCCTTCTTTGCCACCGGAGCATTTCCCAGTGGACGAAGAAACAGTAACACCTGGTGCCCCTAGGAGAAGTACCCATGGTCGACTGCGATCTATCGCGGAAGTCATGCGCAATTTTCCTCCTACGGTCACGGATGCGCAGAGACCGGCCTTTTTCAGGATCCTGGCGGAAAGACTGGATGAGGTCACATCCGAGGCGACCCCGACAGCCTCTTCCCGCTCAGTGACACATTCCCGTGAACGAGATGGTCCTCATTCTGGCTCTGGCCGACGGAATTACCCGCCGCCTATACCGTCCCGACAGGACAAATATCGGCGAATGCAGGACTCTCGTAGTAGGGATCGAGTTCCCGTTCATTCTCGTTTGGGACCCCGAGTAACCTCGCCATTAAGTGAGTTTGCTCGAAACCCGATCGAAAGTCGCAGGACGGTTCACGGTCCTTACGTTGGTTGCAAAGCTTTCTCGCCTGGCCTACGAGCAGTCGTTTGGCCCGATAAGTTTCGACCAGGGGCCATTGAGAGGTTTGATGGAACTCAGAACCCATCCGAGTTTCTTCAGATCTATATTACTGCCATCCAAGCAGCAGGAGGCGATGACAAGGTCATGGCTAACTACCTGCCAACAGTCCTCGTAGGACCGGCTAGAACCTGGTTGTTCAATCAGCCTGAGGGTTCTATCTACAATTGGGAAATGCTATGCGATGCCATCCTCAGCAATTTCCAAAACTGTTACCAAAAGCCGGGTAAGGAGGACGACTTGCATAGATTGCGGCAAACTTCGACCGAAACGCTTCGGCAGTTTGTCAAGAGGTTTGTCGGGGTAAGAAATACCATCCCGAACATATCTGATGGCTCCGTAATCAGGGCATTTAAGCATGCCGTTCGATACCGGAGATTCACTGAAGACTTGCTCATCCACCCTCCTCGATCAATGGCCGATCTGTTCGATATGGCTGATCGATACTCCGATGCAGCCGAGGCAGTCGAATGGAACCGAATGGTTGACAAGGGGGACCTACCGCCCCAACCAGGCTTCAAGGACGCCAAGAAAGAAGATTCAAGCAAAAAGCCGGAGTCTTCACCGGGCGGGAAGTCAAAAAAGTCGAAGAGGAACCGCTCTGGACAGTACCGTGAGGTCGCGATCGCGGAGAAACCACCTTTGACCAAAGGTAATAAGTCTTCTTTTAAAAGTAAAACTGCTTCTGGTGGCCGGGATTCCGACCAGCCAGAAAAATCAACTAATCCGCAGGAGGGCAAAAGGTGGTGTCCACTCCACAATTCCGCAGGCCACGACCTCAAAAACTGCAGAAGTTGGCTGAAACAGCTGGATGATTTCTACCAAGGAGCTGGGCCAATGCCGACCTTACCGCCTAAAGAGCAGGCGTGTGGGGTTAGAGACGTCGATGGAGACGAAGAAATGGCTTACCAGGTACCTCAAAATCATGTTAATGTCATTTTCGGAGGTTCCTCCTCTTTCATTTCCAAAAGGCAGTTTAAAACCTTTTGCCGAGAGGTTAACCAAACGGAGACATCCCTTGGTGAACCTCAATATCCCCGTTGGTCGGATATGCCTTTGACGTTCGATCGCGCTGACTGTCCTGTGGGGCTAACTCGACCATTGAGGTTACCTCTGGTTATTTCCCCAATCATCAGTAACGCGAGAGTCGAAAGGGTCCTGATCGATGGGGGAAGTTCCCTTGATCTTTTATTGGTCAAGACTCTCGACGAGATGCAAATTCCTCGTTCAAAGATCAAGCCCATAATCCATCCGTTTTATGGGATAATCCCAGGCCCCTCCATGATGCCATTGGGACAAGTGGTCCTCCCGGTCACTCTGGGAGAACTAGATAACTTTCGAACAGAATTGGTTACCTTCGATGTAATCGATTGTGATTCAGCTTATAATGCAATCTTTGGCAGGCCGACTCTTGCTAAGTTCATGATGGCCACGCACTATGCTTATCAGTGTGGGAAATTGCCTGGCCCCAAAGGTGTCATTTCGGTTCGAGGTAGTCGCAACGTGGCGCTCACGTGCGACCGGCTATCTTTGGAGATGGTCGATCAGCTTCCCCTCCGGGACGCTCAGGTCGCCACTGTCGCCACCGATGCGATCAGGGCTGCTCCTCGACCAGATGAGAAACTCAAACAAGTTCCTTTGTACCCAGATGACCCATCCAAGACAATTCGGGTTGGGTCAGCCCTGGATGACAAATAGGAACTCGACCTCGTTGCTTTCCTCCGGGCTAACGCAGATGTGTTTGCGTGGAAACCGTCCGACATGCCCGGTGTCCCAAGGGAAGTAATTGAGCACAGGTTAGCAATTCGACCTGGACAACGACCAATAAAGCAAAAGCTCAGGCGTTTTGCCACCGACCGACAGGAAGCCATCCGAGAAGAGTTAGACAAACTCTTACAAGCCGGGTTTATCCGCGAAGTGAATCACCCGGACTGGCTCACCAATCCGGTCATGGTCCGCAAGTCAAATGGCAAGTGGCGCATGTGCGTCGACTATACTAGCCTCAACAGTGCCTGTCCGAAGGATGACTTTCCCCTTCCCCACATCGATCAGCTGGTCGGTTCCACTGCGGGTTGCGAACTGATGAGTTTTCTGGATGCCTACTCAGGATATCATCAAATTAGCATGGCAGAAGACGATGAAGAGAAAACTGCCTTCATCACCCCGTTCGGCACATACTGCTACGTCAGAATGCCGTTCGGTCTCAAGAACGCTGGTTCCACGTACCAGCGCTTGATGCAAAAGACCTTTCTTTCCCAGATAGGGCGTAATCTCGAAGCATATGTAGACGACTTGGTTGTAAAGAGCACCAAAAGATTGTCTCATTTGGACGATCTTGCTGAAACCTTCTGTAACTTGAATCGCTTTGGAATAAAATTGAACCCGGAGAAATGTTCTTTCGGGGTTTCTTCAGGAAAGCTTCTTGGTTTTCTTGTGTGTTCCAGGGGCATTGAAGTTAATCCTGAGAAAATCAGAGCTATTGAACAAATGAGGTCGCCCTCGACCATGAAGGATGTTCAACGCCTGGTTGGTCGCATGGCGGCTTTAAGTCACTTCATATCGCGATTAGGCGAAAAGGGACTACCTTTCTTTAAAGCCTTGCGGAAACATCATAACTTCACGTGGTCCGACGAGGCCGAAAAAGCGTTTCAGGAGGTAAAAACATGTCTTTCCAGTCCACCGGTATTGGTGTCTCCTGAAAAGGAAGAACCATTGCTTCTGTATTTGGCGGCCACCCCACACGCGGTCAGCGCAGTTCTGATCGCGGAAAGGGAAGGAGTGCACAGACCCGTCTACTATGTGAGCGAAGTACTTCATGGTCCTAAGGAGCGCTACCCTGAGGTCCAGAAGATACTTTACGCGCTACTGATGGCTTCCCGTAAGCTACGACATTACTTTCAAGCACACAAGATCACAGTACCCTCCTCTTTTCCTTTAGGGGATATTGTCCGAAATCCAGAAAAATCTGGTCGAATCGCCAAATGGGCGGTCGAATTCGGCGCCTTCGAGATCCATTTCACCCCTCGCACGGCGGTTAAGTCTCAGGTTTTGGCCGACTTTGTGGTCGAATGGACCAACCCTGAGCCACCCGTGCAGTTGGCAAAGGAACTGGAATGCCCCGATTATTGGACAATGTACTTTGACGGCTCCCGTAGTTTTCAACACTCGGGGGCTGGAGTAGTCTTAGTTACGCCTCAGGGCGAACAGCTTAAGTATGTTATTCAACTACACTTTGTTGCTACTAACAATGCAGCAGAGTATGAAGGTCTTCTTGCAGGGCTCCGGGCAGCAAAATTCCTCGGAGTCCGTCAATTAGTGGTGAGGGGGGACTCACAGCTGGTCGTAAACCAGGTAAACAAGGAGTACAGCACCTCCGATGAGACAATGGCTCATTACCTGGGGGAAGTGAGGAGATTGGAAAAACACTTCAGTCACTTCGAAGTCCAATACATCCCGCGAAAGGACAACATTCTCGCAGACCAATTATCCAAAATTGGATCCTCACGCTCATCCGCTCCGGCAGGAGTGTTCATTAAACACTTGGACCATCCTTCGATCATGACTTCGGTCGAGGATGATCCGGCAATAGCCTTCGTTGCCAACCTCGGTCAGGAACAAGATTGGGCTCATCCATTGAGGGTCTATCTTGAACATGGGACCCTACCCGAGGACGAAACCAAAAGCGATCGGTTAATTCAAAAGGCGCGTCTATACAAACTCATAGATGGGATTATGTACAGAAAGGGTACTCAAGGAGTATTTATGCGCTGCATATCCCAGGAGGAAGGAAAATCCCTCCTGAAAGAAATACATGACGGTGTATGCGGTGCACACGTGTCATACCGAACACTGGTCGGAAAAGTTTTTCGACAGGGATTCTACTGGCCTTCGGCACTCGATGATGCCAAACTTATGGTCGAGATGTGTCCACAATGTCAGTTTCATGCAAGACAGGTTCATCAACCTGCTTATGCATTGCAAACTATTCCTCTCGCATGGCCTTTCGCGATCTGGGGAATGGACATCGTCGGTCCTATGCCACAAGCGGTCAATGGGTACAAGTTTCTGTTCGTAGCCATTGACACGTTCACAAAGTGGATTGAGGCCGAACCAGTACGAAATATTACTGCATCAGCCGCACAAAAGTTCTTTCACAAGAACATTGTGGCACGATTTGGTGTTCCAAACCGTCTCATCACAGACAACGGTTCTCAGTTCGCTAGCGGTCTTTTCCTAGACTACTGCGATCAGATTGGAACCAAGGTGTGCTTTGCTTCTATGGCACATCCACAAAGCAATGGTGCCGTAGAACGGGCCAATGGGCAAGTATTGCAAGGCATCAAAAAACGTGTTTTTGATCGCCTCAAGACCCGCTCGGGGGCTTGGGCAGACGAGCTCTATACTGTTCTATGGGCACTACGGACTACCTCTAGTCGAGCCACCGGTGAGACACCCTTCCATTTGGTCTATGGAGCCGAGGCTGTGTTGCCTATGGAAGTAAGTATTGGATCTGTTCGCACGAATCAATTCGAATAGGTCAACCAATCCGAACAGCGATCGCGAGATCTCATCCTCCTGGAAGAACGGCGTGATCGCGCCCTGATTAAGTCCGCGGTATACTTGCAGGCTCTACGCAAGTATCACAGTAAAAAGGTGCGACCACGTGATCTCAACGTTGGCGACTTGGTTTTACGAAAAATTCAAGACCAGTCTAACCGCAATAAATTCTCCCCAAAATGGGAAGGACCATACACTGTCGTCTCAGTGCCGCGGCCAGGATCTGCGCGGTTAGCCATGGAGGATGGTCGGATTTTGTCCAATACTTGGAACATCGATCAACTTCGCAAGTTTTACGTGTAAGTATTCCAATCACTTTTTTCCTGTTCAATTAGCATCTTTTCATGAAAAAGCACGTCTTGTTTTCATACAATGAGTGTTTTTCTTTAAGCCCAAATTATACAAATTCGACCTGGGGCTGATCGCCGGCGGTTAGGTTATTACAGCATTTTTCAACCGGATTCGCTGGTCAATCTCATGATCACTTTCAGATAAGTCACTCCTAAATAAGCCGTTTCTCAATGCACACGGGACTATCTGGCTAGTCTTCGGTCATCTGGGTGGCTACCAGTTTGCAATAAGGTTAAAATGTTACTTTAATTTTGACCATCGGCTTGAAGCACATATCCCTGGTCATCATACTTATGTTTTCCCCTCTGCTTAAAATACTAAGGCTTCAGTATTCGTAAAACAGAGGCGGGGGCTAGAGGAATATACTTATAGTATGAAACTTATGATGTGAATATGCACTTTCTTTTGAAAAAATAGTTTTACATACATAGCATTGTAATTACAATTGTTTGGTTACAAAATATAAGGATCATTCGATCCTCAGCTCAGCCAAGAGTTTGTCAACGAAGGGCTTAACTTCTTCAATAACAGCGTCAAGCAGTTCTTCACTCTCGACCTCAACCGGTCCCACCAGCGCGCTCAGATTCGCATCTGGGCCATGGTGAAGTCGAACCCGGCTGAGTACGGCAGAAGCGGCTGATCGGACTCTCGTCCTGATTGTCTCTTCACGTCGCCGTGAATCTCCAGGGAGATATTCGAGCAATGATTCTGCTTGAGTTGTGAGCAGTGATGCCCAATCGCTGACACTTGGGTCGTCCTTCCTCAACTCTACCACATTGGTATTCAAAAGGCTGGCCACGGTTTTCAGTTTTTCGAAGACCAGTAGGCTCAACTCTTTGACCGCTTGGTCGGTATGGTTGAGCGAGGACTCGAGAAGCATCTTGTCCTGGCCGAGCTGTTTAATGCGACCTGCTTGCGCTGTACAGAGAAAAGAGGTTATTAACAAGAAACGGTTTTAAGTCTTCTCAAGTTGAGAATCGACTTACCAGCCTTCTCAGACTGAAGTTTATTGATTTCAGTCCGTAGTTTCTGGAACTCTGTAACTGAGTTCAGTCTAATCTTGGCTAACTCTTTTTTCAAGAATGTAACCTCTCTGCAGCAAAATCAGGTCAGTCACAATTAAAGCCTATTTATATTAACAGAAGAATGACGATCCTCACTTGCGCAAGCCGTCACGATCTTTTTGAACAGCCGCCATGCTAGCCATTGCAGCATGCGACTGGCTCGTCACCCATGACAAGCCCTGTGACACAAAGCAAGAGAGAGTTAAATATACTCTAAAGGCGGTTCAAACGCCGAAATAGGGGTCATCATACCTTCATAAACTTATTTAAAGCGGCATCATCCATGCTAGCAGGGATCCTTGCTAACGCGCCGGAAGTGCCTGCGACAGGGACAGTTGATGGGAGTGCCGGCTGGCCGCCACCCCCAGAGGCCACTGGTTGCGACCCGGTCCCTGTACTTGTTTCACCTCCCGCGGTCCGGACGACTTCCTGAACCACGGGAGTAGAGCGCTCTTCATTAGAGGCTCCCTCATCAGCCCTAGCTTCAACCTCCCCAGTAGCGGTTGAAGGTGTAGGTGCTGTCTTCTTTTGCCTAACAGGAAAAATGGGTCAGGCAGTTTTTATCTAAGATTACTGTCAAGTAAGAGTTCTTACCTTATTTGAAATCCCATTCGTTCCTGGGACTTCTGGGAAAATTCCCCTTGCGAAGGAGAGCCGTCTCCGGTTCTTGCCTTCCTTATGGTAAATAAGACAGCACCCCCCTGGAAATGTCATGTTATAGGCATATTCTTAGGAACGGGTAAAAACACATAGAAAGATCTTTACCTGGGCCACCGGGCTAACTGGTGGGGCTGCATCCAAAGGCCTTGACGATTCCTGAGTTGCTGGAACCGTCACAGCCGGCCTTTGTTCGTCTACCTCCTCCTCTGTCCGCGGAGGAGGAGGATTTTCCTCCCTGGAACCCCCAGTGGTCCCAGGGGGGAGCTCTCCTTCCTGTATGTACATTAACTTATCAAATGTGCAGAAAGAGCCATGGAGGGAATGATCGAAAAAATCCTTTACCTTAGTCGTCCCTTCGACCAGGGAAGCAGAGATGATTGACCCTGAAACCTCAGGGGCTTCAGGAAGTGGCAGGTCACCCGCGACCACAAGATCCTCGGTGGTCGCAGGGTCAGCCACAGCCACCTCTTCGGCAGCTGTGGTCTCTGCGGGGCAGCTTGGGGCATCGCTGGATGGAAGATCTGCGATCTTCCTCCTTCGAAGGATCAGAGGAACGTCATCCTCTTCCTCCTCGCTCCCCTCTCCCTGTACGACGAAGAAGTGATTCCATGTCGCGCCTGAAAAACTAGCAGGAATGCGATATCTTACCGCAGTCTTTCTTGCGGGACGAGGAACGCTTCGTGAAGACCCCTCCCCAGGGTTCAGCTTGGTCCTCTTAGGGGCAGGACTCTTTGTCCTGAGTCTCTGGGAGACCTTCTTCACATTTTTCACCGCCGGCTTCTTCAGAGAGCCGACATTTTCACTTGGGAATGTCGCATCCGCGAACCTCCCTAGGAGCTATTTTCATTCCAATGAAATTGATTAGTGCTGGACATGCATGAGACCTGCAAAACATAGGCCAAGTGGAAAGTGTACCTTTCGGCGCTCCTGTTTAAGGTCGTCGCCGGCATGAATCAAGCTTTGAGGGCGAGGTGATCCCTTGGGGCCCTCTACCTCGGCGTTGTACGCCCTGAGGAGGTAGTTAGTCCGCCTCTCAATCTCGGCTGAGGACAGGACTGTTCCCAGATACGAGTTAAATTGATGCATTTCAAAAATGACATAAAAGGATTTCAATGTCAGAAATGAATACCTTCGTTATAGTCCAGGGTAGTGTCTGCCATGGACTTGATCTCCCAAGCCGGATGGGCCCTTTCACGCAGGGGGCTCACCCGGTTCTTCACAAAGTCTCGGATGACGTCACGTGCCGTCAGCCCTTGTTCGACTAAGTGAAGGATCACCTCGGCATGCTTCATGAACTCCGCGTTCATCGCCGGGAGAGTATCCAACTCGCTCGGCTTCTCTGGCCGCGAGTTCTCAAACCACAACCCGCTCTCGGTCGGAGGGGTGCAGTAAAACCATTTCTGGTGCCACCCGTGCACTGAGTCTCGCAGGGGTGGGGAGGGATACTCCTTTTTATCCCTCAGCCAGAAGTAGATGCATCCGGCGGCGTTGGTGCTCTTCGACCACGCCGAAAAGTAGAATCGTCGGAAAAGGTCCACGCTAGGATATATTCCGACGAAGGCTTTACAGAGATGCTGGAATACTGCAAGGATCAGCATCGCGTTGGGGTGGAGGTTGATCAGTTCCCACCCGTAATGTTCAAGGATATCCTTAAGGAACCGACTCTCAGGGAATCGGAACCCGCAACGCAAGTACTCCTCAAAAACCACCAACTCGCCTTCTTGGACAGTTGGGGTTTCTTGGTCCTTCTCCGCAGGTCGCCAGTTAATGAGCAGCCGCGGAGAAAGGATCTCCTCCTTCTCTAGCGCCATCAGGCTCTCCTCAGAATGATGAATGGATCTGCTCCAGGACGCCATCTATGGTGTAGAATCAAAAGGGAAGCTGGCAATTTGGGGGAAGATGAAGGCTGAAGAAAGTGAGGGTTTTGAGCGGCGGGAATTCTAAGGGTTTTTTCGCGGCTGAGTGGCTTCCTCAAGAAGCTACCTACTGCTTTTTATAGACCCAAGGCAACGCATTAATGAGTAAACGGCTCGTTTCAAACGTTCCATTAAATGCTTTATTCATTTCCCATAATGGATACTGTCTCTGATGGACCCGATAAAGTACTCGGGCGTCGGATCTGAAACAAAAAGACTTCTTTGTTTTGGAAACCGAAAGCGTAAAAGGACTGAAAAATGTTCAGTACTTTTCAGAGGACGTTTTTCCTTTTTTTTATATACTTTGAACATTTTTTCGAAAAAATCATGTAACTCAATTTTTTGACGTACTGGAATGTTTCTAATTGGGTTATGGTTTTATCGAAATCATGTTTTAGGCTGAAACTTCGATTCTAATCGGAATGACGGCATGACCGAGTCCCAACTCTGGTCGAACCTTAGTTCTGACCGCGGCTTTAAAACTGATCGCGGAATCAGGGCAGGTCGCGGTGCTTTTTTCTTAAAAGTGATTTTGATCGCAGAACTAAAATTTCCTGTGTATGAATGGTCGCGAACGTAAAGTTCATGGCTATATTTTCGCACAGAAGATGTGGAGAATATTTTATGAGAAATAAAGAACTTTTATTTTTTACATTCTTTACATACAAAAGGGATGCAGTCGATCAAAACATCGACTTGCTCCGAAAGAAGTTTACAAAGTTCCCCAAGGGACATATTGTTGTCAGTAGGATCTACACTAACAACCCCCAGGGAACTAGCAACTACCCTAAGTCTATCTATATCGTCCCTAACAACAGACGCACTATTGTCCCTAATCAAGTCAGAGAGTTCTCGCTGTTGTTGAGCGAAGTCCCTCTCTCGAAGGAAATGGTGCGCCTCCTCTCGGGATCGATCAAAACATTCTGTTAAACGAAGAATCTTCGAGGCCATCTCCTCGGTCTTCTTCTCCAGGGCATTCTTCTCTTCCAGAAGGGTCTGTCCGGAAGGAAGAGATGGAGCAGCAGAAGGCTGATTGCTGGGGCCTCCTACCTCCTGCATTTTGCAAAAGTTAGTCATACTAACTAAAATTATCAGCAAAAAGGGAGAAGAATTGTTACCTGTCCCGGTGCATAATCCGTTGATACACCCATCTTGGGAGGAAGATCATCATATGGTGGAAGAGCAACCTCCCCAGAAGAAGATTGCTTCGCCAACCCAATATGGCAATCATCTGGTCGAGGGATAGTCACCGCTTGCCGACCAGGATGTTGATCACCCAAAAGGATGGGGGAATTGGACGTGAAGGGATCTTTCTCTAAGGATAAAGGCCTAACTTGCCGAGAGGCATGAACGGGGAGGGTCAAAGGAACTGAAGGAAGAAAGAAACTCGCTACGTTCTTCACCTTTGTTCCACTGGAAGATCCTTCGTCAACCTTGGGTTTCTTCCTTAAGGGAGACAGGACTTCATTCGTTTGAGACCCTTGTTCGACAATTTCCCCTTCATCGCTCTCAATCTCGATGATTTCGTGATCTGCCATTGGGAGGAGTATGTGAAAAGGAAGGAGGCCAGGTAACAAGAAAAAGACTTAGGCGTGAAAGGGAAATTGTAAATCTTTACATGTCCAGGGGTCTGGAATTTATAGCCGCCAGGGCGACGGTTCGCCTCCCAGACACCTCGGGTTTCGTTAAGACATTTACAATTTTACCTCGAGATAAAAATCTCTACGGCGCCATTATTGCCTGTCACGTAATGTCAGAACCCGTCTTGAAAAACCAACCGTTTTCACTTAGTGCGCCACTAAGTGGAGAAGTTAGAGGGCCGGGTTAAAAATCCAATGCACGGTTTTTTAATTCGAAATAAACACGTCTCTTCGTTTTCTTCGAATTTGGGGGCTAGCTGACGAGGATTGACACCCGGGTCATTTCTAATAAACTTTTGGTTCAAGACAAGTTCGAACCTGACATCTATCTGGTGATACGGACTCAAGCTATTCTGAGGGGCATCACCGTGAGATCGCAAGCTTTACGCGATCAGGTCGCGGGTTTCGTGCGATCAGACCGTAAGCCTTGCGCGGTCAGGAGTTCGTAAGCTATACGCGAACTACACATTCGGGATATTGCGCGGTCAGCCAAATCCCGCGGTTAGAACATCTGCCGATCAGGATACTTGGGATCTATCTATTCGGTTGCCCATACAACAGGATATTCTAAGTATCCCGAAGATTCCTACACGTGGAGAATCAACCGTCAGGAGGTTAACACGTACAGTTATCCATGAATAACACGTGTTCAACCTATGTGGAGGTTAAGAGCAGTTCCAAAAACCGCATCCGACCGTCCGTGCAACCGATTGATGCAGTTTCCTTCACATGGCACCCTTTCAAACAGTATAAAAGGATGGCATGAAGCATCAATCAAAGGGGACAAGAGAAAAAAATCATCTAAGTTAGCCAAGTCTACGGCACACCTTATATAGCATTTTAATAAGCTTTCTTTGGCTTATCTTTGTACACTTTTACAGGAAAAATCCTCGCCTGTGAGGACTTTTCCTTCCATTTGTAAGCCTTTTACCACACTTAGTGAAATATCAACAGGACGTAGGGCTTTTACTCCCACCATTGAGGGCCCGAACCTGTCTAAATTCTCCGTGCTCCTGTTCACCATTGTTTAGCATACCTTCCCGAAGGGTCATCTTGAAAGGTCTCACAATTACAAATTCTGTATAAGTTCGGCTGAGGACTCCGAGTCCGAATCGTCGACACAGGCAGCCACTTGAATGATTAGAAACACACTAGTAAGTCTCGTGTGCATTTAGAAACGGCTTATTTAGGGATGTCTTATCTAGGTGCGACTATGAGATCGGCCCGCGAATCCAATATAGTTATCATAATAAGATGGTCATCGGCGACCAGCCCTCGAGCGTAGCTCGGTATGGGTGTGGCAAGAGAAAAAGAAACCATAACATAATTTGAAAAAAGATACACATAATTTTTTAACAAATCATACTAATTGAAAAGGATAAAAGAAATGGGAGACTTACATGTAGAACTTGCGTAGTTGATCTATGTTCCAAGTATTGGACAAGATCCTTTCATCCTCCATTGCTAGTCGAGCCGATCCTAGTTGTGGTACTGAAACCACAATATAAGGGCCTTCCCACTGAGTGGAGAATTTATTGCGGTTAGACTGGTTTTGTACTTTTCGTAAAATCAAGTCGCCCACGTGAAGACTACGTGGTCGCACCCGTTTACTGTGATATTCATGCAAAGCCTGTAAATATACCGCGGACTTGATCAGTGCCCGATCGTGTTTCTCTTTGAGGAGGGTAATATCTTGGGTCCGCTGTTCGAGCTGATCAGTCTGATCGACTTGATCTACCCGAACAAATCCAATGCAGATTTTCATAGGTAAGACAGCCTCAGCACCATATACTAGTTGAAAAGGTGTCTCACCCGTAGCCCGACTACAAGTAGTACGTAATGCCCATAGAACGGAGTAGAGTTCGTCTACCCAAGCCCCGAGCGCATCTTAAGGCGATCAAAAACTCGTTTCTTTATGCCTTGTAATATCAACCTGTTGGCACATTCAATAACACTATTGCTCTGTGGATGAGCTACAGAAACAAAGTATACTTTGGTCTCAATATCGTCGCAATAGTCCAAAAAGAGACCACTGACGAATTGAGAACCATTGTCGGTAATAAGACGACTGGGAACACCAAATAGTGTGACTATATTCTTATGAAAGAATTTCTTTGCCGCAGTGGCGGTAACGTTGTGAACTGCTTTAGCCTCAATCCACTTTGTAAATGTGTCAATGGCTACGAACAAGAACTTGTACCCATTGACTGCTTGGGGCATAGGACTCACAATATCTATCCCCCAGACCGCAAAAGGCCATGTTAGAGGAATAGTTTGTAAGGTACACGCGGGCTGATGAACCTGTCTCGCATGAAATTGACACTGTGGGCACGTCTTGACCAAATGCTTGGCATCATCAAGTGCCGAAGGCCAGTAAAAACCTTGTCGGAAAGCTTTTCAAACCAGTGTAAGAAATTACGTGTGTGCACCACATACACCGTCATGAATTTCTTTCAAGGGAGATTTACCATCCTCTTGAGATATGCAGCGCATGAATACTCCTTGAGTACCCTTTCAGTATAAAACTCCATCTATGAGTTTATACAGGCGCGCTTTCCGAATTAACCGATCACTCTCGGTTTCATTCTTGGGTAAGGTCCCATGTTCGAGATAGACCCTCAATGGATGGGTCTAATCTCCTTCATGCCCAAGGTTGGCAACGCAAACTGTCACCGGGTCATCTTCGATCGAAGTCATGATCGAGGGATGTTGTAAGTGTTCAATGAACACTCGTGCCGGAGCGGATGTGCGTTAGGACCCAATTTTGGATAATTGGTCTGCGAGAATATTGTCCTTTCGTGGGATATATTGGACTTCGAAATGACCGAAGTGTTTTTCCAATTTTCTCACTTTCCTAGGTAATGAGCCATTGTCTCATCGGGGGTGTTGTACTCCTTGTTTACCTGGTTTACAACTAGCTGTGAGTCTCCTCTCACCACTAATTGGTGGACTCCGAGGAATTTAGCTGTCTGGAGCCCTACAATAAGACCTTCATACTCTGCTGTGTTATTGGTCAGAACGAAGTGTAATTAAATGATATACTTGAGCTGGTCGCCCTGAGGCGTGATTAAGACCACTCCAGCCCCCGAGTGTTGAAAACTACGAGAGCCGTCAAAATACATCATCCAATGATCAGTGCAGGATAAATCTATGGATTCCTGCGCAGGAGGGTCAGGATAAGTCCATTTGACCACAAAGTCTGCAAGGATTTGAGATTTAACTGCTGTGCGAGGGGTGAAATGGATGTCAAATGCTCCAAGTTCCACTGTCCACTTCGCGTTGCGACTAGATTTCTTCGGGTTGCGGATTATATCTCCTAATGGAAAGGATGAGGGCACAATAATTTTGTGCGCTTGGAAGTAATGTCGTAGCTTATGGAAAGCCATCAGAAGTGTGTAAAGTATCTTTTGGACCTCAGGGTAGCACTCCTTTGGACCATGAAGTACCTCGCTTACGTAATAGATTGGTTGTTGTACATCCTCTCTCTCTGCGACCAGAACGGTGCCGACCGCGTGAGGGGTGGCCGCCAAATAAAGAAGTAGTGGTTCCCCCAAATTCGGAGAGACCAGTACTAGTGGACTAGACAAATACTTTTTAGCCTCTTGAAAAGCTTTTTCGGCTTCATCCGACCAGGTAAAGCCATTGTGTTTGCGAAGAGCCTTGAAGAAAGGCAGGCCTCGTTCGCCTAACCTTGATATGAAACGGCTAAGAGCCGCCAAGCGACCTATCAGGCTCTGGATGTCCTTCATGGTCGAAGGAGAACTCCTTTTCTCAATGGCCCTGATTTTCTCAAGAGTAACCTCTATTCCTCTCGAATAAACAAGAAAACCCAAAAGTTTGCCAGAAGAAACCTCGAAGGAACATTTTTCCGGGTTTAATATTAGTCCATGCTTGTTTAGATTACAAAAGGCTTCAAGAAGGTCATCCAAATGACTCAAGCTTTTCAAACTTTTTACAACCAAATCATCAACGTAAGCTTCAAGATTTCGCCCCATCCACTAGTACAGAAAAGCTTTCTTCTATCGGTAAAAAACACCCTTCTACTATCGATTTTTGTACCGTTAGAGATAGACACGATAGAACAAGACAGGTCATTTTCTATCGGTAAATAACCGATAGAAGAACTTCACTATTCTAACAGCATCTTAGGAGACAACTGGTAGAAAACTCGTTGTATTCTGACGTTTGTGAAAGAGTTTACCGATAGAAAAAATATAGTACTCTCTCGGTTGTGAATGAGTTTAACGGCAGGAAAAGTAACACTCTTCTAACAGTTAATTTAGAGTACACCGATAGAAAAAACCTTAGTACTCTCTTAGTTGGAAATGAGTTTACCAATAGAAAAAATGATTGTACTCTCTCGGTTGTGTATGAGTTTACTGGCAAGAAAAGTTAAACTCTTCTAACGGTGAATTACATTTGTACCGATAGAATAAAGTATAGTACTCTCTTGGTTGTGAAAGAGATTATCGATAGAAAAAATCATAGTACTCTCTCGGTTGTGTACGAGTTCACTGGCAGGAAAAGTCATACTCTTCTAACGGGTAATTACGAGTGTACCGATGGAAAAAACGATAGTAGTCACTCGGTTGTGGATGAGTTTACCGATAGAAAAAATGATAGTAGTCTCTCGGTTGTGAATGAATTTACCGATAGAAATATAGTACAGATGCAATACAGTACATTCACATATACAGTACATTCTTTACATTCACAATACAGTACATTCACATATACAGTACATTCTTGACATTCACAATATAGTACATTCACATATACAGTACAGATGCTATATAGTATAGATTGGATACACAATACAGTACAGATGCAAAGAAGGGTAAATTCACATATACGTTGAACAGATTGGCACATTAGACAGTTATTCACATTTATTCACATATATATGGACAAATACAAATTGCAATCCAATGTGAACATTTATTCACATATATATTTATTCACATGTAAATAAACAGTCTATGCACAGAGTACACGAAAAAGAGAAAATTGTCATGGCGGTTGGTTGGGTGCAACTTCCTCCATGACATATTGAGCCCAGATTTGTCGAAGATATCTAATCTTTGTATTTTCGTATTGGTCTTTCGACATGGCGATCTGCAAGCATGTGTGAATATTGAGTAACTAACTTCCTAATTTTGAACGTGACACCCAATTTTCAAATTTGAGTTAGCTATCGATGCTTACCTGGGGGAATTGGGAAAAGTTTGTCTGCACTAGGTCATACATGTAGCGCAGCACATAAAACCCGTATTCCCACGATTGCTGCTGCTGATGGCACTGAGATAATTGCATATGCGAAGACATGTTAGCTATTGTTTTCATAAACTAATTAAGCATAAACAAAAAGTCTCGTGAGTACCTCATATTCTTTCCAAGCTAGTAGGGAGCCCTCCGGTGCGGCATGCCTCCCTCCAGCGGACACATATCTATAAAAAGCCCTGCATTTCAGTTAGCATTGCCGGTTAATGTATTATCATTAGCTAGTGAGGTCAAAATTTAAATCAAACATATAAGTTACTTACGCCTCCATATTTCCCTTGACCACATATTCGTTCGATAATCTGTCACGCATCGAATCGAGGTAGTACACCTCGTTCCTCGATGGACAGATCACGATAAGGATCCAGTGGCCCCTACATTGTACGTAAAAGAGGACTGCTAGCTCAAAGTATATCTCAGGTGTAACATACAAGATTGAGTTAAATTAGTACGAAATGCACTAACCTTTGGTGGTACGACACCAGAATGAACTCCCTGTCCTGCTGCGCCATCAGCGCCTTGGATATGTACTGCTCAGCGTGCGCGGCGTCGTGCTCTAGCATCGTGAGGCTTATTTTCTCTGGGTCGAGGAAACCCACCTTGTCACACGCAGCCTCCGTTGCTAGCCTGTACATGCACCTGCATGCAAAGGACGACATTAGTATTGCACAGAAAGTTACTACATTTCAAATGAACTACAACAATGTAGAGTTATCAAACAGAGTTAGAAAACAACAATACATAGCATCAGCAAACTCACAGGACTCCAGTCCGTGTGATGGACATATCAAGCTCCCGCCAGTTGTAGAGGTCGAACAGATCCTCGTGTACCACGAATATATTCCCAGGCTCACGGTGGAACTGCCCAGGCCTGTAGGGAACTAAGAAGTTCATATTGCGCTGAGCTTGGTGTAGGTACCACTCGTGGAGGTCTCTGGTTGATTGATCCAATTTGCGCAAAACTGCTTCCGACACGAGTGGGAACCCGTTCCTGAACCTCTCCGGTTGTCCCTTTCGCCCTTTGCCCTGGCCTTTTGCCGGGGACTGAGCGCGTACCTTCGAAGGCAAGGGTGAGGTGATGGCGGCTTTCTTCCGAGGTGAAGGCGTGGATGCGCTGGGTGGGGTCGAGGCCGTCTTTGATGTGTTCAGGTTCACACGAGATCTGGCCTCATGCCCCGAGCTGGGGGCGCACTCCCCTAGTAGACCACCGGTAGGCCACTTCAATTAATGAGCACCTATGTTAGATTTTGCAAGTTGAGTGTACTGAGTAGGATGTAATCTAAAATGTGTAGGATTTACCTATTGTACTCAAACACACTTCTTGGGCCACTATACGTAGGAGCCCACTGCCTCAGCAAGTGTTTGCATTTCCTTTGTTGGGACTGGCAATGGAGAATCGTTGTAGGCCGGCATGGCCATGTCCACCTGTACCTTTGCGAACCCCAACCACAGAGGTACGCAGTGGATCCGGACACCCGGCCCAGACGGATATACGAAGCCGTGTCCAACCATTTCCTGCCCGTCGCCTAGGTGAGTCAGTAGGATGCAGCCCTCCGGGTTCTACAAATTTGTAGCAATTAAAACAGGTTAGCGAAACAACTCTAACAGAATGGTAGTGGCATCAACTTAAGTGCACAGATGAAGGCTTGCAATACCTCAAGTAGATCCACTAGATCCGTGAGGACCTTCGAAGCGCAACTGCTTATCCGACCGTGCAAACTCTTCCCTCATTTGTGCGACCTCATACTGCACCTCAGCCCGTATCTCCGCCCGTACCTCAGCCCGTATCTTATCGGAGAGCTCCGCTTCCTTTTCCTTCCAGGAGCGGGCCTTCTTCCTCGGTAGAGCCGGATCTGCGAAACCGGCCTTCCACGACACAATGGCTCCCATGGCCCGTGTCCGCCCGGGATGCTCCTTATTTCCTAGAGCCTGGGTGAGGATGTTGTTCTCCCTTTGCGGGGTAAACAATCCCTTCCACTGCCTCCTTCTCAAAAGAGATCTGTTACATTTAAAGGTACCTTGTGAGACAAATTGCCTTATGTACACTTGTGCGCACACAGTTTACGAGGTTAGCCAACTTACCATTCGCCTCACAACGTCGGCGTCCCCAGGGTTTGCAAACTGCATAGACCCCTTGGACGACACGGACCCCCTCCCCCTCCACCATAGCTTGCACCTCTCATCCCGGATCTCGGAGAGCGGCAACTCAGGGGAGTCGATGATAGGATTTTGCTCATCTTCCTTCTTCCACTGCTCCTCCTTCCCCGCATAGCCCTGGGATCCGAGCCGATGCGGGTGGTCGTTCCTCTTCTGGATCGCCTTATTCTTCTCGCTAAGGGCCTTGAACTCCTCGGTCCGCTTCTGCTTGGTGAATTCCTCCCATACCTCCTCCGATATGAAGGGGTACTTCTCGCAGGGAGATTTCCCCGCAGCGAGGAAGTTACTGATGAGCCAGCTCTTAAAGGTTTTCCATGTTCCGTTCATGTCCTTCAAGCAGGCTGTCCTAGGTGTATCGTCGGGGATGTTCCACTTAGCCTGTTTTCAAACAATGCATACAATTAATCATGAGTTAGTTAAACTTTAGTATAAGCCAAGAGAATGTGATTACGAAAGAGTTCAGCGATTTCAGTTAATTTAACCTTCACTTTCTCCCACAACCTATCCGTCTCGTCCGCCGTCACGTCCTTCCAGCTCTGGATGGTGATCTTCACCCTTTCTTTCGCTAGCAGCCCAACGTAGGCCGCGTACTTCCCAGCATTCTTTCTGATCGGCCTCCCAAATTTGTTGAACTCACAAGAAAGATCCGTGCGTTTGGCCAAACCGCCCAAAGTCGTCGCACCTCGCCCCACCCTCTTGTGCTGGGATGAACCAGCTGCATCTTCAGTTACGTTGGGGTTGGCCCTAATCGAACCACTAGTACCATCCGATGAAGACGACGACATGTCTTTCCCTACAAAACCATCAACAAACCATAAAAAATTTAATGGAAACACAAACCAAATCATTTTACAAAGCAAAAGGACCTATTTTAAATATTTTTTCTATCGGTAAACACAGAAACTACCAATAGAAGATAAGATTCTATTTCTGTGCATTTTCGTCTACACATTTTCATATAGGAAGCAGGCAACATGTGGCAATTAATTCTTCTTGGAGTTCAATAACTCAGCCCAGGACTGGAGACTAATTAGGGTTGCAAAAGGGATGTCGGAAGAAAATAATACTAAAAGACATGCAAAAATTAATTGCTGAACTGTTCAGAAATCTTTTCTATCGGTAAACACATGAGCTGCCGATAGACCATAACAATGTTTTCCATCGGCAAAGATACGAGATACCGATATAACATATTGTTCTGAAATATTATTGATAAGCCGCCATTCACTGGCATCACATAGTCTTGGTTTAAGTCAACATTCTCTATGATTTTCTATACTAATATTCATGGGCCAGCATTATTATTTCACACATAACAATGTTTTCTATCAGTCAACACATGAGCTGCCGATAGAACAGAACAATTTTTTCTATCGGCAAATACAGGAGATACCGATAGAATATGTGTAAGAACACCTCCAACGTATAATGTGCATTACATAGCAGTTGGATACAATTGATCGCACATACAGCAGTATATATAAGTTCAAATCTCTAAATAGATTCATTACAGCACTGGAACATATTATGTCAACCCTAATTTAAATCAACATTCCCTGCGGAATGTTCATAATCCAATACAATAGGGAACCCTAGGGTAATTGCAAAACTCGAAGAATTAGTATGTACAAAACACAAAGATCAAATAAGGAAGATGCTGGAAAAAGAACGACGAATTAGGGTATTTACGGCGATCAGTTGTGGTGATGGAGAGGCGGTGTAGAATGCAGCGGCGGCCGGCAAAGGATGAAAATATGAACCGGTGGCAGTGGCGTACCAGTATCCAGCCGACGATCGTCGTGTGGGAGAGAGGAAGTGAGTGGTCATTGTGGAGGTTGTGGTTTTCTTCGCTCTCGAAGAGACGCAGTGCTATAAGTTGGAATTGTTCGACTGGAGGGAAACTCAAGGGCCATGTACGTGTAATAAAGTAGTGGATGCCCTTTTCTATCAGTACAACAAAATAATACCGATAGAACAAGTAAATTTTTCCCAGAACAATATTTGAAGTAGTGGATGCCCTTTTCTATCGGTACAAACAATAAAATACCGTGAGACCAATTTTTCCCAGAGTAATTTTTGAAGTCCCTGATATTAAAGTATTGGATGCCCTTTTTCTATCGGTACAAACAACAAAATACTGTCAGACTATTGAATTTATTATAACGGTAGAACATAATAATACCGATAGAATAAGTAAATTTTTTGCAGGAAAATTTTTGAAGTGCCTGAGACACATTAAAGTAGTGGATGCCCTTTTCTATTGCTAAAAATAACAAAATACCGTCAGACAAATGGATTTTTGGAGAGCTTAATTTGAAGAAGCAAGAGGCTGCAATGAGACCTGCCCGATTAAGTTATGTATATGTACATGTACAGCCTCTTACAACTGATGTGTTAAACCCTAGCCTGACGAAATTAACACTAATTAACCTAGCTAACTACACAATACAAGCTAGTCAGCTCCTAAAACATGAAGCATTTTCAGCTAGCACTACTACAGAATTCATTATCACAGTCGGGTCAAAACAGTCATCACAGACGGTTCTTATCCGTCAGTGATATTCGAGTCAGTGATAATCATGTACTATCACAGACGGTTTTGAACCGTCTGTGATCTTTCCCTTCACATACTGTTATAAGATCAAAATCGTTTGTGATACTCATTCTACACAGACTGTTATAACATCAGAACCGTCTGCGATACTCACACTACACAGACTGTTATAACATCATAACCGTCTGCGATACTCATACTACATAGACTGTTATAACATCAGAACCGTCTGTGATACTCATACTACACAGACTGTTATAACATCAGAACCGTCTGTGATACTCATACTAACACAGACTTTTATAACATCAGACCCGTCAGTAATAATAAGAGTATCGCAGACGGTTCTGATGTCAAAACCACTGGGATTCTCGCATTATTACTGACGGTTCTGAGATCAAAACCGTCTGTGATACTCAAATTATTAGAGACAGTTATGACCTCAGAACCGTCAGTAATAATGTGAGTATCGCAGAAGGTTCTGAGGTCAAAACCATCTGTGGTAGTATGAGTATCACAGACGGTTCTGAGGTCATAACCATCTCTGATAATTTGAGTATCGCAGACGGTTCTGATGTCAAAACCATCTGGGATTCTCACATTATTACTGACGGTTCTGAGATTAAAACCTCTGTGATACATAACTTATCAGAGACGGTTATGACCTCAGAACCGTCTGCGATTGCTTCCTTATCATAGACGGTTGTTTCAGAACCGTCTGTTTTTTAGAGTATCACAGACGGCTTTGAGGTCAAAACCATCTGCGATATTGTCATTATCAGCAACGGTGGTAATCTTAGAACCGTCTGTGATTGTTTCCTTATCATTAATGGTTTATACCCTCAGAACCGCCTGTAATAGTGAGATATCACAGACGGTTTTTTGGTCGAAGCCATCTGTGATAGTGTTATAATCTCAGAACTGTCTGTGATAGTGTGATATCACAGATGGTTCTAAGGTCAAAACCATCTGTGATAGTGATAGTGTGATATCACAGACGGTTTTTAGGTCAAAACCATCTGTGATAGTGTCATTATCGGTGACTGTTATAATCTCAGACGGTTTGTAAGATCAAAACCGTCTGTGCACAGACGGTTTTGATCTTACAAACCGTCTGAGATTACAACAGTCACCGATGTCCTCTGTACAAATAGCATTTCAAATATACAGTTCATGAATTTCATACATGCATGCGCAGTACTCAAATATATACAGTCTCATATATACATGCACACAACTTACAAACATGTACAATAGCATTTCATATATACAGCATAAAACTCAGAAATATATACAATTGAGATTGAACAAATAAATGTAATCGACAATTAAAGTCAGTGTGTTAGATGTACAAATAAATGTAAGGCTGCACTAATACAAACCTTGCGGGTCCCTAAACTTCCCCTTGGTTGATATGACCTCCGCAAGGAAAAACTCAGCGAGCATCCCTCGGACAATACCAATCTCCCGAGGGTCAAAGCTTTCCGAAGAGAAGACCACCCCCTACAGCAAGAGTTGGTACAGAAAAAATTAGCTCAATGCAGTTGTAAATTCTGCCAAATCGATACAAAGGGGAGCAGTTGTATACCTCGGGGAAATCTGGGTGATGAGGGGTGATGATCAGGTCATACATGTGGCGCATCACGTAGAACCCACATGTATTGTCATCCGGCTGCTGATGGCACTGCTAATTTACAGACCGAGAGTTAGCTGGGGACACGTTATAAAGTAAAACAGATGCCAATTGAAATTTGTACCAAAAATTGTAACCACTGAAACTTATCGGCTCGCCGCTCGTGTTGTCGCCCTCCCTCGGCAAAGTAGTTCGTGCAAGCCCTGTAGATAGTCAAAATTGACAGTTTGAGGATAGTCGAAATTGATAATTTGAGGACAGTAAATCTAGATGTATGCAAGACAGGTCCACATGAATATCATACCTTTCGAATACATCTCGTGCGCCGCAATACGAGCACCCTTTCCTCTACAATGAATCAAGGTAGAACACCTTGTTCCTTTTCGGAATAAGTAGCAGCAGGATCCAGTGGTAGCTACATGTTACACGTAAACAATTAAAAATTTAATCTAAGTTTGGGGGTGTGCACATGGAAACACTAATCTACGGGTGAACTACTGAGAAAGCACTCACCTCTGGTTGTAGGGTACAAGTATGTACTCCTTGTCGACCTGAGCAAGCAACCCTCTTTTGATGTAGTCGACAACGAAGTCTGCGTCGGTCCTGAACATCACCTCGGTGACCATCTGGGGGTCCAAGAAACCGACAGGTATGCCCTTAGATTTGGCATAGTTGGTCATGCAGCTGCACGGAAGTAACCAATTAATAAATGACATATATCTGTATATGCACGGATAGTAGGATACTTACAGCACCCAAGACCGTAGGATTGACAAGTCGAGCGCATCTTTGTTCAGTAAATTGTGCAGGTCTTCGAAGGTCACCGAGTAGGTCCCAACGTCGTTATGGAACTCTGCCACGGTGTACTTGACCATGATGTGCGTCGGACTCTGCGTCCTGATCTGGTTTGTCCTCCTCATGTACCATGCATGTAGGCTCTGGCATGCTAACCCCATGCTCGAAATTGTGGTATCAGAGGCCATGGGCATCCCCAGAGCGAACGGCATGAGAGCTGGTGCACTCTTCTCGCTCTCCTTCGCCGGGCTCTTCTTTGCTTTTCCCCTACTAGCCAACTTCTTGAATGGTTGCCTCCTAGTCGGAGTCAGCTTCGTCTTCGGAGGGGTTGGCTGGCTAGTAGGCCGTGTGTCGGTCTGTGATGTCTGTGATGTAAGAACCTACGTATTAGGACACTAACTCTGAGGGCTATTATTACAGTACGAATTATGAAACTGGTGGGGGAATTACCTCATCCAGGATGATGTCATTCTTGGGCCATTGCACGAACGTGTGCACCGCATCCCTGAGAATGGTAATCTCGTCGTTCGGCGGCTTCTCCAACGGAAATCCCTTGCAATGGTCAAAGACACTGTCCACCTGGACCCGTGCAAAACCCTCAAATACAGAGGCACCGTGGATTGTGGCCCCCGCCGTGCATGGTTGCGCCATCCCACGGCCAGCCTCGATCGGGAAGAGACCGGCCAGCACCATAAGCTTGCAGGAGGCGGGTTCCTACAAACAGTGCGCATTAACATATTGAATTTCACCGCTTTTCACTTTCGAATGAATTAACATAGACAAATGGTCATTACCTGCAGAAAGTCCACCGGATACTTTGGAGAGGGCTCCGTCTGCGAAGACCCCGGCGCAGACGCGCAGCTACTACGGTGGCCAAGAATGGGGGTCGGTACTTCCGCTGCTAGAAGGGGGGTGCCCCAGGTCGCCTTTCTTAGCTCTTCATATATGGACCGCATCTCCGACAACTGCTGCAGGAGTGCTTTGTCCCGATTAGCGAACTCCGATCACATCTCCTCCTTGAGCCGTTCATCGCGGGCTTGGTGGGATCTCTTTCTCCTCTTAGCCGCTTCCTCATCATCAGGGAAACCATGCCTCCAAGGCACAGTGGAACCGAGGCCGTGCACGCGGCCTGGATGCTCCTTTTTTCCTAGCGCTGCTGAGGATATCATTGTCCCTCCTCGGGTTAAACACTCCAAATGCCGCCTGCGCACTCAGCGTCACCTGCAACAGGAGAACTTAGCAATACAACCCATTGCATGCGTGTTACGAGGATAGTACGTGATCGGACAATCTTACCAGCCGGTCGATCACTTCCCTGTCCGCAGGGTTATTCACAGAGACGCTTCCAAAGGAGGTCATCGTCGATCTTGCTCGGCACCAATTGCAGGCGCGCACGTCCGTTATGCCCTCATAAGGACTGCCGGTCGAAGACTGGGAAGCCTCCTCGTCCTGCTTCCTCCACAACGCCTTCTTCCCCACATACCCACCACTACCGAGTCTGTGTGGGTGGGTATTCTTGGCCTGGTTAGCCTGGCCCTTCGCACTAAGCTCCTGGAACTCTGGCTTGGCCTTCATCTTGACGAACTGCTGCCATGCCTCGGGAGTCACGAAAGGGAAGTCATCGATGGGGGTCTTCGACTGCTTCACATAGGGCCTGACAAGGTGGCTCTTGAAGTTCCTCCACGCCTTGTTTATTGACATCAGTGTCCTCCGGCGGATGGTGAAGTGGCGATCCTCGAGAATGTGAAACGCCGCCTGCATTTCTTGCCACAGCACATCCTTGCACTCTGGGGGCACTTGACCCCAGTTGGAGGTGGTGATGGGCACCCGCTCCCTTGCCACTTTGCCACATAGTGAGCGGTACTGACCGACAAGTTTGTCCGGAGCTTCCGGCACACCATTGTCGTCGAACTAGACGTGCTGCTTTTCCCGCTTCTCCAGACGCGCTCATGTCGTCCGGCCTCGCCCCTTTCTCTTCTGCGGCTAGGTCACGGCGGACGCGGTGACCTCTGGCCCAGGCGTCTCATCGCCAGCGAGGTCACTCTGACTCCCCGAGTGGTGCATTTTGTCACCAGAGATAGTTCCTAACATTAGTGAAAGAGAGAACAGTTTAAGTAAATCTGCAACTAATAATTCTATAACAAAACCCATATACTTATAATTAACCAAGAATGACAGAAATGGTGGGGAAGAGATGGAGGTGATCGCGTCGGAAGGTGGGAGGGTGATGGAGGTGATCACGCCTGATGGTGGAAAGGCGATGCAGGTGATCGCGACGGACGGAGAGGAGGAGAAGGTGGGAGGCGATGGAGGTGGTCGCGACGGACGGTGCGAGGGCGGAGAGAGCTAGGGCAAACAGTTGCGAAGTATGGAATGAGCGGGATAAAGCCCGCCTTGAACTATGTACCGCGTGGAGATTATCACAGTCGATCCAACATTCACAACCGTTTGTGATAATATTATCACAGTCGGTTCTCACATCAGAACCGTCTGTGATAAACAAATCTATATCGTGTGGAGATTATCACAGTCGGTCCAACATTCACAACCGTCTGTGATACTATTATCACAGTCGGTTATCACATAAGAACCGTCTGTGATAACCTCCATAGTGATAATCTCCAGAGAGATTATCACAGACGGTTTTTAGTTGAGAGCCGACTGTGACTGAGATTATCACAGACGGTTTGGACTTGAGAACCGACGGTGCACTTTGGAACTCGAAGCGTCGGACACTGTTGTGAATATCATTGTCGGTTCTATATTCATAACCGTCTGTGATACTATTATCACAGTCAGTTCTCAAATAAAAACCGTCTGTGATAATCTACATATTGAGAGATTATCACAGACGGTTTTGAGGTTAGAACCGACTGTGACTAAGATTATCACAGACGGTTTCGACTTGAGAACCGATCGTGCACGTGATCTCTATATTGAACGTAAGTTTTACAACTTGAAACTGATCTATAGCTTTAAACTCTGAATGCTCGAAAACTTGTTTTAAATGAACACTCAGATATTCAAATGTTGTCCAAATGCTCTGTAAATTTGTTCTCAACTTGTACGTAGATCCGAAAATTGGTTACAATGTGGAGCATGCTCAAATAAATTTAACATACAATGTGGAGCATGCTCAAGTTAATGTTACATACAAATGGGGACTTTCACCGACAGTTTTCACGTACACGGCCATGTTATCCTCAACTTTCCACTTGCCGCGGCCCTGCAAAGACGAGAATTACAGGAGATATAAGCTATATCGATGGAAACAGAGAGATAAGGACGTACGGTTGATTACCTTTAAAGTATAACCCTTCCTGGTGATCCATACGCATGTAACTGGTTTCGTCGGTGTCTTCAGTATCGACCTGTACGCCATCTCCAAATGGAGGAATCTCATCAAATTGATTGTATTCCTCCTCGTCTACGACATTTTCAACTCCAACAATCCTTCTCTTGCCATGAAGGATGACGTGCCACTTCTTATTGGCCGGGTCAGTGACATAAATGACCTGAATGGCTTGATTTGCAAGTATGAATGGCTCATCTTTATAAGCAACTCGATCGAGATCCACAGAAGTGAAACTGTAACTGTCAACCTTCACACCCTGTGGGATTTGGACCCATCGGCATCGAAACAGGGGAATCTTGAATAGTATGTAATCGAGCTCCCAAATTTCTTCAATGAACCCGTAGTACGAGTTCAATCCACGTACTACCCTTGTTGGGCCTATCTTGGTGAACTCCTCATGGAAAGCTTCTACGCTCACTCCACTATTTTGCACAGTACTCTTTCGATCTTGAGCTTCGTGTAAAATGTGTACCCATTGATGTCCTATCCCTGCCATATCTGTACAGTAAACGTGGGCCCTTTTGCCAACCATATAAGGTTCTCACTTGCAGACTCTCCGGTGATTCGCACTTTCATCCACACGTTGAATTGACTGTTATGTTCTCCCGTGACCCAAACCTCGGATCGGCGAGGATTGTCTTGTTGTAGCATCCCCTTGTGCTCGTCGATGTACGGAGACACCTCTGTCATGTGTTGCAAGACCCAAAAATGAGCTTTCGAGTACATATCGAAATCAGGAGTGATGGCTCTCCGTCCAATAGTGCCAACACCATCAAGCCTCCCCTTGTGACGAGACACAGGAACTATTGCTTCTACCTCGGCCATGTAATTGACGCAGAACTCAATAACCTCTTCCGCTGCATAACCTTCGACAATGCTACCCTCGGGCCGGGACCGATTCCTCACATAGGCCTTAAGTACACCCATGTACCTCTCGAATGGATACATATAACGTAGGAACACGGGTCCACATATCTTGATTTCTCTAACAAGGTGGACGGTGAGATGGACCATGATATCAAAAAACGATGGAGAAAAATACATCTCAAGCTGACAGAGAGTTCGAACCACCTCGCTCTGCAGAGAATCCAGTTCATCGGGATCAATGACCTTGCAAGAAATTGCATTAAAGAAAAAACACAGCCTCGTGATCGTCTCTCTGACCTTATGCGGCAGAATACAACGGATGGCAACAGGAAGCATTTGTGTCATCAACACGTGACAATCATGAGACTTCATACCCAGCAATTTCAAATCGCCCATGGACACAAGCTTTTTCATATTTGCGGAGTAACCCGATGGAACTTTAACACCATAGAGACACTTACAGAGTTCTGTCCTCTCAGCCTTGCACAAAGTGTAGCATGCAGGGGGAGGTATATACGGCCTTTATCGTCCTCTCTCAGTGCTAGCTCGGGCCTGATTCTCATTTCGATCATGTCACGCCGCACATTGACGCCATCCTTTGTCTTCCCTGGAATGTTTAGCAATAGGCTGATTAAACTGTCACAAACATTCTTCTCTACATGCATGACATCAATGCAATGACGAACCTCTAAATGCTCCCAATACGGTAAGTCCCAAAATATCGATCTCTTCTTCCAAGAGTTCTTCGTGCGGGGTTTCAATTTATGACCCTTTCCAAACACAACGTCTATGTCCTTCACCCGTGAGTAAACATCTTTCCCGCGCGTAGGCTTCGGGGCTGAACCATCTTCCTTGTGGCAGTCAAATCCCCTCTTCCTCTTACGATACGCGTCATTCTTCGGAAGAAACCTACGGTGACGCATGTACACTGTTTTCCTGTAATTCTTCAGCCATACGCTCTCAGTCTCATCTTCGCAGTGGGGGCAGGCTTTGGCTCCTTTCGTACTACGGCCTGACAAATTTCCAAGGGCAGGGAAATCGTTGATGGTGCAGAATATCATAGCACGTAGGATGAAGTTCTCTCGTTTGTATGCGTCCCATACCTGCACCCCTTCGTTCCACATTGTTAGGAGATCCTCTATCAATGGTGCTAGGTACACATCAATATCCTGTCCGGGTTGTTTTGGTCCTGAGATAAGTAGAGACATCATGATGTACTTGCGCTTCATACACAACCAAGGAGGAAGATTGTAGATACACAAAAGAACCGGCCAAGTGCTATGCCGACTGCTCATGTTACCAAAAGGATTAATTCCATCGGTACTCAACCCGAACGTTATATTCCTCAATTCTGCTCCGAAGTTAACAAATTCCCTATCGATGTTTCTCCACTGCGAAGAATCAGCGGGGTGTCTCAGCTTTCCATCCTTCTTCCGGTCTTTCGAGTGGCAACGCAGTAATTTTGCCTCTTTACGGTTTGCAAACAAACGCTGCAAGCGGGGAATGACTGGCAAATACCACAACACCTTAGCAGGAAGTCCTTGCTTTATCTCAGCGCAGTCGTCGTTGTCGGTTCAGTCCTTACGCTTATAGAGGGATGCGCCGCACACCGGACAAACATGCATATCCTTGTAGTCGTTACGGTAAAGGATGCAATCATTAGGGCATGCGTGTATCCTTTCTACTTCCATTCCCAAAGGACACAACAGCTTTTTCGCTTGGTAGGTGTTTTTTAGCAACTCGTTTCCTTCCAGGTGCATGTCCGCCAAAAGATCTAAAAATACTGTGAAACTCTTGTCGGTCCAGCTGTTGCTTGCCTTCAATTTTAACAGTTCAAGTACAGAGGCCAACTTTGTGTACTTCGACTTGCAACCAGGGAACAACGGCTTTTCTGAGTCCTCAATCAAGCGGTTGAATTTGCCAAACTCCCTTTCACTGTAATTTCCTTCCACATCACGCAAGATGTCATCTAAATTGTCATCCTCTGGCATATCCTCGTCGAAGTCATTGTTCGGATCCGACATGTCCTATTCCTCAACCTGAGTGGCACTTGTTTCTGCAGTTGGCTCTTCTCCATGGTGGACCCAACACGTGTATCCCTTTTTGAAACCACGTCGGATCAAGTGGGCGACAATTTGAGATGAGTTGGTGAACATCTTAATATTTTGGCAGTCTACACAAGGACAGTACATATATGGTAAACCCTTCTTCGCCATGTCTTGCTCAGCAACCTTTTCGAAATCAAAAACACCTTTCATGTATTCCTCACCCACTCGGTTGTCATTATACATCCAGTCTCGGACCATCTGCAATTAATCAAATTCATACACATGCTAATTAGTAATACTATACTACTCTATGTACGGTCGACACTCAATATATTATATAAATCTATCTAGCTAGTGTTTGATGCAGAGTTTGTGGTATAAATAGTTAACTACTACTTGAAGTGCAAGCAATTAGTTGGGGGCGTGGATAACACACATCATAAAGCAAATAAATAGCTACAGTACAGATCGAAAATGAGTTACAACCAGGATTTGCTACTGTAGCTTCCCCTCCCTCTCACTCTAATTTGATCAATCAATGGAGATCGATATTGATAATGAAATAAAGTAATGTGTATGCCTTGGGAGCAAGTACCAACCTTGGATCGATCCTCAAATTTTTGCCCCAAATGCTCCCCCGGCCTTTCAAGATTTCGCTCTTCCTTGCCCCAAATCTCTTCGAACTGGACAGTATATGTCGAGCAAGAGTGTACGACTAGCTCAAAACATCAGCCAAAAGACCTTTTATACCAGGTTCAATACAGACGGTTCTATATAATACCGTTGGTAATATCGGTAAATTTCTGAAGAATAGACGGGTTCAATACAGACGGGTTTCACTTTATTAAACCGTCGGTAATATCGGTGCATTTTGTGTAGAACTATCACAGACGGTTATGAGCTCAAAACCATCTGTGATAATTAGAATATCACAGACGGTTCCGAGCTCAAAACCGTCAGCTTTACTATCACAGTCGGTTATTACTTCAGAACCGTCTGTGATTATCACTATCGGTTTTTACTTGAGAACCGTATGTGATTATTACAATCGATTTTTACCTCAGAACCGTCTGTGATAATTATAAAATCAACACTTTGCACTACTACCACATACGGTGATAAGGTCCGAACCGTCTATAATATCCTGGATTGCTTGCAGTCCAACCGTTCAACTAGTGGTCAGTTGTTCCACTTGTTTTTCATATTTGTTTCTATCTTATTTTAATGTTAATATTTAAAAAAATGAACATTGAGACTATTTGGTTTTATCTTGTTTTTCATATTTTTTGTATATATATGTCTGTGGATCTTCAAAGAACTTTGAGACTATTACAGTCGGTCCTGAAATTAAAACCGTCTGTAATGTTACAATCAGAGACGGTTTTGAGTTAAAAACCGTCTTGATCGCAGTAGTATTTTCTTGTTAACATTTTACACAGAACATCATTTGGTGAGTATCAGTTACATAATCAATCGAAAAGCCAGATATATAAGGAAAAGAAATTTCTTATTTCTTACAATCATTGCATACATAAGGGATACAATTAAGCGACCAATTAATTAGCGTCGACCTGTTCCGAAAGTAATTTACAAAGTTCTCCTAGGGACATATTGGCATCAGTAGGATCTACACTGGCCACCCCAGGAGAACTACCAACGGCTCTAAGACTATCTACATCATCTCTCAGCAAAGGAGTGGATTTGGCATCAATAGGATCATCCAAGAAATTAAAGTTGATGCAACAAAGGTTTTGAAGAGGGGATATTTGAAGGATTGTTGTGGATCTCCAAAGGTGGAGATGAAGCTGCCTAGTGCAGAATGGCAGAAGACATCCCCTCAGAACGCTTCTCCAGCGCCTCTTTTTTTTTTGAGAGTTCTGCACAAGGCAGCTTTCTCCTCCTGCACGTATGCATGGGTTAGTTTTGAAAGACATAACCAGCAGAGAGGGTGAAGATGATTGCCTAGCTTCGGAGTAGATTTGGATGCGGAAGTGTGCGCCTTACCCCAGAAAGTTGATCGTCCAAGAAAAGCTGATGATACAAAGGTGTTGAAGAGGGGATATTGGAAGGATTGTTGTGGATCTCCAAAGGTGGAGTCGATGCAACTGGAGGGGTTGCAAGGGGTAATGTGGCAACACAGGCCTCAGCACCCTCTAGAGTCTTCGCTACAGCTCCACTGGAGGATCTTTCATCATTTCTAAGTCTCTTCTTTGGAGGGAGCATTTCCTCAGGCACCTGTGGATTTCGAAATGCATTTGTTTCGAGGTAATCAAGTCATAAAAGAAAGATCTGCATTAGAGTTTCAGAGAGGACTTACTTTCTGAAGATCCTGATTGAGTTCATTCCTTATCTCTTCCTCATCACTCTCAATTTCAATGACCTCATTGGAATCTCGGCTCGCCATCAAGGTGGGAGTTGAGAAGGGAATAAAGACAGGGTTTTAGGAGCCTGGCTATTTATAGAACCAGAAGGTGACGGTTCATATGCGCTGGTTTTCAAGGTCAATAAATTCATGATAACTTCTCGGGAGATAAACTGCAACACGGCAAAGGAAGTTGAAGAGTCAGATTAGATAATTCGATGCAAATTAAATTTGAAGTAAATAATTAAGTCTCTTCATCTGCTCAGTTATTATGTGCGGTTATCAACAATTGCATGTAGATAATTCGAAGCGTGGGCACTGTTGGGACTATCACAGACGATTGGGATATCAAACCGTCTGCTTTAATATTACAGACGGTTCTCATGTTCAAACCGTCTGTAATATGACTATTACAGACGGTTCTGATGTCTGAACTGTCTTTACTATGCCTGGAATATTGAACTGTTCGACTTCTTCAAATACTTGTTCCCTCCCTGGAGTGTTTTGCTTCCATTCGAACCGCTCCACTTCTCTTTCTCCAAGAACGTGAGGTAAAATTGTAAAATTTACATAAGAACAAATTTTTAGTTCATTTTTTCAACATTAATGAAAAACAATTTCCAAGTCGACGCTTCGTGTTCCCAGGTTAGTGCGCCTCGCAAACATCAGAAATGGAAAAGACACAACACACTGTTGAGAATTTGAAGTGGAGCGCACTGCTTTGTTTTCAAGATCAATACCGTCATGATAAATATTCTCGGGAGATAAACTGGAGCACGGCAAAACAGTAGTGCCCACTTTGGAAGTTGAAGCGTCAGATTGTATAATTCGATGCAAATTAAATTTGAAGTAAATAAATAAGTCTCTTCATCTGCGCAGTTATTATGTGCGGTTATCAACAATTGCATGTAGAGAATTGCACTATTGGGACTATCACAGACGGTTGGGAGATCAAAACCGTCTGCTTTAATATTACAGACGGTTCTGATGTCCGAACCGTCTTTAATATGTCTGTTGAATATTGAACTGTTCGACTTATACAAATACTTGTTCCCTGTAACACCCCGATTTTTCCCAAATCTTGGCTTACCTCGTCCCTCCCTATATCAGAATAAGATCCCAGTTGTGCCAACAGCTTACCCCAAAAAGTCGGCAATCAAACCCTTTCGTTTAGATCTTTTTCACAAATCAGCCCTTTTCAGATTTGTCAGAAGCCCAAAAAGACTAAAAGTCTCAGACCACCTCCAAACTTTGATCTGATTCAGTGAATATCTCACATCCACTATTCTGAACATTTTTCCCTTCTGGAAGAATTTCCAAATCCTGCCCTAAACCTGAGTTTCGACCCTCGCCGTTTTTGAAACCCTAATTACCCTGTTTTACCCTAAAGTCGTTTTCCCCAACTTTTGTCGAAACCCTTCAGATCCTGCCCGATCTTGTCAAACTTTGGCCAGATGAGTTCTAATAATCTTATGCAACTTATCTGCGAAATCAGATTTCAGATCGGACCCTTAGATCTCCAGATTTGCAATCAAGCCCAATTCTATTTCAAACTTTCCTTGCAGATCAGTCCTTTTTATTGCAATTAGGCCCCTGGCCGTGTTTCAACAGAAACCGCCGCAGAGCTTCGCCGCGTTCTTCGCCGCCGGTGAACTTCGAGAGCTGCCACCACCTTTGCCACGTACCTGACACCCGTGCGCATTCGTGGCACCGCCGTGGACGCCACCTCGGCCGCGCCAGCACAACCAATGTCTTCCCCGCGCGCGAGCCCGCGAACCAGCAAGTCCAGCTTCACCCGTTCGACACGTCTCGGCCACGCGTCGACGGAGCTTTCACTTCACCGTTCCCTCGTCGCTTGCGCCAGTGCCATCCACTGCCAAAAGCCTGCACCGCTGCACGCCAGTGCCTCGCCATCATCGCCGGCACAAGTTCCCGCTGTGTCCAGTCGCTTCGCGGTCGACTTTGTCGCCTCTGTTCCCCAATTTGTCGACCAGAGGATTGCTTCAGCGCCTATAAATACTCCTAAGTGCATTGCTTCAGTTTCCAGTACCAGAAAACCACCAACTCTCCAGCGCCGCCGCGAACAGCTTCTTCCCCGGCGAGCTGTTTTCGAGGCCGCCGTCGCCAGAGCTCTCCACAGCCCCAATCTCCAATCCAAGGCCACCAGTAAGTTCCTCTCTTTTCCCTCTCTGTGTCATAGCTCCCAATTGCACCAGATCGATCCCCATCGCCGGTGATCGCCGGAATTGCTAAATGCCCTGTTCCGGCAATGCTGGCCAATCTACCTTGAATTAGCCCTCGAGCCTGTGAAGAGAAATGATCAGTGAGTTATTTCAAGCAAGCCTGTGTACTTAGATTTCCAGATTGAGCTTAAATTGATGGTTTCCCCAAATCCGAATTTCACCAGTCGCCGGCGATCGTCGCCAGGCTTCTCCGGTGATTATCTGACCAAACTAACCGTGCCAACAGCTTCCTTATACCTCCTAGATACTCTCCAAGCTTGGATTAGAGTTCTTTCGGCCTGTAGCAGAAACCCACAGCTGGCAGTGCTTCTTCTCCGGCGCCGATGACCGGAAAAGTGTTCCCGGCCGTTTCAGCCCAAATCACCTTGTCATTGAGATGTGCCTTAGCCTCCTGAGCATTTTTGTCTTCTAGCCCGATACCTAGATCGGCCTAGATTGGAAGATATAGCTTTGCCAAGTTTTTGTCCAGAACTGATCTAGTGCAGCCAGTTCATCTCAGTTCATCATCAAATTTCCTTCTTTCCAGCCATTTCTTACCCTAGATCCTATTGACTTAATTGTTCCTGTTATCAATGCCTACCTCCCAGACAAAGTTGTGCAACAATTGGAGCCCTGTATCAAAAGTTGTGCCTTGCCCTAGTTTTTGGCAATGTCTGCACTATGTCAGTGCATGTCAGCCACTGGCATTAGCCTTGTTTGACCCCTTCTGGTTGAGCAATGGAAATGTCACTTTGTCCCCTAGGTTCCTGGAGTTGTGTTCTACATCTTTCCCTTCTGTCACTTCTCCAGAAAACCATCCTAATACCAGTTTGAAGCTATGCCAAAGCCGTGAACTGAATGTCGACCCTTCGACGTTCAATCCTTTTTAGCCGTTTCTTCAACCAGAACCCTTGTGACCTTGCCCTAACCTTTTCCCCTGCATGCATGACTTATTTACTTAATAATTTCTATGGAAACTACTTTCTGTATGCTTATGGTATGTGTTTGTGTGTTATTTGATTGCCGTAGAGTCAGAAGCTGAAGGAGCGGAAGAAGTCTTTGAAGATCCGTCTGTGTATTTAGACCCAGCATTGCAAGGCAAGCCTCATTCCTTTGATCATGTCTCGCCCAATATTTTCATATGAAGTATATTCACTGTTTCTTACTATGCACGTTTATTTGAGATACAAGTTATGTTTGAATGACATGAATAGATATTACCTAATGAATCATGAAACCCCTTTTGTTATTGAACCTTCATATATATGCTTTTGTCACCCTAGGACTCATATACTGAATATCCACATTAAACATGAAATGGTCAAATACATGAGAAGTTATAATGAAAACCGTTTTGTCAAGAAAACTGATAAAAGGGATCAGTAGTGAGGATTGGATTGTATGGAGAGGGTGCGGTGCGCACCAGGGAATGTGAATGCTCCTCACTATTGGTTCATAAGGACGAGAACCTTGTGCTGTGTCTCTATGCGAATTGTAAACGTACCAACCACTTGCCTGGTATGAGACAGGCACAACTTAGTAGCTTTTTGGTATTAGCAGTTCCCTGCATGGTTTGACGATCTGGTTTCTCGAGTGGAAACTGGAAGGCCAAGGTTCGGCCACGAGTGATGTGAGTTCAGAAAAATGATGAGAGGAAAAGGCGTAAAAGAAGGAAGGCGCCCTAGACCTGATTAAGCCGTGAGCGGTTGTAATCTTAAATGGTCGTATGTCTCGCGTGGACATAGACCAAGGCTATGTGTCCTGTGGGAACATAGACCAGAGAGGCTAGGAAGTAAGGCAGTGGGGAAGACCCACAACGGTACTTGTGACTTAACTGTCTATTTACCGGGCGGGGATACTGTTAATACTGAACTGTAAAAGCGTTGTGTGATCTCGGCCTTGTCACATGTGTATAAGTCACATGGAGTTGGCCCGACTTGAAAGCCGAGTGAACTGGTGGATTTAAAAAGAGGTACACCTTTGCAAAGTGTAAAAGAAGTATCAGATACTCTGTACTCCCAGGTTCAGGAGTCTTTTCGTAGTGGATATTATCCATGGGTTATAACACAAGTAATGATTTGGAATGTTTTCATAATATGGTTGATAAAAGTGATGACTCATGGGAGACCATCACACATAACGATTTCTAAAGTATAACTTAAGATTCACAAAACCCCGTTGTTGAAAATAAAACCCTCATTTGAGAGATCACAGAATTGAAATCTATACTATTTATAATTATAAGTCTTAAACCCTTTTCTTGATCACTCCTCATCTATATGCCCGCATTCTTGTAACGAGACTTGCTGAGTATTGTGTAAAAACATGCTCACCCTTGCCTTTGCAAACAAATTCAGAAGAAGGCTTTGAGAATCCCGATTCCCCTGGCCGTGAGCACCAAGAATAGGAAAGAGCCTTTCCAGACGATTCGAGCTTCTAGGAGGGTCATGAGCCAAGTTGAGTCCGATGTGGAGGAAGCCCTTCCAGAGCCGCTGCAGAAGGAAGTGAAGACCCTTGTGGTTGCTTTTTGTGTTGTTTTTCTGTGTTCGGTACTTCAATACCGATTCTTGATTTTGAAAAACTCTCTACTTTTGTATCAACTTTAATTAATGCCACCCTTGGCATTATGATATTGTAATAGTGGTCCTCGTGACCTTGTACTTGTTTTATCTATCAACTTTATTATTTAAAGTGAATCCTGTTGTTGTGAGCTTGTGATGTACCTTTCTGTGCGCAATCTACCTGGGCGGTTGCCAAGATGACCCTCAAATGGGGGTCTCACATTCCCTCCCTGGAGTTTTGCTTCCAGTTGAACCGCTGAGAATTTGAAAGAAGTTGAGAATTTGAAGCGTCGATCACTGTTCGACTATCATAGTCGGTCCTTACATAAAAACCATCTGTAATATTATTATCACAGACGGTTTGGAGTTAAAAACCGTCTGTGATATTGAAAGAAGTTGAGAATTCGAGGCGGCGGACACTGTTGGGACTATCACAGTCGGGCCTTACATAAAAACCGTCTCTAATGTGACTATCACAGACGTTTTTTACCTCAGAGCCTTTTGTGATATTCAAAGCACGTTGATATATAACTTCTATATTCTTTTTACATTATTTGCATGGGACCTGCGACTTCTATATTGTTTCTATATTATTTGAAGGGCTCCGATGGACTGCCCTCACAAGCCAAAGATCGCGATAGTCGTTCCTTAATCGCACACAGTGCACATACTTTTGTATGGTCGAATGTTCGACAAAAGCTAAAGAAAGATAAAGAAAGAGGGAAGATTGCATGCAATCCAAGAATGTGCTGAAAAATTGGAAAGTTGACATAAGAACAAAGTTTTCAATAATTTTTTTCATCACTTACAAAAAAAAAGTAAAATACAGAATGCTAGGTCAAGGAGTGGTCTTAGCCCTGGCTGCATCTCGAATAAAGTCAGTTTGACTTGCAGCCAGGACGCAGGACTCCTCCAGCGACAAGTTGTCCTTCTTAGGATCAACTACTATCGCGTCGAGAAGGCCTGCGACCTCCCTCAGCTTCGCGATGGTATCCTTCATAGTTAAACCGCAGCCAGCGATGGTCATATCCGCGGCTTTCTTCTCCTCGCGAAGATGCCTCTTCCTCGCCCTAGCATTGTGACCATCCGTCTTCATGAACTGAATGCGCTGGAAGAGATCGTCAAGGTCAAGCCGTAGCCGAGTGTGCTTCTCTGTGAGGAGCTTGTGCTCCTCCTGGAGGGCCCTCAGCTCGGCTTTAACTTTGCCAGTGTCTTCCACGGCTCCCCTTCCCTGTGCAAATCAACAGGTCAAGAATGTATTGAACAGGGATTAACAATACAGGGGTAAGTCCAAAAGATTGAGAGTTCTTACCGAGGAGGGCGAGGCTGACGATGCCATCGAGGATGCCATTGGCGCAGAGAAGGTAAGGAGTCAAACAGTCTGAGAACTATAAAAACTTGTAAAGTAAATGACAATTTTTTCACTGTCAATTTATAGAACTTCCAAAGCGATGCTTCGTGTTCTCCTAGGCGCCGCACGCAAAGATCGGAGACAGAAATGATCACAGTTGAGAATTCGAAGCGCCGGTACTTTTCCAGTCGGTTCAGACCTCAGAACCATCTGTGATAACTACATTATCACAGTCGCTTCTTAGTTCACAACCGACTGTATAAATCACAGTCGGTTCTGAGTTCCGAACCGTCTGTGATATTCTAGTTATCACAGACGGTTCTCAGCTGGGAACCGATTGTATCTATCACAGTCGGGTTTTAGGTTAGAACTGTCTGTGATAAGTAGACTATTACAAACGGTTCTCAGCTGGGAACTGATTGTATATATCACAGTCGGGTTTTAGGTTAGAGCCGTCTGTGATAAGTAGACTATTACAGACGGTTTTGTGTTCACAACCGTCTGGTTTACTATTACAGTTATTTTTGACCTCAAAACCGACTGTGATAACTGAACATATTCTCCCGACAGGCCTTCGCAGACGGTTTTCCATTGAACAGTTCATACCCGTCTGTGATGTGCCATCCTGGATGTTTGTTTCTGTTGTAGTGTAGCTAGCTCCCAAGCTTGGAGCTACAAGCTTGGAACTACATGATACAGCTAGCTTGCAAGTAGAGAGGGTGGGAGATCTAGAGGGAGAGAGAGATAAGTGATGACAATTAAGCATACCTTAAAGAGAGGGGTGCAATCAACTTCCCTCCAGCTTGCCCTGATCACCCTAGCAGTGTAGCTGCGAGCGTGGAACTTTCATCACTAACAGAGGGACACAGAGTGCAACAGAACAAAAGAGCGGCTCAGCAATGGTCGAGTGGGGTTTTACTTATACAGGACCTTTTTCTAACGGTAAATACATGAAATACCCGTTAGACTAAGTGCGGGTAATTTTGCACTCACATATTCTATCGGTAAAAGCACACATATACCGTTAGAGAATGTACTGGTGCATTGCTGAGCAAGTACAAGTATTGTTCTATCGGTAAATATGTGTATTTACCGTTAGAAGAAATACTGGTATATGATGAAACAAAACCAAACTGGGTAATGCCTCACACAGCAAATACATGTGTTTTTCTATCGGTAAATATGTGTATTTACCATTAGATGATGCATGACTGAGCAAATACATGTGTTGTTCTATCGGTAAATATATGTATTTACCGTTAGAGGAGGTACTGGTACTAAACTGGTAATGCATGACACACATGACACCAATTCTCACATCCAAAGAATCATATCTAAACACAATGTAACATCAAAAAGATCTTACATCAAACAGATCTTAACTAGAAGATAAAGCAATATTTCAAGAAATGCTAATTTGTAGATTAACTAGGAGACACAAAAATACTTTTCTTAGGTACTTGGTACTTCATCTTGCCAAAGAAATTACACATGCCAGTTCACAAATTCAGGTACAAACATACACATGCCAGTTCACCAATAAAAATTCAGGTACAAACATACACATGCTAGTTCACAAATTCAAGTGCATGTCTGAAACAGCAGTACAAATACACACCTACCTACCAATACAATTAAATACACAAATACTCCCTACACATTCAAGTTCATGTCCCAAATAGCAATACATGATACACAAATATACAACAATATACAAATACAACAATTCACACATTCGATGTATATTAGAAAAGTCACGTCTGAAATTAACAACAGATCACGACGAGGATCCAGTAGCCCATACATTTTACATAAAAGAGAACCTTTGCAAGTTGCGACAATACAACTACCGACTACAAGTTAGACCTGATACATCACAAATCCATTCATCCAAAATAGCAAATGTCTGAACCACATTGGACTTAACCATAGGAGTTCAGTTCGACGACGCCCGAGGAGCTGGAACTGCCGTCGAGTTACATTTCTATTGGTGATTTCCTCTGACTCAAACTCGATCAACTCAACTCAACTCAATTCCATTAACAAAAAGAACCTACCTTCCAAGATGTTGTTCTGTGTAGTGATGGTGTAGAATGGCTGTGCAAATGACAACAATTCTTCTTCTCCAAGCAGGTAAGCATCTGGCCACAAGCTTTCTATAGGTCTTGATTTGAGAAACACGCCGGGCTTAAGGATCTTCTCGACCAAGCCAACCAAGATCTCTCCCTTCACGTCCTTCCAACTCTCGACGGTGATCTTCAACGTTTCTTTCCAGCTCTCGATGGTGATCTTCACCATTTCTTTCTCCAACAAGCCAACATAGGCAGTGTACTGCGATGAAGAACCGTGAAATACGTTGCCCCTCATGAGCATCATCCAAGGACCTGCCGGTAGAGGTGCGCCGACCGTCCATGGAGCTTATGGGTTAGGGCTACGAGCGCCCGATGAACTGTGAGAATGAAAGAGACATACCCGGGTATTTATAGTACTAGATAAGTTCTATCGGTAAATAACCGCCTACCGTTAGTGATTTTCGATCTCTTCTAACGGTATAAACATACATTACCGATAGAATAAGACTTTTTTAGAAGGCGAACGGTTCTATCGGCACACTACATCCTACCGATAGGAATTTATGTACATATTCTGTGGGACCCTCATTTGAGGAATCCTGTGGCAACCGCCCAGGTGGATTGCACACAGGTAGGTTCATTACAAACTCACAACAAGCGGAAAGCAGTAATTGCATAAAACATAATTAAACAGGTACAAGGTCACAGGGACCAATATTACATTAACATAGCGCCCAGAATGACGCTACCTAGAGTTGCTAAGAAAATAACAAGTTTGTCCATACAAGAGTCGGCATCGAGATATCGAACACACAGAACAAAGCAGACAGCAACAATGAAGATCTTCACTTTTGCAGCAACGGTTCTGGTAGGGATTTCTCCACATCGGACTCAACTCGGCGCGAGACCCTCCTAGAACTCCGAATCATCTGGGGCGTTCCCATCCTCTGCTTCATCCTCATAACCAAACGAATTGGGATCGGCGAATCCCTCTTCTGAATTGTTTGTAAAGGCAAGGGTGAGCATGCTTTGACACTATGCTCAGCAAGTCGTTTATTTACAAATGCAATTATATAGATGAGGAGTGATCAAGAAAAGGGGTTAAGTCTTATAATCATAAATAGTATAGATTTCAATCCTTTGATCTTTCAAATAAGGGTTTTGTTTCCAACAGCAGGGTTTTTGGAAATCTTATAATAGACTTTAAGAAAACATTGTGGATGGCGATCGTCCATGATCCACCATTTTGAATTAACCATATTATGAAAACTTTTCCAAATAATTACTTGTGTTGAACCACATGGATAAATCCACCGCGAACATACTCCATGAACTGGGAGTACAGAGTATCTGATACTTTTCTTACGCTTTGCAAAGGTGTACCTCTTTTTAAATGCACTTCTTCACTCGACTTTCAAGTCGGGCCAACACCATGCGACTTATACGCATGTGACAAGGCCGAGATCACACAACACTTTTGCAGTCCAGTATTAATAGTATCCCTGCCCGGTAAATAGACAATTAAGTCTGAAGTACCGTTGTGGGTCCTCCCCACTGCCTGACTTCCTAGCCTTGGCTTATGCTCCCGTAGGACACATGGCCTTGGTCTGTCCACGCGAGACATCTGACCTTTCTTGATTACAACCGTGCACGGCTTAATCTTAGCATATGGCGTCTTCCTTCTTTCCACCTTTTCCTCTCATACTTTTTCTGAACTCACATCACTCGCGGACGAACTGCGCCCAACCAGTTTCCACGCAAGAAACCAGATCGACAAACCATGCAGGGAACTGCTAATACCAAAAAGCTACTAAGTTGTGCCTGTCCCATACCAGGCAAGTGGTTGGTACATTTTTCATGCCGCATAGAGGCACAACACAAGGTTCTTGTCCTTATGAATTAATAGTGAGGAGACATCCACATTCCCTGGTGCGCACCGCACCCTCTCCATACAAACCAATCCTCACTATCAATTCTAATTTATATTTTCATTTCACAAGAGGGGTTTCAAATTCATTTCTCACATATTAGCCATTTCACACTCAACATGTACATTTAAATAAGAGTAGGACTTAAGCATAGCATCCTAGGGTGACAAGGTTGCATGATGATTCAATCTCAAAAAGGGGTTTCCACATAAGACTTGGGTCATATCTATTCACATGTTTCTAAACATAGTTCTATCAAATACTCAGCATGCATATATCTTTAAAACAGTGATTCTACTTCATATCAAAATACTAGGTGAGACATGATCAAGGGTGGCGACTTGCCTTGCCAAGTTGGGTCTAAGAAATCTGCTGGGTCTTCAAATGTTCCTTCCAAATCTTCCGCTCCTTGCTCTGCATTCGCATGAGAGCACACACAACACATACAATACATAAGCATCCAGAAAATAGGCTTTATACAAAAGTATAAGTAAAATATAAACATGTATGCAAACGAGAGAATTTGGGTAGAAACAGAACAGCGGAGAAAAGGATTCTAGGGTTTGGTTCACTGGACAAGACTTGAATGCGACTGTCAAGGGTTTGGCATTCGGTTCGCGAACAGACAATGTCTGAAAAGGACACAAGGATGATTTGGGGCTTCTAGATGATCAAAACTGGTGCAAGAGGTGGCATTGTGTGCCAAATGCTGTGAGGGACCTAAATGACAAAGTGGAGTTTTCAGAAAGGCCCTTGAATTAACAGAGAATCACAGCAAAGCTCAGGACACAGGAAATCGAATGCCACTGTACAGCAGTGAACTAGGGCACATGCGTCTGGACGAATCATGCATGCATTGCTTCGCCAACCATGTCAGGGAGGTAGGCGGGATCAAGACAAGGTTGCTGGTGGAAGGAATTTGGCTGGGGTGGCTTATCGGCGACGAACAGCGAGATTGAAATCTTCGGCCGCCTGAGACAAGGACGAGCCACGGTGACAGAGAACTGGGGTTAGCTAAACTCGAAATTGGTTGCGGGGAAATACTCCTGAGGTGGTGCTGATTGTTCTGCAGAAAGGAATTGGGCAGAGGTGGAGTGTGCGAGCTCGTCGGCGTTGTCACCGGACTTGGAGAAGACGGGGAATGATGAACTGGCTTTATACAGCAATGCTGGTTATAAGCTTTGGACTACACCATCTAGGGGTTACAGGGAAGGTGTAGGTGGCTTCAGTTTGGGGGAGAGCTGCAGCGAGGCACGCCGGCGACGTACGACGCCCACGGTGGCGCGCAAAAATTGGGAAAACACACGGTACTGCATCAATTTGAAAACTGGCTGAGTAGGCTTGCTAAGAAATGGCTAAGGATCATTTGATTCTACAGGAATGGGTGGTGAAAAGCACTGGGGTGGATTTAATTTCAGGAACAGGGGTTTCTGGTTTTCCGGCGATCACCGGCGATGGGGTTCACCTGGATGCAATTGCTTGCTTGGACACAGGAAGATAGGTGTGGGGATCTTACTGGTGAGCTTGGATTGGAGAGAGGGGCTACAGTTTGCTCTAGCGACGATGGCCTCAAAATCGGCTCGTCAGGGAAGAAGGAGAAACAGTGAGCAAACTGGAAAAATGGCTAAGTCCTGGGGTGTGGCTTCTTCACAGCACTGAGGGGGTTTAAATAGGCACAAGGACGGAGCCAACGAGGGAGAACAGCGTGAGAATTTGTGCCGGGGACGAGACCGGCCGGGCCCAGGCGCGACAGCGGCGAACGGCGATGTGATTGTGCACTGGCGGTGTAACAGCTTTGCTGGCTTTGTCGGTTGCATTGGAACTTCACTTGGGACGGTGCAGATGCGGAGGCAGCAGCACAGCTCCGGCGATGACACATAAAAGCATGCAAATGCCACGGCTACGGGCGTGCGCGCGAAGACGGTGCTCTGGAGCGCGGGCGTTTAACCGCTGGTTTCAACGATGCTCAGGTTGCTGGCACGTGCGCGCGGGGTGGCACAGTTGCTCACGAGCGCAGGGGACAAGAGGCGATGGCCGGTGGCGAGCAAACGCGGTGAGAAACACGGCGCGGCTCCGGCGAAATGCACTGGTCAAAGGCAACGACCAGGGGCTGGTCGAAAAGGGGCTGAAAAGACTAGAAGGCAAATTTGCAATTTTAGAATTTGATTCCAGGGACTGATCTGTAAATCTGGCATTTGGCTTAGGTAGAAAGGGTTTTGGCTTTGCCAAATTAATCCACAGAGTCTAAGAAACTGCTCAGCAGCTAGGGATGATAAAATTTTGGAGATTTAGACAAGTTTTGAGATGAACTGAAAACAGGGTAATTAGGGTAATTGAAACTTTGAAATTTTGATAAGGCTGAAACTAGGGTTTCGGGCGAGATTTGGAAATTCTTCCAGAAGGGAAAAATGTTCAGAAAAGTGAAGGGGAGATGTTCACTGAATCAAATCAGAATTTGGAGATGATCTGTGACTTTTAGCCTTTTGGGGGTTTCTCAGAAATCTGAAAAGGACTGATTTGTGAAACTTTTGGACTGATATGAGAAAATGACTTGAATGAAGGAGTTTGGCTGCCAACTTTTCAGGGTAACACTCTGGCATAACCAAGATCTCATCTTGAAATGAAGATAGTCAAGGCAGGCTAGGGTTGGGAAAAATAGGGGTGTTACATATTCTGTCGGTATAGACATACATTACCGATAGAATAAGACTAGTTGTAGAAGGCGAACAGTTCTAAGATATTTGTGCTATATTCTAACGATATAAAAATACATTACCGATAGAATATAACTATTTGAAGACGAACAGTTCTAAGCAATTTTTGATATCTTCTAACGGTACAAACATCCATTACCGGTAGATTAAAAATATTTGTAGAAGGCGAACGGTTCTATCAGCACACTACATCCTGCCGATAGGAATTTTTGAGATGTTCTGTCGGTATAAACATACTGTACCGATAGAATAAAACTATTTGTACAAGGAGAACAGTTCTATCGGCACACTACATACTACCAATAGGAAGTTTTGTACATATTCTGTCGGTATATACATACATTACCGATAGAATAAGACTAGTTGTAGAAGTCGACCAGTCCTATTGGCGCACAACATTCTGCCGTCAGTACTTATGCATCTCTTCTAACGGTAAATATGTTCATCACCGCCAGAGTAAATCATTATGCTTCTTCTAAAGGTAAGTTTCTTACAAACTGATAGGAAAAATACATCCCATATGCCTTTTATGACCGCGAGGCACCTTTTCTAATGGTTTTCTACTAAATCGCTAATAACCGATAGAAAATAGGGTTTAGTAGACTGCATTTCTGTACTAGTGATCTGGGAAAGAAAAGTCTTTTGCATCAAGCGTTAGTACGTGGAACTGGCGTTCTTGAGACCAAATGGAATTCTGACGTAGCAGTAGGTACCAAATGGTGTGATGAAGGTAGTTTTCTCTTCATCTTCTTCTGCCATTCTAATTTGATGGTACCCTGAGTAAGCATCCAAGAAGCTCATTAGTTCACAACCCGCTGTAGAATCGACCAACTGGTCAATGCGGGGAAGGACATCCTTCAGACAGGCACTGTTTAGGCTGGTGTAATTGACGCACATGCGCCACTTACCATTTGACTTTAGGACCATGACCGGGTTTGCATGCCACTCAGGATGATCGACTTCACGAATAAATCCTGCTTTCTGGAGTTTATCCAGCTCCACTCAGATGGCTTCTTGTCGATCAACAGCAAAGCATCTGAGCTTCTACTTTATTGGTCGCTCTCCAGGTGGAATTGCTAATGTGTGCTCAATTACCTCCCTTGGGACTCCAGGCATGTAGGATGGTTTCCATGCAAACATATCTGTATTAGCCCACAGGAAAGTAACAAGCTTGAGTTCCTATTTGTCATCCAGGAATGATCTGATCCGAATGGTTCTAGATGGATCATCTGGGTACAATGGAACTAGTTTTAACTTATCATCTGGTCGTGGGGCAATCTTGACGTCCCAAAGGGGAAGCTGATCCACTAACTCCACAGATAACCGATCACAAGTTAGCATCGTATTGCAGCTGCCTCGGACCGAGATTGCGACATGCCTTTGGGGCCCGACAACTTGCCGCACTGATAAGCATAGTGCGTCACCATCATGAATTTAGCAAGAGTTGGCCTGCCAAAAATAGCTTTATAGGCCGAATCACAATCAATTACATCAAAAGTAATCAATTCTGTTCGGAAATTATCTAGTTCTCCCAGTGTTACTGGAAGTACTACCTGTCCCATTGGCATCATGGAGGGACCAGGAATTATCCCATAAAATGGATGAATTATGGGCTTAATTTTTGAATAAGGGATCTGCATCTCGTCCAGCGCCTTGACCAATAAAATGTCCAAGGAACTGCCTCGTCGATTAGAACTCTTTCAACTCGAGCATTGTTGATAATTGGGGTAATGACCAAATGTAGTCTCAATGGTAGCGTAAGCCCAACACGACAATTAGCCCAATCAAAAGTCAAAAGGAGTTTCCGACCAACGGGGGTATTGATCGAGGCTTACTGAGGGGAGCCTTTGTTTGATTTGCCTCGCGGTAAAACGTCTTAAACTGATGCTTAGAAGTAAAAGAGGAGGAACTTCCAAAAATAACATTAACATGATTATGGGGTACCTGATAGGACATCTCTTCGTCTCCGTCCGTGTCTCTAAGTCCGCAGGCCTGATCTTTTTGTGGCAAAGTTGGCATTGGTCCAATCCCTTGGTAGAAGTTGTCTAGTTGCAGAGAATTGTGGAACTGACATCACTTCTTGAGATCGTGTCCCAGAGAATTGTGGAACTGACACCACTTCTTGTTTCCCTGCAGGTTAGTCTGTTTTCCCGGCTGGTCACTATCGCGGCCACCAGAAGAGGTTTTATTCTTGAATGGAAACTTGTTACCTTTTCCTGGGGGTAGCTTTTCTGCAACGGCGACCTCCCGGTATTTTCTAGTCCGATTTTTCTTGGACTTCTTTGATTTTAATAGCTTGATGACGATTCCGGCTTCTTGCTTGAATCCTCCTTCTTAACATCCTTAAGACTTGGCTGAGGCGGTAAGTTTCCCTTATCTACCATCCTATTCCATTCCACGGCCTCAGCCACATCGGAATACCGGTCAGCCATGTCGAAGAGATCGGCTACTGACCAAGGTGGGTGGATAAGTAGATCTTCGGTAAACCTCTGATATCGCACGGCATGTTTGAATGCCCTAATAACGGAGTTGTCAGATATATTCGGAATGGTATTCCTCACTCTGACAAATCTTTTGATAAACTGTCGAAGAGTCTCCGTAGAAGTCTGGCGCAAACGATGAAGATCATCCTCTTTGCCAAGCTTCTGGTAACAGTTCTGGAAATTGCTGAGTATAGCGTCACACAATATTTCCCAATTATAAATTGAACCCTCTGGTTGATTGAACAACCAGGTTCTCGCTGGTCCCTCAAGGACCGTTGGCAAGTAATTTGCCATGACACGATCATCTCCACCCGCAGCTTGAATGGTGGTAATGTAGATCTAAAGGAATTCCGATGGATTCTGAGTCCCATCAAATCTCTCAATTGTCCCTGGCTTAAACTTGTCTGGCCAAACCACCGCACGGAGGCCTGGCGAGAAAGCTCTCATCCAACATAGGAACTGTGGAGAGTTCTACGGCTTTCAACTTGATCATGGGCGACCCCACGCTGTGGGGATACGCCTCGCAGCCCCAGACGAGAATGGACAGGAACGCGATCTCGATCACGAGAATTTCCAGCTCGCCTAGCTTTTTCATGCCGAACTGATCCTGTTTGTAGTCAATTATGCCTACCCTGACTGGAGTAGGAATACTCCCTCTCGTGGGAGTGAATCGTAGACCGTGATGAAGTAGTTGGAGTTGCATCAGATGCAACTTCATCTAGCTTATCAGTCAGGATTCTGGCAAAAGCCGATTTGTCCACGTCTTCAATATTGGGAGGAAAATTACTCAGGGCTTCCGCGATAGAACGAAGTCACCCATGCGTACTCGTCCTGGGTGCACCAGGTGTCACCATTTCTTCGTCCACCGGTGGATAGTCCGGGAGCAAAGAAGGTGTTTGGTCGCCTCTACGACCATGAGGACAACGGGAAGAACTTGGAGCAGCATCATAACGAGACTGTGCGAGCTGCAAAGCTTCCAGTGCAGTTTTACGAAGTTCGTTATCTCGCTGCTCTTGATCTTGATCCTCCTTTTGCTTGTGCTCTTGTTCCTCTTTTTTCTGCGCTCTTGCTCCTCTGTAGCAATTCGCTACTCAGGAATTTCCTCTGATAAAGCAACAAATTCTCGGGGAAGCGAGGTCGCAAAAGGAGAAAACATTTTTGTTGGTTCCGAATTGGATTCGAAGTCAAAAAGAGACTGGAGGTTATTGGGATCAATCCTCCCAGGGCTAAGCTCCAGGTTATCATCATCCACATCCTCAACGGCGACGCGTTGTGGTACATATTCAGCCTCCATGGTGGTAGAACTCACATGAGGCTCTTGGTCTTTCTTCTCTGTCTCTTGGTCAATGGACATGACCTAAGTTGGAGAAGATGCATCCTCTGGATGTTCCTCAAGGACATCTTCGTGATCCACCTCTTCCATTGGAACGGGATCGCTAGGTGAGGGCATCTAAATATGGGCATAATCCTCAAGATCATAATTTTTCTCGGAATCGTACGCTCCAGACATGTCTTACCGGAACTCCCGATGAACAAAAGGCACCTTGAGAAAGGCCCCATGGTGGGCGCCAGCTGTTGACGATTTGGACTCGGGGTCCCCTGTCAATCTTACGCAGATTTGTGAGTTGTATGTGAGACCTTTCAATGTGCCCTCAGGTAAGTTAGAATAAGTAATGTAAATGGGGACGCAAAGATTTACAAGTTCGGGCCCTCGATGGTGGAAGTAACAGCCCTACGTCCTATTGTGATTTCACTATGTGTAAAAAAAGAGTTTACAGGGAGAAGAGATTATCACCGGTGATGATCTCTTCTTATACTTCTGTCTAACTAACTATGTCTAAGTCTTAAAGCGTAGATGACTTGTTGTCTCTTGACGTCTCCTGACTTCGTCCTCCCTTCATCGTGACTTTAGCCATCCTTTTATACTGAATGAAAGGATGCCGACGTGAAGCAGTTCTGGACGGTTACCATGGTGCAGTTTATATAACCGCACTCCTTCTCTTCGCTAGTTAAGCACATGCAATCATGGATAACTGCACACGTTAACCTCCTGGTGGTTGTCCTCACACGTGGGTGAAGTTGCTTCGTGCCTGTGAACGTGTCCAGTAATAGTTTGAACACCCCCAGGCTATCTTGGTCGCGCATAGTCAGGGACCCTCTGATCGTGCACTGCCTGCAGTCTTATGATCGCGCAAAGGCTGCGATCACAAACTAACTCTGTGTCTATCTACAACCATAGCGGCTGCTAAGACACATAAACACATATCTCATTCGATCCTGACTTGAACCCGACATGCGTTAATCAAACTAGCTCGGGCGATAATCCTCGTCAATGCTGCTCTGCCGTCTTTAACATCCCATGCAATTAAGGCAAAGACTTCTCCAGATTATTCATATTGTAGTTCAATATGAAAGGATCATAGATCGGAGGGAACGAATGGAGAATCACATCAATATCCAACTCTTGGCTAAGGGGGTAACCAATTTTACCCAAGTGACAAGGATTGTTAGCTATTTTTAGGCCTCCATGGTCACATATGACTATGGCCGCGGCCCTCCCTACGGTCGCCAAAGGCCAGAAGGAGGAACATTAGGTGATCCAAAGGCATTCTGGATATAACTCAAAAACCATATTTATTTCACGCAAAATCAAGACATTCATTATCTTTAAACTTATGTTTTATGCTGTATCCAAGGACGGCGTGGTAGCGGAGATAGTCCCTACGACCATCCTCTCCCATAGATACAAGAGCTAACCTAAGCACCATGGTAGCATTACCACACGATCACTCTTGAACATTACCTCATCATGATCCTTGTGGTTATTCCCGAGATACTCATAAGTCTCTGACAAGGTAACCGTCGAAGGAGGTTAAGATGGTAAGGTGGTTCCACGACGACCGAGTCAAGCCTGCCAAACCACCACGTACCCATGATCTATGGCAAATACCACACCCACGACCTCACAGCTACTACTCTGGGGCGGTTAGGAGAGATCGTGGGGTGTGCCTCTAGGAGAACAACCAATGACCTCTTTGGCAAGTATAAGAAGGCGTTCAAGGGAATGATCAGGGGATGGACGGATCAACGACAGAGAGAAGACTAGGCTTAGCAAAGATAGGATTTGCTAGCTACACATTGTAAACCACCTCTCTGTAAACTCTTTTTTCCCACATAGTCAATTACACATGACGTAGGGCTATTATCCAACTTAAAGGGGGCCTGAACCTAGATAATCCTTGCTCCTCGTGTCATTAGATTCATTAATACCTTGAACATCTTGAGAATCTGTCTGATTAGTCTCATACTTTCTAACTCCCTCTCTTGCATAAGATCAGTAGAGGAACTCAGAGTTCCAATCGTCGACAGCTGGCGCCCACCGTGGGCCCTAAAGACATTTTCATCAGGATTCATTGTGTTCATGGATCATTTTCCTTGCTTACACAATTCTGAGAATGAATTCGATCTTGAGGATCATGCAGATGCAATGGATGAAGATGCCGTCCCCATCAATGGTGATGACACTACCTTCATAGTTTGTCTTGTGGAAACGTCATCCTCGATCCCAGCCGTGTCTGTTGAACAGGAATCAGATCAGGCAGTTCACTTGCCCTCAATAGAGGATGAGTATGTGCCACAACCCGTTGCCTTAAACGCAGAAGAGGACGATCGACATCCGTTTGGAGAATTTCTCCCCAGACAACCTAAAATCTCTTTTTGATTTCAAGTCAGACTCAGACAAAGATGAGATTTTTTCTCTATATGCGAACTCGATCCCTAGAGAAATCGCCGCACTTTCGGAGGAAACTCCCGAGCAGCGTGACACTAGGAAGGAATGAGAACACAAACAGAAGGAGGACCAAGAGCACGAACAACAAGCGGTTGAGGTTCGCAAGGTCGTGAAAGATCTTCTACGACCAGCGACATCTCACTGAGGCATCGTTTTTCGCAATCCCGGTCCTACAATGTTTCGGCAACGCTCTCCGGGAGGTCGTGGGCGTCATTACACACCCATTCCCTCTCTGAACTATTCATCACCAGTAGAGGCGACCTCACCTGGAACTCCACCGGCACCCGGGCGAAATCCGAAAGATCACCTTCGAAGGATTGCTTATGCACTCTGTAATCCACCCTCCAGCCTTGCGAACGATGATAGGATTATATTCGCAAGTGTGCGTGCAGATAATCTTAATGAGGTAGCCCTCGGGTTTACACCAAAGGCATCCTCACATTCGACGACCAGGGGACAGGCTAGTTCACTCCAAGGTCATAAGAGACGTAACCCTTCACAGTCCCGACATGACAAGACCAGACGTGCAGGTACTTCTTGCGACCACAACCGCATGCTAGTACACTCCCGTTTGGGACCACGTCGTGAGCCTCCCCAAGTCAACAACTTTCGCGACCATGGCATTAGTCGCGATAATCAACGACCACGCAGTACGTATGTTGGTTGGAATGCTTTTTCACCTGGACTACGAAATATAGTCTGGCCTGATAAGTTTAAACCCGGTACGATCGAGAGATTTGATGGGAGATGAGCTGGCCATGGCAAATTATTTGCCCACGGTCCTAGAAGGTCTGGCGCAGATTTGGTTGTTCAACCAACTGGAAAGATCAATCTACAACTGGGAGATGTTGTGCGATGTTATCCTCAACAACTTCCAAAACTGCTATGAAAGCCTGGCAAAGAGAATGGTCTTCATTGCTTGCGCCAGACCTCGACGGAGACACTTCGGCAGTTCGTCAAGAAATTTGTAGGAGTAAGGAATACCATTCCAAACATCTCTGATTCTTCGGTTATCAAGGCTTTCAAACATGGTATTAGATACCGATGGTTCACAGAGGACCTAAGTATCCATCCTCCACGATCAGTGTCAAACCTATTCGACATGGCAGATCGTTATTCCAATGCAGCGGAGGCTGTAGAATGGAATAAAATGGTGGACAAGGGTAACTTACCTCCTCAACTGGGCCTAAAAACGAAAAGAAGGAAGATTCCACAAAGAAATATGAATTCTTTGCAGGTGGATGATCTAAGAAGCCAAACAGAAATGGAGCAAGCTGATTCTGTGAGGTCACTGTCTTGGAGAAGCTACCACAAGTGACGAGGATTATCACCTGAGCTAGTTTGATTAACACATGTCGGGTTCAAGTTAGGATTGAATGAGATATGTGTCTTTGTGTCTTAGCAGCCGCAATGGTCGTAGACGGACATAGAATTAGTTTGTGATCGCAGCCTTTACGCGATCATAGGACCGCAGGCAGTGCGCGGTTAGGGGGTCGCTGACTATACGCGACCAAGGTAGTCTGGGGGTGTTCAAGCCTTTACTGGACATGTTCCCAAGCACAAAGCAACTTCTCCCACGTGTGAGGAAAACCACCGGGAGGTTAGCATGGTGGTTATCCATGATTGCACATGCTTAACCGGTGAAGAGAAGGAGTGCGGATATATAAACTGCACCATAGAAACTGTCCAGAACTGCTTCACGTCGGCATCCTTTCATTCAGTATAAAAGGATGGCTAAATGCACGATGAAGGAGAAGAGACGTCAAGAGACAACAAGTCATCAACGCTTTAAGACTTAGATATACTTAGTTAGACAGAAGTATAAGGAGAGATCATCGCCAGTGATAATCTCTTCTCCTCGTAAACTCTTTTCCCATACATAGTAAAATCACAACAGGACGTAGGGCTGTTACTCCCACCATCGAGGGCCGAACCTGTATAAATATTTGCATCCCGATTTATATTGCTTATCCTAACTTACCTGAGGGCACATTGAAAGGTCTCACATACCACTCACAAATCTGCGTAAGATGAACAGTGGACCCCGAGTCCAAATCGTCATGACCTGCGATCCCGTTCCAATGGAAGAAGTGGATCGTGAAGATATCCCTGAGGAACAGCCAGATGATGCATCTTCTCCAACTCAGGTCATGTGCATTGACCAAGAGACAGAGAAGATAGACCAAGAGCCTCATGTGAGTTCTATCACCCTGGAGGCCGAATATGTACCACAGCGAGTCGCAGCTGAGGATGTGGATGATGGTAACCTGGAGCTTAGCCTTGGGAGGTTTGATCTCGATAACCTCCAGTCTCTTTTTGACTTCGAATCTGATTCAGAACCAACGGAGATGTTTTCTCCTTCTGCAACCTCGCTCCCCCGAGAATTTGCTGCTTTATTAGTGAAAACTCCTGAGCAGTGAATTGCTAGGGAGGAACAAGAGCACAGACAAAAAGAGGAACAGGAACGCAAGCAAAAGGAGGATCAAGATCATGAGCAGTGAGATAACAAACTTTGCAAAACTACACTGGAAACTTTGCAGATCATGCAGTCTCGTTATGATGCAGCTCCAAGTTCTTCCCGTCGTCCTCATGGTCACAGACGCGACCAGACACATTCTTTGGCCTCAGACTATCCATCGGCGGACGAAGAAACGGTGACACCTGGTGCACCTAGGAGGAGTACGCATGGGCGACTTTGTTCTATCGCGGAAGTCCTGCGTAATTTTCCTCCTAATATCAAAGGCGCGAACAAACTAGCTTTTGCCAAAATCCTGGCGGATAAGCTAGATGAAGTTGCATCTGACGCAACTCCAACTACTTCATCCTGGTCTACAATTCGCTCCCACGAGAGGGAGTGTTGTTACTCCAGTCATGGTAGGCATAATCGACTACCACCAGGATCAGTTCGGCACGACAAAGCCAGGCGAGTTGGAAATTCTCGCGATCGAGATTACATTCCTAACCATTCTCGTCTGGGACCAAGAGGCATATCCCCATAGCGTGATGTCGCCCACGATCAAGTTGAAAGCTGCAGAACTCTTTACAGTTCCTATGTTGGCTGCAAAGGTTTCTCGCCAGGCCTCTGTGCGGTGGTTTGTCCAGACAAGTTTAAGCCAGGAACGATTGAGAGATTTGATGGAACTCAGAATCCATCCGAATTCCTTCAGATCTACATTACGCCATTCAAGCTGCGGGTGGAGATGATCGTGTCATGGCGAATTACTTGCCAATGGTCCTTGAGGGACCAGCGAGAACCTGGTTGTTCAACCAACCAGAGGGTTCAATTTATAATTGGAAAATGTTGTGTGATGCTATACTCAACAACTTCCAGAATTGTTACCAAAAGCCTAGCAAAGAGGATGATCTCCATCGTCTGCGCCAGACTTCTATGGAGACTCTTCGGCAGTTTGTCAAGAGATTTGTCGGAGTGAGGAATACCATTCCGAATATATCTGACAACATTGTTATTAGGGCAGTTAAACATGCCGTGTGATATCAGAGATTTACCAAAGATCTACTTATCCACCCAGCTTAGTCAGTAGCTGACCTCTTCGACATGGTTGACCGATATTCCGACGCGGCTGAGGCCGTGGAGTGGAATAGGATGGTAGATAAGGGAAACTTACTGCCTCAATCAGGTCTTAAAGATGTTAAGAAGGAGGATTCAAGCAAGAAGCCGGAATCATCATCAAGCGGAAAATCAAAGAAGTCCAAGAAAAACCGGACTGGACAATACCAGGAGGTCGCCGTTGCAGAGAAACCACCACCATGAAAAGGTAACAAGTTTCCATTCAAGAATAAAACCTCTTCTGGTGGCCGCGATAGTGACCAGCCGGGAAACAGACTAACCCGTAGGAAACAAGAAGTGGTATCAGTTCCACAACTCTTTGGGACACAATCTCAAGAACTGCCGGAATTGGTTGAAACAACTAGATGACTTCTACCAAGGGATTAGACTGATGCCAACTTTGCTACAAAAGATCAGGCCTGCGGACTTAGAGACACCGATAGAGACAAAGAGATGTCCTATCAGGTACCCCATAATCATGTTAATGTTATTTTTGGAGATTCCTCCTCTTTTGCTTCTAAGCGTCAGTTTAAGACGTTTTACCACGAGGTAAATCAAACAAAGGCTCCCCTCGGTGAGCCTGGATACCCCATCGGTCGGAAGCTCCTTTGACTTTTGATCGGGCTGATTGTCCTGTTGGGCTTACGCTACCATTGAGACTACCTTTGGTCATTACCCCAATTATCAACAATGCTCGAGTTGAAAGAGTTCTAATCGACGGGGGCAGTTCCTTGGATATTTTATTGGTCAAGGTGCTGGACGAGATGCAGATCCCTAGTTCAAAAATTAAGCCCATAATTCATCCATTTTATGGGATAATTCCTAGTCCCTCCATGATGCCAATGGGACAGGTGGTACTTCCAGTAACACTAGGAGAACCAGATAATTTCCAAACATAATTGATTACTTTCGACGTAATTGATTGTGATTCAGCCTATAACGCTATTTTTGGTAGGCCAATTCTCGCTAAATTCATGATGGCGACGCACTACGCTTATCTGTGCAGCAAGTTGCCGGGCCCCAAAGGCGTAATCTCGGTCTGAGGCAACCGGAATACAGTGCTAGCTTGTGATCAGTTATCCCTGGATTTAGTGGATCAGCTTCCCCTTTGGGACGTCAAGATTGCGACCACGGCTTATGATGCGATCAAAGTTGCCCTACGACCAGATGAAAAGTTAAAACTAGTTCTCTTATACCTAGATGATCCATCTAGAACCATTCGGATCGGTTCAGACCTGGACGACAAATAGGAACTTGTGCTCGTTACTTTCCTCTGGGCTAATGCAGATGTGTTTGCGTGAAAACCATCAGACATTCCTGGAGTCCCAAGGGAGGTAATTGAGCTCCGGTTAGCAATTCGACCTAGACAACGACTGATAAAGCAGAGCTCAGAGGCTTTGCTGTTGATTGGCAAGAAGCCATCCGAGTGGAGTTGAATAAACTCCAGAAAGCAGGATTTATTTGTGAAGTCGATCATCCTGAGTGGCTTGCGAACCCGGTGATGGTCCTAAAGTCAAATGGTAAGTGGTGCATGTGCGTCAATTACACCAGCCTAAATAGTGCTTGTCCGAAGGATGATTTTTCCCTTCCTTACATCGGCCAGTTGGTCGATTCTACAGCAGGTTGCGAACTGATGAGTTTCTTAGATGCTTACTCAGGGTACCATCAAATTAACATGTCAAAATAAGATGAAGAGAAAACTGCCTTCATCACACTATCTGGTACCTGCTGCTATGTCAGACTGCCATTTGGTCTCAAGAACGCTGATTCCACATACCAGCGCTTGATGCAAAAGACTTTTCTTTCCCAGATGGGGCGTAATCTTGAAGCTTATGTTGATGATTTGGTTGTAAAAAGTTTGACAAACTTGACTCATTTGGATGATCTTGCTGAAACCTTTTGTAATCTAAATAAGCATGGAATAAAATTAAACCCAAAAAAATGTTCCTTCGGGGTTTCTTCTGGCAAACATTTGAGTTTCCTTGTTTGTTCAAGAGGAATAGAGGTTAATCCTGAGAAAATCAAGGCCATTGAGCAAATGAGATCTCCTTCGACCATGAAGGACATCCAAAGCCTAATAGGTCGCATGGCGACTCTTAGCCGTTTTATATCAAGGCTAGGCAAATGAGGCCTGCCTTTCTTCAAGGCTCTTCGCAAACACAATGGTTTACCTGGTAGGATGAAGCCAAAAAAGCTTTTCAAGAGGTTAAAAAGTATTTGTCTAGTCCGCCAGTACTAGTCTCTCCGAATTTGGGGGAACCACTATTCTTTATTTGGTTGCCACGCCTCACGCGGTCAGTGCAGTTCTGATTGCAGAAAGAGAGGATGTACAACAACCAATCTATTACGTAAGCGAGGTACTTCACTGTCCAAAGGAGCACTACCCTGAGGTCCAAAAGATACTTTACGCACTTCTGATGGCTTCCCGTAAGTTACAACATTACTTTCAAGTGCACCAAATTATTGTGCCCTCATTCTTCCCATTGGGAGATATAATCCGCAACCCAGAGAAATTTGGTCGCATTGCAAAGTGGACAGTGCAACTTGGAGCATTTGACATCCATTTCAGCTCTCGCACAGCACTTAAGTCTCAAATCCTCACAGACTTTGTAGTCGAATGGACTAATCCTGACCCTCCTGCACAGGAATCCAAAGATTTATCCCGCACCGATCACTGGACGATGTATTTTGATAGCTCTCATAGTTTTCAACACTCGGGGGCTGGAGTGGTCTTAATCACGCATCAGGGCGACCAGCTCAAGTATGTCATTCAATTGCACTTTGTTGCAACTAACAACGCAGCAGAGTATGAAGGTCTTATTGGAGGGCTCATGGCAACTAAATTCCTCGGAGTCCGTCGATTAGTGGAGAGGGGAGACTCACAGCTAGTCTTAAACCAGGTAAACAAAGAGAACAGCACCTCCAATGAGACAATGGCTCATTACTTGGGGAAAGTGAGGAATTGGAAAAACACTTCAGTCATTTCGAAGTCCAATATATCCCACGAAAGGACAATATTCTCACAGACCAATTATCTAAAATTGGGTCCTCGCGCACATCCACTCCGGCAGGAGTGTTCGTTGAACACTTACAACATCCCTCAATCATGACTTCGATCGAAGATGACCCGGTGACAGTTTGCGTTGCCAACCTTGGGCATGAAGGAGATTGCACCCATCCATTAAGGGTCTATCTCGAACATGGGACCTTGCCCAAGGATGAAACCAAAAGTGATCGGTTAATTCGGAAAGCGCACTTGTATAAACTCATAGATGGGGTTTTATACCAAAAGGGTACTCAAGGAGTATTCACGCGCTGCATATCTCAAGAGGACGGTAAATCTCTCTTGAAAGAAATCCATGATGGTGTATGTGGTGCACATGCATCATTTCACACACTAGTTGGAAAAGCTTTCCGACAAGGTTTTTACAGGCCTTCGGCACTCGATGATGCTAAGCATTTGGTCAAGACATGCCACAGTGTCAATTTCATGGGAGACAGGTTCATCAGCCCGCATGTACCTCACAAACTATTCCTCCAACTTGGCCTTTTGTTGTCTGGGGGATAGATATTGTGGGTCCTATGCCCCAAGCGGTCAATGGGTACAAGTTCTTGTTCGTAACCATTGATACATTTACGAAGTGGATTGAGGTTGAACCAGCCCACAACGTTACCGCCGCTATGGCGAAGACATTTTTTCATAAGAATATAGTCGCACAATTTGGTGTTCCTAGTCATCTCATTACCGACAATGGTTCTCAATTCGTCAGTGGTCTCCTTTTGGACTATTGTGACAATATTAGGACCAAGGTATGCTTTGCTTTTATGGCTCATCCATAGAGCAATGGTACTATTGAACGTGCCAACAGGCAGATATTACAAGACATAAAGAAACGAGTTTTCGATTGCCTTAAGATGCGCTCGAGGGCTTGGGTAGACGAACTCTACTCTGTTCTATGGGCATTACGTACTACTTGTAGTCGGGCCACGGGTGAGACACCTTTTCAACTAATGTATGGTGCTGAGGTTGTCTTACCTATGGAAATCTGCATTGGGTCTATTCGGGTAGATCTAGTCGATCAGACTGATCAGATCGAACAGTAGACCCAAGATATTATCCTCGAAGAGAAACGCGATCGGGCACTGATCAAGTCTGCGGTATATTTACAAGCTTTGCGTAAATATCACAGTAAACGGGTGCGGCCTCGTAGCCTTCATGTGGGCGACTTGGTTCTACGAAAAATACCAAACCAGTCTAACCGCAATAAATTCTCCCCTCAATGGGAAGGCCCTTATACTGTGGTTTCAGTACCACGATCAGGATCGGCTCGACTAGCGATGGAAGATGGAAGGATCTTGTCCAATACTTGTGATATTTACTCGATTTGCCTTATTATTCTGTACATTCTCCTCATGTTTTCGCACATATTAGTCATTTTCTTCGGCATATATACTTAGATTATTCCAAATTAATTGCCAAATCGACCGGATTACTCGTTTTTCCAATTTTTATCGCAGGTCGACGAGGATTGGATGGATTTTTGGCTAGCGGACGTGCATCCTCGACTTAATCTGGCCATCGGATGATTCCTGATGGAAGTGCGCATTCTCGCGAACGCGTAGGATCTGACCGCACCGAAATCGGAGTCTCCGGGGGCCCGGAATCCCAAACCCTAGCCACAAGGCCACATTTCTAAATTTCCAAAACCTCGAGAACTTTTCTGCAAAAGTGCCAAATTGCCCTTTTTACCTTACCGCCTGCCATCTGAGGCATTTGAGCCCAACTTTTATTTTTTTTCTTCCCTTCTTCTTCTTCCCAAAACCACTCCTCCACACCTCCCTCCACCTCGCCGCCGCCGGCCAGACCATACGCCGGCGGAGCCCCATTCCCTCGCCGCACCACCATACACCACAAAATCCCCAATTCCACCAACTCCTGCTTCTCCCCAAAATCCCCAAACACCCAATTTCCTCTCCTCATTTCTTCTTCTGTCATCCTCAAAACCCCAAACCCACAAATCTTTCCCCAATTCTCCACTGTTATCCACCTCTCACGAGCTGCACCACCGGCGTGCGCCTCCATCCGGCTCCCGATCCTCTCCCTCGGCCACCGCCGCCTGCTGCACCGCCGAGCCGCTCCTCTCCTTTTCCATCTTCTTCCCCACCACGCCGCCATTTTCCTCGGCGAGTGCTGTCTTCCCCGCGCCTCTTGCGTTCTCCACTGGCGCCCCTACAGCCCACACTGCCGCCGAAGCAAATCCGTTAGATCCACAGCGACGCCGGCGCCGTGCGCCTCCATCGCTGCCACAAGCCACCGCTCCCGCGCCTCCATCCTCTGGATCCCGGCGTCCTCTTCTCCGGCATCCTCTTCGACCACGTCTTCGCCGGCCGACGCAACAACCAATCTCCCTCGACAGCGCCCATCTTCTCCAACCTCGACAGCTTCGACCAGCATCTTCGACTGCTTCTTCCACAGCAACCCACAGCAAGCCTCCCTGGTCACCATTGAGCTCCAGCAGTAGGAAATTGGTGATCAAATCTCTTTCTCATACCTTGTTCTTCAATTTTGATTGAACTGCCTGTGATGTATGAAAACCGATGAATGTTTGTGGTTGCAAAAAATTGGAACTCACTTTCTAAAATGCTGGAATGTTTAAATTGTCAACTTCAATTGTGTGCTGTTGATGCTGAGAGCATGGTGAATTCATCCTTATTCTTGTTTTCTTTTGAATTGATCAGAGATGAACAACTCCCATTCCTGAGCATTCTAGAGTTTACATTTGATTGTTAAATTGGTACCAGTAGTAGACCTTGTTGTGGTGTCAAACACCAAGTGCATGATGAAGATTCCTATGTGTTTGTGTCACCTTGCATTATTCTTGATATCTCTGATGCGCACGGTGGCCCGATCTTCCGACAGGTAGAGGTAAGTCGATTGGTGGAGACTCGACGTTGACGATCCGGCTTCCGATCAGAACCGATCCGAACCCAGCAATCGCTACACCACGGCTCCGTTGGTTATCAACCATGCACAAACACGATTGACCTCGCCAAGAAGGCTTATCCCTGCATGCGAATCGAGAACACAAGCAAGAACGAGAAAGAAGCAATCTGAAATATTGCAAATATAAATTGAATCTCACGAGTTGGGGTTCCACAAACCGATACACGGCGAAACTGTTCTTTGACAGATTAATCTAAGCAAAACCCAAACCAAAGCCTAGCGGCGGCTACTGAATATAAGGGCTAAGGGACGTCCTAGAAACCCTAGACGTGTCCGTGATGGACTCCAACACGATACATGGGCCAACGGCCCAAATTGGTGACACAGCACCCTGGGACAGATTCTGTCCGCCAACTTACAACGCGAATTCCCGTCGACTCAGCAGTCCAATTGACCTGAAACCGGTGCCATTGGAAAGGTTATCTCCTTAGCTTTCGATACATATGTGGATCATTGAAATCGGAGTCCGTTTGTGGCCTGGACGACGATTTTAGTGAATACTGCTCCTGGTGGCCGAGGTAGTCGACTCCGAGATGAATTGGGACTCCGACTCCGAGATGAATTGGGACTCCAACTTGACTTGGACGCCCTCCTGGCCTCCCTCCTGGCCCTTGCTGGTTCCCAAGGCCTTCATGATCCTCTCCAAAGTTCCTAAGTACAATATAATCAATAATATCATTAGGTAGCATACTATCCTCACAAGTATATACACGGGCACTTAGGAACGAGCTCACCTGTTGATTCAATTGCCGTGCTCGTGCTCTTGTGATGGGTCCTTGCATCACAACTGGAGGAGACTCGGGCGTATGCATAGGAGTGATGTCCTCATCATCCTCCCCCTCTTGAAGTGGAGTCGTCCTCGACTCAAGCTCATCTTCTTCTCCCATGAACGGTTTCAAATCTGCAATGTTAAATGTGGGACTAACCCCAAATTGGGGCGGCAACTCAAGTTTATATGCATTATCATTTATTTTCTCAAGTATCTTGAAAGGACCATCAGCTCTAGGCATTAATTTAGACTTTCGCAATTCTGGAAAACGATCCTTTCTCAAGTGTAACCATACTAAATCACCCGGTTCAAGTTTTACTTCCTTTCTACCTTTACTTCCCGCAGTCCTATACCTTTCATTCATCATTTCAATATTTTCTTTAGTCTTTTCATGCAATTTCAGAATAAATTCAGCACGTTCCTTAGCATCATGATTAACTCGTTCACTAGTAGGTAAAGGTAATAGATCAATAGGAGCACGGGGATTGAAGCCATACACTACCTGAAAAGGACTTACCTTGGTGGTGGAGTGTACCGCCCTATTATAAGCGAACTCAACATGCGGCAAACACTCTTCCCACATCTTCAAATTCTTCTTCAAAACAGCCCTCAACATAGTAGATAATGTACGATTTACTACCTCGGTTTGGCCGTCGGTTTGGGGATGACATGTTGTTGAAAACAGCATCTTGGTCCCCAATTTATTCCATAGAGTTCTCCAAAAGTGGCTCAAAAACTTGGCATCACGATCTGACACAATAGTAGAAGGCATACCATGCAAGCGAACGATTTCTTGAAAGAAAAGGTTAGCAATATTAACAGCATCGTCGCTCTTATGACAAGGAATAAAGTGAGCCATCTTAGAAAATCTATCAACCACCACAAAAATACTATCCCTCCCCCTCTTGGTCCTAGGCAGTCCTAAAACAAAGTCCATAGATATATCCTCCTATGGAGTGCTAGGAACAGGAAGAGGCATATATAAACCATGTGGATTCAATCGTGACTTAGCCTTTTGACATGTAGTGCAGCGGGATACAAACCTCTCAATGTCTCGCCTCATCTTCGGCCAAAAGAAGTGAGCGGACAGAACGGCCTCCGTCTTCTTGGCACCAAAATGACCCATCAAACCTCCTCCATGAGCTTCCTGTATCAAAAGAAAACGAACGGATCCAACTGGAACGCATAGGCGGTTAGCTCTAAACACAAATCCATCATTTATCACATATTTGTCCCATGTTCTTCCCTCTTTGCAATGCAGCAAGACATCCTTAAAATCATCATCATTAGCATATTGTTCTTTAATTGATTCCAATCCAAATATACGACAATCAAGTTGGGACAACATGGTATATCTCCTAGACAAGGCATCAGCAATCACATTATCCTTCCCTTTCTTGTGTTTGATAACATAAGGAAAAGATTCAACAAATTCAACCCATTTAGCATGTCTACGATTCAGTTTCACTTGACTGCGAATATGTTTTAGCGACTCATGATCAGAATGAATAACAAATTCTTTGGGCCAAAGATAATGTTGCCACGTTTCTAAAGATCGCACAAGAGCATACAATTCTTTATCATACGTGGAATAATTCAAAACAGGACCACTCAATTTTTCGCTAAAGTAAGCAACAGGTTTACTATCTTGCATCAAAACACCGCCAAGTCCAACCCCACTAGCATCACATTCAAGCTCAAAGGTCTTATTAAAATCAGGAAGTTGGAGTAAAGGTGCATTAGTAAGCTTATCTTTCAAAAGGTTGAAGGCATTCTCCTGTGCTTGCCCCCAATGGAACACAACTCCCTTCTTCGTCAACTCGTTCAATGGGGTTGCAATGGTGCTGAAATCCTTCACAAAGCGGCGGTAAAATCCGGCAAGTCCATGGAAGCTCCGCACTTGTGAAATCGTCGTGGGCGTTGGCCAACTCTTAATCGCGTGCACCTTGGCTTCATCCACCTCAATTCCCTGTGTAGTCACAACATAGCCAAGAAACGATACTCGTTCGGTGCAAAAAGTGCACTTCTCGAGGTTACCAAATAAACGTGCAGCACGCAAAGCATCAAAAACAGCACGTAGATGATCAAGATGTTCATGTAACGACTTGCTGTAAATCAATATATCATCAAAATAAACCACCACAAATTTCCCAATGAAAGCTCGTAAAACCTCGTTCATTAAGCGCATGAAAGTGCTAGGTGCATTAGTTAAACCAAAAGGCATGACTAACCACTCATATAATCCAAACTTGGTTTTAAAGGCTGTTTTCCATTCATCTCCCAATTTCATTCTTATTTGGTGGTATCCACTACGCAAGTCAACCTTAGAAAAAATTATAGAACCACTTAACTCATCAAGCATGTCGTCTAACCTAGGAATAGGATGACGGTACCTTATTGTGATATTGTTAATGGCTCTACAATCTACACACATGCGCCAACTGCCATCTTTCTTAGGAACCAAAATAACAGGAACAGCACAAGGACTAAAGCTCTCACGTACATACCCGCGTTCCAAAAGATCTTGGACTTGGCGCTGAATCTCCTTAGTCTCCTCGGGGTTGGTCCTATAAGCAGCTCGGTTTGGCAAACTCGCTCCAGGTATCAAATCAATTTGGTGCTCAATCCCTCGTATGGGTGGGAGTCCTGGAGGTATCTCGGCAGGAAAAACATCTGCATACTCCTGCAAAAGGTAAGTGACAGCAGGAGGCAAAGTACTGGGCATATCATCCAATGAAAACAAAGCATCTTTGCATATCAAAGCATAGCACGGTGCATCATTCTCATTAATTTCAGCAAGGTCACATTTTGTAGCAAGCATAACACCACCCTTCAATTTAATTCCCTCGGACCTAGAACTAGGTTCTTTCTTGTCTTTCTTAGGTGGGAAAATATTTTTAGCCACTTGCTGATTTTCAGATTCAAGCGCACTCTCTTTTCTCTTATTTTCAGCTCTCTCTTTGTCACATTGCACAATTTCAATAGGAGTCATAGGGAGCAAAGTGATTTTCTTCCCCTTGTGCATAAGAGTGTATTTGTTACTTCTACCATGATGAATTGCATCAGTATCAAATTCCCATGGACGGCCTAACAAAAGGGAACATGCTTGCATAGGCACTACATCAAAATCAGCAAAATCATGGTATGTTCCAATGGAAAATTGCACTCTCGCAGTTTGTGTTACCTTCACCTTACCGCTGTTATTGAACCATTGAATATGGTAGGGATGAGGGTGTGCACGTGTGGGCAAGCAAAGCTTCTCCACCAGATCTGAACTCACCAAGTTATTGCAGCTCCCACCATCAATTATGACACGAACACGACGGTCCTTGACGATGAGGTACATCTGAAACAAATTATGGCGTTGTAGCTTGTCCGCTTGCTCCATTTGAGCGCTCAACACTCGTTGCACAATGATTGTCCTATAATTCTTGGTGGCAGCGGTCCCTAAAATCTCCTCATCATCGTCGTCCGTCTCATGGTCATCCTCATTATCTGCAAGGTTAGCTACAAGAGCATATTCATCCTCAACATCACTAGCACTAATGTACCCACCTTCTTCTGTTGCAATGTACGCTCGACGACTTGGGCAATCCTTCATGACATGGCCCATCCCCTTGCATCGGTGGCACACAATTTCCGTTGTTCGACCCGTGGAAGCCACCGATGAAGAACTCTTTGTTGGTGCCTGCACATGGTTAGATTTACTCACCTCGGGAACTCGTGATGGCGGTGATGGTGCTACTGAACGCGCCCTACTCATGGAGGGGGCAGCAGACCGAACAGAAAGGGGTGGAGCTGATTTGGTTGTCCCCGGCGTCGTCTTTGGTGTGGGTATGTTGCCGAAATTACTCCTTGGCCTTTGCTGTTTTCCCTGCAATTCTTTTTCTGCCAACATAGCAAGCTGGAACAATCTATTGATAGAATTATATTCTTTGTAATCAATTATGTCCTGAATCTCGCGCCGTAATCCCCCATAAAAACGAGCCATCTTATCCTCCTCATCCTCAACTACCTCACAACGCAACATGCCTATTTGTAGCTCTTGGTAGTACTCCTCAACAGATTTATTATTTTGATTTAAGCGTTGCAAATTCTTGCGCATATCACGTTTATAAGAAGGAGGAACAAATCTTCTACGCATAGCTTGTTTTAATCTATCCCATGTATCAGGTGCTAATCCAGCATTTACTATCTCATTCCACCAAATGATAGCAAAATCTTTAAACTCATTAGTAGCTTGTCTAACTCTATGTATCTCAGGAACAAGATGGGAGTTAAATTTTTGTTCAACTGTCATTTCCCAATCTAAGTAAACTTTAGCATCATAAGTACCAGAAAAAGATGGTATGGTAAATTTAACCCTAGCAAAAGAATCATCATGTCCACGACCATTACTAGGATTAAAATTGTTACCTCCCATACCTTGGCGGTTGTTATCCAGGCGTTGTTGTTGTCGCACATCCTGTGCAGCGGCGCAAGCGGCAAAGGCATCATGGCCCTCTCCATCCACTTCATCTCCCGCGACAGACTCTTCTTGATCTTCCACTCTGCGAGCTCCATTGGGAGGCGGCTGTCTCTCAAAATTTTCCAACCTGGTAAGAAGATTGGCGATGCTTCGCTCTATCCTCTCCAATCTTTGGTCGTTATCTTGGCCGATCCTTGCGATGTTTGCGTTGATGTCATTGAGCGCGTTGTTAAGCTCGTTCCGTGTAACACACTCATCTTCCTCATTACCTGCCATTGTTAGTTGAAAGAAAGACAAAAGAAACAAAAACAACCGATGGTATAATCCCTATCAACTACTTTGGCGGCAGAAGGTGGTTTCACTCACTCTCAAGCGTCTTACCACGCTCTTACAAGTGTTCTTACCAATGCAACAGGTGGTACAACCGGCGGCTGGTTCGTGATACCGTGACAAGCTTGAGTGTAGCGATTGCCGAATTGAACCTGAACTGATCAGAAGAAAGGTGGAGCTTGGAAGGTAAAGTATAGTAGCAAGGATTAGCAAATTTCGAAAACAGTTAGCAAAGCTGAATAAAGATTCAAAGTTCTTGTCACAGTTGCTGGCCTAAGCGTGCTCCTATAACTAGTTCAACCTAGCAAGGGATATATCACAGCACAAAGGACTCAAAGGATGCAAGCAATTCTGATTTTCTACTTCTCTTTCTCCTCTCTGTTTTTTTTTTTTTTTTTTTTGCCGGTTTGGCTCTTTCTCTCCTCTTTTTTTTTTTTTTTTTCACTTCTTTTTTTTTTCTAACACAAATATATACCTCTTAACTCAGAGGAGAAACAAAAATCTCACAATTTGAAGCAACAAACGACAGGAAACCGATGCCCGAAAGAATTGACAAAACAGGACAGCAAACTTCCGGGCGTCGAAACTCGGTCTTAGAAGCTTTTTCTGAGGGTCAAAAAAAATGCACAGGTCTAAAGACTTGCAGAATTTTCAGATGCGCGTCGTCGTCCCCTTCGAAACAAAAAAAAGTAGACCCAAATCGGAGTTCGTATGCAAAAGTTATGCCAATTTTAGTGAACACTGCACAATCTGGAATTGCTCGCGAATTCAGATCTTTCTCCCGGTTAGGCTAGAATAGGATTAGGTTTGCGGGTGAAAAAGGATGGCCAGCGGTGCAGGGCAATTGACACAAGGCGGCTCGCGACCTCAAACCAGCAACAAGACGATGACTATGGATCAATACTCAACAATACGATACTGCAAACGAAATTGCAAAGCTCAAAGGGTTGCAGGACAGCGGAATTGATGATGAACTTTTTTGTGGGGCAAATTTTCTGGACTCCAGGACGATGGCAAAACAAAACTAAAGGGGATACAATGATACCTGACGGGAAACCGAGGCTCTGATACCACTTTGTAACACCCCGATTTTTCCCAAATCCTGGCGTGTCTTGTCCCTTTCTATTTCAGAACGAGATCCCTGTTGTGCCAGCAGCTTACCCCAAAAAGGTTGGCAATCAAACTCTTGTCATTCATACCTTTTCACAAATCAGCCCTTTTCAGATTTGTCAGAAGCCCAAAAAGACTAAAAGTCTCAGACCACCTCCAAACTTTGATCTGATTCAGTGAATATCTCCCATTCACTATTCTGAACATTTTTCCCTTCTGGAAGAATTTCCAAATCCTGCCCTAAACCTGAGTTTCGACCCTCGCCGTTTTTGAAACCCTAATTACCCTGTTTTACCCTAAAGTCGTTTTCCCCAACTTTTGTCGAAACCCTTCAGATCTTGCCCGATCTTGTCAAACTTTGGCCGGATAAGTTCTAATAATCTTTTGCAACTTATCTGCGAAATCAGATTTCAGATCGGACCCTTAGATCTCCAGATTTGCAATCAAGCCCAATTCTATTTCAAACTTTCCTTGCAGATCAGTCCTTTTTATTGCAATTAGGCCCCTGGCTGTGTTTCAACAGAAACCGCCGCAAAGCTTCGCCGCGTTCTTCGCCGCCGGTGAACTTCCAGAGCTGCCACCACCTTTGCCACGTACCTGACACCCGTGCGCATTCGTGGCACCGCCGTGGACGCCACCTCGGCCGCGCCAGCACAACCAATTTCTTCCCCGCGCGCGAGCCCGCGAACCAGCAAGTCCAGCTTCGCCCGTTCGACACGTCTCGGCCACGCGTCGATGGAGCTTTCACTTCATCGTTCTCTCGTCGCTCGCGCCAGTGCCATCCACTGCCAAAATCCTGCACCGCTGCACGCCAGTGCCTCGCCATCATCGCCGGCACAAGTTCCCGCTGTGTCCGGTCGCTTCGCGGTCGATTTCGTCACCGCTGTTCCCTGAATTGTCGACCAGCAGATGGCTTCAGCAGCTATAAATACCTCCACAGTGCATTGCTTCAGTTTCCAGTACCAGAAAACCACCAACTCTCCAGCGCCGCCGCGAACAGCTTCTTCCCCGGTGAGCTGTTTTTGAGGCCACCGTCGCCAGAGCTCTCCACAGCCCCAATCTCCAATCCAAGGCCACCAGTAAGCGTCCCTTACCTCCCTCTCTGTGTCCTACCAGTTAATTGCACCAGATTGAACCCCATCGCCGGTGATCGCCGTAAACGGCCGTTTGCCCTGTTCCGGCAATGCTGGCCAATCTATCTCGAATTAGCCCTCGAGCCTGTGAAGAGAAATGATCAGTGAGTTATTTCAAGCAAGCCTGTGTACTTAGATTTCCAGATTGAGCTTAAATTGATGGTTTCCCCAAATCCGGATTTCACCAGTCGCCGGCGATCGTCGCCAGGCTTCTCCGGTGATTATCTGACCAAACTAACCGTGCCAACAGCTTCCTTATACCTCCTAGATGCTCTCCAAGCTTGGATTAGAGTTCTTTCGGCCTGTAGCAGAAACCCACAGCTGGCAGTGCTTCTTCTCCGGCGCCGATGACCGGAAAAGTGTTCCCGGCCGTTTCAGCCCAAATCACCTTGTCATTTAGATGTGCCTTAGCCTCCTGAGCATTATTGTCCACTAGCTCGATCCCTGAATCGACCTGAATCAAAAGTTATTCCAATGCCAAGATCACTGTCCAGAAGCCCAGTTCATGTCCAAGTCACCACAGTTCATCACTGAATTTCATCACCTCCAGCCACTTTCAGCCCTAGATCCTGTTGACTTAATTGCTCCTGTTATCAATGCCTACCTCCCAGACAAAGTTGTGCATCAATTGGAGCCCTGTATCAAAAGTTATGTCAAGCCCTAGATTTTGACAATGTCTGCACTATGTCAGTGCATGTCAGCCACTGGCATTAGCCTTGTTTGACCCCTTCTGGTTGAGCAATGGAAATGTCACTTTGTCCCCTAGATTCCTGGATTTGTGTTCTACATCTTTTCCTTCTGTCACCTCTCCAGAAAACCATCCTAATACCAGTTTAAAGCTATGCCAAAGACGTGAACTGAATGTCGACCCTTTGACGTTCAATCCTTTTTAGCCGTTTCTTCGACCAGAACCCTTGTGACCTTGCTCTAACCTTTTCCCCTGCATGCATGTCTTATTTACTCAATATTTTCTATGGAAACTATTTTATGTATGCTTATGTAGTGTGTGTATTGTATTGCTTGTGTCCGCCGCAGTGCCCGAAGCTGAAGGAGCGGAAGAAGTCTTTGAAGATTCATCCGAGTAATTAGACCTAGCAGTGCAAGGCAAGTCTCAACCCCTTGATCATGTTTCACCTAGTATTTTGATATAAAGTAGATTAACTGTTTTCAAGATATATGCATGCTGAGTATTTGATAAAACTATGTTTAGAAACATGTGAATAGATATGACCCAAGTCTTATGTGGAAACCCCCTTTTGAGATTGAATCATCATGCAACCTTGTCACCCTAGGATGCTATGCTTAAACTCTAATCTTATTTAAACATACATGTTAAGTGTGAAATGGCTAATATGTGAGAAATGAATTTGAAACTCTTTTTGTGAAAGAACATGTGAAATTAGAATTGATAGTGAGGATTGGATTGTATGGAGAGGGTGCGGTGCGCACCAGGGAATGTGAATGCTCCTCACTATTGGTTCATAAGGACGAGAACCTTGTGCTGTGTCTCTATGCGAATTGTAAACGTACCAACCACTTGCCTGGTATGGGACGGGCACAACTTAGTAGCTTTTTGGTATTAGCAGTTCCCTGCATGGTTTGACGATCTGGTTTCTCGTGTGGAAACTGGAAGGCCAAGGTTCGGCCATGAGTGATGTGAGTTCAGAAAAATGATGAGAGGAAAAGGCGTAAATGAAGGAAGGCGCCCTAGACCTGATTAAGCCGTGAGCGGCTGTAATCTTAAATGGTCGTATGTCTCGCGTGGACATAGACCAAGGCTATGTGTCCTGCAGGAACATAGACCAGAGAGGCTAGGAAGTAAGGCAGTGGGGAAGACCCACAACGGTACTTGAGACTTAATTGTCTATTTACCGGGCGGGGATACTGTTAATACTAAACTGCAAAAGCGTTGTGTGATCTCGGCCTTGTCACATGTGTATAAGTCACATGGAGCTGTACCGACTTGAAAGCCGAGTGAACCAGTGGATTTAAAAAGAGGTACACCTTTGCAAAGTGTAAAAGAAGTATCAGATACTCTGTACTCCCAGGTTCAGGAGTCTTTTCGTAGTGGATGATATCCACGGGTTATAGCACAAGTAATGATTTGGAATGTTTTCATAATACGGTTGATAAAAGTGATGACTCATGGGAGACCATCACACATAACGATTTCCAAAGTATAACTTAAGATTTACAAAACCCCGTTGCTGAAAACAAAACCCTCATTTGAGAGATCAAAGAATTGAAATCTATACTATTTATAATTATAAGTCTTAAACCCTTTTCTTGATCACTCCTCATCTATATACCTACTTTTTTGTAAGGAGACTTGCTGAGCATTGTGTAAAAACATGCTCACCCTTGCCTTTGCAAACAAATTCAGAAGAAGACTTGGAGAATTCCGATTCCCCTGGCCTTGAGCACCAAGAAGAGGAAAGAGTCTTCCCAGACGATTTGAGCTTCTAGGAGGGTCATGAGCCAAGTTGAGTCCGATGTGGAGGAAGCCCTTCCAGAGCCGCTGCAGAAGGAAGTGAAGACCCTTGTGGTTGCTTTTTGTGTTGTTTTTCTGTGTTCGGTACTTCCATACTGATTCTTGATTTTGAAAAACTCTCTACTTTTTGTATCAACTTTAATTAGTGCCACCCTTGGCATTATGATATTGTAGTAGTGGTCCTTGTGACCTTGTACTTGCTTTATCTACCAGCTTTATTATTGGAAGTGAATCCTGTTGTTGTGAGCTTGTGTTGTACCTTTCTGTGCGCAATCTACCTGGGCGGTTGCCAAGGTGACCCTCAAATGGGGGTCTCACACACTTGATGCGCACGGTGGCCCGATCTTCCGACAGGTAGAGGTAAGTCGATTGGTGGAGACTCGACGTTGACGATCCGGCTTCCGATCAGAACCGATCCGAACCCAGCAATCGCTACACCACGGCTCCGTTGGTTATCAACCATGCACAAACACGATTGACCTCGCCAAGAAGGCTTATCCCTGCATGCGAATCGAGAACACAAGCAAGAGCGAGAAAGAAGCAATCTGAAATATTGCAAATATAAATTGAATCTCACGAGTTGGGGTTCCACAAACCGATACACGGCGAAACTGTTCTTTGACAGATTAATCTAAGCAAAACCCAAACCAAAGCCTAGCGGCGGCTACTGAATATAAGGGCTAAGGGACGTCCTAGAAACCCTAGACGTGTCCGTGATGGACTCCAACACGATACATGGGCCAACGGCCCAAATTGGTGACGCAGCACCCTGGGACAGATTCTGTCCACCAACTTGCAACGCGAATTCCCGTCGACTCAGCAGTCCAATTGACCTGAAACCGGTGCCATTGGAAAGGTTATCTCCTTAGCTTTCGATACATATGTGGATCATTGAAATCGGAGTCCGTTTGTGGCCTGGGCGACGATTTTAGTGAACACTGCTCCTGGTGGCCGAGGTAGTCGACTCCGAGATGAATTGGGACTCCGACTCCGAGATGAATTGGGACTCCAACTTGACTTGGACGCCCTCCTGGCCTCCCTCCTGGCCCTTGCTGGTTCCCAAGGCCTTCATGATCCTCTCCAAAGTTCCTAAGTACAATATAATCAATAATATCATTAGGTAGCATACTATCCTCACAAGTATATACACGGGCACTTAGGAACGAGCTCACCTGTTGATTCAATTGCCGTGCTCGTGCTCTTGTGATGGGTCCTTGCATCACAACTGGAGGAGTCTTGGGCGTATGCATAGGAGTGATGTCCTCATCAATCTCAACCTCTATAAGCTGGGTAATATAGATACTGGAGGAGTTAATTGTGACTGCAACTTTCTGTTTTTGATGAATGAACTTGTATTCGGTCACAGCTCTATTCTCATTCTGGATGTTGTTTGTAAATTGAGTTGGTGTTGTGCTTCTGATTTAGCTGGTATAGTTCTATGTGAATTGCTTGAATGCTGTGATTATGCTTTCTGATTGCATTGAACTGAGATGCTGAGTTCAGTGGCTTGACAGTCGTGGTTGAAAGGAGTCAGGGAGCAGTCTCTGTTATTCCTCTACACGTTCACTCGTTGATACCGTCGATAAGCGTATTCGTTTAGTTGTTTTCGCCTCCTCTCACGAGATCACTGAACATTTACGGCATTATCGCTTGTACTCACGATGACGTGTACAGATTTAACACTGACTCGACTATTGCTCGATGACCATCTCTCTTTCATTTCTTCCGACATCTCTCTTTTCTTTCGTCTCATTTATTTTCAATTGCCATTGATTTAGTTTAGCTTTACACTATTTGTCTTCTCTAGTCCCTGTGGAAAGAACGACTAGAATACTCGCCTTACTGCATCGTCCTCGTTCTATTGCGAGACGGTCTAGACTGGTATCAACTTGGAACATAGATCAACTACGCAAGTTCTACATGTAAGTCTCCCATTTCTTTTATCCTTTTCAATTAGCATGATTTGTTAAAAAAGTTATGTGTATTTTTCTTCGAATTATGTTATGGTTTCTTTTTTCTCTTGCCACACCCATATCGAGCTACACTCGGGGGCTGGTCGCCGATGACCACCCTATTATGATAACTAGGTTTGGTATGTCTTATCTAGATGCGACCATGAGATCGGCCCGTAAATGGGACTTACTAGCATGTTTCTGATCTTTCGAGTGGCTGCCTATTCGTAATAAGATTTGGTATTGTATTAAGATCAGTATTGGTGTGACCAGATTATCGTATCTAAGTTGAGCCATTTCTTTATAAACTGTTTCTAAATGTGTAAGAAACTCACTAGATATTTCTGATCGTCAAAAACCCATATTTTTCCTGAGATTATAACACTAAGTCTCCAGTATTTATAATCTCAGGCGGGGGCTATGAGAATATGGCCATAATATAAAATGAAATCAAGTACACCTTTACAAAAAACCTAAGGCATGCATTTGCATAGTATAAGTATATGTTTACAGGTACAATTAAAATAAATTACAATAAGCCCAATCCTTTCATAAGACCTTCAACCAGAGGTTTGACTTCTTCTGAAATTGCTTCAAACTGATCATCACTTTTGATTTCAGCATCTCCCACCACTGGATTCAAATCCAAATCTAGACCGTGGTGAAGTCTTAACTTGCAGAGAAGGGCGGAGACTATAAATTTGACATCGGTCTTCATTGCCTCTTCTTGTCGTTTTGTATCTCCAGGGAGATACTCGAGTAGTGATTCAGCCTGGGCCGCGACCAGTTTACATGAATCACTGAGGCTTAAGTTGTCCTTTTGAGGTTTGACTATATCTGCCTTCAGCAAACTTGCAACTGTCTTCAATTTTTCAAAGACTCCAGATTGAACGTTGCTGCAGGATGAGATAGTCGCCTTTAAGGTCTTGTTCTCCTTGCGAACAGCATCAATCTTGGAACTTTGAAGCTTAATGGTCGCATGAAGGTCAACCTTTTCTTTTGAAAGGGAGCTTATTTGTTCCTCTTGTGCTACATGGTTGAATTAGTCAATTCTATAACCATTCATGTAAAGAAATAGTTCCACTTGATCAGAAGAAAGACTTACAGGAAAGTTTAAAAGCCATGGCTTTTTACTGGTTTCCCCAATCAGCCATGCTCTTTGTCAAGGAGGCATTTTCCCTATGACAACGAAGGTGGTTACTTAGATGAAGTTCAAGGCAAGGATAAATAAACTACAAATATTTACTGTTGTAGCCGGCTGATCTCCCGTTGTGCGGCATCAATATGCATTGCTAGAGCTTTTGATTTGGTCTCCACTCGGGTCAGGTCCTGAGATACAATAAAACCTGTTGTTTGAACTTGAACGTTCCTAAGATTGTCAAACTCATAGAGGGTAAAGAAATGTTTACTTACCTCTATAAAGTCCTTAAAATAAGCATCCTTGGGTTCACTCAGAGTTTGAACCTCGAGATTGGGTTTTTCCTTAACAACAGGAGCAACAAATGTTTGTTCTTGCTGGCTCACTCCTGAGGTTAAAGCTGTGGTTTCCTTCCCAGCGGATTGGAGGTCCGTAATTATTTCCTCCACAATGGCCTGAGAGGACTCCTCAGGCATTGTGTTTGTCCCTATGTCTCCCTCGACCCCTAAGGCAGGAGTTGTGCCGGTTTTTGAGGAGGTTGGTGGGGTGCTAGACACAGAAGTTCTGGGAAAAATCATAACTTGTAACTCCCTCGTGCTCAGGCAAAATGCGAGGTAACAAGATATGATGTCCATACTTGAGTCAAAACCCCAATGCAGATTTGGATCTTGACGATGCGCTCTGGGGAGAAAGAAGCCCACTGGGTGCCCCTGTTGAAGTGTCATCAACATTTGTCCTTGTTTTCCTTTTCTTGAACAGGACAGTGTCTTCTTCTCCCTGCATGTTCACAATGTGATTGGTACATGCGGGGAAGTGAAAATTAAAAGATTGTGATGTCCTTACCACAGTCGTCCCTTCGTTAATCGAAGGAGGGGTTACTAGCTCTGAGGCTGCGCAGGACTCAGGATTGGAGGTCTCCACTATGACCGCAAGATCTTCTGCGATCACGGGATCCTTTGCCGCTGTTTCCACCTCCGCCATGGAGGACAAGACTTCTGCAATGGTAGGAGAAGCTATCCTCTCTGGGATGCTAATCTCCAAAGGGTTTGCTACCTTCCTCTTGCGATGGATGAGAGGAACGTCGTCTTCCTCATCCTCTCTCCCCTCACCCTGTATGACTAATAAGTGACTCCTATCCGTACTTAGTACAACATGGGAAATCGAAAAACTTACCGCAGTTTTCTTGGTGGTTGTTTTCTTATTTGTCGGAGAGGCTACCCCCATGGTCATCTTTGATTTGTCAGGGGCCGGCTCCTTCATCTTCTTCTTTGAAGAGGTTCTCTTTGCCCTCTTCACCGCTGACCCCCCAGAAGGTCCAACGTCATCACCAGGACGTTATGTCTCAGCGGTTCACCTCTTTAGCAGCTGCATCATGTCAAAAAACTTGACTTGATGATCCAAAATCAACAGGCGATCTCAAATGAGTTCCATAGAAAAGATCATACCTTTTGATGTTCTTGTTTCAGATCGTCGCTGCCATGTATTAAGCTCTGAGGATGGGTGATCCTTGAGCTCCTTCTATTGCGGCATTACAAGACCGCAGAAGGCTATTAATCCATTTTTCGATCTCGGACAACGATAAAACTGCATCACAAAAGGGCAAATTACTTGGTACGATATTTTTCATCGATAAAAATGCACATTTTGTAGGCCAGAGGACATACCTATATTATAGTCCAGGGTATTATCTGCCATGGATTCTATTTCCCAAGCAGGGTGTTCCCTCTTCTGCAGAGGGCTCACCTTATTCTTCACAAAGTCACGGATGATATCTCGCACTGTTACTCCCTATTGGACTAGGTGAAGAATTGCGTGGGCCTGCTTTTTTAGTTCTTGATTCAGAGCAGGAACAGTGTCCATTTTGTTGCTCTTCTCTGGTCGATTGTTCTCAAACCAGAGGCTACTCTCCGACGGAGGGGTGCAGTAGAACCATTTGTAGTGCCACCCGTGCACCGAATCTCGTAGAGGAAGGAAAGGATACTCTTTTTTCTCCCTTATGCGGAAGTAGATGCAACCCGCGGCATTGGCACTCTTTGACCATGCCGAGAAGTAGAAGCGTCAGAAGAGATCGACGCTGGAAATCACTCCGACGAAAGCCTCGCACAAGTGCTGGAAGATCTTCAGGATCAAAATGGCGTTTGGATGAAGATTCACCAGTTCCAGTCTGTAATGTGCAAGGATCTCTTGGAGGAAATTTGCTCTCCGGGAGTCGGAACCCAAATCGCAAGAACTCTTCAAAGATTAATAGTTCGTTCTCATGAACGATTGGGGTTTCTTTGTTCTTCTCCGCCTGCCACCAATTGATTAGCAGCCGCGAGGGAAGGATTTCTTCTCTCTCTCGTGCCATCAGGTTCTCCTCATTGTGATGAATGGATTGGCTCCAGGACGCCATTGGTGGTGAGGTCAGTGAAAAGGCAATGGCTTTGTTGGAGGCGATGAGAGTGAGGTACGCAAGGAGGGTTTTTTGCGGCGAGAATGGCCAAGGCAAAAGAGGGTTTTGGTTCTAAAGCTTCTCAGACACGCCACTTCTTCCTTTTATATGCCCGAGACGACTCCTCGCCAGGTGCATTATTTTAATAATTTCCCATAACAGGTGTTTTTCCTGTTGAACCCGTTATCATATCATTTACCCTGTTATGAATCTGAAGCAAAATGTATCTGTTCCAAAATAATAAAGATCATTTTATTTCACATTCGAGGGCTATGGTACAAATAATTATATGAGAAATAAGAAATATTTCTTGGGAAATTAATATCTTTAGTACTATCACAATCTCAAAAGAAAAATGGCAATGCTTTTTTGATTACAGTACCATGCATGATCGCAGTGTAATTCTGCGGTCTTGGTATTGTTTGTGACCTCAGTGCTAAGTGTGGTCTCAAGCCTGTTCTATGATCGCAAAGGTTTTTGTGGCCTCAATGCTATCTTAAGACCAAAGTCCAAAATTGGTTTCAGACAGAATACACATTACCTATGTATGTTTTGATCGCAGAAGTATTTTCCTGTTATCATTTTTCATACAAAGGATACCAGTGGATGATTATAAATAATCGTTCAATGAGTCTAGCATGTAAAGAAAAGAAATTCTTTATTTCTTGCAGTCTTTACATACAAAAGGGATACAGGCGACCAAAGCGTCGACCTGATCCGAAAGTAATTTACAAAGTTCTCCTAAGTATATAGCGACATCAGTGGGATCAACACTAGCCGCCTCAAGGGAACTAGTGACGTCTCTAAGCCTATTGACGTCATCTCTTATTAAAGGAGTACAACTATTCCTTGTTGTGTCCAAAAGTTCTCGTTGCTCTCAGGCATGATTTCTTTCTAACCGAAGCCTATGCGCCTCTTCGCGAGCTCCATCATAGCATTCTTCTAGGTGCAGAATGGCCGATGACATCTCCTCAGATTGCTTCTTCAGAGCCCTTTTTTCTTCTTGGAGAGTTCTGACCAAGTCAGATTTCTCCCTTAGAAGAGCTTGGATCTCAGCAAGCTGATCGCTGGGGGCTCCAGGAGCCCTTACTTCCTGTACACACATGGGTTAGTTTTGGAAAAAAAAAACATGACCAATAGAGAAGATGAAGGTGATTACCTGAGAAGCAGAGGAGAAAGCCAAGCTTTGGAGGGGATTTGGATGTGGAAATGTGGGACTTTTTCCAAAAAGTTGATCACCCAACAAAAGCTGAGGATCACTTGGTCACGGGGGTGTGAGACTTCCTCTTAAAGCGGGATGGTTGGAAGGATTGTTGTGGATCTCCAAAGGTGGAGATGAAGATGCAACTGGATGGGTTGCAAGGGGCAATGTGGCAACACAGGTATCAGCACCTTTAGAATCTTTGATGCAGCTCCACTGGAGGATCCTTCATCATTTCTGGATCTCTTCTTTAGAGGCATCAGCTCCTCAAGTACCTACATATTCCAGAATGCATTGCTTTGGAAACTATCAAGAAGAGATCAATATAATAGCTTTTTTGAAGAGAACTACCTTTTGAAGGTCTTGATCAATCTTTGCTCTTGACTCTGCCTCTTCCTCATCACTCTCAACAATCATCTTGGAGTCTCGGTTCACCATTAAGATGAGAATTAGAGAAAGGAAAGAAGTCAGGAAGTGAAGACAAGTTCTAAAAGACATAACCAAAAGGAAAGCTAGTGAGTTTACAACTGAAAGGCTTCGCTATTTATAGAGCTCAGAGGCAATGGTTTGCATTCGAGGGCGCCTTGAGTCCTTAAAATGTACTTACAGCTTTTTTCCTTGGTTAAGTGGGTTCATAAATTCATGATTACCTTTCAAGAAAAACCCAAAGGTTTTCTTGGGATATAAACCGCCACACGGCGGAACAGTGCCAACTGAGGAAGTTGAAACGTCTGGTTACATAATTCGATGCAAACTAAATTTGAAGTAAATAAGTCTTTTCATTTCTTCAAATTTGGGGGCTAGCTAACGAGGATTATCACCCGAGCTAGTTTAATTAACACATGTCAGGTTCAAGTCAGGATCGAATGAGATATGTGTCTTTGTATCTTAGCAGCCGCTATGGTCGCAGATGGACACAGAATTAGTTTGTGATCGCAGCCTTTGCGCGATCATGAGACTGGAGGCAGTGCATAGTTAGGGGGTCGCTGACTATGCGCGACCAAGGTAGCTTGGAGGTGTTCAAGCCTTTACTGGACACGTTCCTAGGCACAAAGCAACTTCTCCCACATGTGAGGACAACAGCCGTGAGGTTAACATGTGCGATTATCCATGATTGCACGTGCTTAACCGACGAAGAGAAGAAGTGCGGTTATATAAAATGCACCATAGCAACCGTCCAAAACTTCTTCACGTTGGCATCCTTTCATTCAATATAAAAAGATGGCTAAATGCACAATGAAGGAGAGGAGACGTCAAGAGACAACAAGTCATCCACGTTTTAAGACTTAGAGATAGTTAGTTAGACAGAAGTATAAGGAGAGATCATCACTTGTGATAATCTCTTCTCCCTGTAAACTATTTTCTCATACATAGTGAAATCACAACAGGTCGTAGGGCTGTTACTCCCACCATCGAGAGCCCGACCTGGATAAATCTTTGCGTCCTCATTTACATTGCTTATCCTAACTTACCTTAGGGCACATTGAAAGGTCTCACATACAACTCACAAATCTGCGTAAGATCGACAGGGGACCCCGATTCTAAATCGTCGACAACAAGAGAAAGGTAAAAAAAGTTCCATTCAAATTTACTAAGCTTCCCTCTGGAGGTCACACTCGGGACTGCCGGGAAAAATCGGCTAACCTGCAAGGAAACAAAAAATGGTGTCCACTGCACAATCCTTCCGGACACAACCTCAAGAATTGCCGCCCCTAGTTAAAGAGCCTGGACGATTTCTATCAAGGAATTGGACCCATGCCTACCATACCAGAAAACGGACAATCTCGAGGTACAAAAGACGCCGATGGAGATGAGGTAATGCCATACCAGGTACCTAGTAATCATGCTAATGTTATTTTTGGTGGTTCTTCATCTGATTATTCTAAGCATCAATTTAAACTTGTTCCTTGAGAAGTGAATAGCGTTGAAGCTCCATTAGGAGAGCCTCAATTCCCCGGTTGATTGGAAACCTCTCTAATATTCAATAGGGAAGATTGTCCCAAAGGAATGTCCAACCCTCGATGACTCCCTTTGGTGATTACCTCCATTATTAGCAATGCTAAAGTGGGGCGCGTACTGGTTGATGGCAGGAGCTCGCTCGACCTCTTGTTCGCCAAGGCTCTTAACGAGATGCAGATACCTCGTTCCAAGATTAAACCGGTGGCCCACCCATTTTTTGGGATTATACCTGCCTCCACGATGATGCCCATTGGGCAAATAGTGTTACCCGTAACACTCGGAGAGCTAGAAAACTTTCGAACAGAATTAATTACTCTTGATGTGATTGATTTTGATTCAGCTTACAGTACCATCTTTGGTAGGCCATCACTCACCAAGTTCATGGCAGAAACACACTACGCCTATGAGTGCATCAAGCTACCAGGCCCAAAAGGTGTCATCACAATTAGAGGCAATCAACATACGGCTCTAACCTGTGATCGCATTTCTTTGGAGTTGGTCGACTAGTTACCCCTACGGGATGTCAAGCTGGCGAGCAAAAAACCTGATGCGGTCAAAACAACTCCCCGACCAGACGAGAAGCTAAAGCAAGTTCCTCTGTTCCCAGATGACCTGACCAAGACTGTTCGGATCGGATCATCGTTGGATGCTAAATAGGAACTCGCACTCATTACTTTCCTCTGAGCTAACGCAGATTTGTTTGCATGGAAACCATCTGACATGCCCGGAGTCCCAAGCAAAGTGATCGAGCATAGGCTAGCAATTCGGCTTGGGCAGCGACCAGTAAAGCAAAAGCTCCAACGCTTTACCCCTGATCGACAAGAAGCCATCCGTGCGGAGTTGTCTAAACTCCAGGACACTGGTTTCATTCGCGAGGTTAACCATCCCGAATGGCTCGCAAACCCAATCATAGTCCTCAAGTCCAATGGTAAGTGGCGCATGTCCGTCGATTACACTAGTCTCAAAAATGCCTGCTCAAATGACAACTTTCCCTTTCCCCACGTCGATCAGTTGGTCAATTTCACAGCGGGTTGCGAACTGATGAGCTTCCTGGATGCTTACTCAGGCCACCATCAAATTAGCATGGTAGAAATAGATGAAGAGAAAACTGCCTTCATCACACCCTTTAGCACCTATTGCTACATCAGAATACCATTTGGGCCCAAGACCATTGGTTCCACGTACCAGCGCTTAATGCAAAAGACCTTTCTATCCCAATTAAGGCATAATTTAAAAGCTTATGTAGATGATCTAGTTATAAAAAGCTTACAAAGCTCTAATCATGTAAATGATCTCACTGAGACTTTCTGTAATATGAATAAACACAGAATCAAATTGAATCCCGAAAAGTGTTCTTTTAGAGTTTCTTTTGGCAAACATTTAGGTTTTCTTGTCTGTTCATGAGGCATCGAAGTTAATCCTGACAAAATATGGGCCATTGAGAAAATGTGATCTCCTTTCTCAATGAAGGACGTCTAGAGCCTGACTGGTCGAATGGTGGCCCTAATCTGTTTCATATCGCGGTTAGGCGAACATAGCTTGCCTTTCTTTAAGGTACTATGTAAGCACAATGGTTTCCAATGATCGAATGAAGCTGAAAAAGCCTTCCAGGAAGTCAAAAAGTACTTATTCAGTGCTCCAGTGATGGTCTCCCCAAACACAGGAGAACCATTACTCATTTACCTAGCCGCAACCCCCTGCACGGTCAATGCAGTACTGGTCGCGGAACGGGATGGCGTGCAACGACCAGTCTATTACATTAGCGAAGTGCTCAATGGACCAAAGGAGCATTACTCCGAGGTCTAAAAACTACTTTATGCTCTCTTAATAGCTTCCCGAAAGCTGTAACATTACTTTCAAGCGCACAAGATCTCCGTGCCATCATCTTTTCCCTTAGGGGACATACTCCATAATTCGGAAGCAACTGGTTGAGTCGCGAAATGGGCAGTTGAATTGGGAGCGTTCATCCTCCACTTCATTGCTCGCGTGGCGATCAAATCTCAAATTCTTGCTGATTTTGTGGTCGAATGGACTAATCCCAACCGACTTCCACAAGAACCGACAAATTTGTCTACAAATGACCTTTGGACAATGTACTTTGATGGTTCTCACGGTTTTTCGAACTCAAGGGCTGGAGTGGTCTTAATCATGCCTCAGGACGACCAACTCCAGTACGTCATACAACTTCACTTTGTTGCGACTAACAACGCAGCAAAGTATGAAGGTCTTCTCGCTGGGCTTCGAGCAGCCAAATCCCTTGGAGTCCATCGGCTAGTGGTGAGGGGAGACTCACAACTAGTCGTAAACTAGGTAAACAAGGAGTACAATACCTCCGACGAGACAATGGCTCATTACCTGGGTGAGATGAGGAAATTGGAAAAATACTTCAGGAATTTTGAAGTCCAATTCATGCCGAGAAGAGACAATACTCTCGTCGACCAGTTATTAAAACTTGGGTCCTCACGTGCATCTGTTCGGCAGGAGTGTTCATCGAACACTTAAATTATCCCTCGATCACCGAGACGATCGAGGCGATGACTAAAGTCACCGCCCTCCAGCAAGAAGCAGATTAGATCCATCCATTGAGGATCTATCTTGCACATGGGACCTTGCCTAAGGATGAAACCAACGCTGATCGGTTAGTTAGAAAAGCACGCATGTACAAACTGGTTGACGGTACCTTGTACAAAAAGAGTACACAAGGCGTACTCATGCGCTACATACCTCAGCAAGAAGGTAAATCCCTTCTGAGAGAAATACACAAGGGCATGGGCGGTGCACATGCCTCCTACCACATGCTAGTCGAAAAAGCTTTTTAACAAGGGTATTACTGGCCTACGGCACTGAATGATGCCAGGCACCTGGTCAAGACATGCCCACAGTGTCAATTTCATGCTCGCAAACTCATCAACCGGCATATGCATTACAAACTATCCCGTTAACTTGGCCATTCGCTGTATGGGGGATAGACATTCTGGGACAAATGCCCCAAGCCATCAATGGATACAAGTTCTTGTTTGTAGCCATTGACACATTCACCAAATGAATCAAGGTTGAACCTGTCCAAACCATTACCGCTGCTGCGGTACAAAATTTCTTTCACAAGAACATTGTCATATGATTTGGTGCCCCAAGTCACCTCATTACAGACAATGGTTCCCAGTTCGTCAGCGGTCTTTTCCTCAACTATTGCGACGACATTGGTACTAAAGTTTGTTTCATCTCTGTTGCCCATCCACAAAGCAACGGGGCAGTTGAACATGCCAATGGACAAATCATTCAAGGGGTCAAGAAATGTGTGTTCGACCGCCTTAAAATACGCTCAGGGGCTTGGGTAGATGAACTCTATTCCATTTTATGCGCATTTTGTACCACACCCAGTAGAGCCACAGGCGACACGCCTTTCCAACTGATTTTTTGTGCCGAAGCCATGCTGTCAAGTGAAATACAACTAGGCCCCCCTTGTGTGACAAACATTGATATTATAAATTAAACTGAAGCACGCGACGACAAACTCGCCCTCTTAGACGAAAAGCACAATCAAGCATTGTTTCAGTCCGCAACATATTTACAAGCCTTGTGTACATATCACAGCAAAAGGGTAAGACCACGTAGCCTTCATGTGGGTGACTTAGTTTTGAGAAAGATCCAAAATCAGTCTAATCGCAACAAATTATCCCCAATATGGGAAGGTCCTTATACCGTGGTTTTAATGCCATGACCCGGATCAGCTAGATTAGCTATGGAGGATGGTAGAGTTCTATCCAACACCTGAAACATCGACCAATTATGCAAGTTCTACGCATAAGTACCCTTACCCTTTTTTCTTTTCAATACCTTTTTCCATTGTCATTTTTATTATGGTGAATATCCATTCTACTTCCAACGGACCACGCTTGGGGGCTGATTGCACTAGGCACTACACTACGAAGAATAAGAGGATTCGCTAGCCGATCTCATGGTCTCATCTAGATAAGACATTTCTTTGTAAGCCGTTTCTCAACGCTTTAGAAACTTACTGGCATGTCTTGATCATTTGAGTGGCTGTCAGTTAGTAATAACCTTATGACTTCACAATAACGTGCTCTCCAATCAATTAGTTCGTCACTCATCTCTGGGTTTGTCCTTACTCCAATCTACGACCAACATTCTATGTCTCTAGTATGATCGGTCACATGAGGGGGCTAGGGGAATATTAACTACAACATTTACTTTTAAGGTCAAGCATTTTCCTTAGTTTTTTGTTACTCATACTAATCATGTGTATTTGCAAGGTACAATAACTAAAGAAAAGTTATCTCATTGTCAAAATGTACGATAAGAGATAGTATATCAAGGAAGGCCCAGGTCATGCAACAACTTGTCTACAAGAACATTGACCTCGGCCCTGATCGCGTCCAGCTAATCCTCGCTGTCGAAAGCTACTCTTTCCACCATTGGCCTTAGGTCCAAACCTAGGCCATGGTGATGTCTAAGTTTGGAGAGTAAAGTAGAGGCCACATCATTGACATCAGTACTCAGTGTTTCCCTGCGCCTCTTCACAAACTCTGGGTAGTTTGCAACAAGCGAGTCGGACAGGGCCGCGACCAGGTTGCAAGACTCGACCAGTGACAAATCATCCCCCGTTGGATTGACAATTTTCGTGACAAACGAATCTACAACTTCCTTCAGCCTAGCCAAAGTATTTTTCTCAGTGAGGCGGCAGTTTTCTAGATCGTTTCCAGATTCTCCTTCTCACTAAGAACTTTCTCTATTCTTTCTTTGGCCTTGTCCCTAGCTGACCAAAGTTGGTTAATGATAATGTGAAGCTTCTCCAGGTCTTTTCCACGCCTGATAAACTTCTCCTCCAGTTCATCATTCTCCTTGATTAGTTTGCGACTTATTTCTCTTTGACCTGCTTAAAGAAAGAACAAAATTCAAGATCAAGTGTCCATAAAATTGACTCAGCAACAACAATTTCCACTGAGAAGAACTTTCAGTCGACATCAGCTTGCAATTTATTGCACGCCGATGTGAGACTATCTTTTTCCCCTTGGAGAGCATCATATAATTGTGTCTTTTCCTCCAAGGACGCGAGGGCACCTGAGAGTTCTTCATCCTTCTCCCTTGGAGCCTCAGCCACCACAACCCCTTCATTGTTGCGCATGGTGGCAATCTCTTCCAGTAAAGCAAAGTTTTCCCTGCAACAGACAAGAGATTAATGTTCTAATCCATACAAGGATTAAAGGTAAAGAAAGAGACTCACTACTTTACAAGGTCGCACTCTGCTTGGACGACCTTGAAATGCTCTATCAGCACACCGACCATGGTCACGCTGTGAGAAGAATTCTGCAAACAAAAATTCAGTAAACCTTATGCAAAACTCAAACGCATATTGAAAAACCAAAGGTAAGAAATTCCCTTACCTCCAAAAGATCCTTTAAAAATTTCCCCGATCCAACTCCTTGGCTCAGATAAGGCGCATCACCGTACACCGGCTCGGAGCTTTGAACTTCAGTGATTATCTCCGGCGCGGGGCAGTGTGTGGCCTCATCAACCAGCGGCATGACAAGCGCATCAATGTCCGCGGTCACGGTCGCCATTGTGACCACAGCTCCTTCATCATCAACGGGTGAGATACATAGCATATCCACAACCACCTCGTCAACGACGTTGAGCAATGGTACAACATCAATAGCCAAAGGGGGACTCTGTTGTGGCCGCTAGTTCTACTGTGGCACCACTCATGGCAGGCACATCTGCCATGATCGTTTCTTCTCCCTTGACTATGGCGGTCTCTGGTTCACTCGCCAAGGTAGCTGCGGCCACGGTCGAGGGAGTCCTGTCCATTTCAAACGCAATTGGTAAAACTGCTCCTAACTACGCGTTGCGACTTATGTAGAGAGTAACCATTCACCTGATGCCAAGCCCCAGAAGATTTCAGAAGCTTGACCCCCCGCTTTGGGGAGACAGCAGTGAGGACAGTGCTTTTAGTGCGGATTTCCTAAGCGGCTCCACTCACCTTCTCCTTCGAAGGATTAGGGGAGTCTCTTCGTCCTCCTCCTCTCTTCCTTCCCCCTATACAGGCAAAATATAACTCCCCATCCTTCTTTTTGGGGTGTAAGAGGAAGAAATATTTACCGCGGCCGTCTTTACACCAGTCGCAGTCTCCTTGGACAAAGCCACCCCAGCAGTCAGTACTTTTTACTTTGCTGAGAGCTGGAGCCTTGGGCTGTTTGGGCTTCGGGGTCCTCTTCGCTTTCTTGGAGAAATTGCCGAAGGACCTTCATCGCCTAGGGACCTCTTCATCCCCACCATTTGGCCCTTGGCCAACTACACAAAACAAGATGTTTATTGGTTGAACTTACACCAGCTGCACGACTTGTCCCAGTTTGTTGAACAAAGCGTACCTTTTGATGCGCCTATAACACATCATCGGCGCTCCCGACAAGGCTCTCCGGCCTTGCCACCCTTGGGTCGTCTTCCTTAACTGGGTTAAAAGCCTTTAACAGATAACTGGCTATAACCGCGACATTGGAAAAGGAGAACTCTAGACAACATTCCATGTTCACCAATACATCCAAAACAAAAAAAATATACAAAGGGCCATACTAAGGATCGGCCTTAGCCCTAACTGCATCTAAAATGAAGTCAATTTGGCTTGCAGCTAGGATGCAGGATTCCTCCAGCGACAAGTTATCCTTCTTAGGGTCAACCACGTACGCTTCAAGGAGCCTCGCGACCTCCCTCAGTCTTGCGAGGGTATCCTTCATGGTGGGACCACAGCCAGCAATGGTTACATCTGCGGCGTGCTTCTCCTCACGCACAAGCTGCTCTCTTTGTCGAGAAAGCCTTGCGGTCTCCTTGGCCCGGTCAAAACTTTCCTTCAAACGCTTAACGTGCTTGAAGAAGTCATCCAAGTCGAGCCCCCGCCGAGCATACTTCTCCCCAAGGAGTTTGTGCTCCTCCTGGAGGGCCCCCAGCTCTACCTTCACCTTGTCCAGCTCTTCCCGAGATTCACGGCTCTGCCCAGAACAATCAAACTTACTCCGAGGTAAGAAGCAATTAACTAGGACGAGCCCAAGGGCCAAGAGTCAAGAGTTCTTACCAAGGAGGACAAGGGCGAAGTAGCAGCAACAGGGCCAAAGGCTTTCTCATCCTCCATCGAGAAAGGAGAATGAGGCGAAACTTGCCTGGCCATGGGCTGCACCAGAGCCACCTTTCCAGGGGATGCTCGGGATAAAGTCTGGTATGCAGCAAGCTCATCAAGCTACACCGGACTCTTCGATGAAGATCCCCTAGACGATCCAAGATCATCACCACCACGTTTCCTAGAGATAGTCGAGTTGTCAAGCGGCTGCATAAAGCAAGAAGCCTTAGAGAAAACCGCATCTCAAGAAAAAGCTTGCGCCAATCTACCAAGAGAGGATTACCTCTTGAGATGAAGGTGCAACGCTGGTTCCTCTCGCTCCCAAAGCTCCAACATTCTCCCCTCCTACTTCTTCGTCAACCCGGTTTGGAGAGGCCATTGGCTTAGAAGGATTTGAGACTTAGAAGAAATTTGTGGAGAAGTTGAAGATTACATAGTAGGAGAACAGCTATTTATAGACCCGCTCAGGCAATGCTTCAACTTCCCGTCCTTGGGCACGATGTGGAAACCTCGAGATTCCCCCTAGTGCATGCAGCTCATTCCCTGAGATGTATCAAAGCTGTCACCGGTGTGACACAACGTGGGAATTCAAAACGATGAAACACTATTAAGAATTCGAAGCGACACACCATTAAAGTGGGCTTTTGTCACTTCAAATTCGGGGGCTACCTGACGAGGATTGTTAGTTGTTTTTAGGCCTCCATGGTCGCGATAGCGCCACATGGTCGCATATGACTATGGCCGCGAACCACCCTACAGTCGCCAAAGGCTAGAAGGAGGAACATTGGGTGATCCAAGGGCATTCTTGATATAACTCAAAAACTGTATTCATTTCACGCAAAATTAGGACATTCGTTATCTTTAAACTTATGTTTTATGCTGTATCCAAGGGCGGCGTGGTCACAGAGATAGTCCCTACGACCATCCTCTCCCGAAGATAGAGCTAACCTAAGCACCGTGGTCGCAGTACTACGCGATCACCCTTGAACATTACCTCATCATGATCCTTATGGTTATTCCCGAGATAATCATAAGTCTCTGACAAGGTAACCGTCGAAGGAGGTTAAGACAGTAAGGTGGTTCCACGGCGACTGAGTCAAGCCTGCCAAATCGCCACGTACCCATGATATATGGCAACTACCACACCCACGACCTCATAGCTAGTACTTCGGGGCAGTTAGGAGAGATCGTGAGGCGTGCCCCCAGGAGAACAACTGATGACCTCTTAGGAAAGTATAAGAAGGCCTTCAAGGGAAAGATTAGGAGACAGATGGAACGACGACAGAGAGAAGACTAGGCTTAGCAAAGATAGGATTAGCTAGCTACACATTGTAAACCACCTCTCTATAAACTCTTTTTTCCCACATAGTCAATTACACTGGATGTAGGGCTATTACCCAGCTTAAAGGGGGCCCGAACATGGATAATCCTTGCTCCCCGTGTCTTTAGATTCATTAATACCTTGAACGTCCTAAGAATCTGTCTGATTGGCCTCATACTTTCTAACTCCCTCTCTTGCATAAGATCGGTAGAGGAACCTAGAGTTCCAATCGTCGACACCAAGCTCTCAATGAAACCAATCATCTTAATTACATGAGGGCTAACTGCGCTTCCTTCTGCCAGTCTGTAGGCATGCAGTTTCTTGGTGGTTTCATATCTTTCCACCCTTGCCTGGTCTTCGAACAAGTTTCGAAGAGCCACACTCATGTCATAAGCATTGGCGTTCTCAAATTACTTTTGCAACTCAGAACCCATTGTTGCTAACATGAGGCAACTGACATCGAGATCATCATCAACATGCTTCTTGTAAGCATCTCATTGAGATTGTTGAGCGTTAGTCAAAGGTTCATTAGGAAATGGGGACTCTAGAACATAGTCCTTTTTTCTTGCTTGATGACAATTCTCAATTTATGGAACCAATCAATAAAATTTGTTCCATTCAGTTTTTCTTTATTAAGAATAGATTGCAAGGTAAAAGTGGATGAGGTGTTATCGGCCATTATCTACAACAAAAATGCAAAAAGATATCATATTTATGAACATTCTTCTATTAACAATTAATAAAAGAAACCTCCACCATATGTTTAAAAACACAGTCCCTAGAATGACATAGAGTGGGTCAAAATCCATATTTCTCTAAGTCCTAGTGAGCTTTGGCATCACTGCTAGAAACCTAGTTATTTAGGTAAGCAACTTTTGCTAATCATATCATATATGACACTTGTTTGTTGGGTGACATCAATATGCTCCGGCTCCCAACGCCATGCCCCAAGGCCCAAAACCGTTTTGACAGCCTTGTTAAATGAAACCAATTATATGCGTATAAGTGTCCAACACTTGTCCTATCTTACTAAGATAGTTAATAGCACATTGATTTGTCAAGCCTACCAAATAACGATCAAGATTTTGACAGTTGCAACAATTGAAAAGGGCATCAAAACAACTTAATTTTAGGGACTTTCCATTGTTCAGATTTTTTAAGCAACAATCAAGAACATCAAAATAATCATGACAGATAATCAAATCAATATATGAGATAGTATGGCCCTTTAATATGGTGATCTTCATCTCTATCTTCATATGACCAGTCCACCATGCTTAAAAAATCCTAGAGTGAGTTCTAGGCTACTACACTACTAGCTTGATTGAATTTACATGAGTGCCAATCATCGCACATGGCGGCACGCAGGCCGTTATACAAAAAGAGACGACCATATCAACCATGGTCGAAATAAACGATTCATAGATCGTGATAATTACATGATCACATGACATAAAGATGCATAAGGGCCATACTTCTCATACAAATTCCTGCAATAACAAGTTAGGTAAAGAATCCCATCCTGTCATGCGCCTTGGTGGCCTTAAATAGTAAAAGGGGTGACAGCGACCTTTGGTGGTCCCACTAGTCAGTTTGCGGGCAGGGGGTTTGAAATTTTTGACAATTTACAGTATGAACCAACATTTTTGTCCATAGAAAATCTCGTCGGATTGATCATATCAGCCCAATTTCTGAATGAATCTAATCAGTTGAGATTTCTATTAATCCCGTGGTGATATTTTTGAAGATATACCAAAGATTCGGGTCTCCGATCTTATCACTACCATGCTATCCTTTACACCACCTCCCACTGGCCCATGCAAAGATACATAGCAGCAATCGGATTAGATATGGACTTATGTAGAATTGATTACATCAATTGAACAAGTCCATGTCATGAGATATCATCTTCTACCATTTTGCTGAGAGTGATAGATCACATCTATCATAGGTTACGATGAGTTTCATCACATGAAACACCAATAGATCTAATTCTACTAATTCAGATCTAACATGTTATCATTAAATATGGATAGATCTAATCTACTAAACAGATTTAACATGTTATCAACAATTATTAATAGATCTAATCTACTAAACACATTCATATATCACATATATGTTAACAATCTAGATCTATGCTAAACAAGGAGGCTCTGATACCACTAAAAGAAAACAGGCTGTTACTCTAGCGATAATTTCAAAAATTTTAACCCGAAAACCCAAGAACCATACAAGCATAAAACTATAGATCAAAAGGTTTACCATTAGACGTGTGGATGCAACAACGCAGCAGTGGAAGAAGAGTTGATGTCGCAACCGGATCGTGACCAGTAGTGCAGCAGTACAGCTGCACCTCTACAGACATCCACACATCTGGGGAAGGAGCACCACGTGTTCGTGTGCTAGTACCAGCACACGCGGCTAGGGTTTTAGAGATCTATCTCGTGGATGGTGGTGGTAGCTAGAATAGATCAGATATTAGATATATTTTGCATGTCAACCTTGCCTCCTTTTATAAGGCCTTGCAAATAAGTACTACTCAAATATGAACCTGTCGACGATTCAGACTCGGGGTCCTTAGTCGAACTTATGCAGAATTTGTGAGTTGCAAGGCCTTTCAGGGTGTCCCTCCGAGAAGCGATGATGAGCAATGTCAGTTGGGGCACAGAGGGATTTATACAGGTTCGGGCCCTCGATGGCGGGAGTAATAGCCCTATGTCCTGTTGTGATTTCACTATGTATGGGAAAAGTTTACAAAGTTGTAGGAAAGATCATCACAGGCTAATATCTTTTCTGTGTGATTGTCTAAAACACGACTAAACTAGCCTATGAAAGCTTGTGGTTGATCTGTTGTCGATCCGTCATATTCCGATCCCCCAAATTGTACATTTGCTAACCCTTTTATACTGGTCGAAAGGGCGCCAATGCACAGTGGCTTGAAACGGTTGCTTGGGCGCAGTTTTGATAACCGCACTTAACTTCCACGTAGGCTTAACACGTGCAATCAAGGGATAACTGCACATGTTAACTCCCTGACAGTTGTCTTCATACATGGAAGGATCTTCGTGATTCTCAGGATATGCTTGTTGTAGAGCTTAAGCAACCTCGAGTTATCCAGGTAGAGAGTAGTCAATGACCTTCTGACCGCGCACTGTCTGCGGCCTCCTGACCGCGCACTACCTGCGATCTCATGATCGCGCCAAGCCTGCGACCATGTGTTCGCGCTTCTCAGGTCATCTGAGATCATAGCAGCGAACGTCCGGGCACTTGTCTAGTTTGAATCTGTCTTGAACCAGATGTGCATTACTCCGAACTAGCTTGGGTAACAATCCTCGTCAGCTAGCCATAATCCCAATGGTAAACCCATTACTAATAGGGGGGCTGTTTTGGATCCCATTTGAATTAATACTCCAATCCATTAAGTATGTCACCTTGTAAGTTTGTGTATATTTGATCGCGACCGGAAACAACTTCCCGAATCACAAGTCATAAGTGGTCCCTAGTAAGATATTATGACTACCTGCATGTACACGAAGATCACATCAGACAAACCTATACAACTTATGGATTATCTCTTTGCCTCATGATACCAGATTGAACTCAAGGTGAGAAACATGTCATACTTGAATAGCTCAGTCCTTTCTCGATTTTGTAATGGGCTAACATTTATCCATAGTTGACTCTCAACTATATTCGGCACGGCCATGCACTTTAATTCTTAGTCCAATTACATCAAGGGGCCCAGAGATATCTCTCTCAAGATATGAGAGGGGCAAATTTCATCTCGACCATTCATTTCCAACCACATGGTTCATAACATATCTATATGTCACCTTTATGACTAATCGGTTAAAAGCAACGGTTGACGACACCAAGGTATGCTATTACACATGTATGAAACCATGATGATCTCAGGTCTAAAGATAAACCAAAAATAACTATTAGAAACAAACTGATGACACATAAAATCTCAATAGTGTTTCAAGTTGAGTCAATCCGACCAACATGTTCTTCAACATGTGTCCACGACATTGACTTGATATCTCATATCTATGGTCCATGAAACTTGACTATCAATCAATGATCGTGCTGACTTATCTTACATTATTATTCCATGTAATGCCAAAATTCATGGATGTTTAGAATAAGTATCACTGATAAAGCCGTAAATAAATTGAGACAATTCATATATCATTATAAAGAGTTCCACGAACAAGTCACATACTTGTTGATTGATAGAAGTGATACTTTATTCAAGGAATACAATCATAAACATGACATGATACAATCATCTCCATGATTGCCTCTAGGGTATATCTCTATCAGGGTCATCCTTTCGTCTTGGATCATTGGTCGACGGAGGTTCGCGGTCAACCTAAGTGGTCCACAGTTTATGTTGACGCTGCCAACAAAAGAAGTAAATTGTCTGAGTCGGGCACCTACACGTCATCATCCAACAACAATGATGTGCCACCGTTGGAGACACGGCCAGAAGGACGAGACACTAATAAGGCGAAGCGCAAAGGTAAGAGCAAAATTGATGTAACACAAGATTCTACAGCGGCAATGAGAGGAAATCTTGATGCCTGCATCAACCATCAATCTGACCGGGATGAAAAGAGAAAAGGACGCAATTCGTGTGTCAGAGTCCTTGTGCAGTCTGGGGAAGTCGAAGCAAAAGTTTGCCTTGTACAAGGTGTACTGGAAAATGATGGCCTTGACAAATCCACCTTCAACGATGCTCAAAAAGAGGAGTATGTGGTAGGCATGAAGATGAAAAGAGAGAAACTTAATGCCATGGATGCCGAGATTAGTTATTTTGTTTTGAATTTACTTTGGTAGCCAACCATATATCTTTCTTTATTAATCTATATAAGATCTATTATTTTTACGTCAAATGCAATTTTTAAATTAAATTTCATTATTTATTATTTATTTCAGAAATGCCAAATTTAATTCCCTAAGTAATATTAACATATTACTAACACTAAAATTCATGAGTTAATACAAATTCATTAAATATATAATTATCAAATCATGTAGAGCCAAGCAAGAGCCAAGTCATTCGAGTGCTCGGCTCTTTCTTGGTGCTTACTTGGCTCTTAAGTTCAAGCTGGGAGGCTTGGCAGCTTGCCTCTTGCTTGCCTCTCTGAGATTGTCATCGCACACGTGGCAGGGATTGTAGATGTGGGTGTTTTTTGTTCTGTTTTTTCAGTCTGGCTATTTTGATTTTTTAAAACATTAGTTATTGAAAATAAATATCAAATTAACTAAATTATATTTCAATTTGGTATTAGTAAATATCAAATAAAATTCAGTTCGGTACGGTAAATACCAAATTTACCAAATTAGTGTTTTTAAATGTAGATGACACAACGATTTTGAAAGTAAAATTTAAAATACTACATAATGTAATACCAAGATGTAAATATTGCACTATTCATACACTTGTCCTCTTTAAATTCAAGTTTTACTCAATAATATTGTTAATTTTTTCATTATTAATGCTATAATATTTAAAACAATACGTAGCCTAATAGGGCCACAAAAGAGTAACTTGGTAACACTAGTACAGAAATGCAGTCTTCTATCGGTAAAAAAAACCCTTCTACTATCGGTTTTTGTACCGATAGAGATAGACACGATAGAACAAGACTGGACATTTTCTATCGGTAAATAACCGACAGAAGAAGTTCACTATTCTATCGGCATATTATGAATCTACCGATAGAAAACCCGTCGTATTCTTACGTCCAGCAGTTCGAAAAGTAGCACTATTCTAACGGTTAACTACAAGATTACCGACAGAAAAAAGCTTAGTACTCTATCGGCATATTAGGAGTGTACCGATAGAAAACTCGTCGCTAGCGGATTGAAAAGTACCACTATTCTAATGGTTAACTACAAGATTACCGACAGAAAAAAGCTTAGTACTCTATCGGCATATTAGGAGTATACCGATAGAAAACTCGTCGCTAGCGGATTGAAAAGTACCACTATTCTAACGGCTAATTATAAGTTTACCGACAGGAAAACTCACACTATTCTATCGGCATATTACAAGTTTACCGATAGAAAACTCGTCAATAGCGATTGAAAAGTACCACTATTCTAACGGTTAACTACAAGATTACCGACAGAAAAAAGCTTAGTACTCTATCGGATATGTATGAGTTCACCGGCAGGAAAGGTCAAACTCTTCTAACGGTTAATTTTGATTGTACCGATAGAAAAAAGGACAGTAGTCTCTCGGTTGTTGATGAATTTACCGATAGAGCAATCACATATACAGTACTTTATTTGCATCACAATACAGTACATTCACATATACAGTACAGATGCAATATAGTATAGATTGGATACACAATACAGTACAGATGCAAGGTAAATTCACAGAACAAATTCACACATTAGGCAGTTATTCACATTTATTCACATATGTATGGACAAATACAGATTGCAATCCAATGTGGACATTTATTCACATATATATATTTATTCACATGTATATGAACAGTCTATGCAGAGTACACCAAAAGGAGAAAATTGTCATGCTGGATGGTTGGGTGCTACTTCCTCCATGACATATTGTGCCCAGATTTGTCGAAGATATATAATCTTTGCATTTTCATATTGGTCTTTCGACATGGCGATCTGCAAGCATGTGTGCATACTGAGTAACTAACTTCGATCCTAATTTAGAACGTGACACCCATTTTTGAAATTTGAGTTAGCTATCGATGCTTACCTGGGGGAATCGGGAAAAGTTTGTCTGCACTAGGTCGTACATGTAGCGCAGCACATAAAACCCGCATTCCCACGATTGCGGCTGCTGATGGCACTGAGATAATTGCATATGCGAATACATGTTAGCTATATATTGTTTCCATAAACTAATTAAGCATAAACAAAAAGTCTCGTGAGTACCTCATATTCTTTCCAAGCTAGTAGGGAGCCCTGCGGTGCGGCATGCCTCCCTCCAGCGGACACATATTTATCAAAAGCCCTGCATTTCAGTTAGTATTGCCGGTTAATGTATTATCATTAGCTAGTGAGGTCAAAATTTAAATCAAACATATAAGTTACTTACGCCCCCATATTCCCCTTGAGCACATATTCCATCGATAATCTGTCACGCATCGAATCGAGGTAGTACACCTCGTTCCTCGGCGGACAGATCACGATGAGGATTCAGTGGCCCCTGCATTGTACGTAAAAGAGGACCGCTAGCTCAAAGTACATCTCAGGTGTAACATACAAGATTGAGTTAAATTAGTACGAAATGCACTAACCTTTGGTGGTACGGCACCAGAATGAAGTCCCTGTCCTGCTGCGCCATCAGCGCGCTGGATATGTACTGCTCAGCGTGCGCGGCGTCCTGCTCTAGCATCGTGAGGCTTATTTTCTCTGGGTCGAGGAAACCCACCTTGTCACATGCAGCCTCCGATGCTAGCCTGTACATGCACCTGCATGCGAAGGACGAGATTAATATTAATTTCACAGAAAGTTACTCAGTATTCAAATGAACTGCAACATTAATGCAGAGTTAGCAAACAGAGTTAGAAAACAGCAATACATAGCATCAGCAAACTCACAGGACTCCAGTCCGTAAGATGGACATATCGAGCTCCCGCCAGTTGTAGAGGTCGAACAGATCCTCGTGTGCCACGGATATAGTCCCGGGCTCACGGTGGAACTGCCCAGGCCTGTAGGGAACTAAGAAGTTCAGGCTGCGCCGAGCTCGATGTAGGTACCAGTCGTGGAGGTCTCTGGTTGATCGATCCAATTTCCGCAAAGATGCCTCCGACAGGAGTGGGAGCGCGTTCGTGAACGTCCGCGGCAGTCCCTGTCGCCCTTTGCCCTTGCCTTTGCCGCCCTTGCCTTTTGCCGGGGACTGAGCGCGTACCTTCGAAGGCAAGGGCGAGGTGATGGCGGCTTTTTTCCGAGGTGGAGGCGTGGATGCGCTGGGTGGGGTCGAGGCCGTCTTTGATGTGTCCAGGTTCGCACGAGATCGGCCCTCATGCCCCGAGCTGGGGGCGCAGTCCCCTGGTAGCCCCGCGGCAGGCCACTTCAATTAATGAGCACGTATGTTAGATTATGCAAGTTGAGTGTACTGAGTAGGATGTAATCTAAAATGTGTAGGATTTACCGGTTGTATTACAAGACACTTCTTGGGCCACTGTACGTAGGAGCCCACTGCCTCGGCAAGTGTCTGCAGTTCCTCTGTTGGGACTGGCAACGGAGAATCGTTGTAGCCCGGCATGGCCATGTCCACCTGTACCTTTGCGAAACCCAACCGCAGAGGTACACAGTGGACCCGGACATCCGGCCCAGACGGATATACGAAGCCGTGTCCAACCACTTCCTGCCCGGCGCCTACGTGATTCTGTAGGATGCAGCCCTCCGGCCCCTGCAAATTTGTAACAATTAAAATAGGTTAGCGAAACAACTCTAACAGAATGGGAGTGGCATCAACTTAAGTGCATAGATGAAGGCTTGCAGTACCTCAAGTAGATCCACTGGATCCGCGAGTACCTTCGAAGCGCAACTGCTTATCCGACCCCGCGGGGTACCGTCGTCCTGGGGATCCGCATCTAAACTCTTGGCCAGCAATGTTTCTCTCAACCGTGCAAACTCTTCTCTCATTTGTGCGACCTCGGTCTGCACCTCAGACTGTACCTCAGCCCGTATCTCAGCCCGCATCTCCGCCCGTATCTCCTCCCGTACCTCAGCCCGTATCTTATCGGAGAGGTCAGCTTCCTTTTCCTTCCAGGTGCGGGCCTTCTTCCTCAGTGGAGCCGGATCTACGAAACCGGCCTTCCACGACACAATGGCTCCCACGGCCCGTGTCCGCCCGGGATGCTCCTTATTTCCTAGAGCTCGGGTGAGGATGTCGTTCTCCCTCTGCGGGGTAAACAATCCCTCCGCTGCGTCCTTCTCAAAAGAGATCTGTTACATTTGAAGGTACCTTGTGAGACAAATTGCCTTATATACACTTGTGCGCACACAGTTTACGAGGTTAGCCAACTTACCATTCGCCTCACAACGTCGGCGTCCCCAGGGGTTGCGAACTGCACAGACCCCGTGGACGACACGGACCCCCTCCCCCTCCACCATCGCTTGCACCTCTCATCCCTGATCTCGGAGAGCGGCAACTCAGGGGTGTCCATGACAGGATTTTGTTCGTCTTCCTTCTTCCACTGTTCCTCCTTCCCCGCATAGCCCCGGGATCCGAGCCGATGCGGGTGGTCGTTCCTCTTCTGGATCGCCCTATTCTTCTCGCTAAGGGCCTTGAACTCCTCAGTCCCCTTCTGCTTGGTGAATTCCTCCCATACCTCCTCCGATATGAAGGGGTACTTCTCGCAAGGAGATTTCCCCGCAGCTAGGAAGTTACTGACGAGCCAGCTCTTAAAGGTTTTCCATGTTCCGTTCATGTCCTTCAAGCAGGCAGTCCTAGGTGTATCGTCGGGGATGTTCCACTTAGCCTGTTTCCGAAAAATGCATACAATTAATCACGAGTTAGTTAAACTTTAGTATAAGCCAAGAGAACGTGATTACGAAAGAGTTCAGCGATTTCAGTTCATTTAACCTTCACTTCCGCCCACAACCTATCCCTCTCGTCCGCCGTCACGTCCTTCCAGCTCTGGACGGTGATCTTCACCCTTTCTTTCGCCAACAGCCCAACGTAGGCCGCGTACCTCCCAGCATTCTTTCCAATCGGCCTCCCAAATTGGTTGAACTCACAAGAAAGATCAGTGCGTTTGGCCAAACGCCCCAACGTCGTCGCGCCTCGCCCCACCCTCTTGCGCTGGGATGTAACAGCCCCATCTTCAGTAGTTACGATGGCGTTGGCCCTAGTCGAACCACTAGTACCATCCGATGAAGACGACGACATGTCTTCCCCTACAAAACCTTCAACAAACCATATATATGGCAATTAATTCGCCTTGGACTTCCATAACTCAGCCCAGGACTGGAGACTAACTAGGGCGGCAAAAGGGAAAATAATACAAAAAGAAAGACATGCATAAATTACTTACTGAACTCTTCAGAAATATTTCTATCGGTAAACACATGAGCTGCCGATAGACCATAACAATTACCTCCACACAAGACAATTTTTCTATCGGCAAACACGTGAGATACCGATAGAACATAACAATGTTCTCTACATATGGAATTTTGTTGACAAGCCACCATTCACTGTCATCACATAACATTCTCGATGATTTGCTACACTAATATTCATGGGCCAGCATTATTATTTCACACGTAAATATGCACACAAGCATCTAAGTGCTACTGTGCATAATCTTTAGCCTAGCCTGTATGTGAGTCATCAGGACTTCACAGCTATTAGGTTGGGAAAAGTCATGTATATAGGCATTTGAAACATATACATCGAAGACCCATCCACATTGCCATATATTCATACGAAGTGAGTAAAAATTCCCAACCAAACTAGTACATTGCATGGCTCATGTCCTTCCAGATCCAAATTAAGTTTTACTACTTGTGCAGAAAATTTTCTATCGGTAAACACATGAGCTGCCGATAGAATATGTGTAAGAACACCTCCAACATATAATCTGCATTACATGGCAGTTGGATACAATTGATCACACATACAGCAGTATAGAGAAGTTAAAATCTCAAAACAGGTTCATTACAGCACTGGAACATATTATGTAAACCCTAATTAAAATCAACATTGCCTGCGGAATGTACATAAGCCAACACAATAGGGAACCCTAGTGTAATTGCAAAACTCCAAGAATTAGTATGTGCAAAACACTAGGATCAAATAAAGAAGATGCTGGAAATAGAACGACGAATTAGGGTATTTACGGCGGCGATCAGTTCTGGTGATGCAGAGGCGGTGTAGAACGCAGCAGCGGCGGGCAAAGGACGAAAATAAGAACCGGTGGCAGTGACGAACCAGTGTCCAGCCGGCGATCGTCGTGTGGGAGAGAGGAAGTGAGTGCTCACGGCGGAGGTTGGGGTTTTCTTCGCTCTCGAAGAGACGCAGTGCTCTAAGGTGGAACTGTTCGAGTGGAGGGAAACTAAAGGGCCGTGTACGAGAAATAAAGTAGCGGAGGAACTTTTCTATCGGTATAACAAAATGATACCGATAGACTTATGTAATTTTCTATCGAAACAACAAAATAATACCGGTAGAAAAAGTAAATTTCCCTGAAAAATATTCGAATTAGTGATTGCATTTTTCTATCGGTATAAACAATAAAATCCCGTGAGACCAATTTTCCACAGAAAATTTTTTTAAAGTGCTTGAGATTGGGTGCCATTTTTCTATCGGTAAAAACAACAAAATACCGTGAGAGTAATGAAAGGTGCCCTTTTCTATCGGTATAAACAAAAAAATCCCGTGAGCCCAATTTTCCCCAGAAAATTTTTTTGATTAAGTGCTTGAGATTTGTGTGCCCTTTTTCTATCGGTAAAAACAACAAAATACCGTCAGAGTTATGAAAAGGTACACAATTTAACATCAAACAGACCGTGGTTGAAAGCTGCAGAATGTTAAAGAAAGAGGGAAGATAGCCGGAAAATTGGAAAATTGACATAAAAAGAAATTGTTCATTCATTGTTGTTTTATCACTTACATAAAAAATAAAACCCAAAATGCTAGGTCAAGGGGTGGTCTTAGCCCTGGCTGCATGTAGAATAGAGTCAGTTAGACTTGCAGCCAGGACGCAGGACTCCTCTAGCGACAAGTTGTCCCTAGGATCAACTACTACCGCGTCAAGAAGGCCTGCGACCTCCGTCAGCTTCGCTATGGTATCCTTCATAGTCAAACCGCAGCCAGTGATGGTCATATCCGCGGCTTTCTTCTCCTCGCGAAGACGCCTCGTCCTCGCCCTAGCATTGTCACCATCCGTCTTCATGCACTTAATGCGCTGGAAGAGATCGTCAAGGTCAAGCCGTAGCTGAGTGTGCTTGTCTGTAAGGAGCTTGTGCTCCTCCTGGAGGGCCCTCAGGTCAGCCTTCACTTTGGCAGTGTCTTCCACGGCTACCATTCCCTGTGCAAATCAACAGGTCAAGAATGAACTGAACATGGATTAACAATACAGGGGTAAACCGAGGAGATTTAGAGTTCTTACCGGGGAGGCCGTGGATGACGATCCCATGGAGGTTGCCATTGTGAAAGAGAAGATGAGGAGTCCAACCGTTCGAGAATTAGAAAAACAACAAAATACCGCGACGCATGGCGAGGTACTTATAGAGTTTCCAAGGCGATGCATGGCGACACGGTTGAGAATTCGAAGCGGCAGAGTATTCTTCTATCGGTAAAAACAGGAAAAAACCGTCAGACAACAAATACCGTGAGACAAATGAATTTATTCTAACGGTAAAATAGAACAATACCGATAGAAAACATTTTGAAGTGCCTGAGAGAAGATGTCCTTCTCTATTGGTATAAATAACAAAATACCGTCAGAAAAAAGGGATTTTTGAAGAGGCTGCGATGAGATTTTTGCAAGTGCTATTTGAAGGGAAGAATTAAATATTTACAGGATAAAGGTACTGTACATGTTAGAACTCATGCTGTGGAGTAAAATTGAGATGTATTAATGCTGTGAACTAGCTTATCATTAAATTCTAAAGAAAAATGTACTGCCTGATGTATTAATGATAAGTTCCTCACCTTGCTGCAGAACTTGTGGGCTGTTTGCTTGGCATTTATCCCTGAAATAGAAATTAATCATCAATGGTTCTCAACCCATAATCCTTCTTCGTGGTCATCTCACAGATACGTTGTTTCGTTGATATCTTCAGTACGGATAGATTGAATGTCCTCTAAAAATGGAGGTATTTCATCGAATTGGTTATACTCCTCTTCGTCGACAACATCTTCGACCCCAACAATACGTCTCTTGCTGTGGAGGACAACATGCAAGTTTGGATTGGCCGGGTCAACGATGTAGAATACCTGTGTGGCTTGCTTTGCAAGTATGAATGGATCGTCTTGGTGTCCGACTCTACCAAGATTGACGAGAGTAAACCCGTAACTGTCAACTTGAACACCTCGAGGGATTTCGACCCATTGGCATCAAAACAGGGGAATCTTAAGTAATCCGTAATCGAGCTCCCATATTTCGTCAATAACACCATAATATGAGTTCAGCGCCCTTACTGACCTAGCATCCTCGGAAATAGCAAACAGTGTCACTCCGCTACATTGCGTGCTACTCTTGGCGTCTTGAGCTCTTGTGTAAAATGAATACCCATTGATGTCGTACCCCTGCCAAGTCCCTACAGTGAATCTTGGGCCTCTAGCCAACCATGTCACAGTTTCACTTACGGAGCCCTCGGCAGCTCGCGTGACTCTTTCTTGGATCCACTCAGCAAATTTCCTGTTATGTTCTCTGCTTACCCAAACGTCTGACTTCGAAGGATTCTGTGACCGTAACATTACCTTGTGCTCGTGTATGTATGGCTCGACCTCCGTCATGTGTTGTAAGACCCAAAAATGTGATTTTGCGTACACATCACGAGCGGGGACGATAGCTTTGAATCCAATCGTTCCAATTCCCTCAAGCCTACCCTCGTGTCGGGACCTAGGAACACCAATTGGGTCAACCCCGGCCATATAATCTGTGCAAAATTCAATCACCTCCTCGGCGGCATAACCTTCCATGATACTCCCCTCGGGTCGACGACGAGTCCTTACGTATCCCTTCAATACACCCATAAATCTCTCAAATGGATACATGTAGCGCAGGCACACAGGTCCACAAAACTTAATTTCTCTGATAAGGTGAACAATCAGATGGACCATAACATCAAAAAAGGATGGAGGGAAATACATCTCGAGCTGACAAAGAGTTGTAACCACGTCGCATTGCAAAGCGTCCAATCCATCGGGATCAATTACCTACGAGGACACAGTTGCGCCAAATATTCATATCAGAAAAATCTTCTCATTAAGCTCCACAAATGGAGGTAGTGAACTTATAGTACGAGTGCACGTACTTACCTTGGAAGATATTGCGTTGAAGAAATAACATAGGTTTGTGATTGTCTCTCTGACTTTAACTGGGAGAATGCCTCTGATAGCAATGGGAAGCATCTGTGACATCAAGACATGACAGTCGTGGGACTTCATGCCAACCAGTCTTAGGTCCTTCATAGACACAAGTTTTTTCAAGTTCGCGGAGTACCCACATGGAACTTTAACACCGTGCAGGCACCGACAGAGTTCTGTTTTTTCGCTCTTGGACAACGTGTAGCAGGCCGGGGGGAGGTATGTACGCTTTCCATTCTCTAAAGGTGCAAGCTCAGTCCTTATCCCCATTTCCACCATGTCACGACGAGCTTTCACACCATCCTTTGTCTTTCCCGGAATGTTCAACAACAAACCAATCAAACTGTCACAGACATTTTTCTCTACATGCATGACGTCAATGCAATGTCGAACTTGTAAGAGCTCCCAGTACGGTAGATCCCAGAGAATCGATCTCTTCTTCCAAACATTTTTTTCTCGAGGTTTAGAATGCTTACCGAACTCAACTTTGATGTCGTTCACGCGTGAGTAAATCTCCTTACCGGTCAGAAACACTGGAGCTGATCCCTTCTCAGGCTTCCCGTTAAATGATTTCCTCTTCTTACGGTACGTGTGATGCACCGGAAGAAACCTGCGGTGACCCATGTACACTGTTTTCCGGCAGTTTCGCAGCCAGATGCTCTCAGTTTCATCTAGGCAAATAGGGCAAGCCTTGGCTCCTTTCGTACTATACCCCGACAAATTGCCGTAGGCAGGAAAATCATTTATGGTACAAAATATCAGGGCCCGCAAGATGAAATTCTCTTTCTTGTATGCATCCCACACCTGCACACCCTCGCTCCACAATTTCTGTAAGTCCTCGATTAAAGGTGCTAGAAACACGTCAATATCATTTTCGGGTTGTCTGGGTCCTGAGATTACTAACGCCATCATGATGTACTTGCGCTTCATGCATAACCAAGGAGGAAGATTGTAGATGCATAAAAGAACCGGCCAAGTGCTGTGCCGGCTGCTCATATTACCATGTGGGTTCATACCATCTGTACTCAGCCCGAACCTTACATTCCTAAGTTCGCCGCCAAACTCAGCAAATGTTCTGTTGATGTTTCTCCATTGAATAGAATCAGCTGGGTGTCTCAGTTTTTCGTCTTGTTTCCGGGCTTCAGCATGCCAACGCAAGTGCTTCGCGACTTTCGGATTTGCAAACAGCCGCTTCAATCTAGGTATCACAGGCAAGTACCACACAGTTTTTGCCGGGGGCCCTTTCCTTACCTCGTGACGTTCACTGTCAATCCGGTCCCTACGCGTATACCTCGATGCGCCGCATCTTGGACAAACATGCAAACTGGAGTACTCGTTACGGTACAACACACAATCATTTGGGCATGCGTGTATTCTTTCGATTTCCATTCCCAACGGACACAACAGTTTTTTGGCTTGGTAAGTAGATCTTGGCAACTCATTTCTCTCTGGAAGCATGTCCGCTAGAAGATCTAATAGTGCCGTGAAACTCTTATCACTCCAACCGTTTCCTGCCTTCAAGTTATATAATCTCAGCACAGAAGACAGTTTTGTAAATGTTGCACATCCAGGGAACAGAGGCTTCTCAGAGTCAGCAATCAGTTTCTCAAATTCACAGAAGTCATTTTCGTTGTAATCTTCCTCTACATCACGTAACATCTCATCTAGATTGTCATCATCATCATCTACGTGCACATCGGAATTAACATTACCAAAATTGGGATGATCATCGATATTATTGCAATCCACATCCGAGTCGTGCTGATTGGTAGTAGTGGTGCTTGTTTCCTCAAGATCTTCGCCATGCCATATCCAACGGGTGTATCGCGCGTTAACACCACGACGAATCAAATGACTCTTAATTTGATCAGAGTTGCTAAACCTCTTCAAGTTCATACAATCTGTACAAGGACAGAGCATATTTTTCTCTCCCTTCCTCTCCTTTTGTTGCTCAGCAAATTTAATAAACTCATTCACACCATCCAAATATTCAAGAGTAGTACGTTTTATTCCATACATCCAATATTTCCTGTCCATCTACAATTAACAAAATTTAACGAGTAAGCCATGCATGAAACCTGCCCGATTAAGTTATGTATATGTACATGTACAGCCTCTTACAACAGATACATGTGTTGAACCCTAGCCTGACGAAATTAACACTAATTAACCTAGCTAACTACACAATACAAGCTAGTTAGCTCCTAAAACATGACGCATTTCCAACTACCAAGCTCCCAAGCTTAGAGCTACAAACTTGGAACTACACAATACAGCTAGCTTGCAAGTAGAGAGGAAGGGAGATCTAGAGGGAGAGAGAGATAGGTGTCGACGATTAAGCATACCTTAAATAGAGGGGCGCAATCAACTTCCCTCCAGCCTGCGCTGATCACCCTAGCAGTGTAGCTGGAACTTTCGTCACAAACAGAGGGACACAGAGTGCAACAGAACAAATTAAAGAGCAGCTCAGCAATGGTCGACTGGGGTTTTCCTTATAATGGACATTTTTCTAACGGTAAATACATGAAATAACCGTCAGACTAACTTAGGTAATTTGCCGCTCACATATTCTATCGGTAAAAACACACACATACCGTTAGAGAATATACATTACTGAGCAAATATATGTATTTTTCTATCGGTAAATATGTGCATTTACCGTTAGAATATGCATGACTAAACAAATATATGTGCTTCCTATCGGTAAATATGTGTATTTACCGTTAGAATATGCATGACTGAACAAATATATGTATTTTTCTATCGGTAAATATGTGCATTTACCGTTAGAATATGCATGACTAAACAAATATATGTGTTTCCTATCGGTAAATATGTGTATTTACCGTTAGAATATGCATGACTGAACAAATATATGTATTTTTCTATCGGTAAATATGTGCATTTCCGTTAGAATATGCGTGACTGAACAAATATATGTGCTTCCTATCGGTAAATATGTGTATTTACCGTTAGAATATGCATGACTGAACAAATATATATGTTTTCCTATCGGTAAATATGTGTACTTACCGTTAGAGGAGGTACTGTTACCAAACTGGGACAAACATGCACATGCCATTTCTCACATTCAAGGAATCATATCAATGTAACATCAAACAGATCTTACATCAAACGGATCTTAACTAGAAGATAAAGCAATATATTTCAAGAAATGCTAATTTGTGGATTAACTAGGAGACACAAAAATACTTTTCGTAGGTAGTTGGGACTTCATCTTGCCAAAGAAATTACACATGCCAGTTCACAAATTCAGGTACAAACATACACATGCCAGTTCACCAATACAAATTCAGGTACAAACATACACATGCCAGTTCACAAATTGAAGTGCATGTCTGAAACAGCAGTACAAATACACACCTACCTACCAATACAATTAAATACACAAATGCTCCCTGAACATTCAAGTTCATGTCCCAATTAGCAATACATGATACACAAATATACAACAATATACAAATACAACAATTCACACATTCGATGTATATTACAAAAGCCACGTCTGAAATTAACAACAGATCACGACGAGGACCCAGTGGCCCATACATGCATTTTACATAAAAGGGAACCTTTGCAGGTTGCCACAATGCAACTACCGACTACAAGTTAGACCTGATACATCACAAATCCATTCATCCAAAACAGCAAATGTCTGAACCACATTGGACTTAACCATAGGAGTTCAGTTCGAAGACGCCCGAGGAGCTGGAACTGCCGTCGACATACATTTGTACGTAATGGTGATTTCCTCGGACTCAAACTCGATCAACTCAACTCAACTCAACTCAACTCCATTAACAAAAAGAACCTACCTTCCAAGATGTTGTTCTGTGTAGTGATGGTGTAGAATGGCTGTGCAAATAACAACAATTCTTCTTCTCCAAGCAGGTAAGCATCTGGCCACAAGCTGGTGCATGCAAAAACATGTAAGATGCTTTCTATAGGTCCTGATTTGAGAAACACGCCGGGCTTAAGCATCTTCTCGACCGATCCAACCAAGATCTCGCCCTTCACGTCCTTCCAGCTCTCGACGGTGATCTTCACCTTTTCTTTCGCCAACAAGCCAACGTAGGCAGCGTACTGCGATGAAGAACCGTGAAATACGTTTCCCCTCACGAGCATCATCCAAGGACCTGAACAGATCATAATCATATTGAAAAGAAGACACATCAAAATGAAGGATACAAAAAAAGCAGAATTATTGCCATAATCGGATTAGAATAATCTAACAATATTGCAGAAATTTTACGTACCTTCCTTGGGATGCCGACGTCTAGAGGGCGTCGATGGAGGTGCGGAGGTGCAGCGGTCCCCTGTAGAGGTGCGCCGGCCGTCCATGGAGCTTACGGGTTAGGACTACGAGCCCAGATGAACTGTGAGAATGAAAGAGACATACCCGTGTATTTATACAATTATATATTTTCTATCGGTAAGAAAACAGAATACCGTTAGTAATAAAAACATCTGTAGAAGCCGAATGGTTCTATCGGCACAACAAATATTACCGATAGGAATTTTTGTACATACTCTATCGGTCTGTACGTACACTACCGATAGAATATTACTAGTGTAGAAGGCCAACAGTTCTAAGATATTTTGTGCAATATTCTACCGGTATAAACATGCATTACCGATAGAATAAAACTATTAGAAGACGAACAGTTCTAAGCAATTTTCTATATATTCTAACGGTAAAAGAATCCATTACCGATAGAATAAAAATATTTGTAGAAGGTCAACTATTCTATCGGCGAACTACATATTGCCGATAGGAACTTTTAATATATTCTGTCGGTATATTCATACAGTAGCGATAGAATAAGTCTAGTTGCTGAAGTCGACCAGTCCTATCGGCGCACAACATTCTTCCGTCAGTACTTATGCATCTCTTCTAACGGCAAATATGTTCATCACCGCTAGAGTAAATCATACTATTTATTCTATCGGTAAGTTTCTTAGAAACCGATAGGGAAAATACATCCGTCGGGCTTTTTTGCCCGCGAGGCACATTTTCTATCGGTTTTGTGCTGTTTCGCTAATAACCGATAGAAGATAGGGGTTAGTAGACTGCATTTCTGTACTAGTGTAAGTTTGTTATTTTAGTGTTCTTGGTTTGGTTATTTCAATTTTGCTAACTTTTTTGGTTTTTAAAAATGAATACCAAATAGAAAAATAACTAAAAAAATTTGGTTAGTTCAGCTCAGTTTGACTTGATTATTTTGGTTCGGTCTAATTTTACACAACCTAGATGTGACTACAAGAGAAATGGCATCAGATATTTCCAAATTGTTCTAAGCGTGACATAGGCGAATAATAGAAATCCAAAAAAAGTAAAAAAAATGTATATTCCAAATTTACAAAAATACATAAGATTTAGTCATAAATCTGAAATATTCAAAATGATAAAAAAATAAAAATAATTTCAAAACTAAAAAAGCTCTTGAAGACACTCCAAAAATTCAAAAATTTATAAATGATTGCTTTTTTAAAAAAAAAAACTTCTCCTAGAAATCAAAATAAGAATTAAAATTTAGAGATTTGGTAATGGACAGACACTAGTTTTTTTTTATCTTGCATACACTTTCTTTTCACCCTTAAATCAAAATACTCTTCTTAAATCTAACTCACCAGCTGGACCAGGCCAATCATGTCAGGCAGGGCTGGCCCATTAGCATGGAGAGAGGGCACGACACGGCTCACCTGCCTACAGGTCAGCTAACGGGTTAGTCCCACCTAGGCACGGCACAGAGAAAATAAAAAAGAATAAATTTAGAAAAAAAAAGTTGAATATTGTAATGAGGTGGAAATGATTTGTAAAAATAAATACTAAAAATATTTTCAAAAAATCTGAAAATATGTTTAAAAAATATGAAAAATAAATACTGATGAAAAAAATATATTTTTTGAAAGAATATTTTTATTTTGTAATATATATATATATATATATCTGAAAATAAATATAAAAAACTATGTTAAATTTGAAAAGAAAATCTGAAAATTTTGAATTAGATGGAAATGATTTGTAATGAGATGGGACAATTCTTTACAAAAAAGAAGAATAATTTTACAAACACACAATAATGTTACTAAAAAGTTTATATCAAATTGACAAGTACGCATATATGAAAATTGAAAAAGTGAAACCATTTTATTTTGGGATAGATATTGTTACTGTCTTGTTAAAAATCTTACTAAGTAAAATCCAGTGGCATAAAATCTTAGTAAGAAAAAAGAGTACAGTAACCATGACAAAATTTTAAACAAAAATTACAAATTATTCCGAATCAAAATTTAGTCTTTCTAATTCACTAGTGAACTCAAGGTCGACCATGGTGTGTTGTTCTCTGACGACACCATTTTCCTAGTCTTTGAGACAGGTAATTGCCTTAATCATTTCTGGTGTTTGGTATGATCTGCTATCCTCAATTATTCTTCCAGTCATACTAAATGTAATTTTGGAAGACATAGTTGACACATGAACAATTAAGACATCCCGTACTAAATAGGATAAAACAAGATACTGTCATTGGTTATTTTTCCACCACATGAGAATGTTGTTGTCGTTATCCTTATCATTCACGAAATCTGGATCTGTGGAATGATCAGTGCAAGGTAGCAGTTCAACTCCGCATGTATACTTCTTAGTGGTGGTGTTTGCACCACTTGCGCATATCTTTGTGAAGAGGATGAAGAAGCTCTACCTTTTAACTTCTTATTACAATACCAACAACATTCATTTGTTGCTCCAGTTGTGATGGAGGTGCCATTGGTGTGGTCTTCAGTGTGAACTGTCAAACTTAGTTTAACAGAAAACTTAGAAAATTTCATCAACAACATAAGCATAGATCTTAGAATAATGAATATTTAAAACTATACCTATCTCTTCTAAAGAAGATTGGAAACCAACATGAGCATAGGCCTAGTCACGGCTCGATTCGATTGACAACTCTAGATGAGATGCAGTGAGAGGACTGGGGAAGAAAGAAGTGGATAGAGTGGGAATGAAAATGTAAAAAAAAATTCTAAGGGGCCTTTTGAAAAATGTGTAAGTAATGTGCGAGGGACTTCTGCCCAAATCTGAGCCTTAAGATGGATTCGACTGTCCATATCCCTGGTTTACATGCTCTTATTTTAAGCCTAGTTCATAACACGTACATCCACTAGTTCAACAACCCTATTTATGGCCAAACCCAATTCAATCTATTATAGTTCCTAACCCATTTCAACCCACCAATAGGAACACAATATGGGTGTGTTTGGTTGTCTGTATGAGGATAGACTGGCCTGTATCAGTGAGACAGGTTGGATGAAACAGGCTGTGAGATGCAGTAGAGATGTTGTTTGGTTGGCTGAATTTCTAAATCTTGGATGAATGCTAAGTTTGTTTTATTGGCTGTATTAGAGTCGTGGTTTTGGTTGGCATTGTCAGGATGTAGACATTGTCTTGGCGTTGTCTGACACGGCCTTGACAATGTCAACCGTAGACATTGATGGCGGTGATGGGACAAACTCGTCGATGAAGTTTGGGGGTTTGGAATAGCCGAAGATGGAAGAACAATGGTGAAGATCAATAGTCGCGACAAGACATGGAGCACTGTTCTGGCATGGTTTTGATATGCAAATTGGGAGCATTCCAGCAAGTTTCAACTAACGGTCCAATTGGGAGATTAGTTTGCTTTGGTGAAGCGGCGCAAGAGGACAAAATGGCATCACCGGATTATGCTGGAGGCGAAGGCGCAACATGACGGCGGCACGCTGGTTCACTGAAATAGCGATTTCGTGATCAAGGCCTCAGCGAGGTAATCCAAGTGGTGGGGTAGCTTCTTGGGGTTATTGAAAACTCGTTTACACCAACGTTGTGGTCGGCAGCGAGGCGACGACAGCTGATAGCGAGTTTCACCCTAACTAAATGGTAAAAGAAATACTTGTTGCTGCGGGATCAATACAGAGGGTAATTATGTACAAGACTATGTCGAGAAGGTTTGTAGAGGCCCTAATTCGGTGTGGCTAAGGGGAATTGGAAAGTGGCAGTGCCGACAAAGTTCACGGCGACGCGGTCATGAGAGAGAAGAGCCTAATTTGGGTATTTTCACTATGGGGCCCCATTGTCCAATCGAGTTTGAGGGAAGCTAGAGGAGATAAGGGAAACATGGAAGATGAGGTCAATTTTGACAACGACCGGTCGGTGTGGTCCGGCAATGGTGGTGTGCCTCGCCGTGGAACAGGACAGCGTCAGACATAACAAGCGGTGGGGATTCTTGGGAATTTTTCTGAAGGGAAATGTACCTATGATTGCAGGAAATGTTTTACTCTACTGGCTCGACCAATTTTGATGGCTAGAGTATAGTTTGATGAGACAAAGAGAGCACAGCAGCCAGAGGAGTAAAAACACGAATTCTGGTGATTACCGACATTGCAACTCAAATGGTTGCTACTACTGTGTGGTATGGGGTAGAGTGAGAGTTTGGACAGTGGGCAAGACTAGTGGTGTTCCTTGCTGTGGAATAGGACAGCATCGAACACAACAAGTAGTGGGGATTCTTGGCAATTCTTCTAAAGGGAAATATACCTATGATTGAGGAAAATGTTTTACTCTACTAGCTTGACCAATTTTGATGGCCGGAGTATATAATCCGACAATCCGGACAGAGCACGATGGCCAGAGGAGTAAAAACATGAAATTCCAATGATTGCCGACGGTGGAACTCAAATGGTTGCTACTGGAGTGTGGTATGGAGTAGAGTAAGAGTTTGGGCGGCGGGCAGGACTGGTGGTGGCCGGCAATAACCCATACGCGTGCGATCAGGCGACGGAGGACGCGAGGAAGAAATGAACACCTCTCATGTATCCGTCGGCCAGGCTGAGGAAAAAGAGCAGCTCTCGCGTTTCCACGGGTTTGGCTCTGGAGGACAAGTTGCACCACACGGGCCAGGCTCAAATTGCGTGTGCAGACATACAAACACAAGAAACTTTCATCCCAAGGCCAAGCTCACCCCTCATGCAGGCATCCAAACATACCCTGTATAATCAACCTTGTTAAATTGGAATAGCAGTTTCTAATGATACCTGATATTTTGTGGAGATTTTCCTCAAACGAGAATGGAGATCGGGGATAAATTATTCCCAATAGCTTAATAACGATGGGAATGATAAATAAGACATAAAAAAAAAAGCCTTGTCCCCTCCATATCCCCATAAAAATTCATTTATAAATAAAAAAGAGTAATTTGCATCAGATTTTTCATATTCTCATCTAGATCCCTAAACTTTCAATTCTTTCAATCAAACTTCGCACACTACTACAGAAACAGACATCCAGGATGGCACATCACAGACGGTTATGAACTTTTCAATGGAACACCATTTGCGAAAGCCTGTCGGGAGAATATGTTAAGTTATCACAGTCGGTTCTGATGTCAAAACCAACTGTGATAATCAACTAGACGATTTTGAACACAAAACCGTCTGTAATAGTCTACTTATCACAGATGGTTTTAAACTAAAACCCGACTATGATAGATACAATCAGTTCTTAACTGAGAACCGTCTGTGATAACTAGAATATCACAGACGGTTCTGTTATCAAAACCGACTGTGATAAATACAATCGGTTCTGAACTCAGAACCGACTGTGATAGTGTAGTATTAGAGATGGTACTAATATCAAAACCGACTGTTCTAAATAGTGCCGGTGCTTCGAATTCTCAACTGTGTTCATTTTGGTGTCTGATCTTCGCGCGGCGCCTAGGCGAACACGAAGCGTCGCCTTGGAAATTCTATAAATAGCTTGACAGTGGAATAATTGCCATTTACTTTACAAGTTTTTATAATTCTCAAAATGTTTGACTCCTTAGCTTCTCTGCGCCAATGGCATCGTCAACCTTGCCCTCCCCGGTAAGAACTCTCAATCTTTTGGACTTACCCCTGTATTGTTAATCCCTGTTCAGTACATTCTTGACCTGTTGATTTGCACAGGGAAGGGGAGCCGTGGAAGACTCAGGCAAAGTGAAAGCCAAGCTGAGGGCCCTCCATGAGGAGCACAAGCTCCTTACGGAGAAGCACACTCAGCTACGGCTTGACCTGGACGATCTCTTCCAACGCATTCAGCGCATGAAGACAGATGGTGACAATGCTAGGGCGAGGACGAGGCGTCTTCGCGAGGAGAAGCAAGCCGCGGATATGACTATCGCCAGCTACGGTTTGACTATGAAGGATACCATCGCGAAGATGAGGGAGGTCACAGGCCTTCTCGACGCGGTAGTAGTTGATCCTAAGAAGGATAACTTGTCGCTGGAGGAGTCATGTGTCCTGGCTGCAAGTCAAATTGACTTTATTATAGATGTAGCCAGGCTCCTTGACCTAGCATTTTGTATTTTTACTTTTTTTTGTAAGTGATGAAAAAAATTAATGAAAAATTTGTTCTTATGTCAATTTTCCAATTTTCCAGCACGTTTTTGAACTGCATGCTATCTTCCCTCTTTCTTTAACTTTTGGCAAACATTCGACCATACAAAGGTATGTGCACTGTGTGCGATCAAGGAACGACTATCGCGATCATATACATAGAAGCGGCAATCTTTGGCGCGTGATGAGGGTAGTCCTTCGGAGCCCTGCAAATAATATAGAAACAATATAGAATTCGCATGTCCCATGCAAATAATATAGAAAGAATATAGAAGTTGGGCTTATTTGGCTCGTTGGCATTGTGGCATGCCAAACTGGAGTATGGTGCAACATATTTTTCATGGTGAACAAAAAAAATTTATAAACAATATAGAAGTTGGGCCTATTTGGTTGGATAGTCCCAAAAGTGTCCGACGCTTCGAATTCTCAACGTGCTTTGAATATCACAAACGGTTTTGAGGTAAAAAAAGTCTGTGATAGTCACATTACAGACGGTTTTTATGTAAGGACCGACTATGATAGTCCCAACAGTGATCGACGCTTCGAATTCTCAACGTTCTTTCAATATCACAGACGGGTTTTAACTCAAAACTGTCTGTGATAGTCACATTACAGACAGTTTTTATGTAAGGACCGACTGTCATAGTCCCAATAGTGTCCAACGCTTCAAATTGTCAATGGTATGTTGTGTCATTTTGGGTTCTGATGTTCGCACGGCGCCCTAGCTTGGGAACATGAAGCATCACCTTGGAAATTCTATAAATAGCTTGTTTTTCATTAATAATGAAAAAAATTAATTAAAAATTCCAGCATGTTCTTGGAATATCACAGATGGTTCTGATTTAAAAACCGTCTGTGATAGTTATATCACAGACGGTTTTGAGGTAAAAACCATCTGTTATATCACCGTTTGAAGTCAGACGATTCTGATTTAAAAACCATCTGTGATAGTTCTATCACAGACGGTTTTTGCCATAAAAATAGTGTTGTATTACACACGGTTCTGATATGATAACTGTCTGTGATATTTTTGCGATAGTTCTACACAAATACGCCAGTTCACACATTGAAGTATATGTCTGAAACAGCAATACAAATACACAAATATACACCAAAACAAATATACAAATACACTCACACATTCAAGTACATGTTCCAAATAGCAATACAAATATACACCAATACAAATACACCAATTCACACATTCAATGTATATTACAAGAGTCACATCTGAAAGAGAACCTTTGCAATCAAACAACAAATGTAACTACCGACTACAAGTTAGACCTGATACATCACAAATCCATTCATCTGAAACAGCAAATGTATGAACCACATTTGACTTAACCATAAGAGTTCAGTTCAGAGACGCCCGAGGAGCTGGAACTGGCGTTGAGTTACATTTGTCTTGGTGATCTCTTCTGGCTCGAACTCAACTCATCAATGCAAATCAACTCAACTCAGTTGAGTTGAGTTGAGTTGAGTTGGAGCCTGAGGAAATCACTAATACAAATGTAAGATGCTTTCTATAGGTCCTGATTTGAGAAACACACCGGCCTTGAGGATCTTCTCGACTGAGCGAACTAAGATCTCACCCTTCACTAACTTCCAGCTCTCGACGGTGATCTTCACCCTTTCTTTCACCAACAAGCCAAGGTAGGCAGCGTACTGTAACGAAGAACCGTGAACTACGTTGCCCCTCATGAACATCGTCCAAGGACCTGCACAGAATCATGTTGAAAAGAAGACATATAAAAATGGAAGATACAGGAATCGCAGGATAATTGCCATCACAGGATTAGGATAATCTAACAGTGTCGAAATTTTACTTGCCTTACTTGCGATGCCGAAATCTAGCCGAGGGAGTTGAAGCTACAATCGATTTTGGACTTGATTCACCACAGAAACTAGTGGCCGTCGATGGAGGTGCGGCGGCCATCAATGGAGGTTACGGGTTAGGGCTTGTTGTGCCCAAGGAGAAAAAGAAGTGGAATGGTTCGAGTGGAAGAAAAACTCCAGGGAGGGAACAAGTATTTGTAGAAGTCGAACGGTTCGACTTCAAGCAAAATTCTAGGCATATTACAAACTGTTCAGACCTCAGAACCGTCTATAATAGTAAAGCAGACGGTTTTGATCTCCTAACCATCTGTGATAGTCCCAATAGTGTCCGACGCTTCGAATTCTCAACATGCACTCATGGATAACTACACATGGATAACCGCACATGATAACTACGCAGATGAAGAGACTTAATTATTTACTTCAAATTTAATTTGCATCGAATTAATGTAATCTGACACTTCAACTTCTTAAGTGGGCACTGTTCCGCCGTGTGGCAATTTATCTCTCGAGAAATAATCATGAATTTATTGACCTTCAAAACCAGTAGTGCGCTTTTTAAAACTCGAGGCACCGGCGCATATGAACCGTCACCTTCTAGTTCTATAAATAGCGAGGCTCTTCAATCCTTAAGACTTACAAATTCTTGGCTAAGTCTTTTAGGAATTCTGCTCCTAAATCCCTGTCTTTATTCCCTCCTCAACACCCACCTTGATGGCAAGCCGAGATTCCAATGAGGTTATTGAAATTGAGAGTGATGAGGGAGAGATAAGGAATGAACTCGATCAGGATCTTCAAAAAGTAAGTCCTATCTGAAAGTCTAATGCAAATCTTTCTTTTATGCCTTGATTACCTCCAAACAAATGCATTTCGAAATCCACAGGTGCCTGAGGGAATGCTCCCTCCAAAGAAGAGACTCAGAAATGATGAAAGATCCTCTAGTGGAGCTGCAGCGAAGACTCTAAAGGGTGTTGAAGCCTGTGTTGCCACATTGCCCCTTGCAACCCCTCCAGTTGCATCAACTCCACCTTTGGAGATCCACAACAATCCTTCCAATATCCCCTCTTCAACACCTTTAGATCATCAGCTTTTCTTGGATGATCAACTTTCTGGGGTAAGTCGCACACTTTCACGTCCAAATCCACTCCGAAGCTTTGCAATCATCTTCACCCTCTCTGCTGGTCGTTATATCTTTCAAAACTAACCCATGCATGTGCAGGAGGAGAAAGCTGCCTTGTGCAGAACTCTCCAAGAAGAAAAAGAGACGCTGGAGAAACGTTCTGAGGAGATGTCTTCTGCCATTCTGCACTTGGCAGAGTGCTATGAGGGTTCTCGTGAAGAAGCGCGTAGGTTCCGGTCGGAGAGAGATTACGCTCGGCAGCAGCGAGAACTCTCCGATACAATAAGGAACAGCTGCACTCCTTTGCTGAGAGATGATGTAGATAGGCTTAGAGCTATTGCTGCTCTCTTGGGGTGGCCAGTGTAGATCCTATTGATGCCAATACATCCCTAGGAGAACTTTGTAAATTACTCTCGGATCAGGTCGACGCTTTGGTTGCTTGTATCCCTTATGTATGCAAAGATTGTAAGAAATAAGAAATTTCTTTTCCTTATATATCTGGCTTTTCAAATGATTATGTGTAACTGATAATCACCAAATGATGTTCTCTGTGTGAAAATGTTAACAAGAAAATACTTCTGCGATCAAGACGGTTTTTAACTCAAAACCGTTTCTAATATTAACATTACAGATGGTTTTGACGTCAGGACCGACTGTAATAGTCTCAACGTTCTTTGAACATCCACAGACATATATATACACCATAACACCATAATATATCATTTTTTAATACTAACATTGAAAATAAGATAAAACCAAATATGAAAAACATTTTCTTCAATCATTTGGTCATGTTTCTAATATTATTGCTACCCGTCCGATTGGTATTGGTGGCTCTTACATGTAGATTCACCATCATATACTTGGACTTGATTCACCAGAGAAACTAGTGGCCGTCGATGGAGTTGCGGCGGCCATCAATGGAGGTTATGGGTTAGGGCTTGTCGTGCCCAAGGAGAAAATTAAGTGGAACAATTCAACTAGTCGAACAGTTCGACTGCAAGCAAAATTCCAGGATATTATAGATGGTTCGGACCTTATCACCGTCTGTGATAGTAGAGCAGACTGTTGATTTTATAATTATCACAGACGATTATGAAGTAAACACCGACTGTGAGAGTAAAGCGGATGGTTTTGAGCTAGGAACTGTCTGTGATATTCTAATTATCACAAACGGTTCAGATGTCAAAACCGTCTGTGATATTTCTATCATAGTTCTACACAAATGGACCGATATTATCGACGGTTTAAAGTGAAACCCGTCAGTGATAGTTTCTATGATATTCTGTTCTACAAAAATGCACCGATATTATCGACGGTATTATATAGAACCGTCTGTATTGAACCTGGTATAAAAGGTCTTTTGGCGGATGTTTTGAGCTAGTCGTACACTCTTGCTCGACATACTATCTAGTTGGAAGAGATCTGGGGCAAGGAAGAGCAATATCTCAAAAGGGGAGCATTTGGGGGCAACAAATTTGAAGATTCAAGGTTGGTACTTGCTCCTAAGGCATACACATTACTTGATTTCATCATCAATATCGATCTCCATTGATTGATCAAATTAGAGAGAGAGGGAGGGGAAGCTACAATAGCAAATCCTGGTTGTAATTCATTTTCGACCTGTAGCTATTTAATTGCTTTATGATATGTGTTATCCACGCCCCCAACTAATTGCTTGTAGTTCAAGTAGTAGTTAACTAGTTATACCGCAAACTCCACATCAAACACTAGCTAGCTAGATTTATAATTTATTGTGTGTTGACTGTACGTAGAGTATTACTAATTAGCATATGTATGAATTTAATTAATTGCAGATGGTCCATCGAGACAGGATGTATAATGACAACCGAGTGAGTGAGGAATACATGAAAGGTGTTTTAGATTTCCAAAAAGTTGCTGAGCAAGACATGGCAAAGAAGGGTTTACCATATATATACTGTCCTTGCGTAGACTGCCAGAATCTTAAGATGTTCACCAACTCATCTCAAATTGTCGCCCACTTGATCCGACGTGGTTTTAAAAAGGGGTACACGTGTTGGGTCCACCATGGAGAAGAGCCAACTGCAGAAACAAGTGCCACTCAGGTTGAGGAACATGACATGTCGGATCCCACCAACGACTTCGATGAGGATATGCCAGAGGATGACAATTTAGATGACATGTTGCGTGATGTGGAAGGAAATTACAATGAAAAAGAGTTTGATAAATTCAAGCGCTTGATTGAGGACTCAGAAAAGCCATTGTTCCCTGGTTGCAAGTCAAAGTACACAAAGTTGGCCTCCATGCTTGAACTATTAAAATTGAAGGCAAGTAACAGCTGGACCGACAAGAGTTTCACGGCACTGTTAGATCTTTCGGCGGACATGCTTCCGGAAGGAAACAAGTTGCCAAAAAACACCTACCAAGCAAAAAAGCTGATGTGTCCTGTGGGAATAGAAGTAGAAAGGATACACACATGCCCTAATGATTGCATCCTTTACCGTAACGACTACAAGGATATGCATGTTTGTCTGGTGTACGGCGCATCCCGCTATAAGCGTAAGGACCGAACCGACGACGGCGACTGCGCTGAGATAAAGCAAGGACCTCCTGCTAAGGTGTTGTGGTATTTGCCCGTCATTCCCGGCTTGCAGTGTTTATTTGCAAACCGTAAAGAGGCAAAATTATTGCGTTGGCACTCGGAAGACCGGAAGGATGGAAAGCTGAGACACCCCGCTGATTCTTCGTAGTGGAGAAACATCGACAGGGAATTTGTTAACTGCGGAGCGGAATTGAGGAATATAAGGTTCAGGTTGAGTATCGATGGAATTAATCCTTTTGGTAATATGAGCAGTTGGCATAGCACTTGGCCGGTTCTTTTGTGTATCTACAACCTTCCTCCTTGGTTGTGTATGGAGCGCAAGTACATCATGATGTCTCTACTTATCTCAGGACCAAAACAACTCAGAAATGATATTGATGTGTACCTAGCACCATTGATAGAGGATTTCCTAACAATGTGGAACGAAGGGGTGCATGTATGGGATGCATACAAACGAGAGACCTTCATCCTACGTACTATGATATTCTGCACCATCAACGATTTCCATGCCCCTGAAAATTTTTCAAACCGTAGTACGAAAGGAGCCAAAGCCTGTCCCCACTGTGAAGATGAGACTGAGAGCATGTGGGTGAAGAATTGCAGGAAAACAGTGTACATGCGTCACCGTAGGTTTCTTCCAAAGAATGAAGCGTATCGTAAGAGGAAGAGGGAATTTGACGGCCACAAGGAAGATGGTTCAGCCCCGAAGCCTACGCGCGGGAAAGAAGTTTACTCACGGGTGAAGGACATAGACGTTGTGTTTGGAAAGGGTCATAAATTGAAACCCCGCATGAAGAACACTTGGAAGAAGAGATCGATATTTTGGGACTTACCGTATTGGGAGCATTTAGAGGTTCGTCATTGCATTGATGTCATGCATGTAGAGAAGAATGTTTGCGATAGTTTAATTGGCCTATTGCTGAACATTCCGGGGAAGATAAAGGATGGCGTCAATGTGCGGTGTGACATGATTGAAATGAAAATCAGGCTAGCACAGAGAGAGGACGATAAAGGCCATATATACCTCCCTCCTGCATGCTACACTTTGTGCAAGGCTGAGAGGACAGAACTCTGTAAGTGTCTCTATGGTGTTAAAGTTCCATCAGGTTACTCCGCAAATATGTAAAAGCTTGTGCCCATAGGCGATTTGAAATTTCTGGGTATGAAGTCTGATGATTGTCACGTGTTGATGACACAAATACTTCATGTTGCCATCCGGAGTATTCTGCCGCATAAGGTCAGAGAGAGGATCACGAGGCTGTGTTATTTCTTCAATGCAATTTCTTGCAAGGTCATTGATCCCGAGGGACTAGATTCTCTGCAGAGCGAGGTGGTTCGAACTCTCTGTCAACTTGAGATGTATTTTCCTCCGTCATTTTTTGATATCATGGTCCATCTCATCGTCCACCTTGTCAGAGAAATCAAGATATGTGGACCCATGTTCCTACGTTATATGTATCCATTCGAGAGGTACATGGGTGTACTTAAGGCCTACATGAGGAATCGGTCTCGGCGCGAGGGTAGCATTGTCGAAGGTTATGCAGCGGAAGAGGTTGTTGAGTTCTGCGTTGATTACATGGCCGAGGTAGAAGCAATAGGAGTTCCTGTGTCTCGTCACGAGGGGAGGCTTGATGGTGTTGGCACTATTGGATGGAGAGCCATCACTCCTGATTTCGATATGTACTCGAAAGCTCATTTTTGGGTCTTGCAACACATGACGGAGGTGTCTCCGTACATCGACGAGCACAAGGAGATGCTACGACAAGACAATCCTTGCCGATCCGAGGTTTGGATCACGGGAGAACATAACAGCCAATTCAACGCATGGATGAAAGTGCGAATCACCAGAGAGTCCACAAGTGAGAACCTTAAATGGTTGGAAAAAGGGTCCACGTTTACTGTACAGACATGACAGGGATACGACATCAATGGGTACACATTTTACACGAAAGCTCAAGATTGAAAGAGCATTGTGCAAAATAGTGGAGTGAGCGTAGAAGCTTTTCATGAGGAGTTCAGCGAGACAGGCCCAACAAGGGTAGTACGTGGATTGAACTCATACTATGGGTTCATTGAAGAAATTTGGGAGCTCGATTACGTACTGTTCAAGATTCCCCTGTTTCGATGTCGATGGATCCAAATCCCACAGGGTGTGAAGGTTGACAGTTACGGTTTCACTTCTGTGGATCTCGATCGAGTTTCTTGTAAAGATGAGCCATTCATACTTGCAAAGCAAGCCATTCAGGTCATTTATGTCACTGACCTGGCCAATAAGAAGTGGCACGTCATCCTTCATGGCAAGAGAAGGATTGTTGGAGTTGAAAATGTCGTAGACGAGGAGAAATACAATCAATTTGATGAGATGCCTCCATTTGGAGATGGCGTACAGGTCGATACTGAAGACACCGACGAAACCAGTTACGTGCGTATGGATCACCAGGAAGGATTATACATTAAAGGTAATCAACCGTCCTTATCTCTCTGTTTCCATCGGTATAGTTTATATATCTCCTCTAATTCTCGTCTTTGCAGGGCCACGGCAAGTGGAAAGATGAGGATAACATGGCTGTGTATGTGGAAATTGTCAGTCAAAGTCCCCATTTGTATGTAACATTTATTTGAGCATGCTCCACATTGTACGTTAAATTTGTTTGAGCATGCTCCACATTGTAACCAAATTTCGGAGCATTTCGACTCCATTTGAAATATCTGAGTGTTCATTTAAAACAAGTTTTTGAGTATTCAGAGTTGCAGAGCTACAGAGTTTCTGGTTGTAAAACTCTACATATTGCGTAGAAGACGTTTAGAGTTAAGTTTCTGAAGTTACAAGCATTCGTGCAGTCATAGTCGGTTCTAAAATCAAAACCGTCTGTGATAATCTCTGTAGAGATTATCACAGACGGTTATGAAGTTAGGACCGACTATGATAATCTTATCACAGACGTTTAGTCGGTTCTGAAGTCAAAACCGTCTGTGATAATCTCTCTAGAGATTAGCACTAGAGAGATTATCACAGACGGTTATGAAGTTAGGACCGACTGTGATTATCTTATCACAGATGTTCAGTCAGTTCTGAAGTTAAAACCGTCTATGATAATCTCTGTAGAGATTATCACTAGAGAGATTATCACAGACAGTTATGAAGTTATGACCGACTGAGATTATCTTATCACAGACGGTTATGAAGTTAGGACCGACTGTGATAATCTCTCTACATGGTACATAGTTTAAGGCGGGCTTTGTCCCGCTCATTTCCAGACCTCGTGACTGTTCACTTGCCCTAGCTCTCTCCGCCCTCGCACCATCCGACGCGATCACCTCCATCGCCTCCCCACAGTCCAGCACGATCACCTCCATCGCCTCCCCACCGTCCGTCGCGATCACCTCTATCGCCTTTCCACGTCAGGCGCGATCACCTCCGTCGCCTCCCTACCGTTTCTGCCATTCTTGGTTAATTATAAGTATATGGGTTTGTTATAGAATTATTAGTTTCAGATTTACTTAAACTGTTCTCTCTTTCACTTATGTTAGGAACTAATATGTTTGGTGACGAAATGAACCAGTTGGGGAGTCAGAGTAACCTCGCTGGCGATGAGACGCCTGGGTCAGAGGTCACCGTGTCCACCGTGACCCAGTCGCAGAAGAGAAAGGGGCGAGGCCAGACGACATGCGCGCGTCTCAACAAGCAGGAAAAGCAGCACGTATAGTTCGACAACAATGGTGTGCCGGAAGCTCCGGACAAACTTGTCGGTCAGTACCGCTCACTATGCGGCAAAGTGGAAAGGGAGCGGGTGCCCATCACCACCTCCGACTGGGGTCAAGTGCCCCCAGAGTGCAAGGATGCGCTGTGGGAAGAAGTGTAGGCGGCATTTCACATTCCCGAGAATCGCCAGTTCACTGTCCTCCAGACGACACTGATGTCAATAAACAAGGCGTGGAGGAACTTCAAGAGCCACTTTGTCAGACACTATGTGAAGGATTCCAAGACCCCCTTCAATGACTACCCTTTCGTTACTCCCGAGGCATGGCAGCAGTTCGTGGAGATGAAGGGCAAGCCTGAGTTCCAGGAGCTTAGTGCGAAGGGCCAGGCTAACCAGGCCAAGTATACACACCCACACAGATTAGGCACCGGTGGGTATGTGGGGAAGAAGGGGTTGTGGACGAAGCAGGACGAGGAGGCTTCCGAGTCTTCGGCCGACGCTCCTTATGCAAGCATAACGGACGTGCGCGCCCGCAATTGGTGCCGAGCAAGATTGACGATGACCTCCTTCGGAAGCGTCTCTGTGAATAACCCTGCGGACAGGGAAGTGATCGACTGGCTGGTAAGATTGTACGATCACGTACTATCCTCGTAACACATGCAATGGGTTGTATTGCTAAGTTCTCCTTTTGCAGGTGACGCTGAGTGCGCAGGCAGCATCCGGAGAGTTCAACCCTAGGAGGGACAGGGATATCCTCACGACGGCGCTAGGAAACAAGGAGCATCCAGGCCGCGTGCACAGCCTCGGTGCCACTGTGTCTTGGAGGGATGGTTTCCCTGATGATGAGGAGGCGACTAAGAGGAGAAAGAGATCCCACAAAGCCCACGACGAATAGCTCAAGGAGGAGATGCAATCGGAGTTCGCTGTTCGGGACAAAGCACTCCTGCAGCAGTTGTCAGAGATGCGGGCCATGTATGACGAGCTAAAACAGGCGACCCAGGGCACCCCCTTGTAGCAGCGGAATTACCGAGCCACAATCTTGGCCACCGTAGTAGCTGCGCGTCCGCGCTAGGGTCGTCGAAGTCGGAGCCCTCTCCAAAGTATCCGGTGGACTTTCTGCAGGTAATGACCATTTTTTTTATGTTAATTCATTTGAAAGTGAAAAGCGGTGAAATTCAATATGTTAATGCGCACTGTTTGAAGGAACCCGCCTCTTGCAAGCTTATGGTGCTGGTCGGTCTCTTCCCGATCAAGGCTGGCCGTGGGATGGCGCAACCATGCACAGCGGGGGCCATTACTATACGTAAGTTCTTACATCACAGACGGACACCGACACTCGGCCTACTAGCCAGCCGACCCCTCCGAGAAGCCAACCAACGGGTCTGATGACGAAGCTGACTCTGACTAGGAGGCAACCATTTAAGAGGCTGGCTAGTAGGAGAGTGAGATGAGTGCGCCAGCTCTCATGCCGTTCGCTCTGGGGATGCCCATGGCCTCCGATGCCACAATTTCTAGCATGGGGTTAGCATGCCAGAGCCTGAATGGATGGTACATGAAGAGGACAAACAAGACCAGGATGTAGCATCTGACGCACATCATGGTGAAGTACACCGTGGCAGAGTTCAAACACGACGGGAACTATCCGGTGAACTTCGAAGATCTCCACAATTTACTCAACAAAGACGCGCTCGACGTGTCAATCCTATGATCTTGGGTGCTGTAAGTATCCTATTATCCTATGCCTATTCGTGCATATACGGATATATGTCATTTATTAATTGGTTACTTCCGTGCAGCTGCGTGACTAGATCTGCCAAAGCTAAGGGCGAACATGTCAGTTTCTTGGACTCCCAAATGGTTGCCGAGGTGATGTGTAGGACCAACGCGGACTTCGTTGTCGACTACATCAAAAAAGGGTTGCTTGCTCAGGTCAACAAGGAGTACATACTTGTACCCTACAAGCAGAGGTGAGTGCTTTCAACAGTACTTCACCCGTAGATTAGTGTCTCCATATGCACACCCCCAAACTTAGATTAAATTATTAATTCTTTACGTGTAACATGTAGCTACCACTGGATCCTGCTAGTACTTATTCCGAAAAGGAACAAGATGTTCTACCTTGATTCATTGCAGAGGAAAGGGTACAAGTATTTGTGGGGAAACCCACCCCGTACCGAACACCACGGTACGGAACAGCACTCCCCTATCACAACTTCCCAGGAGTCAGTTGCAAACCAGAAATGAATATCACAACAACCAGCACAATACATAAATAATCCACAAAATATTACAAGGTTCACAGATGACGGCACTAGGGCCTTACAATAGTAACACAACGAGGTATAAAATAACAGTTCAGTTTTTCAACAATACGCCGAAGGAGCGGAATGCTAATCTTCGCCCACAGTCGCTCGACCGGGGTACGCGACATCTAGAAGTTCGAATCATACTCGAAGAAGTCTTCATAAGGCTTAGGCTCACACTCATGTGAACCCAAGTCACTTGGCTCTTCAACTTCTGATGGAGCAAGTCAGTCACGGGTGAGTACAGAGTACTCAGCAAATCACCACTTAACAAATGCAATATATATATAACATGCAAGTAATTCAAGGAAGTGGTTGAGGTTCTTTTTCCGAACCTTGTTCATAACCTAACAGTTGATAGTCATGAAAAGCATTCAAAACATTCTTTGAAAAGTTACCTTATATATATAACAGTTCAGAGTGCAGAATTTAAAGCAGTTGATAAAACAGTTCATAAAAACTACTTGTGCCTCACAAGGATAAAACCCATTGACCATTACACACTCCAATTCCGGGAGCACGGAGTATTTAAATACATTTTAAACTCTGCAGAGGGGTACCACTTTACCCACAAGACTTGTCAACTACCACTGTTGACCACGAGCATAGGCCTTTTGCCCAACACGCTACTTTAAGCATATGAGTCTCCTATGCCAGGTTCGATCACGCTGCTTTAAGCGCGCCACTGAGTTGAGAATAACACGCATTTCACCCTGCCTTGCCATTATACTAGCTCTGCCTCGTAAAAGGTTCACCACCGGCCAGTGGCCCAGGAATTCCACCTCCAGGTGGGGTTCCTAATACAGTTGCGAAGCATTGTAGAGATCTTCCCTCTCATACCTTCACCCTACCCCTCACTTAGTATTGGGCCGCGGTGGGAGACCCTCTCCACCAATAGTGAACGGACACACGAGGGGTTTGTGCTGGGAAACCACATCCAGCACTCGTCCCCTGGAACCACATCAGTTGCACGATCTTTCACTCAGACGAATCGGCTGGGCTCATCCCAGTCGTCAGTGTAAGTGAGCCAAGAGGGATCTTCTCTCCGTGACCAGTGAACAGTATTAGTTTTGAAAAACCATTTTTTGCTCATTTATGTGAATAACCCATATTACCAATGTTATGCTTTAGCATTAACCTAGGGCATCAAGAATATTATACATATGGCTTGAGAATCAAGAATGGCTATTCAATATAAGACAATAGCTAAACAGGTAGATTTGAACATACACAGTTTACTTAATTAGCATGCGTAATACTCAAATAACAAAATACTTAGCTAACTGGAAAACATGGGATCAATATGATCAAGGTGGTGGTGACTTGCCTTGAATTCCCGCGACAAGATCTTCAACGACGTCCTCGATCGGCTGCTCCTCGGCTTCCGGACGAGTGGTTTCTAAACGTGAAAAGAGCACCGGATCAACTAAAATGCATAAGTATGAGACTAATAAATGCAAATCTAAATCCTAATAAGTCTAGGTAAAGCAGCCTCGGAGTCGGATCTGAAAAAGACTAAAAACAGAAGTTTTCGAAAATAGCGGTATTTAGGATAAAACTGAAAAGATCATTTTCGAAAACAGCTGAAAACGACGGATCAGAGTTTTAGGGTACGATTCTGAACTGGGGGCAGAAGGAGAATATGTGGCAGGAATAATTTGTGGCAGGGTGGTTCAGACATATCGGGATTTGGTGGTCGGACGGAGGAAAACCACTTTTGGCGAGATGTTAGGGTAAATCGGGACTCGGATCTGAAAGAAAATTACAGATCTGGAAGATTGGAACTGAGGAGAATCCGATGGCACAGACGGATCTTCAATCGGAGACTTCTGTGACAAAATCGACAAAATCGGGGAAAGGAACGACAGAGTTCAAAACAGCGAAACGGAAATCTGGACAGTGGATCAAAGATCAGAGAACACGTTTGGAAGGAAAACAGCGAAATGAACAAAACGGCGTGAACGGATTTTCAATCGGAGGTCCAGAAGACAGAGAACGACATAAGGCGACAAAGACAGCAAATGCAATACTGTTGCAGTGCCATCTGGCTGGCACTAGCCATGGCCACGGCGAAGCTTGCCGGCGGCGAGTTGGGCCACGGCCGGGAAATGGAGCATGGCGGTTGGGGAGCTAGAGCAGGAGGGAGGTGGTTGGATGAGGGAGGCACAGCGGGAGGAGAGCCACGGCGCCTGCACGCCGGCTCGGGCGCAGTTCACGGGGGAGCTCCGGTGGGGGCTCGCCAGAGAGGGAAGAAGGCCGGGGAGGCCGGGAGATGGAGGAGGAGTACCTGGGGGTGAGAAGGCAGAAAAAATGTCGGGAAAAGGGGATGGAATCGGCGAGATAGCCACGGTGGCCGGAGGTAGAAGAGAGAGGAACGCCGGCGGTGGGAAAAACAAAATCACCCCGGTGGAGGGAGCTCCGGTGGCCAAAACGTCGAGCTCCAGAAGGGAAAAATGAAGAGGGTGAGGAGGCACACCTGATGGACAAGCTCAGACAAGCAAAAGACGGCTGCAGCGAGGGAAATAATGACGAGGTGACGGCGGCCGGCGCTGGAGCGTGGCCAAACCAGCGGCAGAAGAGCAGAAATCACCCCCTTTAGTATTTTATGTGAAAGTTTTCACCCAATGCAAAACTTTTGAATGCTCTGCGTGTCTAAGTGTTTCTTCTACCACTCTACAGAAGGACTTGCAGAAATGAGGAAGTTTGAGTTGTGTTTCAGCTGTGTCATGGTTTATATAGAGTGGTATGCAGCTGGTTCCTTGTGTTAGAAGTAAAATGCTGACATGTAATGCTTCCAGCTGGGGTAAACAGGTCTTTACACTGTGTTTTCTACAGGATGGTTGAGGGCAAAGGTGGAATTACACATAAAATAACAATTTTGGTCAATTCTAGGGCTTTATTTGGAATTTTGAAAAACCTAGGGGCTGAAATGCAAAGTTCCACTGCATGGGAAGTTGTGAAACCTGGTTACTTGTGCAAATAAAATATATTAGAAAATTTTTTTCTCAGAATTTTCTATGCATTATTTTGAATTAAACCAACCTTTTATGCTATTTCTAAATAGAAAAATCGTCATTTCACGTGGAAAAATGATTTGTTTGATGCATAAAATCATGATGCCATGAATTTAAAAATATGCATGCATGAGGAAAATATTGGGGGGATGATTTAGGGTTGAACAGACGAAAGAATTTTGCTGATCGGAAGAAGAAGATAGTTAAACGGAATTGAAGAAGATTCAGACCAGAAGGAAAATATGAGAAGGGGAGGGTTAAGAGCAGAATTTTGGGGCTGTTACAGTATTGCGAAGCACGAGATGTATTCGAAAGGTTATGATATTCATGTGAACCTGTCTTGCATCTAGATTTACTGTCCTCAAATTGTCAATTTTGACTATTCTCAAACTGTCAATTTTGACTATCTACAGGGCTTTCATGAACTACTTTGCCGAGGGAGGGCGACAGCACGAGCGGCGAGCCGATAAGTTTCAGTAGTTGCAATTTTCGATACAAATTTCAACTAGCATTTGTTTTACTTTATAACATGTCCCCAGCTAACTCTCAGTCTATAAATTGGCAGTGCCATCAGCAGCCGGACAACAATACTTGTGGGTTCTACGTGATGCGCCACATGTATGACCTGATCATCACCCCTCACCGGCCAGATTTCCCCGAGGTATACAACTACTCCCCTCTGTATCGATTTGGTAGAATTTACAACTGCATTGAGCTAATTTTTTCTGTACCAACTTTTGCTATAGGAGGTCGACTTCCCTTCGGAAAGCTTTGACCCTCGGCAGATTGGTATGGTCCAAGGGATGCTCGCTGAGTTTTTTCTTACGGAGGCCATATCAACCAAGGGGAAGTTTAGGGACCTGCAAGGTTCATATTAGTGCGGCCTTACTAATTGAGGTTATCTGAAGGGCATCTAACTGAGAAATAGGTACAGATAGTATAGTACATCTAACATACTGACTTTAATTGTCGATTACATTTATTTGTTCAATCTCAATTGTACATATTTCTGAGTTCTGTGTTGTATATACGAAATGCATGCTATTATACATATTTCTAAGTTCTGTGCATGTCTGAGATGAACTATATATATTTGAGTACTGTGCATGTATAAAATGAACTTTATATATGAAATGCTTTTGTACAGAGGGTATGGCTAGCATGATTCCTGAGGCTAGCAAAAAAAAAGAAATTTATTAAAAAAAATATTAATATGCACAGACGGTTTTGATCTTATAAATCGTCCACTACTACAGAAATGCAATCCACTAACCCATATCTTCTAACGGTTATAAGAAATCTGGGAAAAATCCGATAGAGTACGACGACAGCGGTGGAGAAGAGGCTTTGTACTATCGGTTATATTCTGGTGTACCATTAGTGAAATGCAAACAATTTTTACTATCGGTCATTACTGTACCAACCGATATAATAAATGAAATAGTACTATCGGTTTGTCTTTGGTAACTGATAGTGAAATTACGGACTTTTTACTATCGGTTCATACTGTACCAACCGATATAATAGAGTAAATTTTACTATCGGTTTGTCTTTGGTAACTGATAGTGAAATTACGGAATTTTTACTATCGGTTACTATTGTACCAACCGATATAATAGAGTAAATTTTACTATCGGTTATATAAAACAAACCAATAGTAAAATGACTTCATATAAACTAATGGTTATGACAGTGGGGACCTTAATAGAGAGAAAATTTTACTATCGGTTGTGGTTTTGAACCGATAGTAAAATTGCACAACTTATCTCGACCCCTGCTCTGCATCCTCGATTCATTTCTATCGTACGTGCATCCACGCTCCAAGCTAGAGTGATCTGGAGAAGCTAGCTGAGAGGTTGATAATTCGATCCCCCTCGGTTTGTCATCTTCTCATCACCTCTCTCTCTCTCTCTCTCGATCACTCTTTCACACTCTCCCTCTCTCTCTATTTCCAATTCATTAAACTAGATACATGTAGCTCCAAACTAGCTAGAAGGCTAGGTTGACTAGCTATATATAGCTTGCTGAAGTTAAGCTAGGCATGATTTATGGCTAAAGTTAACCAACTAGTTAGCTGGCTCTTCCAATTAATGCATCAAGTTAATTAGGGTTTCATATATATCCATTTAATATAATTAAGTAGCTGTACACACATATGGCCTAGCTAATTGATGATGTTTCATGCATGCATGCCCTGAGTCATTAATTATTTATTCAATTTGTCAATTTTGTGAAATAATTGTAGATAGACCAAGAATATTAGATGTATGGAATAAAACGTACTACTGTTGAGTATTTGGAGGGTGTGAATGGGTTTATTAAATTTGTTGAGCAAGAAAAGGCGAAGAAGGGAGAGAATGATATGCATTGTCCTTGTATAGATTGTATGAACTTAACAAGGTTCGGCAACTCTGATCAGATTAGGAGTCATTTGATTCGTCGTGGTTTTAATGCACGCTATACCCGTTGGATATGGCATGGTGAAGATCTTGAGGAAACGAGCACCGCTACCACTCAGCAACACCCGGAAGTGGATTGCAGTAATGATGATCATCAGAACATTGATAATGTTCATTTAGATGTGCATGTAGATGACAAAAATTTAGATGAAATGTTACGTGATGTAGAAGAAGATTATAGCAAAAATGATTTTTCTAAATTTGAGAAATTAATTGTTAATTCTGAGAAGCCTTTGTTGCTCGGATGTGCAAAATTTACAAAGTTGTCTTCTATGTTGAGATTATATAACTTGAAGGCAAGCAACGGTTGGAGCGATAAGAGTTTCACGGCGCTATTAGATCTTTTAGCAGACATGCTTCCAGAGGGAAATGAGTTGCCAAGATCGGTTTACCAAGCCAAAAAACTATTGTGTCCGTTGGGAATGGAAATCGAAAGAATACATGCATGCCCAAATGATTGTGTTCTGTACCGTAACGAGTACGAGGATTTGCATGTTTGTCCAAGATGCGGTGCATCGCGGTATAAGCATGGGGACAGAATTTATTACAATGGATGTGATGATGTAAAGAAAGGCCCTCCGGCCAAAACTGTGTAGTATTTGCCTGTAATTCCTAGATTGAAATGGCTATGTGCAAATCCGAAAGATGCGAAGTACTTGCGTTGGCATGGTGAAGGTCGAAAACAAGACGGAAAACTAAGACATCCAGCCAATTCTATTCAATGGAGAAACATTAACAGGACATTCGATGAGTTTGGCAACGAAGTGAGGAATGTAAGGTTTGGGCTGAGTACGGATGGTATGAATCCACACGGAAATATGAGCAGTCGGCATAGCACTTGGCCGGTTCTATTATGCATCTACAATCTTCCTCCTTGGTTATGTATGAAGCGTAAGTACATCATGATGTTGTTACTAATTTCAAGACCTAGACAACCCGGGAAAGATATTGACTTGTTTCTATCACCGTTAGTCGAGGACTTACATAAATTGTGGAGCAAAGGGGTGCGGGTGTGGGATGCACATAAGTGAGAGAATTTCATGTTGCGGGCCATGATATTTTGCACCATAAATGATTTCCCGGCCTATGAAAATTTGTCGGGGTATAGTACGAAAGGAGGCAAGGCTTGTCCTATTTGCCTGGATGAAACTGAAAGCATGTGGTTACCGAACTGCAGAAAAACAGTGTACATGGGTCACCGCAGATTCCTTCCGATGCATCACGCCTACCGTAAGAAGAGGAAGTCATTTAATGGGAAGCCTGAGAAAAGATCAGCCCCATGTTTGTGACTGGTAAGGAGCTTTACTTGCGCATGAAGGACATCAAAGTTGAGTTCGATAAATATTCTAAACCTCCAGGAAAAAATGTTTGGAAGAAGAGATCGATTCTTTGAGATCTGCCATATTGGGAGTACTTACAAGTTCGACATTGCATTGATGTCATGCACGTAGAGAAAAACATTTGTGACAGTTTGATTGGTTTGTTGTTGAACATTCTAGGAAAGACGAAAGATGGCATCAACGTTCGCCGTGACATGCTCGACATGAGCATAAGGACTGAGCTTGCACCGTTGGAGAAGGGAAAGCGTACATACCTCCCCCCGGCCTGTTATACTTTGTCAAAAAGAGAAAAAACAGAACTCTGTCAGTGCCTATATGGTGTCAAAGTTCCATGCGGGTATTCTGCGAACTTCAAAAAACTTGTGTCCATGAAAGACTTGAAACTGGTTGGTATGAAGTCCCATGATTGTCATGTACTGATGTCACAAATGCTTCCCATTGCTATCAGAGGCATTCTCCTAGTCAAAGTCAGAGAGACAATTACAAATCTATGTTATTTCTTCAACACAATATCTGGCAAGGTAACCGTGTACTCCTAGCAAGTTAATTAGCTCAATTCGTGGAACTTGTCAGATTTTTTGGATTTGAATATTTGCTACAACTGTGTCCTTGCAGGTAATTGATATGGATGGACTGGATGATTTGCAACGCGATGTGACTACAACGCTTTGTCAGCTAGAGATGTATTTCCCTCCATCTTTTTTTGATGTTATGGTCTATCTAATTGTTCATCTTGTCAGAGAAATTAAGTTTTGTGGACCCGTGTTCCTGCGCTACATGTATCCATTTGAGAGATTTATGGGTATCTTGAAGGGATATGTAAGGAATCAACATCGGCCTGAGGGCAGTATCATTGAAGGTTATGCCGCCGAGGAGGTGATTGAATTTTGCACCAACTATATGGCCGGGGTTGACCCAATTGGCGTTCCTACGTCCCGACATGAGGGTAGGCTTCAGGGCATTGGAATGATTGGATTTAAAGCAGTCGTCCCCTCTAGTGATCTATATGAAAAAGCCCATTTTTGGGGCTTACAGCACATGACGGGAGTGGAGCCATACATACACGAGCACAAGAAAATGTTACGGAAACAGAATCCTTCGAAGCCAGAGATTTGGGTCACCAGAGAACATAACAGGAAGTTTGCTGGGTGGATCAAAAATAGAGTCCTGCAAGCTTCTGAGGGCAACGTAGATGAAGTTGTTACATGATTAGTCAGAGGGCCTAGATTTACTGTAGGGACTTGGTAGGGGTATGACATCAACAGCTATTCATTTTACACAATAACTCAGGATGAGAAGAGTATTATGCAATGTAGTGGAGTGACACTACTTGCTATTTAAGAGGATGCCAGGGCAGTAAGGGCACTCTGACGAGGATTGATACCCGGGCCAGTTCAAATAAATGCACGGCTGGTTCAGGATAGATTCGAGCCAGACAAGCGCCCGGTGAGGCGAACTCAAGTTACTCCGAGAAGCGCAACTATGTGGTCGCAGGCTTTACACGATCAGACCGTAGCCAGTGCGCGGTCAGGAGTTCGTATGCCATATGCGAGCAGAAGACTGCAGATGGTGCGTGGTCAGCGAACGACGCACTGTCAGGACACTTTCGACCAGGGGACGCGAGATTGTTCTATCCCTACAACGGGGATATTCCGTATATCCCGAAGATTCTTCCACGTATGGAGACAACCGTCAGGAGGTTAATACCTGTGGTTATCCATGAATAACACGTGTTAAACCTTCGTGGAGGTTAAAGGCAGTTGCCAAAACTGCATCCAACAACTGTTTGATGTTGTTATGACTTGGCACCCTTTCGACCAGTATAAAGGGGTAGCCCAATGCATCAAACAGGGGGATCGAGACCATCAAACGATCGAACAATCAGATCTTCGAATCAAGCAATCAGAAGACAGTATTCTAAGTTAGATAGCTTTCACAAGCCATCCAGGCATTGTCTTGTACAACACATAGGAAAAATCTTCGCCTGTGAAGATCTTTTCCATAATCATGTAACTCTTTCTACCACACATAGTGAAATCCCAACATGACGTAGGGCTATTACTCCCACCATCGAGGGCCCGAACCTGTATAAACCTCTCTGTGCTCTAGTTATCTTTGATTCATCATACCTTCCCGGAGGGACACCCTGAAAGGTCTCACAACCTACAAATTTTGCATAAGTTCGGCTAAGGACCCCGAGTACGAATCGTCGACAGCTGGCGCCCACCTTGGGGCCTTTCTCAAGGTGTCCTAATTTTCATCCGGAGGTTCGCTGAATCATGCCTGGAGCATATGATTCCGATAACAATTTCGATCTCGAGGATTATGCTCACATTCCGATGCCTTCTCCGAGCGATCCTGTCCCGATGGAGGAAACCGGAGGCAAGGACCACCCAGAGGTCGAATCAACCCTCCAGATCATGTCTATCGACCAGGAGGCGACTAACGCAAGGTCAGAGCCCACTGAGGTTCTTAATGAGTTAGAAGGTGAATCCGCTCCGTCATGCGACCTTCTTGAGGGGAAGGATGATGTCGACCAAGAAATCAGCCGGGGAGGTTTGATCCTGATAACCTCCATTGTCTCTTTGATTTCGAGTCTAACTCGGAACAAATCGAAATGTTTTCTCCTTCGGCAGCCTCTCTCCCTAGACAGTTCGCTGCCTTGTCAGAGGAAACTCCTGATCAACAGGCTTCTAGGGAAGAACAGGAACGCAAACTAAAGGAGGATCAAGATCTCGAGCAACAAGACAACGAACTACGCAGAATTGCCCTAGAGGCTCTTCAAGATGCGCAGGCTCGTTACGATGCTGCTTCGAGTTCTTCCCGACGATCACGTGGTCGCAAACGCGACCAGACACTTTCTTGGCCTCCGGAGCGTTTCCCGGTGGACGAAGAAACAGTGACACCTGGTGCCCATAGGAGAAGTACGCATGGCCGGTTTCAATCTATCGCGGAGGTCATGCGTAATTTTCCTCCTACGGTCACGGATGTGCAGAAACCGGTCTTCACCATAATCCTGGCGGAGAGGTTAGACGAGGTCGCATCTGACGCGACCCCCACGGCTTCTTCCCGGTCAGCGACACGTTCCCACAACCGAGAGTACTCTCACTCTGGTTCTGGTCGATGGAGTCACCCGCCACCTGTACCATCTTGGCAGGACAAGTCCAGAGGGACCCAGGATTATTGTGATAGGGATCGGGTTCCTGTCCACTCTCGTTTAGGACCACGAGTGGCTTCTCCATTGTGTGAGGTTGCCCGCGATCCGATCGAGAGCCGTAGGACTGTTCACGGTCCCTACGTTGGTTGTAAATATTTCTCGCCATGCCTCCGTGCGGTCGTTTAGCCAGACAAGTTTAGACCAGGGGCCATAGAGAGATTCGATGGAACTCAGAACCCATCCGAGTTCCTTCAAATCTATATTACTGCCATCCAAGCGGCAGGAGGCGACGACTACGTCATAGCCAACTACCTGCCAACAGTCCTCGAAGGACCGGCAAGAACTTGGTTGTTTAACCAACCCGAAGGTTCGATCTACAACTGGGAAATGCTGTGTGATGCTATCCTCAGCAATTTCCAAAATTGTTATCAGAAGCCGGGTAAAGAGGACGACCTCCATCGACTACGGCAAAGTTCGACCGAAACTCTTTGTCAGTTTGTCAAGAGATTTGTCGGGGTGAGGAATACCATCCTGAACATATCTGATAGCTCCATTATTAGGGCATTTAAACATGCCATTCGATATCGGAGATTCACCAAAGACTTGCTCATCCATCCTCCTCGATCAGTAGCCGATCTCTTTGATATGGCTGATCGATATTCCGACGCAGCCGAGGCTGTCGAGTGGAACCGAATGGTCGATAAAGGTAACCTACCACCTCAACCAGGTCTCAAGGACGCTAGGAAGGAAGATTCAAGCAAGAAGCAGGAATCTTCATCAGGCGGGAAATCGAAGAAGTCGAAAAGGAATCACTCTGGACAGTACCGCGAGGTCGCAGTTACAGAGAAGCCTCCTTCGACCAAAGGTAACAAGCCTTCGTTTAAAAATAAAACTGCTTCTGGTGGTCGTAGTGCTGACCAGCCAGAGAAGTCGACTAACTCGCAGGAAGGCAAGAAATGGTGTCCACTCCACAACTCCGCAGGCCACGACCTCAAGAACTGCGGGAGTTGGTTGAAGAAGTTAGATGACTTCTACCAGGGGGTTGGACCGATGCTGACCTTACCAACTAAGGAACAAGCATGCGGGTTAAGAGACGCCGACGGGAACGAAGAGATGTCTTACCAGGTACCTCATAATCATGTTAATGTCATTTTCAGAGGTTCCTCCTCTTTTGTTTCCAAAAGGCAATTTAAGGCCTTTTATCGAGAGGCCAACCAAACAGAGACATCCCTTGGTGAACCTCAATACCCCCGTTGGTCGGATACACCTTTGACGTTTGATCGCTCTGATTGTCCTGCAAGGCTTACTCGACCATTGAGGTTTCCTCTAGTCATTACCCCGATTATCAGTAATGCAAGAGTCGAAAGGGTCCTGATCGACGGAGAAAGCTCCTTGAACATTCTATTGGTCAAGGCACTCGACAAGATGCAAATTCCTCGTTCAAAGATTAAGCCCATAATCCATCCATTTTATGGAATAATCCCCGGTCCCTCCATGATGCCGTTGGGACAGATGGTCCTCCCAGTCACACTGGGAGGACCGGATAACTTTCGAACAGAATTGATTACTTTTGATGTAATTGATTGTGATTCGGCTTACAATGCAATCTTTGGCAGGCCAACTCTAGCTAAGTTCATGATGTCAACGCACTATGCTTATCAGTGCGGTAAGTTGCCTGGCCCCAAAGGTGTCATCTCGATCCGAGGCAGTGGCAACGTGGCACTGACGTGTGACCAGCTATCTTTGGAGATGGTGGACCAACTTCCCCTCCGGGACGCTCAGGTCGCCACAGTTGCCGCTGATGCGATCAAGGCTGCTCCTCGACCAGATGAGAAACTCAAACTAATTCCATTGAACCCAGATGATCCATCCAAGACAATTCGGGTCGGATTAGGCCTGGATGACAAATAGGAACTCGAGCTCATTACTTTCCATCGGGCTAACGCAGATGTGTTTGCGTGGAAACCATCCGACATGCCCGGTGTCCCAAGGGAGGTAATCGAGCACAGGTTAGCAATTCAACCTAGACAACGACCAATAAAGCAAAAGCTCAGGCGTTTTGCTGTTGACCAACAGGAAGCCATCCGAGAGGAGTTGGACAAACTCCTAAAGGCCGGGTTTATCCGCGAGGTCGATCACCCGGAATGGCTTGCAAATCCGGTCATGGTCCGCAAGTCAAATGGTAAGTGGCGCATGTGCGTCAACTACACCAGCCTCAACAGTGCTTGTCCGAAGGACGACTTTCCCCTTCCTCGCATCGACCAGCTGGTCGACTCAACCGCGGGTTGCGAACTGATGAGTTTCCTGGACGCTTACTCAGGATATCATCAAATTAGCATGGCAGAAGAGGATGAAGAGAAGACTGCCTTCATCACCCCGTTCGGCACCTACTGCTACGTCAGAATGCCGTTCGGTCTCAAGAACGCAGGTTCCACGTACCAGTGCTTGATGCAAAAGACCTTTCTTTCCCAGATAGGGCGTAATCTCGAAGCATATGTAGACGACTTGGTTGTAAAAAGCACTAAGAGATTGTCTCATTTGGACGATCTTGCTGAAACCTTATGTAGTTTGAATCGCTTTGGAATAAAGTTAAACCCAGAGAAATGTTCTTTCGGGGTTTCCTTGTTTGTTCCAGAGGCATTGAAGTCAATCCTAAAAAAATCAGGGCTATCGAACAGATGAGGTCTCCCTCGACCATGAAGGACGTTCAGCGCCTGGCAGGTCGCATGGCGGCCTTAGTCAGTTCATATCGCGACTAGACGAGAGGGTACTGCCTTTCTTCAAAGCCCTGCGAAAACATCATAACTTCGCATGGTCCGATGAGGCCGAAAAAAAATTTCAGGAGGTGAAGGCATATTTATCCAGTCCACCAGTCTTGGTGTCTCCCGACAAAGGAGAACCATTACTCCTCTACTTGGCGGCCACGCCGCACGCGGTCAGCGCTGTCCTGATCGCGGATAGAGAAGGAATACACAGACTCGTCTACTATGTAAGCGAGGTACTTCATGGTCCTAAGGAGCGATACCCTGAGATCTAGAAGATACTTTACGCACTACTGATGGCTTCCCGTAAGCTACGACATTACTTCCAAGCACATAAGATCACAGTACCTTCCTCTTTTCCATTGGGGGATATTGTCCGCAATCCGGAGAAATCTGTCGAGCTCGGTGCCTTCGACATCCATTTCACGCCCCGCACTGCGGTTAAGTCTTTGGTCTTGGCTGACTTTGTGGTCGAATGGACCAATCCTGAGCCACCTATGCGGGTACCCGAGGAATTGGAATGCCCCGATCACTGGACAATGTATTTCGACGGCTCTCGTAGTTTTCAACACTCGGGGGCTGGAGTGGTCTTGGTTACGCCTCAGGGCGAATAGCTTAAGTTTGTCTTTCAACTACACTTTGTTGTGACCAATAACGCAGCAGAGTATGAAGGTCTTCTTGCAGGGCTCCGGGCAGCAAAATTCCTCGGAGTCCGTCGATTAGTGGTGAGGGGAGACTCACTGCTGGTCGTAAACCAGGTAAACAAGGAGTACAGCACCTCCGATGAGACAATGGCTCATTACCTGGGGGAAGTGAGGAGATTGGAAAAACACTTCAGTCATTTCGAAGTCCAATACATCCCGCGAAAGGACAACATTCTCGCAGACCAATTATCTAAAATTGGGTCCTCACGCACATCCGCTCCAGCAGGAGTGTTCGTCGAACACTTGGAACATCTTTCGATTATGACTTCAGTCGAGGATGATCAGGTAACAGTCTGTCTTACCAGCCTCGATCAGGAATAGGATTGGACTCATCCATTGAGAGTCTATCTTGAACATGGGACCCTGCCCGAGGATGAAACCGAAAGTGATCGGTTAATTCGAAAAGCGCGTTTATACAAACTCATAGAAGGAGTTTTGTATAGAAAGGGTACTCAGGGAGTATTCATGCGCTGCATATCTCAAGAGGAAGGTAAATCCCTCTTGAAAGAAATTCATGACGGTGTATGCGGTGCGCACGCGTCATATCGTACATTAGTCGGAAAAGCTTTTCGACGAGGATTCTACTGGCCTTCGGCACTCGATGATGCCAAGAATATGGTCAAGATGTGTCATCAGTGTCAGTTTCATGCGAGACAGTTTCACCAACCTGCCTATGCGTTGCAAACCATTCCCCTTGCATGGCCTTTTGCGGTCTGGGGGATGGATATTGTCGGTCCTATGCCACAAGCGGTCAATGGGTACAAGTTCCTGTTCGTAGCTATTGACACGTTTACGAAATGGATTGAGGCCGAACCGGTACGCAATATTACCGCTGCTACAGCACAAAAGTTCTTTCATAAGAACATTGTTGCTCGATTTGGTGTTCCGAATCGTCTCATTATGGATAACGGTTCTCAGTTCGCTAGTGGTCTTTTTCTCGATTACTGCGATCAGATTGGAACCAAGATGTGCTTTTCCTCTATGGCTCTTTCGCAAAGCAATGGTGCCGTGGAACGTGCCAACGGGCAGATATTGCAAGGCATCAAGAAACGTGTTTTCGACTGCCTTAAGACTCGCTCGGGGGCTTGGGCAGACGAGCTCTACACCATTCTATGGGCACTACGAACAACCTTTAGTCGAGCCACCGGTGAGACGCCCTTCCACCTGGTTTATGGGGCTGAGGCCGTACTACCTATGAAAGTTAGTATTGGGTCTGTCCGGACGGATCAATTCGAACCAATTGATCAGCGCGAACAATGATCGCAAAATCTCATCCTCCTAGAAGAAAAGCATGATCGTGCTCTGATCAAGTCCGCGGTATATTTGCAAGCTTTGCGCAAGTACCATGACAAAAGGGTGCGACCACGTAGTCTTCACGTGGGCGATCTGGTTCTACGTAAAATAGAAGACCAATCTAATCGCAACAAATTCTCCCCGAAGTGGGAAGGCCCTTATACTATTGTTTTGGTACCACGACCAGGAATAGCTCGGTTAGCGATGGAGGATGGTCGAATCTTATCCAATACTTGGAACATCGATCAACTACGCAAGTTTTACATGTAAGTATCCAATCCCTTTTCCTTTTCAATTAGCATGGTTTAATAAAACAAGTACATTTTTGTTGTTTCGTATGTCGAATATTTCCTTTTATGCCCATGTGTTACGAATTTGGCTCAGGGGCTGGTCACCGGCGGTTATATCGTCACAATGTCCTAATCGGATTCGCTGGCCGATCCCATGACCACTTCCAGACAAGACAGTCCTCAATAAGCCGTTTCTCAACGCACACGGGGCTTGCTAGCATGTCCTTGGTCATCTGAGTGGCTGCCGGTTTGCAACAAGGTTAGGCATTGTATCGAGTATAATTGCTGGCCTGATCGAATGTCCCTGGTCGTTACAGCCATATTTTTTCCTGTGCTTATAATACTAAGTCTCCAGTATATATAATCACAGGCGGGGGCTAGGGGAATATGGTTATAATATGAAACAACAAAAAGTGCTTTCTTTCGGAATAAAACCAAAAACTGCATGCATTGCATTCTATAAATTGTTTCTGTACAGGTACAAGGTTTACATAATGCCAAGCTCGACCAAGAGTTTGTCTACTAGAGGTCTAACTTCCTCCATGATAGCCTCAAGTTGGTCTTCACTCTCGATCTCTGCCTCTCCTACCAGTGGATTCAGATCCAGGTCTGGGCCATGGTGGAGACGAAACCGGCAGAGAATGGCGGAGGCTGCTGATCGGACTCTAGTTCTGATCGCCTCTTGTTGTCGCCTGGTATCTTCAGAAAGATACTCGAGGAGTGATTCCTCTTGGGCTACGACCAGTTTAGACCAATCGCTAGGGCTAAGGTCGTCTGTTGTGGTTTTGACCACATCAGCCTTTAGAAGACCGGCTACCATCTTTAGCTTTTCGAAGATGGATATGCTTAAGTCTTTGTTCTCCCTGCGGATTGAGTCGATGGTCATCTAGAGGTCTACTTTCTCTTGACCAAACTGGCTTATTTGATCTGCTTGCGCTGTAGTAAGAAGATCGTTATGAACAGTCCAAGCAACAAGGTTAATTCGTTCTGGTCGGATGTTGACTTACATGAGAGCTGCGATCGCAGTTTTCTGAGCTCGGCCTCTAGATGTGAAATCATGGTGGCCGCCCTGAGCTCATCATTTTCCCGATCAACAAGGCTCTTCTTCAGGAAGGCGTTTTCCCTACAACAAAAAAGACGATTGTCATAACAAGTTTGTATTCAGACAAACTAAAGCTCTTTTTTCTTACTCCTGCAAGCGATTCTTTTCCTCTTGTATGGCCTCAATGCTATTTGTCATAGCCACCGATCTGGTCGCCATACGGGTCAGTTCCTATGGTACAGAGGGAAGTCAGTTGCAAATCTGAGTGCTCTATACAAAACTTCGATACCGTGAGAGATGTTCGACATACCTCAGTGTATTCCTTCGGGATGGTTAGAGGCCGAGAGATGGATTCGCCTCATCCTCGGCAGGAGTAGCAGATGAATGTCCCTGCTGAGCCTCGGTCACAGATTTCAATACCTGCGATTGGGCCTCCGCATCCAACTCGTCCCTAACGGCCCGGACGCCTTCCTGGACCGGAGGGACAGAACATTCTTCACCGGAGGCTTTAGTACCAGAACGAACTTCAACCCTCGCCGAGGCTGTTGGAGGGTTTGGTGCTGAATCTCTACGCCTAAGCAGGAAAAGAAACCTTCAGTTTCACGGATGGTTGCCATAACCTGATCCAATATGAACAGAAGGAATTCTTACCTTAACTGAAATCCCATCAGTCTCTGGGACTTCGAAGATGGCTCCCTAAGAGAAAGAGGGCAATCATTGTCTGTTCTGGTCTTTCTTTTGGTGAACAGGACCTTCTCTTTTTCTCCCTATGTATACTAGCCTGTAAGCATATACATGAGGAACGATGAAGATCTGAATGGTAAGGATCCTTACCGGGGTAACCTGCTCGGTTGGCAGGGATGCACCCGATGGTATGGGTGTCTCCTGAACCACCGGTGCTGGCACTTCGTCCGCGACCCTGAGGTTGGAAGCGGTCACGGGATCTTGCTCCGTTATTTCCGCCCCTGTCGCCAGGAGCGGAATACTCGCCCCCCTAGGACTCACAAGAGTCGTAGGAGGAATTTCTTCTCCCTGTACAAGCGTGGCTCGATGAACACGCATACGGATGAAATTGTAAATTCAGGACCGCGAAAAATCTTACCGTGGTCGTCCCTTCGACCAAGGAGGGAGAAGTTACAGACCCTGAGGCCTCTAGGGCCTCAGGAGCAGAGGTCTCACCCGCGACCACAAGGTTCGCAGTGGCCGCGGGGTCTGCAGTAGCTATCTCTGTGGGAAGAGGCAGCTCTTCGCCGGATTGAGGAACGTCGTCTTCCTCCTCCTCGCTTCCTTCACCTTGTATGACGAAGGAGTAATTCCAGTTCGCACCTGGGGTAACATGAGGCACAAGATATCTTACAGCAGTCTTCTTCGCGGTAGGGGGCATCCTATGCGAGGAGCCTTCCCAGAGAAGTTTCTTGGATTTCTTGGGGGCAGGGTCCCTCGCTCCAGGCCTGGAAGAGACCTTCTTCACTCTCTTCATTGTCGGCTTTTCCAGGAAACCGACGCTTTCACCTGGACAGGTCGACTCGGCAAATTTCCCCAGAAGCTATGTCGTTCCAGTAACCTTGTTAGTACAAGACATACATATGACTTATAGACAGAACATAACGAGAGATGACATACCTTTCGATGTTCCTGTCTAAGGTCGTTGCCGGCATGGATCAAGCTTTGGGGGCGAGGTGATCCCCTGGTTCCCTCCACTTCGGCGCTAAATGTCCTGAGGAGGTAGTTCGTCCGCTTCTCGACTTCAGATGAAGGCAAAACTGCGTCACCAGCAGACCAGTTAGCAAATTATGACAGAAAAGTGTAAGACTTCGTTGGCTAAGTCACATACCATTGTTATAGTCCAAGGTGTTGTCCGCCATGGACTGTATCTCCCAAGCCGGATGAGCCCTTTCGTGTAGGGGGCTCACCCGATTCTTCACGAAGTCGTGAATGATATCGCGAGCTGTCAGTCCCTGCTGGACTAAGTGAAGAATTATCTCGGCTTGCTTCTTTTGCTATGCATTCAGAGCAGGGAGGGAATCCAACTCACTGGGCTTCTCTAGCCGCGAGTTCACAAACCACAACCCGCTCTCGGATGGAGGGGTGCAGTAAAACCATTTCTGGTACCACCCGTGCACGGAGTCTTGCAGGGGTGAGAAGGGATACTCTTTCTTCTCCCTTATTCGGAAGTAAATACATCCGGCGGCGTTGGCGCTCTTCGACCACACCGAGTAGTAGAAGCGTTGGAAGAGATCCACGGTGGGATACACTCCGACGAAAGCTTCGCACAGGTGCTGGAAGACTGCCAAGATCAGGACAGCATTTGGGTGGAGATTCACGAACTCCAACCCGTAGTGCTCCAAGATCCCCTTCAAAAACCGACTTTTAGGAAATCAGAACCCGCACCTCAGGTATTTTTCGAAGACCTCCAATTCGCCCTCTTGGACGATTGGGGTTTCTTGGTCCTTCCCCGCTGGACGCCAGTTGATTAGCAATCTTGGGGGAAGAATCTCTTCCTTCTCCAGTGCTATCAAGCTACCCTTCGTGTGATGGACCGATCGGCTCCAAGATGTCATTTTTGGAAGAGATTGTGGGGGAAAGCTGGTGGCTTTGGAGGCAATGGAAGACGAGGAACGAGGGTTTTTGTGCGGCGGGAGTTCTAGGGCTGGAGACTGGATGAGTGGCTTCCTCAAGAAGCTACCTGCTCCTTTTATAGGCCCAAGGAGATGCACCACTAAGGGTAACGTTCCATTGAATATTATATTCATTTCCCATAATGGATGTTTTCTCTAGTAAACCTGTTATGCGCTTCCTGCATCGAATCCGAAACAAAAGGCCTTCTTTGTTTCGAATTTGAGGATTAAAAATGGGCACAAAAACGTGAAAAGTTCTACAAAGGTTTTCGGAGAACATTTTCCTTCATGTTTCTTGTAAACTTCCACGAATCAATCGTAAAGGTATTTTATGGTCCAATTGTTGGTCGTACGAATGTTTTTTGAACAGATTGCTGTGTTATCAGAACTATGTCTCTGACTGGGCTCCGATTCTAGCCGAAGTGATAGTCTGATCGAATTTTGGTTCTGACTGCGGCAATCTTCCAGATCGAACTTCAGTTCTAACCGTGGCTTTGAGTCTAATCGCAGTATTAGTGCTACTCACGGTATGACATTTAAAATGTGTTTCTGGTCGCAGTACTGGAATTTACTTGTGTATGAGTGGTCGTAAAGACATTGTTTGTGGCCATATTTTCACATAGAAGTTGTAAAGAATATGTCGTGGTATTAAGAATACCCCGGCAGGTTTTGAAGACGATCCTAGCGAAGATTACGCGGCGCGGGTTGACCGGGTGAACGGTCCTCCCCCGCCGGACAAGCACAAGAAAAGACACGAGGATTTATACAGGTTCGGGTCCCGGTGGGGGCCCTAGTCCTGTCGACGCGCTCCCGACCGGAGTCGGCTAGGGAGGCTCTCTCTGGGGGAGAGGCTTCCGGAGCACGTCTGTGAGATTAGCTATTCCAAATAATAATGAGTTGATCCTTTACAACAGAGGGGTACAAGGACTATTTATAGCCTCAAAAAGAAGCAAAAAGCCTAAACTACCCCGGAAGCCACCGTCGGATTGAAGGGTAGGACCGTCCTTCTTCCGGTCAAACGCCTTGGATGCTTGACAGGTGGTCGCTGCTTCCCGAGGCGTCCCTCGTGTGACCTGCACGTGATAAACAAACAGGGACTTTACCTTTTAGAAGGGCGATGACGTCCGGGACCCTTTCCGGAGGGCAGGGCCCGGGAGCCCGAGAGGCGGCGTCCGGGACCCGCCCGGGGGGCACGGTCCCGAGGGCCAAAAGGCGGCGCCCGGGACATGCGCCGGAGGCATCGTCCCGGGAGCCAAAAGGCGGCGCCCGGGGCAGGCACCGGAGGCCACTGTCCCCGGGCAAATGGCGGCGCCCGGAACCCGCCCGGGTGGCAAGGTCCCGGGGGCCAAATTGCGACGCCCAGAACATGCCCCGGAGGCACGGTCCCGGGAGCCTAAAGGGCGGCGCTTGGGGCAGGCACCGGAGGCCACTGTCCCCGGGCCAAATGGCGGCACCCGGGACATGCTCGGGGGGCACGGTCCCGGGGGCCAAATGGCGGCGCCCGGGACATGCCCGGGGGGCACGGTCCCGGGGGCCAAATGGCGGCGCCCGGGGCAGGCACCGGAGGCCACTGTCCCCGGGCCAAATGGCGGCGCCCGGGGCAGGCACCGGCGGCCACTGTCCCCGGGCCAAATGGCGGCGCCCGGGACCCGACCAGTGGGCACGGTCCCGGGGGCCAAATGGCGGCACCCGGGACATGCCCCGCAGGCACGGTCCCGGGAGCCTAAAAGGCGGCGCCCGGGGCAGGCACCGGAGGCCACTGTCCCCGGGCAATCATGAACTTACCTGGACTTGACCGCGTGGAGATTTCCCCCAACAGCAGCCCCCCAGGCCCTCCGGGGACGAAGCTTGAGCCCCCGGGGGGAATGGTAACGGTACCGGGAAAATCTCCGGACGAAAACTCCGGACGAAAATCACCGGAGTCCCGGCGACGCTTCGGTTTCTGTGCCGGGCACTTTATGGCCGCGCCATTCTCGCAATAAATGCACGCGCGGTTCGAACCGGCGTCTCGATTTATGCGCCTGTCCCTTCGTTTCCCGCGCACGGCTTGAATTTCAGTGGTCCAGATTGCTCCGAGGGGGCCACGTGGCGCGCATCTAGATCTCGGCCAGCCTCTATAAATAGGGCCTTAGGGGGCCCCGGAAGCTCATTCCAAATCTTCAACTCTAACTTCAGCTCTCCCGGTAGCGCTCTTCTGGTAACTCCTCCGGTAGCCTTTTCCGGTAGCGAGCGTCCGGGAGTTGTAGACGTAGCCACCTGAAAACTTAGCCACCGAAAAACAAAGAACTGACCTAATGGCGCCCAAAGGTCGAGCGAAGACCACGGAGGTGCCCCCGGAGGAAATCCCCGTGGATTTCCTCTAGGCCTCCGAGTTCTCAGCCTCGGACGCGGAGTCCCTGGTCAAGAAGGGCGTCGTCGAAGAGGGGGACATCCGGGTCCCCCTAAAGAAGGACAGAGCCCCCCGCCCCAGGCCCGGAGAGGTCGTGGCCTTCGAGGCCTTCCTCGAGGCGGGGCTCCGGCTCCCGGTGCATCCGATGCTCCGGCAGTTTCTCAAGGAGTACGGGGTGGCTCTCAACCACCTCACCCCGAACGCGCTCGTCCGTATGGGCCTTTTTATATGGCTCTACGAGACAGCGACCGGGCGGGAGCCCACCCTCCGCGCCTTCTGGTACTTCTATGAACCGGCGGCGCGGAGCTCCCACCTGGTGAAGGGAGGACCGAAGTCCCCCTTCGGCTCGGTGATGGTCCAAATGCTGCCCTCCCGGGTGGCGGACTACCCGGCGGCGGCCTCCCGGGACCACTGGGGGGACTGGCTCCGGAGGTGGTTCTACCTCCGGGTCCGGGACGAGGCGGTGGTCTACGCCCCGGAGCCTCCCACCTACAGCCGGTCATCCACACCGAAGCCGCCGGTGTGGACGGACGAGGAGTTCGAGCTCCTCGGGAAGGTGGTGCTGACGAAGAAGGCCCGCTCGATGCGGGACGCCGCGGAGGAGCTGGCGCTCCTGCGGCTTTCCCCCTTCTCACGCGGGGGAAGGGGGATCGGCATGGGCCCGGAGCAGCGGCCTCCGGTCAAGCCGGTGACGCGGCGTAAGTCCCCTGCATTTTTGTACTTGCAGTTTTTTTATGAGAAATCGACTAACTTTTTACCTCTTGCAGTGCGCCCGTACCCGGCGGCGAGGGACAAGGCAGAGCACCTCCTGGGGAGGTACTTCGCCGACGAACACGAGCGCATCGTGCGCCTCGTGGGGGAGGGGCCTCCCCGGAACCTGGTGGCCGAGGCCTACGGGCTCAGGGTTCCGGAGAGGAAGCCCCTTCCCACCCCCGGGTCTCATAAGCGGGGGAAGGATGCGGCCGGGGGCTCGGAGCCCAAAAGGCCCCGGGTCCAAAAGACCCCCGCCCCGACGACGACGCCGGCGAAGACGCCGGTGAGGGCCCGGGACGCGGCTCCCGGAGCCGAACATGCCCGGGCGGCGCCCCGGGCAGAGGCGACGCCTCCTCCCCCGAAGGCCCCCGTCGAGGCCCGGGGGAAGGAGGTTGTTACGGGCAGGGCGGGGTTCGATTCCGCGGACTACGCCCCGTCGCCGGTTCAAGTGACGCTTCTCTCACCTCTCCCGGCGGCATTGGCGCCGGAGAGGCTGGAGGTGAGGTTTTCGGAGGCGGCGCCTCCATGCCTCTGGCCGGTTGATGAGGAGGGGGGGAGCCCCTCAGTCATCGAAGTCCCCCCGGAGCAGGAGGCTCCGAGGGCCCTCCGGCCTGGGGCGGGGAAAGGCCCGATGATCCCCCCCGGGCGGAGAACCCCGCCCGATCTTCGTCTTCGTCTTCGGAGGAAACTTCATCGACAAAGACGCCGGCGACACCGGCCGTGCTCCCGGATTTCGAGGTCCGGGGGCCCTCTCCCGGCCGCGACAGGAGGGCCGGGCAAGATACCTCCCTACTTCCCGCGGGGGAGGTGGCCCGCTACGCGGAGGGCCTGCACAACCGGAAGGTGCAGGCCTTCGTAGCAGGAGGAACGCTCCACGAGCGTTTTGAGGGGCTCGAGTCCCTCGGAGCCCAGGTAACCCGAGCTCTCAACACCTTGGCTTTTTTTCTGCACTTGAGAATTTTCTAACTCTTTATGTATTTTGTAGGTAGGGACTGTTACCTGGGGCCTTGAGCAGCGGGTCACCCGGCTGCTCAAGGAGGCGGAGAGCCGGGCCGCGGCCTGTGTGGAGCAGCGGGAGGCGGCCCTCCGGGAGCGGGACGAAGCTCTTGATGAGCTGTCCCGGGCCCGGGCGCAGGTGCACCTTTCGGAGGGCGCCTACATCCGCCTCCGAGAGGAGGCCAAGGTGCGGGAGAAGACGCTCCGGGAGCTCGAGAGCTCCAGCGTCCGAGCGCTGTCGGACGCGGGCCGCTCCGTCCGCTCAACCTTGGAAAGCCTTGGCGTTAGCCTGGGCTCCGGGAGCGGCCCCGAGGTACCCCCGGCGACCGTCGCGGAGGCTGTGCGTTTTCTTAACGCACAAGTCTCCGCGATCCCGGAGGCTGCGGACGTCCGGGCACGGGGCCGGGCGATCCCCGTCATCGCGGCCGCCGCGGGGCTCGTTGACTACCGTGGGGTCGGCGCCCGGGCGATCGGGGGGCGCATCCCCCGAAGCTTCCCGGAGGCCTTCGAGCCAACGCGCCGGGAGGTGGAGCTGCTGGCGGAGGGGTTCTACGACCGGATCATCCAGACGAGGTTCCCGACACCGGCGCCTCCGGCCGCGGATGCCCCTGCCCCGGCCACGGAGGAAGCTCCCCGGGGGGAGGACCCCAATGCTAAAGTATGAGCCTCCCACGGGTCTTTAGCTAGGACCTCTTTTTATTTTGTTAGACATTTTGATTCCGGTAGCTTCTTAGGAGAAGCCCCGGGCACTTGTACAAAAATATTTTGCAATGAAATATATTTGAAATTTTTCTAAGTCTTTGCAATGAAATGTTACCAGGGTTCCCGGGGGGTTACTCCCGGGCAACGGTCCGGGAGAGGCTCTCCGGGGGACGCCCAAGCGGCTTTGATTTTGTTGAGCCTTGTCTCCGGGGAGCGCGACGGGGGTACTGCCCGGGAGCCTGTCCGGTTGAGGTGGCGTCCGGAGTGGCACTTAGATAATTTTGACAACAGCCGTGCTGAATTAACTCCCCCGCGCCCAATGGCCCAGATGATACCTCCCCTCCGGATACTTCCGCCAGCTGGGTACGAGTTTTGGCCCGAAGACGTACTTCGGGATTCTCAGCGTCGCGTCCGGGCGCTGTACCGGGACCTGGCCCGGGAGCTGAGGGAGCGCCTCCGGGAGCTTTAGGCGTAGGGGCCTTAGGCTTGTAGAAAATCCCCCGGGTTAGAACCCGGGTTGTATCATTTCCGAAACCCACCGGAGGGGGAAGATGTCCTCCGGGTTTGTTGATCAATAAAGCGCATTGTTTCCTTTTATTGCCTCTTTACTTTCTTCTTCTTGGATGGTCTGGACGACTCATCTTAACAAGGATGAGCTAAGTTTCTTCGTGGGTGACCCGGGGGCCCCCTGTCCCCCCCCCCCCGCCCACAGCGGGAGGGAGGAGGCCTCCGCGTGCTGTGGGGGTAACAGGGTCCCCGGGGGGAGCATAACCTGTAGAGATATTTTCTGTTAGAAAATTGTAAAAACAGGATTTCCGAGGGAGGGACCTTCCGGGGTGCCGGGGGGCACCGGGAGAGGTTCATCCGGCCGCCGGGAGAGCGGGGAACCGGGAACAAGGCGCGGAAGGGGCTCATGAAAAGCCAATAAGACCTCCGGAGGGGAGCTTCCCGGGAGACTTCGTCCGGTCGCCGTGAGAACGGGGAACCGGGAATAATGTTTCCGGGGGAAAATATATCTGAGAAACCCATATCTTCGTAGAGCAATTGTCCGGTCGCCATGAGAACGGGGGGCCGGGAATAGCGTCGACTCCCGGAGGAGGAAGATAGATCCAATCAAGCCGCAAGGGGCTGATCTTCCGGTCGCCGTGAGAACGGGGAGCCGGGAATAACGTCGACTCCCGGAGGAGGAAGATAGATCCAATCAAGCCGCAAGGGGCTGATCTTCCGGTCGCCGTGAGAACGGGGAGCCGGGAATAACGTCGACTCCCGGAGGAGGAAATGCCCGAAGACGGGACTTGACTGTTTGGGCAGGGGACTAGTCTCCCAAAGTGACTCGTTACCACGGCCACTGTGACCGGGTTGCCGCTTACACCCTCAGTCCACGATGGCTGGTCGTAAGCCGCCCTACGGGAGTGCAGGCTCCGTTGTAGGGACTTGTTGGGGCTGGCCCACTTCCTCGCGGGGAGGGCATCCTCACAAGGAGGGCTTCCTCGCGGGGAGGGCATCCTCGCGGGGAGGGCATCCTCGCGGGGAGGGCATCGCCGCTAGGGGCGGTAACGAGAAAGACCTGCAACGAGACAGTTGAAGAACAAAAGCTATGCATTGATTAACAAAATAAACAAAGCCCCCCCTGCGAAACCGCGAAGGGGCGGGGAAAAGAAGCTACAGTGTCCCTCCTCCCCCTCCGGCGTGATCGCTCCAGGGGAGGGGACAGGCCTGTAAGGCTAGACGTAGAACTTGCGAAGTGAACGCAAGTTCCAGGTGTGCTTCAGCTCCTGCTATTGAAGGTTGGAGAGCTTGTAGGCCCCCGAGCCTAGGACAGCGGAGATCCTGTAGGGGCCCTCCCACTTGGGGGAGAGCTTACCCTGGGCTTGGGGGTCTGTGACGCGCTTGAGGACAAGGTCCCCAAGGCGGAAAGCTTTCTCGCGCGCGCGCTGGTTGTATGCGCGCGACATCTCGCGCTCGTAGATAGCGTGGCGGAGGAGCGTTCGGTCGCGTTCCTCCTCCACGAGGTCGATTTCCAGCCGCCGGTTGTCTTTGTTGGCCCGGTAGGCTGCGGTCGTGGCTCCGTTCTGGAGCTCGACCTGCAGCGACCGGAAGCCGATCTCCGGGGGGAGGACTGCCTCCGCCCCGTAGACTAGGGAGAAGGGAGGATGGTTCTTCGGCGGGTCTCTTCCCCCAACCGGTGCGAGAGCGAGGCTCCCTGCGACAACGACCGGGGGGAAGCTCTTCCCCGCGGCTGGGAGAATGCATTCGCTCGACCTCCCCCCGGGAGAAGCGGACCTGCTTCGCCGGGGGAGGGAGCTCCTGCACTGTAGCAGCCGGCCCGGAAGCTATCGGGGCCTGCTGGGGGGAGCCCCCTGCGACGGCCCCCGGGACCGGAAAGGGGGGAGCCCCTGCACCATCCGGAACCGGGGAGGGGGCGCCCGGGGCGGCGTTTGGATCCGAAGAGGGGGCCCCTGCGGCAACGACCGGGACCGGAAAGGGGGAAGCCCCTGCGACATCCGGAACCAGTGGGGGGTGAGCCCCCTCGGCGACGTCCGGGGTTAGGGAGCCAATGCGGGGGGAAATTCGCTGAGGCACGGGAGCTGCTCTGTCGACCGGCCCCGGTGCGGTAAACGCAACGCGAGGGGCGGGACTGGCTCCCGGCGTAGGAATAACCCCCGGCATGAAATGACCCCCCAGCCCCGGAGGCGGGCCGGGGACGGGGTACCCCCCTGGTGCCACGAAGGGCCCGGGCATGAAATAGCCTCCCGGCACCGGGACAGGCCCGGGTGCCGAGAAGTATCCGGAAGTATATCCCGCGGGGGGAGGGAACCCCCCGGCGAGATCATACGGGGTGGACAGCCCCCCGGAGACCGGAGGGGCCGCCGGGTATCCCATAAACGGGGGCATGATCCCCGGATACGGGTGCGACGGAAATGTGGGGGCCGAGGGCCGCGCCAACACACTAAGGAGCTCGTCCATAGAGCGCTGGGCGCGGAGCTGGCCCTCTACGAGAGCTTCGAGCAGGGCGTCCCGGGGAGCCGGGGGAGCCGTCGGGGGGACGCTTGTCCCGGCTAAGGTCCTCGCGGTCACCGGGAATGACCTGGAGGTGGAAACACCTAAGTTAAGAGGAAAGGAGGGAGGCGGTACCTGGGCTAGGTCGCCTCCGGAAGGGGCCGCCGGGACAGCAGTGTCCCAGGCGGACGGCGCCGGGTCCCCGAGACCCGGGTCACCGGGAAGGGTGCGAGCCCTTGTTCTTGGAGGAGCCATGGTGATTCGTCACGGGTCCCCACGGACGGCGCCAACTGTCGTGGTATTAAGAATACCCCGGCAGGTTTTGAAGACGATCCTAGCGGAGATTACGCAGCGCGGGTTGACCGGGCGACCGGTCCTCCCCCGCCGGACAAACACAAGAAAAGACACGAGGATTTATACAGGTTCGGGTCCCAGTGGGGCCCCTAGTCCTGTCGACGCGCTCCCGACCGGAGTCGGCTGGGGAGGCTCTCTCCGGGGGAGAGGCTTCCGGAGCACGTCTGTGAGATTAGCTATTCCAATAATAATGAACTGATCCTTTACAACAGAGGGGTACAAGGGCTATTTATAGCCCCAAAAAGAAGCAAAAAGCCTAAACTACCCCGGAAGCCACCGTCGGATTGAAGGGTAGGACCGTCCTTCTCTCGGTCAAACGTCTTGGATGCTTGACAGGTGGTCGCTGATTCCCGAGACGTCCCTCGCGTGACCTGCACGTGATAAACAAACAGGGGTTTTACCTTTTAGGAGGGCGATGACGTCCGGGACCCCTACCGGAGAGCAGGGTCCCGGGGACCCAATAGGCGGCGCCCGGGGCAGGCACCGGAGGCCACTGTCCCCGGGCCAATGGCGGCGCCCGGGACATGCCCGAGGGGCACGGTCCCGAGGGCCGAATGGCGGCGCCCGGGACATGACCGGGGGGCACGGTCCCGGGGGCCAACTGGCGGCGCCCGGGACATGCCCGGGGGGCACGGTCCCGGGGGGCCCAATGGCGGCGCCCGGGACATGCCCGGGGGGTACGGTCCCGGGGGCCCAATGGCGGCGCCCGGGATATGCCCGGGGGGCACGGTCTTGGGGACCAAATGGCGGCGCCCGGGACATGCCCGGGGGGCACGGTCCCGGGGGCCCAATGGCGGCGCCCGGGACATGCCCGGGGGGCACGGTCCCGGGGACCAGATGGCAGCGCCCGGGGCAGGCACCGGCGGCCACTGTCCCCGGGCAAATGGCGGCGCCCGGGACATGCCCGCGTGGCACGGTCCCCGGGGCCGAATGGCGGCGCCCGGGACATGCCCGGGGGGCACGGTCTCGGGGACCAAATGGCGGCGCCCGGGGCAGGCACCGGAGGCCACTGTCCCCGGGCGAATGGCGGCGCCTGGGACATGCCCGGGGGGCACGGTCCCGGGGACCAAATGGCGGCGCCCGGGGCAGGCACCGGAAGCCACTGTCCCCGGGCGAATGGCGGCGCCCGGGACATGCCCGGGGGGCACGGTCCCGGGGACCAAATGGCGGCGCCCGAGGCAGGCACCGGAGGCCACTGTCCCCGGGCAAATGGCGGCGCCCGGGACATGCCCGCGGGGCACGGTCCCGGGGGCCGAATGGCGGCGCCCGGGACATGCCCGGGGGGCACGGTCCCGGGGACCAAATGGCGGCGCCCGGGGCAGGCACCGGAGGCCACTGTCCCCGGGCGAATGGCGGCGCCCGGGACATGCCCGCGGGGCACGGTCCCGGGGGCCGAATGGCGGCGCCCGGGACATGCCCGGGGGGCACGGTCCCGGGGACCAAATGGCGGCGCCCGGGGCAGGCACCGGAGGCCACTGTCCCCGGGCAAATGGCAGCGCCCGAGACATGCCCGGGGGGCACGGTCCCGGGGACCAAATGGCGGCGCCCGCGGCAGGCACCGGAGGCCACTGTCCCCGGGCAATCATGGACTTACCTGGACTTGACCGCGTGGAGATTTCCCCCAACAAGTATGAGCCTCCCCCGGGTCTTTAGCTAGGACCCCTTTTTATTTTGTTAGACATTTTGATTCCGGTAGCTTCTTAGGAGAAGCCCCGGGCACTTGTACAAAAACATTTTGCAATGAAATATATTTGAAATTTTTCTATGTCTTTGCAATGAAATGTTACCAGGGTTCCCAGGGGGTTACTCCAGGGCAACGGTCCGGGAGAGGCTCTCCGGGGGACGCCCAAGCGGCTTTGATTTTGCTGAGCCTTGTCTCCGGGAGGCGTGACGGGGGTACTGCCCGGGAGCTTGTCCGGTTGAGGTGGCGCCCGGAATGGCACTTGGATAATTTTGACAACAGCCGCGCTGAATTAACTCCGCCGCGCCCGAAGGCCCAAATGATACCTCCTCTCCGGATACTTCCGCCGGCTGGGTACGAGTTTTGGCCCGAAGATGTACTTCGGGACTCTCAACGTCGCGTCCGGGCGCTGTACCGGGACTTGGCCCGAGAGCTGAGGGAGCGCCTCCGGTAGCTTTAGGCGTAGGGGCCTTAGGCTGGTAGAAAATCCCCCGGGTTAGGACCCGGGTTGTATCATTTCCGAAACCCACCGGAGGGGGAAGATGTCCTCCGGGTTTCCTGATCAATAAAGCACGTTGTTGTTGTTTCCTTTTATTGCGCCTCTTTATTTTCTTCTTCTTGGATGGTCTGGACGACTCATCTTAACAAGGATGAGCTAAGTTTCTTCGTGGGTGACCCGGGGGCCCCCTGTCCCCCCCCCCCGCCCACAGCGGGCGAGAGGAGGCCTCCGCGCGCTGTGGGGGTAACAGGGTCCCCGGGGGGAGCATACCCTGTAGGAGAAATATTTTCTAAGTTAGAAAATTGTAAAAACAGGATTTCTGAGGGAGGGACCTTCCGGGGTGCCCGGGGGCACCGGGAGAGGTTCATCCGGCCGCCGGGAGAGCGGGGAACCGGGAACAAGGCGCGGAAGGGGCTCATGAAAAGCCAATAAGACCTCCGGAGGGGAGCTTCCCGGGAGAGTTCGTCCGGTCGCCGTGAGAACGGGGAACCGGGAATAATATTTCCGGGGGAAAATATATCTGAAAAATCCATATCTTCGTAAGGCAATCGTCCGGTCGCCGTGAGAACGGGGAGCCGGGAATAAGGTCTCCGAAAGATAGTCATCCGGTCGCCGTGAGAACGGGGGGCCGGGAATAACGTCGACTCCCGGAGGAGGAAGATAGATCCAATCAAGCCGCAAGGGGCTGATCTTCCGGTCGCCGTGAGAACGGGGAGCCGGGAATAACGTCGACTCCCGGAGGAGGAAGAAAATCCAGAAAGCCGTTAGACGTCCCGCTGAGGAGAGCGTCTACTCCCGGAGGAGGAAGTGCCCGAAGACGGGTCTTGAGTGTTTGGGCAGGGGACTAGTCTCCCAAAGTGACTCGTTACCACGGCCACTGCGACCGGGTTGCCGCTTACACCCTCAGTCCACGAGGGCTGATTGAAAGCCGCCCTACGGGAGTGCAGGCTCCGTTGTAGGGACTTGTTGGGGCTGGCCCACTTCCTCGCGGGGAGGGCATCCTCACGGGGAGGGCATCGCCGCTAGGGGCGGTAATGAGAAAAACCTGCAATGAGACAGTTGAAGAACAAAGGCTATGCATTGATTAACAAAATATACAAAGCCCCCCCCTGCGAAACCGCGAAGGGGGGGGGGGGAAAGGAAGCTACAGTGCCCCTTCTCCCCCTCCGGCGTGATCGCTCCGGGGGAGGGGACAGGCCCGTAAGGCTAGACGTAGAACTTGCGAAGTAAATGCAAGTTCCAGGTGTGCTTCAGCTCCTGCTCCTGAAGGTTGGAGAGCTTGTAGGCCCCTGAGCCTAGGACAGCGGAGATCCTGTAGGGGCCCTCCCACTTGGGGGAGAGCTTACCCTGGGCTTGGGGGTCTGTGACGCGCTTGAGGACAAGGTCCCCAAGGCGGAAAGCTCTCTCACGCACGCGCTGGTTGTATGCGCGCGACATCTCGCGCTCGTAGATGGCGTGGCGGAGGAGCGCTCGGTCGCGTTCCTCCTCCACGAGGTCGATTTCCAACCGCCGGTTGTCTTCGTTGGCTCGGTAGGCTGCGGTCGTGGCTCCGTTCAGGAGCTCGACCCGCAGCGACCGAAAGCCGATCTCCGGGGGGAGGACTGCCTCTGCCCCGTAGACCAGGGAGAAGGGAGCACGCCCTGTGGCCCGGGACGGGGTCGTGCGCATCGAGCAGAGGATGCTAGGGAGCTCCTCTGCCCACGCGCCCCGCTTGGAAGTGGTTTGCTCGAGTCTCCGGTGTAACCCCTGTAGAATCACGCCGTTGACTCTCTCGACGGCCCCGTTGCTTTGAGGATGGGCCACTGAGGCGAAGTGGATGACGATCCCCAGGCCTTCACAGAATTCCCGGAAATAAGCCGAGTCGAATTGGGTCCCGTTGTCCACGGTGATTTCCCGGGGGACACCAAAACGACAAACGACGTTTTTCCAGAAAAACCGCTGAACGGCCCGGGAGGTGATGCTAGCCAAGGGCTCCGCCTCAACCCACTTTGTAAAGTAGTCGACCGCGACTACCGCATACTTGTATCCTCCGGGCGCTGGGGGGAAGGGCCCTAAGAGGTCCATCCCCCAGCGCACGAAGGGCCAAGTGGTGGGGATAGTCCGCAGCGCTATAGGGGGGAGGTTCGAGCCCTTGGCCATCTTCTGGCATGCTTCGCACGCGGAGACAAGGTCTCGCGCGTCGCGCATGACTGTAGGCCAGTAGAAGCCCTGCCGAAGGGCCTTAGCGGCGATGGCACGCGGGGCTAGGTGAGAACCACAGCTCCCCGCCTTAGCGGGAAGCCGGGGGAGCCGTCGGGGGGAAACTCGTCCCGGCCGAGGTCCCTGCGGCCGCCGGGAGCGACCCGGAGGTGGAGGCACCTAGATTGAGAGGAAAGGTGGGAGGCGGTACCTGGGAATGGTCGCCTCCGGACGGAAGCGCCGGAACAGCAGTGTCCCGGAAAGGCGGCGCCAGGTCACCGGGACCGGCGTCACCGGGAAGGGCGCGGGCCCTTGTTCTCGGAGGAGCCATGGCAATTCGTCACGGGTCCCCACGGACGGCGCCAACTGTCGTGGTATTAAGAATACCCCGGCAGGTTTTGAAGACGATCCTAGCGGAGATTACGCGGCGCGGGTTGACCGGGTGAACGGTCCTCCCCCGCCGGACAAGCACAAGAAAAGACACGAGGATTTATACAAGTTCGGGTCCCGGTGGGGGCCCTAGTCCTGTCGACGCGCTCCCGACCGGAGTCGGCTGGGGAGGCTCTCTCCGGGGGAGAGGCTTCCGGAGCACGTCTGTGAGATTAGCTATTCCAAATAATAATGAGTTGATCCTTTACAATAGAGGGGTACAAGGGCTATTTATAGCCTCAAAAAGAAGCAAAAAGCCTAAACTACCCCGGAAGCCACCGTCGGATTGAAGGGTAGGACCGTCCTTCTTCCGGTCAAACGCCTTGGATGCTTGACAGGTGGTCGCTGCTTCCCGAGGCGTCCCTCGTGTGACCTGCACGTCATAAACAAACAGGGACTTTACCTTTTAGAAGGGCGATGACGTCCGGGACCCTTTTCGGAGGGCAGGGTCCCGGGAGCCCGAGAGGCGGCGTCCGGGACCCGCCCGGGGGGCACGGTCCCGGGGGCCAAAAGGCGGCGCCCGGGGCAGGCACCGGAGGCCACTGTCCCCGGGCGAATGGCGGCGCCCGGAACCCGCCCGGGGGGCAAGGTCCCGGCGGCCAAATTGCGACGCCCGGAACATGCCCCGGAGGCACGGTCCCGGGAGCCTAAAGGGCGGCGCCTGGGGCAGGCACCGGAGGCCACTGTCCCCGAGCCAAATGGCGGCGCCCGGGACATGCTCGGGGGGCACGGTCCCGGGGGCCAAATGGCGGCGCCCGGGACATGCCCGGGGGGCACGGTCCCGGGGGCCAAATGGCGGCGCCCGGGGCAGGCACCGGAGGCCACTGTCCCCGGGCCAAATGGCGGCGCCCAGGACATGCCCGGGGGGCACCGTCCCGGGGACCAAATGGCGGCGCCCGGGCTGGCACCGGAGGCCACTGTCCCCGGGCAAAATGGCGGCGCCCGGGACATGCTCGGGGGGCACGGTCCCGGGGGCCAAATGGCGGCGCCCGGGACATGCCCGGGGGGCACGGTCCCGGGGGCCAAATGGCGGCGCCCGGGGCAGGTACCGGAGGCCACTGTCCCCGGGCCAAATGGCGGCGCCCGGGGCAGGCACCGGCGGCCACTGTCCCCAGGCCAAATGGCGGCGCCCGGGACATGCCCCGCAGGCACGGTCCCGGGAGCCTAAAAGGCGGCGCCCGGGGCAGGCACCGGAGGCCACTGTCCCCGGGCAATCATGAACTTACCTGGACTTGACCGCGTGGAGATTTCCCCCAACAGAATATCCATATGATATGTAAGGTAAAAGAAATCTTTATTTCTGACAATCTTTACATACAAAAGGGATACCGACGACCAGAGCGTCAACCTGATCCGAGAGGAGTTTGCAAAGTTTTCCTAGGGACATGTTGTCGTCAGTAGGATCTACATTGATGACCCTCAGGGAACTAGCAACTACTCTAAGCCTATCTACATCATCCCTAATAAGAGATGCGCTATTATTCCTAATCAAATAGGAGAGTTCTCGCTGTTGTTGAGCGTGGTCCCTCTCCTGACGGAATTGGCGCACCTATTCACGGGATCTTTCAAAACATTCTGCCAGATGCAGAATCACCGAAGACATTTCTTCGGTCTTCTTCTCTAGAGCCTCTTTTTCCCCTTGGAGAGTCTGTCCGAGGGGGGAGGCAGGATCTCAGCAGGCTGGTCGCTGGGGGCTCCAATCTCCTACATTTGCAAATGTTAGTTGCACTAATTGTAACAACGAGCAAAAGGAGATAGAAATAATCACCTGTCCTCGCAAGTGACAGGTTGATATAGTTCCCCCAGAAAGTAGATCACCCGATAAAGGTCGAGGATCATCATATGGTGGAAGTGCAACCTTCCCACCATAAGATTGCTTCCCCAACCCAAGTTGAGGATCATCTGGTCGTGAAGGAGCAGCTTGCCAACTAGAAAATTGATCACCCGAACAAAAACGGGGATCATTGGGATGAAATGGAGAAAGCTGAGAAGAACGTCCCTCCAAAGATGGAGATGAAGGTTCGACCTTCCGAGGTGCATGGATAGGAAGAACTAAAGGAACTGAAGGAAGAAAGAGCATTGATGCATCTTTCACCTTTGTTCTGCTGGAGGATCCCTCGTCAACCTTGGGTTTCTTCCTTGAAGGAGACAGATCTTTGGACATCTGTAAATCTTGCTCGAAAACTTCTTCATCACTCTCAATCTCGATGATGTTTTGATCTGCCATCGAGAAGTGTATGGAAGGGAAGGGAAGATGGCTTTGGAAAAGACTTAGCCGGGAAAGAGAATTGTGAAGTTTTGAAGTCCAGAGGCTTCGGTATTTATAGCCACCGGGGTGACGGTTCAGTTTCCGAATGCTTCAGGTTTTTAAAGCATTTACAATTTCACCTCGGGTTAAAAAACGTTTCAATGGCGCCATCATTACTCGTCACGTATTACCCAGAGTCTGCCTCGGGGAACCAACCGCCACACTTCGTGCGCCACTAAGTGAAGGATTTGAAGCGTCGGGTTGAGTATCCGATGTAGGCCCTGAAATTTGAAGCAAACACGTCTCTTCGTTCTCTTCAAATTTGGGGGCTAGCTGACGAGGATTGATACCCGAGCCAATTCAAATAAATGCACGGCTGGTTCAGGACAGATTCGGGCCAGACAAGCACCCAGTGAGGCGAACTCAAGTTACTCCGAGAAGAGCAACCACGTGGTCGCAGGCTTTACGCGATCAGACCGTAGCCAGTGCGCGGTCAGGAGTTCGTATGCCATACGCAAGCAGAAGACTGCAGATGGTGCGCGGTCAGTGAACGACGCGCTGTCAGGACACTTTCGACCAGGGGACGCGAGATTGTTCTGTCCCTACAACGGGGATATTCCGTATATCCCGAAGATTCTTCCACGTATGGAGACAACCGTCAAGAGGTTAATACGTGCGGTTATCCATGAATAACATGTGTTAAACCTGGGTGGAGGTTAAAGGCAGTTGCCAAAACTGCATCCAACAACTCTTTGATGCCGTTATGACTTGGCACCCTTTTGACCAGTATAAAGGGGTAGCCCAATGCATCAAACAGGGGGATCGAGACAATCGAACGATCGAACAATCAGATCTTCGAATCAAGCAATCAGAAAACAGTAGTCTAAGTTAGATAGCTTTCACAAGCCGTCCAGGCATTGTCTTGTACAACACATAGGAAAAATCTTCGCCTGTGAAGATCTTTTCCATAATCCTGTAACTCTTTCTACCACACATAGTGAAATCCCAGCAGGACGTAGGTCTATTATTCCCACCATCGAGGGCCCGAACCTGTATAAACCTCTCTGTGCTCTAGTTATCTTTGATTCATCATTCCTTCCCGAAGGGACACCCTGAAAGGTCTCACAACCTACAAATTTTGCATAAGTTCGACTAAGGACCCCGAGTCCAAATCGTCGACACACTCAACTCATATTACGGTGTTATTGACGAAATATGGGAGCTCGATTATGTATTACTTAAGATTCCTTTGTTTCGATGCCAATGGGTCGAAATCTCTCGAGGTGTTAAAGTCGACAATTATGGGTTTACTCTTGTCAATCTCAGTAGAGTCGCACACCAAGATGATCCATTTATACTTGCTGAGCAAGCCACACAGGTGTTCTACATTGTTGACCCGGCCAATCCAAAGTTGCACATTGTCCTTCACAGTAAGAGATGTATTGTTGGGGTCGAAGACGTTGTGGATGAAGAAGAGTATGATCAGTTTGACGAACTACCTCCATTTTTAGATGGAATTCTTCAATCTGTTCCTATCGAAGATATTGACGAAACAAGTTACCTGCGAGACGACCACGAAGAAGGATTATGGGTGGACAACCATTCTTGACTAATTTGCAATATGTAAGTGACGTATATTACTTGGATCTTTAATCAAAGAATTCTTCAAATCATTTTTCAAAAATTCTTTGGGAAAACATACGTGATGCAGTGAGAATCATTTCTGCAAATTTTCATTTTAATTGGAGTTGATTTGAGAAATAATTGATTCTTTTCACAAATCAATATGAAAACTGCAAAGTTCAGATTCCTCGTGGTTTTTGGCTGGTTTGTCATTTTGATATCTCCATCTTGATTGGCTATTCGAAGAAAATTTCTATATGCATGATTCCTTATATTCCATGATTGGTCTTTACTGTTAATTTATTTGAAAATTATTGGAAGTCATTTGCATGGGGTTTCAGGTGTCTTTACAAGTGCAAAATGATGTACTGAAACTCATCTGTAATTGTTCTCAGGAAAACCCTTTAGGGTCACTAACATTGTATTTTACTATCGATTTCAATTTCCAAACCGATATGAATTTAAGGTCTAATATCGGTTTCTTGTTCCCAACCGATAGTAATACATATTGTGTTATGAGACCCTGTTCTATAATTTGGTTTGATCTTGTACAGTGGATTAATTTACTATCGGTTAATAATCATAAAACTGATAGTTAAATACAATGGCAATACTCCAAACACTAACTGCCATTGTATTTACTATCGGTTTTATGATTATTAACCGATAGTAAAGATTCCTATATTAGGTTAAACCCGCACGATTTTCCCTCCAGTCTAACTGATCACATTTCCAAATAAGTGTGTACTCGCGCGCGAAAAACCCTAGCCTCCCCGACATTCCCTTTTTCGCTCCTGCACCACCATTGCCGCTCGCATTTAGGTTCTCCACCGCCTCCGGCCACTGCATCGTGCCATCGTAGGCCACTCCACGAACAACTGTAAGTGTTCTTGACCAAACCGCAGTATCATTGATCTTGCCGCTCGCGTCAATTTCTTAAATTTATATTGAATAGTTCATATGTGGTTCAATGTATAACAAATATAAAACTAGATGAAAAGTGCATGAATTACAAACTTGATAGATATGAGAATTACAGACTTGATGAAAATCACTAAGAATATTTCGTTACATAGTCGTCTACTATCAGTTTCTTATTTTGAACCGATAGTAAAATACCCTAATCTGAATTTTCTGTTAATTATTTCCCATTTTCTAATTTTCATCTGAAATTTTGGTTCATTTAAATTTTCATCACAAAACCATGATTCTTTATGTTCCTACAAAGAGACTAGCATAGTTTGCACTGCTAATCTTATCTATTTTCCTGAATACAAACTTGAATACTATCAGTTTTAATTGTCAAACTGATAGGAAATACAGTATCTCATATCGGTTTCTTATTTTCAACCGATAGTACATTTGAAAAGTCTGAATTTTGCAAAACTATGAGAAGTCTGAATTTTGCAGATTTCATATTTGATTTTTGAAAAGAATCAACTATTGCTCAAATCAAATACATTTCAAATGAAAATTTACATAAATGATTTTCATTGCATGAAATATATTTTTCTGAAAAACTTTTCCAAATAGGATTTTACAATCAAGAGTTATGGTCAAATGATCTTTATGTTAAGCAAGAAGGTTGAAGTTCGACAACTTTTGCAAATTGAGTTCAAATTTGATTTTCATGAGATTTTTGACATGAAAGAGCTTGAATCAGTAATTCATATCATTTTGAGTCGAAGGTAACTAGTAAAGACCATAGAAACAGCCGAAGCTCATGTTTTGCATGTATAAGATATTTCGAGTCAAAGCAAGTTTTCCGGTGAGATTCAAACACCCAAAATCTATTCAAATTGAAACTCTTTTGAGAAAGTTTTCAATTTCGAACTTCTTCAGGGTAATAATATCTAGAACTTTTGTAAAACAAGTTTTGGTACAATTCAAATAGATTTTGATTAGCACTCGAAACTGATTTGGTTAAAAAACAAGATAGTCGAAAGCCTCTAAAAACCTTTTAAATCCATTTTGAAGACCATGTTGATAGGAATTGATGATTTTGGGCCTTTTGAATGAAAATTTGACATTTTAACAAAAAGAGATGGTTCATCATTGCCATTCCATTTTAGTTATGAACTTTGTCATGTACCTTTCTTCATGTCAATTGATGGTTTGTTCATGGAATTTTAGGTAAAGCCATGTCGGCATCTTTCTCGGCTGATAGTAGTGATTCGGCAAGGGGCAATGTAGATGACGCTGTCTCGTCCCAGCGCAAGAGGAAGGCGCGAGGTGCGACGTTGTTGTGCCATTTTGCCAAACGTGCGGATCTTTCATGTGAGTTCAACCAGTTCGGGAGACCGATCGGGAAGAACGCCGGCCAGTATGCTGCCAATGTTGGTTTGTTGGCGAAGGAAAGAGTGAAGATCACTGTCCAAAGCTGAAAGGATGTTAAGGCCAACGAGAGGAATAGGTTGTGGGCGGAAGTGAAGGTAAAATTAATCAAAATTACTAAACTCTTGAGTAATCACATCCCTTGGTTTATCCCAGAGATTAAGTAAGTCATGCTTATATGCACCATTTGAAACAGGCCAAGTGGAACATCCCCGACGATGGTCCCAAGATAGTTTGCTTGAAGGACATGAACAACACGTGGAAAACCCTCAAGAGCGTCCTCGTCAGTACCTTCCTCGCTAAAGGCAAATCTTCATGCGAGAAGTACCCCTTCATAACGGAGGAGGTATGGGAGCAATTCACCCAACAGAAGGGGACCCTTGAGTTCAAGGTATGTATGGTTCCTTTGCTTGGTTACACCGTTATATGGAGTAACCAGCGGTGTTAATTTTCTTGTTTCTGGTACAAAGGCCCTTAGCGAGAAGAACAAGGCAATCCAGAGGAGGAATGACCACCCGCACCGGCTCGGCTCTCGCGGCTATGCGGGGAAGGAGGAGCAGTGGAAGAAGGCTGAAGACGAGGCGTCGAATTTCGTCGACTCCCCTGACCTACTACTCTCCAAGATCCGCGATCCGCGATGCAAGCGCTGGTGGCTGGCCAGAGGGACTGTGTCATCCACGGGGATTGTGGAGTTCCCAAACCCCAGGGACGTCGAGGTCGTGTAGCAAATCGTAAGTTGGCTAACTTCCTGGTTGGAATCATAGAGTGTGGTAGAAAAACTATGATTACTACTGTGCACACAAGTTTGTATATATTTTTTCCTCCCAATGGAGAGCTTTGAATGTAATAGATCTCTTGCTCGAAGGAGGCGACCGAGGAATTGTTCACTCCCCATAGGGAGAACGACATCCTTACCTGGGCTCTAGGGAACAATGAGCATCCAGGGAGGACGCGAACCGTGGGGGGTGTGGTGCCATGGAAGGAAGGCTTCTCGGAGCCTGGGCAAAAGGCGAAGAAGGCTCGCAACTAGAAGGAAAGGGAATCGGAGCTGCCTGAGAAGATACAGTCAGATGTGCTGCATAATTCGCGGACATGTTCGCTCAAATGAATGAGAAGTATGAACGCCTCAGCCGAGTTGTGCAGTCCAAGGGTTTAGATCCAGCTGCCGAGGTCGACGTTACCAGGCCGAGTAGTTGCGGCTCGAAGGTTCACGTGGATCCGGTGGACCTGATTGAGGTATTGCAACTCTTGAGCTATATATGCAGTTCGGTTGATGCCACTCCCGTTACGTTAGAACTTTTATAATTGTTGCAAATTGCAGAAGCCGGATAGCTGTAGCCTATTGATCAACATAGGCGACAAACCTGTAGTGGTTGCAAACGGGGTCATATATCAGTCTTGGGAGGATGTCCAGATCTAATGCGTACCTCTGGAGCCTGGATTCGCAAAGGTACAGGTGGACATGGCCCTCCCGGGCTATAGCTCTTTTTCGTTGCCCGTCCCAACGGACGAAATGCGGACAATTGGTGAGGCATTGGGCTCGTACATACAGTGGCCCAAGAAGGGTGTTAGACTACAGGAGGTAAACCCTAGTAATTCTCGCTTACAACTAAGTTAATATACTCAATTTGCAAAATCTAAGTTACGCGTTTATAACTTAAAGTAGACGATGGATGCCAGCTCACTTCCTGAGGACACCACCCCCAGCACAACGCATGACCAAGCTCCTTCGGCCCCCATGCCTCCTCCGACGGCCTCAAACCCATCCAAAGGATGCACGCCTCCTCAGAAAGCCCCTTCGCCATCAAATGAGGCCGGCGGCACTGCGCCCCAACCTTCGAAGGTATACACTCGCTCCAAACCCAAAGGCAAGGGCAAGGCCAAAGGCAAGGCAAAACAAAGCCAGCCGGGTACGTTCAAGAACGGGTTCCCACTCGTGTCGGAGTACCTTCTGCGCAATATGGATCAAATAACCAGAAGTCTCCACGAGTGGTACCTGACCCGGTCTAGATGCCACATCAACTTCTTAGTTCACTTCAGGGCAGGTCATTTTCACCGTGAGGCCGGGAGCATATCGGTGGCCCACGAGGATTTGTTCGACCTCTTTAACTGGCAGGAGCTTGATATGTCCATCATACGGACTGGAGTCCTATGAGTTTGCTGTTGTTTGAAGTTATCACAGTTCATTTCATAAATCTAATCATTTTGTATGCACTAATTACTAATGTTTACTTTGCATCCAGGTGTATGTATAGGCTGGCGTCGATGAGGGCATGTGACAAGGTGGGTTTCCTCGACCCAGACAAAATAAGCCTCACGATACTAGAGCATGACCAAGCACATGCGGAGGAATACATATCAAGGGCACTACTAGCGCAGCAGGACCGAGAGTTCATTCTTGCGCCATACCACCAAAGGTTAGTGCATTTCCTACTAATTTAACTCCTTGTATGTTACGCCTAACATATGTATGAAACGGTTCGCTTATATATGCAATGTACGGGCCACTGGGTCCTCGCCGTCATTTGCCCATGGATGAATGAGGTCTATTACCTCGATTCAATGAGCGACAGGGTGGCACACGTTTTCACCCTCACGTGGCACATAGATGTGTAAGTACCACTGCTGTTTTAAATTTTTCTCTGACTAGCTAATTAATGATAACATATTAACTGAAAATGCTAAATTAAATACAGGGTTTCAAAAATTATGTTACTGCTGGAGGGAGGCATGACGCGTCGAAGGGCACAACAATTTCTTGGAAAGAATATGAGGTAATTAATACGGATGGAACTACTCATGATGAGTCTTTTAATTTAAGCTTAATTAGTTCTTTCGAGTTAATGTGGGTTTATGTCTTTGCATATGCAATTATCCCAGTGCCATCGGCAGCCACAATCGTGGGAATGTGGCTTCTATGTCATGAGATTTATGTATGACCTAATCAGGACAAACTTTGCCAAATTCCCTAAGGTAACCATTTTTCCTGACTCAAAGTCCAACATTGGATGTGACGTACGTTCCTAACTTCATACACGCATGCAGAGCGCCATGTTGAAAGACCAATATGAGTTGCCTCAATTGAAGGAGCTGCGAACAATTTGGGCTCAATATGTGATGGAAGAAGTGGCTATCAACGATCGATCTTAAATGACTTGTGTAATATATATTGAATGTGTTGATTGGTGTATGTGTGTACTTGTATAGGTGTATTTGTGAATAAACACAATATGTGAATAAATCCATTGGTGTATTTGTGAATAAACTCAATATGTGAATAAATTCAATCTGTCCAATGCATGTGTATATCTTTGTATTAGTGTATTTGTGAATAAATTAAATCTCTGAATAATTAGATTCAATCTGTCCAATGTGTGTATGTCTGTATTGTTGTATATGGTAATGCTTCTTTGTAATACTATCGGTTCATATCCTACAACCGATAGAAGAAAATTTCTAGTACCAACCGTGTCGAGTACCTAACCGATAGAAAAAACTATAGATTACTATCGGTTTCCAGTGAATAACCATTAAAAGAAATAAAACATCACTATCGGTTGAGATCATTGAGCCGATAGAACAATTGCCGTTAGCGATTACTGAAACATTGGAAGTGTAGGTATTTTACTATTGGTTTTTAACCGATAGAGGTGTGCTACGTTTCTTCTATCGTGCTGATCACTAGCGGTAACAGAACCGATAGTAGAGTCGATTTTAAACCGATAGTGAAAAGCATTTCTGTAGTAGTGGTCTGTGATAGATTGAACTATGTACGTATCACAGAGTATCACAGATGGTTCTGAGCTTATAACAAACCGTTCTGAACTAATAACTGTCTCCGAAAATGAAACTATTCCAGATGGTTTTGACCTGAAAACCGTCTGTGATATTATGAGTATCACAAACTGTTATAAGATCAAAACCATCTGTGATACTCATACTATCATAGACGGTTCTGAAATTATAACCGTCGCCGATAATGACACTATCCCAGATGGTTTTGACCTCCAAAACTGTCTGCGATACTCATACTATCACTGACGGTTCTAACATTATAACCGTCTGTGATAGTGATGAGGAACGGGGTCCCGATCTTCCGACAGGTAGGGGATAGTTCGATTGGTGGAGACTCGACGTTGACGACCCGGCTTTCGACCAGAACCGATCTAGGCCTGCAATCGTTACACCACTACTCCGTTCGTTATCAACCGTACCGAGGCGCGGTTGACCTAGCCACGAAGGCTTGTTCCTGCAAGCGAATCGAAGAACACGTGCAAGAACACAGAAGAAGCAATCTCGAATTGCAAGTATGTATTAAGATCACGAAGTGTTGGGGTTCCACAAACCGAAAGACGGCGAACTGCGACAGCAGAAAAATTCTAAGCAAAACCCAAGTCTAACAATGACGGCTACGAGGTTTTAATATGCGAGAGGGGTAGCGTCTAGGGTTTGGGGCACACCTCCCCACGCGGGATACACGGGCCGAGGCCCAATAGACAGGTGACGCAGCACCGCACGGCCCAACAAAATCTGGTCTCCACTTGTTTCAATGATTGTGATTGACTTAGAAGGAGTTTGGATGTGGGAACAGATCCGTTGGAAAGGTCTCGTCGAGGGCTTCTCCGTAATGTACTTGAACACCCCAAACGGAGTTCGTATGCATCTTCTACGCCCGTTTGAAGACAGGCTGCTCCGCCGTGGCCGACCCGGACTCCAGCTCGCGGTAGACTTGATTCCCGACCCGTCTTGGCGCAAAGTGACACCCTCGCTGATCAACACCATGATTCCTGTGCACAAGCACAATATTATTAGGTAGTAACTCACTCTTGTCAATATTCTCTCGTGTACTAAGAAACGAGCTCACCTGGTGATTTAGTTGACATGCACGTGCCCTTGTTATTGGTCCTTGCACAACGGGTGTTGGAAGAATGGACACATAGTTAGGGGTGATGTCCTCATCAGATAGTATGAGTATCACAGACTGTTACAAGATAAAAATCATCTGTGATACTCATACTATCACAGATGGTTCTGAGTTTATAACCCGTAGCCAATAATGACACTATCCCAGATGGTTTTGACCTTAAAGCCGTTTGTGATACTCATATTATCACTGACGATTATGACATTATAACCATCGGTGATAGTATGAGTATCACAGGCTGTTACAAAATAAAAATCATCTGTGATACTCATACTATCACAGACCACTACTACAGAAATGCAGTCCACTAACCCCTATCTTTTAACGGCTATATGCAATCAGGGAAAAACCCGTTAGTGTACGAGGACCACAGGGGAGAAGAGGTTTTTTACTAACGGTTGTGTTCTGGGAAACCCTTAGTGAATAGCTCTTCGTTTTTACTTTCGGTTAGTATTGTATGAACCGTTAGAAGAGATGAAGTTCTACTAACGGTTTGTTTCTTGTAACAGATATTGAAATTACATCATGTTTACTATTGGTTAGTACTGTACGAACCGATAGAAGAGAGGAAATTTTAATAACAGTTTATTTTGTTCAACCGATAGTAAAATTAGTCATATATGCTAACTGTTATGACATTGGGAACCGCTAGAAGAGATGAAACTGTACTAATGGTTGTGTTTTTGAACTGATAGTAAAATTGCACAACTTATACGTCTCGAGCCTTGCTCTACATCCTTGATCTGTTCTATCGTACGTTCATCCTCAATCTGGAAAAGTAAGCTGGAAGGTTGATAATTTGATCCCCCTTGGTTGTAAGATCGAGGATGCCGACTAGAGGGGGTGATTAGGAGGCTTTTAAATTTTCTTCCCCACTAAGCAATTTCAACAAGATAATTGTTTAAGCTAGATTATACAATGAGGCTGAAAACAATTTAATCAACTAGTTGCATTCAACCATATAAGTTATTCAACAAATCATGCAACAAAAGTAAATATGGCAATTGCGTCAAGATGAATGTAATGCAAATGATAAATACGCAATTAACACAATATTTTTACCGAGGTCTCGGAGACTCGCCCGGTCTCCCCTACTCCTCATTGAAGCACTCACTCGGAGCCTCGCTTCTATATCCACGAAGGATATCTCACTAGGGTTGCTCCTTCTCCACACCGGATAGGCGAGCACCACACCTTTTACAATCTTTTGCCGGCCTCTCCGACAAACTTCAATTGGAGAGATCTCGGCTCTCCTCTGGCACAGTCTAGGCGAAGGCGATCGCCAGGAGTAACAAGCCAGATGCGCTTTCACTTGAACCAACCACGTGCTAGAAGCTCAATGATGCAAATGAGATGCTCAACACTCTAGCACTAGCAATCTAATGGACATGAAGTGCACTAAACACTCACACAATCTCCCTCAAGCTCTCTCTCAAATCTACTCAAGATTTGGGCTCAATTCTAGCCTCTAAATGCAATAACACATATGCAACTCAATTGGCTAGGTTTTCAGCTGAAGAATGAACTCTTTGAGCACCCCTAAATGAAGCTAAACATGAAGTATTTATAGCCTCAAAGAAAAACTAGCCGTTTGCAAGAAACTGAGCCAAATTTGTACAGGCCGGACATTGCACGGCCACTTCAGACACTGTCTGGCCAGTTCAATGAAAACAGCCATTGCAACGTGTCAGTGACCGTTGGGAGCTTTTTCTGTAAAGGCCGGACATTGTCCGGCCATGACAGACAAAAGCTCTGGACGGTTGCATTTGTCTCTGTTTCATTTCTCGGCTCAAAAAATTTGTACAGGTCGGACATTGTCCGGCCATATCAGACAATGTCCGGCCTACCCGGACAGATAGCTCTAGACGGATGCAAACGTCTCTGGTTTCATTTTGCAAAAGGCTGAAACAATTTGTACAGGGTGGACATTGTCCGCCCATTCCCGGACAATGTCCGGCTACTATACACTGACAGTAAAACAAGTATAACTTTTGATCCAAAGATCTAATTAAGATGATTTTTAGCTTGTTGGAAAGATAACTCAGAGCTCTACAATTTTGTCAAAAGAGCAAGACCTAAAAAGGTCTAGAAACTTCTAAAAAACTCAGAAACTTTCCTACTATCAAAATGTCCAATCCAAAAATCATCTCAAATGCAATTTAGGGTATTTGCACATACGGATTTGCCGTTTTTCTCGCGGATGTGATTGCTGTCACTCAGCAACGACCACGACCACATAGGTCTAACATCCAATCAAAAACAGATGGTCGATAGGGTTTGGTCAAGCGTACACAAGCGAGCCGAAGACTAGTACGACCAGCTCGAGCTTGTACGACCAAGCCCAAACCCTAAACAGAAAGCCGCAAAACTAGCGACACGACCACGTATCAAGCACGGATATGATCAGAATGTGCAAATACATCCACAACCAGCTATAGATAATAAACCAATTTAAATAGCTAGCGATCAAGACTAAGTGCAGTTTTCAAAACATTCTCTAATGCACCACAAACTGCACTTAGACTCTCTAGCAATGCAAGAGGTGATAAAACACTATTGTAAGATGATATGAATGCATTTGAGCTTCCGCACTAGATCGATTCAAGCTACTAGTTTCTGACCCCTCTTAATAGTACGATCAAACTAGTAAAAAGAATCTTATCAACCCGGTCTGCCTCCAAACACCGAGACCGGTAAAATCCTAAGAAAACAATCCTTAATCTTGGATTTTACCTAAGGTGAAGTTCGACCTCGTGAAGCTCGACCGCTCGACGCTTGTCCTCGCAAAGCTCGACCTCTCTAAGATTGACCACGTGAAGCTCGACCTTGCTAAGCTTGACCTCACTCGAGAAGTCTCATATCGACTTCATCCTCTTCACACCCTTGCTCGCTTTTATCCTGCAATCAATCTGAGACTACAACACATACACTCAATGCACAACATTGGTCTCATATATAAGTCGCATTAGTCACCATCAAAGAAACTACTCCACACAGGAGTTAGCTCAACAATTTCTCTTTCCAGTGAAATGACAACACCATATTCAACAACTAGCAAATGAGCATGAGATAAAATACAATCATATAGATCATAGATGATAAAGACATACGCATACAATCTATACTACTCATGTCATGATAGCAATCAAATCAGATGACCAAAGTGATGAGCTCCCTCTCAACATATGTATCGATATCAAATCCACAACTCGAGTCATCAACCTCAAGATTTAACATATAACATCTTGATCAATCAATTAGCACAAGCTTGATGCAACCACCGAGCTCCTCCTCTACATATGCATCAATATCAAACCCGCAACTGAGGAAAACATCCAATTCAGGGTTTACCGATAATTACTTCAATTTACTTGTGCTAAAACAGGATTTATCTACGTTGTCATTTAATCATCAAGGATTTATCCAAATCGTCATTAATCATCAAAACCTAGATACTTAGATCTACCTAGATCCAACAATCTCCCCCTTTTTTATGATTGATGACAACACCTTTTATAATCTCAATAAATTCAAAACTGATTCTTCAGCTCCCCCTCAATGTATGCAATAGTATATCGGAATTTAGCAAAACATTTAATCATTTGAGTTAAGAGATATAAGTGACAATTGAGCACAAGTTCAATCAACTCATCTTCCAAAACATCAACTATCTTGATTTTCTCTATCTCATTTGCCTCTCTCAAATATCAATATTAATGATATCAAATAATATCTCTCTCCAAATATCATTTATCAATCTCAAATAACTCCTCTCATCTCTCTCAGATATCAATATCAAATATATCAAATACCAAATGATATCAATTTGATATCTATCTCTCCCCTTTTGTCAATTAACTCAACTGACTCTAATTCTCCCAAATTCTCTCAAAATCTCTTCCCCTAAAGCTTTCTCTAAAGCTTATCTCTGAAACATTCTCTCTCAAATACTATCTCTCCCCCTTTGTCATCAAGCACAAAAAGGAAGGGTTGAGAACTTAAATTTTGAGAAATTATTTTCTAGGGCAAAAACATGATTTCAAGAAGGTTTGTTTCAAGGGATTTTGAAAGTCACATTCAAAATATGGAGAAGATATGAAAACAATCAACACATAAAAAATGTATCGATGACATTTAATCCACTTCTAGTCATTCAAAAACTAGATGCATCTAATTTGATGTGAACATATTCGCTAGATGCATATGTGCCATATCTTGATTGATCTCAATATCCTCTTTATGTCGCATATCAATATATTCTAATCAAGAGTTTTGAAAAAACTTACTCATCATTTTTACGACATGTTCAATATTCCATAAGAGTGGCATCTATTCAAAAGCAATTTGATAATCCAATGTTTCATCCATAAGAATTTAAGCATAACAGCCATCGGATGTGCTTTTGATTTGATCTTTACAATTTAAGTAATCCGAATCCACTAAATTCAATATTTGTACTCTTTGGATATCAAAGATCTATCTAGGATTGCATTTCAATTACCTAAGAATGCATTTTATGGAAATCATATAACATTCTTTAGGAAATAATTAGAATTCAGCATATATGCAATCACTAAATATGATGATAAGTCTAAATGCGGTAAAATAAAGCGAAACTACCAATCAATGATTGATAGGGTTTAGAATTGACCGCTTGTCTGTGTTCGTCCATGTCGAGATGTTCGTTTGTAGCCTTGAAAGTTGTAATAGCTTCATCATCTTGCATCTTGAGGCTTTTGAGCGATTGCTTCACATGCTTGAATTCACTCTTGAACATTTCGTTCTTGAGTTGCTTGTTTTGTCATGCATGGAAGTGACTTACCTCTCCGATCGTTTGCATCTCAATTTCCCTTAACATCATCTCAAAAACAAATTCTTGATAGAGGGATTTATTAGTTGTCGACGATTCGGACTCGAGGTCCTTAGCCGAACTTATGCAAAATTTGTAATAGCGAGACCTTTCAAGATGACCCTCCGGGAAGGTATGTAGAAATATGGAGAACAGGAGCACAGAGAGGTTTATACAAGTTCAGGCTCTCGATGGTGGGAGTAATAGCCCTACGTCCTGTTGGGATTTCACTATATGTAATAAAGATTTACAAAATGACAGGAAAAGACCTTCACAGGCGAAGGATTTTTCCTATGTAAGTGTACAGAAGGAAGCCAAGGAGGCTTGTAAATACTATCTAATCTAGGCTGTAGACTTGGCTGTTTGAGCGGTTGAGATGTGTTGTATCTCGCTTGTATTAGAGACGTTTCTCTCTCTCCCTGTTTGATGCATCTTGCCACCCTTTTATACTGGTCGAAAGGGTGCCATGTCGTAACTGCATCAGACAGTTGCTTGGATAGTTGGATGCGGTTTTAGAGAACCGCTCTTAACCTCCACGCAGGTTTAACACGTGTTATTCATGGATAACTACACGTATTAACCTCCTGACGGTTGGTCTTCCACGTGGAAGAATCTCCGGGATACTTGAGATATTCCTGCTATAGGGACAGCTGGATAGATGAACCGCAAGTACCCCAGTCAAAAATGCTCTGACCGCGGGATGTTGGCTGACCGCGCAACATCTCCGACATTCTGTTCGCGTAGAGCACACGAATCCCTGACCGCGGACTAGCTGCGGCCTGATCGCGCAAAGCCTGCGACCTCAGGCTGATGCTTCTCAGAATAACTTGAGTTCGCACCGCCAGGCTCGTGTCTGGCTTGAATCTGTCTTAAACCAACAGTGCATTTATTTGAACTGACTCGGGTGTCAATCTTCGTCAGCTAGCCCCCAAATTTGAAGAAAACGAAGGGACGTGTTTACTTTGAATTTAAAGACATGCATCGGATTTTTAACCCGACTCTTCAAATCCCCTGCTTAGTGGCGCACTAAGTAGGACGGTTGGTTCCCCAAGGCGGGCTCTGGGCATTACATGACAGATAATGATGGCGCCATTGAAATGTTTTTTAAGCCGAGGTAAAATTGTAAATGCTTTTCTAAAAACCCGAGGCGCCTGGAATGCAAACCGTCACCTTGGCAGCTATAAATACCGGGTCTCTGAATTTATAAAGCTCCACAATTTCTTCTCACGGTTAAGTTTTTTCTAAAGTCACCTTCATTCTTCTCTTTATACAATTCCTGATGGCAGATCACAACATCATAGAGATTGAAAGTGATGAAGAGGAAGTTCTCAAGCAAGAGCTTCAAATGCCTGAAGATTTATCCCCTTCAAGGAAGAAACCCAAGGTTGACGAAGGATCTTCTAGCAGAGCAAAGGTAGAAGATGAGACATCATTCTTTCTTCCTTCAGTTCTTTACTCCAACACTCCCTGCTTTTTTTTGGGTGATCGATTTTCTGGTCGGCAAGCGGTGACTATACGACCAGAAGATTCTCAAATTGTGTTGGGGAGGCAATCTCCCGGTGGGAAGGTTGCACTTCCACCATCTGGTGATCATCCGCTTTTATCGGGTGATCTACTTCCCAGGATGGATATATCAACCCGTCACGAGCAGGGACAGGTAATGATCCTCATCTCCTTTTGCTGATAGTTATAATTGCTACAACTAATTTTTGCAAATGTAGGAGATTGGAGGCCCTAGTGATCAGCCTGCTACTACTCCGTCTCTTCCCCTCGGACAAATTCTTCCAGAGGAGAAGAATGCCCTGGAGAAGAAGACCGAAGAGATGTCTTCGGCGATTCTGCATCTGGTAGAATGTTTTGAAAGATCCCGTGAAGAGGCGTACCAGTTCCGTCGAGAGAGGGACCACGATCAGCAGCAGCGGGAACTCTCTGATTTGATTAGGAACAGTAGTATATCTCTTGTTAGGGATGATGTAGATAGGCTTAGATTAGTTGCTAGTTCTCTGGGGGTTGTCAGTGTAGATCCTACTGACAGCAATATGTCCCTAGGAGAACTCTGCAAACTTCTTTCGGATCAGGTCGACGCTCTGGTCGCCGGTATCCCTTTTGTATGTAAAAAATGCAAGAAATAAAATCTCTTTCTACATATTCTTTACATCTTCTGTGCGAATATATGGCCGTAAATAATGTCTTCGCGACCACTCATACACAGGGAAACTTCAGTTCTGTGATCAGAATCACACTTTTATAAAAGTACCGCGACTAGCTCTGATACCGCGATCAGACTTAAAGCCGCGGTTAAAACTGAAGCTTACTACGATCAGAATTGAGGCTTGGTTAGACCGTCGCTTCGATTAGAACAGGAGTTTAATCAAAAGCATGGTCTCGATCATACCACAACCCGATCAGAATATATCCATACGTCCAAAAATTGGGTCATAGGATATCTTCGTAAAAATTTTCAGGGCACATAAAGGAATACATCCTTTGAAAAACTCTGAAAAACTTTTCAGGCTTTTGTACTTTCAGACTCTGAAACAAAGAAGTCTTTTTGTTTCAGATCCGATGTCTGGAACACTTTAACGGGTTCGTCAGAGACAGCATCCATTATGGAAAATGAATAAAATACGCAGTGGAACATTTGAATGAAATGTTACTCACATTAGTGCGTCTCCTCGGGTCTATAAAAGGAGCAGGTAGCTTCCCGAGGAAGCCACACAACCAAAACCCTCACAATTTCCGCCGCACAAAACCCTCGTTCTTCTCAGCCTTCATCTTCCCAAAGCCGCCAACTTTCCCCCCAATCTCTCACCAAAAATGGCGTCTTGGAGCCGATCAATCCACCACTCTGAGGAGAGCTTGTTGGCGTTGGAGAAGGAGGAGATCCTTCCTCCGCGGTTTCTAATCCACTGGCGACCCGCGGAGAAGGACCAAGAAACCCCAGTCGTCAGAGAGGGTGAACTGGTGGTTTTCGAGGAGTACCTGCGGTGCGGGTTCCGATTCCCTGAGAGTCGGTTCCTGAAGGACGTCCTTGAGCATTACGGGTTGGAGCTGATCAACCTCCACCCAAATGCAGTGCTGATCCTGGCGGTGTTCTAGCACCTATGCGAGGCGTTCGTCGGAGTGTATCCCAGCGTGGATCTCTTCCGGCGTTTTTATTACTTGGCGTGGTCGAAGAGCGCCAACGCCGCTGGATGCATCTACTTCCGGCTAAGGGAGAAAAAGGAGTATCCTTTCCCACCCCTGTGAGACTCAGTGCACGGGTGGCATCAGAAATGGTTCTACTGCACCCCGCCAACCGAGAGCGGGCTGTGGTTTGAGAACTCACGGTCGGAAAAGCCGAGAGAGTTGGATGCTCTCCTGGCGATGAACGCGGAGTTCACGAAGCATGCCGAGGTCATCCTTCACCTAGTCCAAGAGGGACTAACAGCTCGCGACGTCATTCGCGATTTTGTGAAGAATCGGGTGAGCCCCCTGCGTGAAAGGGCTCATCCGGCTTGGGAGATCAAATCCATGGCGGACAGTACCTTGGACTACATTGAAGGTATCCATTTCTGGCACTGAAATCTTTTATTTTTGAAATGCACTAGTTAACTCACATTTGGGAACAGTCCTGCCCTCATCTGAAATCGAGAGGCGGACTAACTACCTCCTCAAGGCTTACAACGCCGAGATAGAGGGCCCCAAGGGATCGTCTCGTCCCCAGAGCTTGATTCACGCCGGCAACGACCTCAAACAGGAGCGCCAAAAGGTACACTCTCACTTGGCCTCTATTTTGCAGGGCTTATGCATGTCCAGCACTAATGATTTCATTGGAATGAGAATAGCTCTTAGGGAGGTTCGCCGAGTCGACGTTCCCAAGCGAGAACGTCAGTTCCCTGGGGAAGCCGACGATGAAACACGTGAAGAAGGTTTCCTCGAAACCCAGGACGAGGAATCCCGCCCCCAAGAAAGCCAGGCTAAACCTTGGGGAAGGGTCTTCACGAAGCGTCCCTCCTACCGCCAGGAAAACTGCGGTAAGATATCATGTCCCTCCTATGTTTTCAGGTGCAGACTGGAATCACTTCTTCGTCATACAGGGAGAGGGGAGCGAGGAGGAGGAAGATTGCAGGCTCTCCATCCGGTGGCGCTCCAACTCGTTCTGCAGAAACAACTGCTACCGCAGGGGCGGCAGTAGAAGACTCCGCGGCCACCGAAAGCCCCATGGTCGCGGATAACACCCCAGCTCCTGAAGCCCCCGAGGCTCCAGGGCCAGTTGCCTCTACTTCCCTGGTCGAAGGGGCGACCATGGTAAGATTCCTTCACAGTCTTGTTTTCTTCAATTCCCCCTGTATATTCATTAAGTTAACGCTTATGCAGGGAGAAGAACTTCCCCCTGCAACTCCTGTGAGTTCCAGGGAGGAAAATCCTCCACCCCCGCGGACAGGAGTGGAGGTGGTTGGACAAGATCCTGTTGCGATTGCGAATGAGGTGCTGGCCCTAGAGGTCCAGGAGCCATCCAGGCCTTCAGATGCAACCCCGCCAACCGGATCGGTTGCCCAGGTAAAAACTCTTATCATTTGTCTTTATCTTCCCATAGATATGTGCTTACGGAAGAACACACCTAGGGGAAATGCCTTGTTCACCAAGAGGAAGACCAGGACAGACGACAGTTGTCCTCTTTCTCGAGGAGAGCCTTCCCTGAAATCCCAAAAGCTGATGGGATTTCAAATAAGGTAAGAACCTTTATCTTGGTTGTATTAAAATAAATCGTGATGATCACGAATTGTGATTGCTTGGTTCATCTTTCCCTTGTCAGACGAAAAGAAACAGCATCCGGCCCTTCAACCGCTCCAGGGAGTGTTGAAGTTGCTGCTAGTGCAGGAGCCTCCAGTGAGGAGCGCTCTGCCCCCTCGGTCCAGGAAACAGTCCGGGCCGCGAGGGGAGAAACAGGCGTGGAGACCCAGTCGCACCCAATAGCGACTGGGGGTAGTGCCCAACTCCCACCGGCTGCCCTTGTTGTGGCCACGACAGGGCCTTCAACGAGTCTTCCTGTTACTCCGGAAGACGTTTCCTTAAGGGAATTCATAAAGGTATGGTGAACTTCTCTTTTGGTACCTGAATTGTATATAGGACACATTTAACTTCTTTTTGCATCATAGGAGCTGTCCTAGATGATGGCCAAGTCGCGTGCCACGATGATGATCGTTGAGGCCATACAAAAAGAACGAGACAGCTTGCGCACGTAAGGATCATTACTCTTCAACTTGTATAGATACAAATTGGTTATGACCACTCCTTCTGTTCTACTACAGAGAGGTGGCATTACTGAAAAAAGAAGTGGCCACGGTAAAGCTTCATTCGATCTCAGTGACTACAAACCAAGAGATCGAAAACAACAAGCTGCGGTCACAACTCTCTGGTAAGTCGATTCCTGATTATGAAGACTTAACTTCATAACAAGTAAGTAATCCTTGCTCTTACTGCAGCGCAAGCGGGTCAGATAAGACAACTCAGTCAGGACAAGATGGTCCTCCAGGGCTCTATTCAAACTTCTGAAAGGGCGATCAAAGAGCTGAGCCGTTCGATCTTCGAAAAACTGAAGGCGGTGGCTCGCCTCCTGAGGGCTGATGTGGTCGAAACCACAAGAGATAACTTCAGCCTAAATGACTAGTCTACTCTAGTAATGGCCCAGGCGAAGTCACTTCTCGAGTATCTTCCTGAGGATACACGGCGACGAGAAGAGGCAATCAGAACAAGGGTTCGGTCAGCCGCTTCCGCCATTCTCAGCCGGGTTCGACTTCACCATGGCCCAGATGAAGATCTGAATCCATTGGTGGGACCGGTTGAGGTCGAGAGTGAGGAACAACTAGAGGCCGTCATGGAGGAGATCAGGCCCATTGTAGATAAGCTCCTGACTGAGCTTGGGATCGAGTGATCCCTACTTCTGTACAGAAACAGCTGTATGCGATGCAATGTATGTTGAAACCCATTTTTGAAAAATGAATATATATATTCTTGTTTTGTGTCATTTCATATTATAAACATATCCCCCTAGCCCCCGCCTGCGATTGTAGATACTGAAGACTTAGTATTACAAACGTAGGAGAGAAGTGAATATAATGACCAGGGATGTGTGATCGAACCAACAATTATGATCAGTGTAACGCCTAGCCTTGTTTGCAAACCAACAGCCACTCAGATAACCGAGGACTTGCCAGAAAGCCCCGTGTGCGTTGAGAAACGGCTTATTTAGGAGTGACTTGTCTGGAAGCGGTTATGAGATCGGCCAGCGAATCCAACTAGAACGTTGTAATGATCTAACCACCGGCGACCAGCCCCCGAGCCGAATATATAATCATAAAGGGAAATATTCATGTATGAAACCAAAACATTTTTGTTTTATGAAAAAATGCTAATTGAACAGGACAAGGGATTGAGTACTTACACGTAGAACTTGCGAAGTTGATCGATGTTCCAAGTATTGAACAAAATTCGACCATCCTCCATGGCTAACCGCGCGGATCCTGGTCGCGGCACTGAGACAACAGTGTAAGGGCCTTCCCACTTCGGGGAGAATTTGTGGCGATTAGACTGGTCTTGGATTTTTTGTAACACCAAGTCGCCCACGTTAAGACTACGTGGTCGCACCCTTTTGCTGTGATACTTACGCAAAGCTTGCAAGTATGCTGCGGACTTGATCAAAGCGCGATCACCCCTTTTCTCTAAGAGGATGAGATCTTGTGATCGCTGTTCGGACTGATTAACCTGTTCGAACTGTTCTGTCCGAACAGACCCAATACTAACTTCCATAGGCAACACAACCTCGGCCCCATAGACCAGATGGAAGGGCATCTCACCGGTGGCTCGACTAGAGGTAGTTCGTAGCGCCCATAGAACGGTATAGAGCTCGTCTGTCCAAACCCCCGAGCGAGTCTTAAGGCGATCAAAAACACGTTTTTTAATGCCTTGCAGTATCTGCCCATTGGCCTGTTCTACAGCACCATTGCTTTGTGGATGTGCCACAGAAGCAAAGCACACCTTAGTTCCGATCTAATCGCAGTAGTCTAGGAAAAGACCACTGGCGAACTGAGAACCATTGTCGGTGATAAGACGGTTTGGAACACCAAATCGAACAACAATGTTCTTATGAAAGAACTTTTGTGCTACTGAGGCGGTAATATTTCATACCGGCTCGGCCTCAATCCACTTTGTTTTGTGTCAATGGCTACGAACAGAAACTTGTACCCATTGACCGCTTGTGGCATAGGACCAACAATATCCATTCCCCAGACCGCGAAAGGCCATGCGAGGGGAATGGTTTGTAACGCATAGGTAGGTTGATGAACCTGTCTCGCGTGGAACTGACACTGAGGACACATCTTGACCATATGCTTGGCATCATCGAGTGCCGAAGGCCAGTAAAATCCTTGTCGAAAAGCTTTTTCGACCAGTGTCCGATATGACGCGTGCGCACCGCATACACCATCATGTATTTTTTTCAAGAGGGATTTTCCTTCCTCCTGAGATATGCAACGCATTAATACTGCTTGAGTACCCTTTCTATACAAAACCCCATCTATGAGCTTGTATAGACGTGCTTTTCGAATTAACCAATCGCTTTTGGTTTCGTCCTCGGGTAGGGTCCCATGTTCAAGATAGACTCTCAATGGATGAGTCCAATCCTATTCCTGACCAAGGCTGGTAACGCAGGCTATTACCGAATCATCCTCGACAGAAGTCATGATCGAAGGACGGTCCAAGTGTTCAATGAACACTCCTGCCAGAGCGGACGTACGTGAGGACCCAATTTTGGATAATTAGTCTGCGAGAATGTTGTCCTTTCGCGGGATGTATTGGACTTCGAAATGACTGAAGTGTTTTTCCAATCTCCTCACTTCCCCCAGGTAATGAGCCATTATCTCATCGGAGGTGCTGTACTCCTTGTATACCTGATTTATGACCAGCTGTGAGACTCCCCTCACCACTAATCGACGGACTCCGAGGAATTTTGCTGCCCAGAGCCCTGCAAGAAGACCTTCATACTCTGCCGCGTTGTTGGTCACAACAAAGTGTAGTTGGATGACATACTTAAGTTGTTCGCCCTGAGTTGTAACTAAGACCACTCCAGCCCTCGAGTGTTGAAAACTACGAGAGCCGTCAAAGTACATTGTCCAATGATCGGGGCATTCCAATTCCTCCGGCACCTGCACGGGTGGCTCAGGTTTGGTCCATTCGACCACGAAGTCGGCCAAAACCTGAGACTTAACCGCCGTGCGGGGCGTGAAATGGATATCAAAGGCACCGAGTTCGACTGCCCATTTAGCGATTCGACCAGATTTTTCTGGATTTCGGACAATATCCCCCAAAGGAAAGGAGGAGGGTACCGTGATCTTGTGAGCTTGGAAGTAGTGTCGTAGCTTACGAGAAGCCATCAGTAGGGCGTAAAGTATCTTCTGGACCTCAGGGTAACGCTCCTTAGGACCATGAAGCACCTCGCTCACATAGTAGACAGGTCTGTGTATTCCTTCCCTATCCGCGATCAGGATAGTGCCAACCGCATGCGGTGTGGCCACCAGATAAAGAAGCAATGGTTCTCCTTTGTCGGGAGACACCAACACTGGCGGACTGGATAGATATGTCTTTACCTCCTGAAACGCTTTTTCGGCCTTATCCGACCATGTGAAATTGTGATGCTTCCGCAAGGCTTTGAAGAAAGGTAATCCCCTTTCGCCTAGTCGCGATATGAAGCGACTTAAGGCTGCCATACGACCAGCCAGGCCTTGAACATCTTTCATGGTCGAGGGCGACCTCATTTGTTCAATGGCCTTGATTTTCTCAGGATTAACTTCAATGCCCCTGGAACAAACAAGGAAACCAAGGAGTTTTCCTGAACACCCCGAAAGAACATTTCTCTGGGTTTAAATTTATTCCAAAGCGATTCAAATTACAGAAGGTTTCAGCGAGATCGTCCAAATGAGACAATCTTTTGGTACTTTTTACAACCAAATCGTCTACATTTGCTTCGAGATTACGCCCTATCTGGGAAAGAAAGGTCTTTTGCATCAAGCGCTGGTACGTGGAACCTGCATTCTTGAGACCGAACGGCATTCTGACGTAGCAGTAGGTGCCGAACGGGGTGATGAAGGCAGTTTTCTCTTCATCTTCTTCTGCCATGCTAATTTGATGATATCCTGAGTAAGCGTCCAGGAAACTCATCATTTCGCAACCCGCGGTTGAGTCGACCAACTGGTCGATGCGGGGAAGGGGAAAGTCGTCCTTCGGGCAGGCACTATTGAGGCTAGTGTAGTCGACACACAGGCGCCACTTGCCATTTGACTTGCGGACTATGATCGGATTGGCGAGCCATTCCGGGTGATCAACTTCACGAATGAACCCGGCCTTTAGGAGTTTGTCTAACTCCTCTCGGATGGCTTCCTGTCGGTCAACAGCAAAACGCCTGAGCTTTTGCTTTATTGGTCGTTGTCCAGGTCGAATTGCTAACCTATGCTCGATTACTTCCCTTGGGACGCCGGGCATGTCGGACGGTTTCCACGCAAACACATCTGCGTTAGCCCGGAGGAAAGTAATGAGCTCGAGTTCCTATTTGTCATCCTGACCTGATCCGACCCGAATTGTCTTGGATGGATCATCTGGGTACAATGGAACCAGTTTGAGTTTCTCATATGGTCGAGGAGCAGCCTTGATCGCATCGGTGGCGACGGTGGCGACCTGGGCATCCCGGAGGGGAAGTTGATCGACCATCTCCAAAGATAGTCGGTCACACGTGAGTGCCACGTTGCGACTGCCTCGGACCGAGATGACACCTTTGGGGCCAGGCAACTTGCCGCACTGGTAAGCATAGTGCGTTGCCATCATGAATTTAGCAAGAGTTGGCCTGCCAAAGATTGCATTATAAGCCGAATCACAATCGATTACGTCAAAAGTAGCCAATTCTGTTCGGAAGTTATCCGGTTCCCCCAGTGTGACCGGGAGGACCACCTGTCCCAACGGCATCATGGAGGGGCCTGGGATTATCCCATAAAATGGATGGATTATGGGCTTAATCTTCGAACGAGGAATTTGCATCTCATCAAGTGCCTTGACCAATAAAATGTCAAGGGAGCTCCCTCCGTCGATCAGGACCCTTTCGACTCTCGCGTTACTGATGATCGGGGTAATGACCAGAGGGAGCATCAATGGTCGAGTAAGCCCCGCGGGACAATCAGAGCGATCAAATGTCAAAGGTGTGTCTGACCAACGGGGGTATTGAGGTTCACCAAGGGATGTCTCCGTTTGGTTAACCTCTCGGTAAAAGGCTTTAAGCTGCCTTTTGGAAACGAAAGAGGAAGAACCCCCGAAAATAACATTAATATGATTTTGAGGTACCTGGTAGGACATTTCCTCGTCTCCGTCGGCGTCTCTGAGTCCGCATGCCTGCTCTTTAGCTGGTAAGGTCGGCATCGGCCCAACTCCCTGGTAGAAGTCATCCAATTGCTTCAACCAACTCCTGCAGTTCTTGAGGTCGTGGCCTGCGGAGTTGTGGAGTGGACACCACTTCTTGCCTTCCTGCGGATTAGTCGACTTTTCTGGCTGGTCGGCACTACGACCACCAGAAGCAATTTTATTCTTAAACGAAGGCTTGTTACCTTTGGCCGAAGGTGGCTTCTCTGTGACTGCGACCTCGCGGTACTGTCCAGAGCGGTTCCTCTTCGACTTTTTCGACTTCCCTCCTGACGAAGACTCCGGCTTCTTGCTTGAATCTTCTTTCCTGGCATCTTTGAAACCTGGTTGAGGTGGCAGGTCGCCCTTGTCGACCATCCGGTTCCATTCGACCGCTTCGGCTGCGTCGGAGTAGCAATCGGCCATGTCGAACAGATCAGCCACTGATCGAGGAGGGTGGATAAGCAAGTCTTCGGTAAATCTCCGGTATCGAACGGCATGTCTGAATGCCCTGATAACGGAGCCATCGGATATGTTCGGGTTGGTATTCCTCACCTCGACAAACCTCTTGACAAACTGCCGAAGAGTTTTGGTCGAAGTTTGTCATAAACGATGAAGATCGTCCTCTTTACTCGGCTTTTGATAACAGTTTTGGAAATTGCTGAGGATAGCGTCGCACAGCATTTCCCAATTGTAGATGGAACCCTCGGGCTGATTAAACAACCAGGTTCTAGCCAGTCCTTCGAGGACTGTAGGCAGGTAGTTGGCCATGACCCGGTCATTGCCCCTTGCCGCTTGGATGGCAGTGATATAGATTTGAAGGAACTCGGATGGGTTCTGAGTTCCGTCGAACCTTTCAATGGCCCCTGGTCGAAACTTATCAGGCCAAACGACCGCACGTAGGCTGGGCGAGAAAGCTTTACAAACGACGTAGGAACCGTGAACCGCCCTGTGACTCTCAACCGGGTCACGGGCGACTTCACGTAACGGTGAAGTTATTCGCGGTCCTAAACGAGAGTGGACAGGGACCCGATCCCTACCACGAGAATCCTGCGTTCGCCAGTACTTGTCCTGTCGGGATGGTACGGGCGACAGGTAACTTCGCCGGCCAGAACCAGAGTGAGAACAATCTTGTTCGCGGGAACATGTTACTGACTGGGAAGAGGCCGTTGGGGTCGCTTCAGACGCGACCTCATCCAGTCTTTCCGCCAGGATCCTGGTCAAGGCCGGTTTCTACGCATCCGTGACCGTAGGAGGGAAGTTACGCATGACTTCCTCGATAGATCACAGTCGACCATGGGTACTTCTCCTAGGGGCACCAGGTGTTACTGTTTCTTCGTCCACCGAGAAACGCTCCGGAGGCAAAGAACGGGTCTGGTCGCGTCTATGACCACGTGACCGTCGAGAAGAACTCGGAGCAGCATCGTAACGAGCTTGCGTATCTTGAAGAGCCTCCAGGGCAGTTCTGCGCAGTTCATTGTTTTGCTGCTCGAGATCTTGATCCTCCTTCTGTTTGCGATCCCATTCTTCCCTAGCAGCCTGTTGATCAGGAGTCTCCTCCGAAAAGGCAGCGAACTGTCTAGGGAGAGAAGTTGTCGATGGGGAAAACATCTCAGTTTTTTCCGAGTCAGACTCGAAATCAACGAGACGGTGAAGGTTATCAGGGTCGAATCTCCCCGGGCTGATTTCCAGGTCAATATCATCCTTCCCCTCAGCAAGGTAGTATGACGGACCGGATTCACCCTCTAGCGCATTAAGAACCTCGGTGGGTTCTGACCTTGCACTACTCGCTCCCTGGTCGATGGACATGACCTGGAGAGATGATTCCACCTCCGGAAGATTCTGGCCTTCAACCTCCTCCATCGGAACAGGATCGCTTGGAGAAGGCATCGGAATGTGAGCATAATCCTTGAGATCAAAATCGTTCTCGGAATCATATACTCCAGCCATATTTCAGCGAACCTCCGGATGAAAATTAGGACGCCTTGAGAAAGGCCCCATGGTGGGCGCCAGCTGTCGACGATTCGGACTCGGGGTTCTTAGCCGAACTTATGCAAAATTTGTAATAGCGAGACCCTTCAAGATGACCCTCCGGGAAGGTATATAGAAATATGGAGAACAGGAGCACATAGAGGTTTATACAGGTTCAGACCCTCAATGGTGGGAGTAATAGCCCTACGTCCTGTTGGGATTTCACTATATGTAATAAAGATTTACAAAATGACAGGAAAAGACCTTCACAGGCGAAGGGTTTTTCCTATGTAAGTGTACAGAAGGAAGCCAAGGAGGCTTGTAAATACTATCTAATCTAGGCTGTAGACTTGGCTGTTTGAGCGGTTGAGATGTGTTGTATCTCACTTGTATTAGAGACGTTTCTCTCTCTCCCTGTTTGATGCATCTTGCCACCCTTTTATACTGGTCGAAAGGGTGCCATGTCGTAACTGCATCAGACAGTTGCTTGGATAGTTGGATGTGGTTTTAGAGAACCGCTCTTAACCTCCACGCAGGTTTAACACGTGTTATTCATGGATAACTGCACGTATTAACCTCCTGACGGTTGGTCTTCCACGTGGAAGAATCTCCGGGATACTTGGGATATTCTTGCTATAGGGACAGCTGGATAGATGAACCGCAAGTACCCCAGTCAAAAATGCTCTGACCGCGGGATGTTGGCTGACCGTGCAACATCTCCGACATTCTATTCGCGTATAGCACACGAATCCCTGACCGCGGACTAGTTGCGGCCTGATCGTGCAAAGCCTGTGACCTCGGGCTGATGCTTCTCAGAATAACTTGAGTTCGCACCGCCAAGCTCGTGTCTGGCTTGAATCTGTCTTAAACCAACAGTGCATTTATTTGAACTGACTCGGGTGTCAATCTTCGTCATTAGTGAAAACTGATAATAATGTCATCAATATGTTTAACTCACAAGAGTATAATGTCTTGATTTAAAGTTTGATGATGATTATGTCAAACTTCTCATTTTGAAAATCATTCGAAATAAGAAAAATTTTCAGGCTTTTGAACCACCTCAATTTGGAAACAAGAATGGAAAGAAGAATTTAAATCCTCAAACATTTCACTCATTTTGGCATTTAAGATAAAAATGTTGCATCTAGGCCTTTATGCCGAACCCTAATTTTGATGATTAATGAAAATAAAGTGTTTTAGACTAACTGTACTTCTGAGATTTTGATACACAGTTTGTTCGGGAAGAAATACGAGATGATCAAGATGAACCCGACATGAAGTGAAGCATGAGGTACAGAAAAGCAGAGACAAAACGCAAACGTGAAGATGCAAAGGACCTAAGGTAATCTGTATTTTCATTTTCTCCCGATCTTGGCGTTTGGAGATAGATCGGTTAAGAATTTTTTTGCTTAGATTTTAAACCGTACTATAAAGAGGGGTTGCAAAAGTCATCTCTATATCTCCAACATAAACCGAGAAACTTAGGTCATTGCATTGCATCTATTTGGTTGGCTTTGATATATGCATAAACCGAGACTGGGACTACGACTACTCCTGTAGAGTCCTAGCTCGCTGCAGCTAGTTCCATATATGCATAGCATACACATACCCTTGACGTCCCAGGATAAGTCAAGCACAGGAGTATATCACATTGCAACAGAGTAACTTACAAAATAGTTAAGCAGTGTGGCCTGCTGGCCTTGATATTACATAAGGAGATTACAATGTCTTCACGGCATACATGGTTTAGCAAAATAACATTTACACAGCAGAAGATAGGTGACCCACCCACAAAAGAGAAGTGGACAGCAGAACAACACACATCAGGGAAATGACGGGACTGACGCTCCTCCTTTTGGGTCCACGAAGTACTCCACGCCTTCATCTTGATTGTTGATCGCTCCATCTATTGATTTGTAGGTTGCAAGAGTGAGCACTTACGTACTCAGCAAGTCATAGGTAAGAGTAGATACCTATAGTAGTGATGACATGAACCTAGACTAGTCAAGAATTATGGATGTTTATAAAATAATCTTTTTCTTTCATACCTCACCTCATGGCAGCACTTTTTATAATATAACATCATCATTCATGTTCACTAGATTATAGCACTACCGCGACACATCGACACACGACAGCCCACGGCAGCACTCCTTATCATGACAACACATGTCATTTGGGTAATCCTGATTTAAACATATTTTATTTAGAAAATAGTACTTGTGTCACACCCGGTGGATTTAATCCACCGCAGCAGACTCCTATAAAACCCGGGAGCTCGGAGTATTCGAATACGTTTTTAACTCTGCAGAGAGGTACCAATTTACCCGCAAGATATTCCACTTTCAAACCTTTCCTATCATAACAAAATGATTGGACCCCTGACTCACTTCATATTGTGAGCGGCAAGGTGGAAATAACAAGAACTTTTGTTATGTATCACTCACAATTCACCCCCGACCCTGTGGCTCTCAGCGAGACACAGTTGTGATAGGTTGTATCCAAACCTCCACCCCTACATATGTTTCCATTACTGGATCAACGTGCGAGATCACCTTCAGTGATATGTGTGGGAGCCGCGCTCCGTGTTTATCGTGCATCACTACACAATTCCAGCAGGGGTTTCATGTGCGATCCACATAATTACTTGTTCAGGCCTGTCCCATACCAGGCTTGCGGTTAGCACGTTGTTCATGCCACTAGACGCACAACACAAGGTTCTAGTCCTTATATGCCAGTGACCAGACCATCCACAACCCTGCACCTTCAGTGCCTGCATTCCTTTGCAGTCTAGCACCTCCAGTGCTACCACCATTCCATACCATTTTCTGGTCACAGCTAGGGGTTTTATTTCATGAATATACTTATATAAATACATATAATAGTTCATGGCTCAAAACTTGTTTATTTCACATTTCACAGATAACCAGTCTAGTACTGCCAATTCATAAATCAATCATTCTCAATCTTTCTCATGCAATATTATCTATATTCAAGGTTATGTTTTAGCAACATTTAAAATATAGGTTCAAGATGACCAAGGATATGACTTGCCTTCCGCGTCGTAAGAAACAGCAGTTGATGACGGGTCAACAGCGAAGTCCTCGATCTCAGCTTCTAGATCTGCTCGACGACAAACCAAACAAGACACACAAATATTACTTATATACTAAGATGTTTTAGGATTTATATGCAGATATGATTAACAAGGATAACTGAACGATACTGGAGATAATTGAGATTACAAGCTGAACTGAGTTGAGATCTAGGGTTTCAAGGATTTGGCTAAGGATGGATGTTAGATGCTCTTAGGATCTCAAGGTTACAATAAGAACATCAATTTTGTGGCTGGTTTGATCAAGAACAGCGAATGTCAGCAGATTGACATTCAGATCAAGATTCTGACATAACTTCAAGGAAAACTAGAGAGCTTATCTCAAGTTATGACAGTAGAATAAAATGTAGATCATAACTCTACAAATTCAGTGGACAAAGTGGCTTTCAAAATGCACAATCAGAAGTGGGTAAACAAGGCCAATGCCATTGGCTGGCATGCACTGGAATAGTGTTAAAAACTAGGGTTTAGCGGCAATTATAATTCAAGGGCTCAAATCAAGTTGTGATAGAAGAATAAAATGTAGATCACAACCTCAGGAATCTAAGAGACAAAGTTATGCCCAAAATGCACATCTGGAAGGTAGTGAAAAGGGCTAATGCCACTGACTGACATAGTCTGGCATTGATCTTGACATGGCCAGAAACTAGGGCTTGGCATAACTTTTGATCTAGAGCTCCAAATGATGCACCACTTTGTCTGGGAGGTAGGCAATGATAACAGGAACAAATCATTCAACAGGATCTAGGGCAGAAGATGGCTAGAAAGCAAGAAATTTGATGATGAACAGAGATGAACTAGTTGTACTGGAGCAGTTCTGGACAAAATTTTGGCACGGTTATAACTTGAATTCTGGGCAGTTTCAGAGATCGAGCTAGAAGACAATTATGCTCAAGAAGTTGAGGCACACCTGAATGACAAAGTGGATGAAGCTGAAACGGCCGGGAGAGGATTTCCGGTGAACTGCGCCGGAGAAGATGACATGAGATTTGGGGCTTTTTGATACAGGCCGAAAGAACTTTAATCCAAGATTGGAGAGTGAAAGAAGGGTAAGATGAAGCTATCTGGACAATCAATTCGGCCGGAGGATGGCCGGAGAAGCCTGGCGACGATCGCCGGTTTCTGGAGAAGCTCAAAACTTGGGAAATCTTCAATTCGAGCTTAATCTGGAGATATTGATACATAGGCTTGCTTCAAAAGGTTCACTGATCATTTTTCTTCACAAGTTCGAGAGCTAATTCGAAGTGATTTGGTCTGCATTGCCGGAACAGGGCAATCGGGAATTCCGGCGATCACCGGCGACTGGATGCAATATAATTCAATTAAATGGTACAGCACGGTGAGGGAGATGAGATATACCTTCTGGTGCTGTTAATTCGGTGAGAAGTGCAGCAGGGCGTGCTGGCACCGTGAGGCCTCAATCTGGACTCGCCGGAGAAGAAGACGAAGACAGGAGAATTTCGAAATTTGGCTAAGTCTTGGTGAAGGGAAGATGACACAGGGTATGGCTGCTTATATAGACCACAGGGCGATGCTTGCAAGGAGATGGCAGCAAGGGAATTTGTGTCGATTGACATGAGTTGCTGGGCGTAGGAGCAACAACGGCGAGCGGTGAAGCGACTGTACACTGGCAAAGCGAAGCTGTGCTACATCGAGTCTCATCAATGTCGGGCGGTGCAAGGCAGTGGCGACAAGGGCTGGCAACGTGGCACAATGTTGCTGACAAAAGCCTGTTGCTGGTCGCGCGCAGGAGCACATGCTGTTCAACGGCGCTGCCACGGCGTTGCCACGGCGATGGCTGGGGCGTGGACGCGTGTGCACATGCAACTCAAGTGAGTACGAGCTCAGGCGAGGCGAGGCGTGGCCGGCGGCGAGCAAGCGCGGCGCAAACGCACGGCAAGGTTCCTGGTCGTGCACTGCAGTTGGCCTGGTCGAATTTGGGCTGATTTGCAATTATTGATTTTCTTGATTTGGACTGAATTGTAAATCTGGAGATTTGGAAGGTTTGATCTGGAATTGATTCTGCTGTTTTGGTATACTTAATTCCACAGATGATTTGGCACAGATTGAAGATAAAATTTGGGACATTTGGATGACTTTTGATATGAACTGAAAACAGAGTAGATTAGGGTAAAATAAGTCTGAAACTTATTGATCTCGAATTCTGGGATTTAGGGTTTGATTTTGAGATACTCATAAAAGAAGAATTTGTATTGAAAAGCATTTGGGAGATGTTCCCTGAATCAGATTCGAATTTGGAGATGATTTGCAACATTTTGCCTTTTCTGGCTTTTAGAAAATCTGGAAAAGGACTGATCTGCGATACTCTGGGACTGATTTGCGAAAAAGGTTCATATGGTGAAATCTGGCTGCCAACTTTTTGGATTAAGGTATTGGCATACCCTTGATCATAATCCAGGAATAATCTGGTCTGAACTTGGCTAAGATTTTGATTAAATCTGAATTTCTGAAACTTAGGGTAAAAGGTAATAACAGATATTCTGTTTTCGAAAACAGAAGGGAGTTGATAATTCTGGAAGTTAGAGATAGAATTGAATCTGGGTTCTGAAGGCTTTTAGGTTTAGGATAACTGATAGATCAAATCTGGAAAGTCAGATCTTGTCTTGGGGTCACAGGATAGATTTTGAGATTTTAGGGCTAGAACAGAAATAAGCTGAGGCTGATTTGGTTGATCTAGAAGAGACATATGCATGCATGATTTTTAAGAAAGAAACTTTTCACCCCAAAACTCAGGATGTTACAGATCTACCCTCCTTAAAGAAATCTCGCCCCGAGATTTACCTAAAGCAAGGAAAGATAAGAATAGAGATAGGTTTTGCTGAAAATTTTCTTCCTTCTTCCAAGTAGTTTCTTGTTCTGAAAGATTTCCCAATGAACTTTTATAATCTGATATGGGGTATTCTAAAGATACTTGCTTTATATGCATTTCAACTTCAGATGTAATTGCTCTTAACATGAACTTGCAGTACCAGAATCAAATAGTATTAAGGCAGATGCAACTGAGTCAAAAATCTACCTCGAAGGATGTCGGTGGTGTTTCTTGCTTCTTGGATGTAGTTTAACTCTCCTCCTAGCATTGCTGTTGGTGTTCCATCTCTTCCTCTTCCTTGGTTGAGCATGCTTCCTCCTCTACCTGGTGGAGTTCCTCTAAACTTCTGTGGTTGTGATATTGGTACTTTAGATGCTTCTGGTTGTGTTCTTGCCTGTATCCTGGCAATGGATGATGGAAGTCGAATCCAAGGGCAAAATTCTCTACGATGTCCACGCTGCCAACAGTGATAGCATTGAATGTTCATGTAAGGGTTTCCTTTGCTTCTGGTAAACATGGCTCCTCTTCTTTGTACGTTTCTCTTGGGATTCTGCAGTGGTGATGTTCTAGGTACTATTGACTGCATCCTTGCCCGAGATATGGCTATGGAACTAGGGAATTGAATCCAGGGACAGAAGTCTTTGCGATGCCCATGCTGTTTGCAATGAAAACATTGGATACTTGCACAAGGACAATACTTCTGAAGATGGTTTCCTCTGCAATTGGGGCACATCATTCTTATTGGTCTGGGAGTTTGGTATGATGGTTGAAAACTAGAGGCAGTAGGAATTCTCCTTTTAGTTGAGTTTAGTTGTGGTTGCACTTGTTGAGGCATTCTTCTCTTCCTATCCTCTCCCTCTATATTTTCCTTCTGTGGAGGATTGGAACTCTGAGATCCTTGCTGAAACAAAGGGTTTCTTGTCATAATATCTTCTTCCTGAGGAGTCTGTTCCCTGTCTTCTCCACTGCATTGAGATCTTCTTCTTGCATCAACCATGGTGGCTCTGAAAAAGAAGTTCGGGCTGATCTAACTATCTAGGGCCAACTAAGACAACAATGCAGAAAATAATGCAAACTACTTTAGTGCATGAAATACTTAGGCTACTAGCCATAATACATAAGTTAACCATTGCAAAAGCAACAGCGAATCACAAACTATCAAGAGCATCCACTAGCTCTATCTACACCAACCTCTAAACACTCTGAAACAACAGAACGCACTCTCACAATCTTACCGAATTTTAGAAAATCCAAATAAAATTTTAAAATAAAAGTTTTCAAGAGCTACAAAGCTCATTATTTTTATCAAAATACAATTTTCATCAAATAGTTTTCTAAATAAATTACGTTTTCCTGGCACGGCCAATCCCTAGAGGTGTCGTCCTACAGTCAAGTTCTCATGTTGCTCTGATACCATCTTGTCGCGCCCCGAGACTGGGACTACGACTACTCCTGTAGAGTCCTAGCTCGCTGCAGCTAGTTCCATATATGCATAGCATACACATACCCTTGACGTCCCAGGATAAGTCAAGCACAGGAGTATATCACATTGCAACAGAGTAACTTACAAAATAGTTAAGCAGTGTGGCCTGCTGGCCTTGATATTACATAAGGAGATTACAATGTCTTCACGGCATACATGGTTTAGCAAAATAACATTTACACAGCAGAAGATAGGTGACCCACCCACAAAAGAGAAGTGGACAGCAGAACAACACACATCAGGGAAATGACGGGACTGACGCTCCTCCTTTTGGGTCCACGAAGTACTCCACGCCTTCATCTTGATTGTTGATCGCTCCATCTATTGATTTGTAGGTTGCAAGAGTGAGCACTTACGTACTCAGCAAGTCATAGGTAAGAGTAGATACCTATAGTAGTGATGACATGAACCTAGACTAGTCAAGAATTATGGATGTTTATAAAATAATCTTTTTCTTTCATACCTCACCTCATGGCAGCACTTTTTATAATATAACATCATCATTCATGTTCACTAGATTATAGCACTACCGCGACACATCGACACACGACAGCCCACGGCAGCACTCCTTATCATGACAACACATGTCATTTGGGTAATCCTGATTTAAACATATTTTATTTAGAAAATAGTACTTGTGTCACACCCGGTGGATTTAATCCACCGCAGCAGACTCCTATAAAACCCGGGAGCTCGGAGTATTCGAATACGTTTTTAACTCTGCAGAGAGGTACCAATTTACCCGCAAGATATTCCACTTTCAAACCTTTCCTATCATAACAAAATGATTGGACCCCTGACTCACTTCATATTGTGAGCGGCAAGGTGGAAATAACAAGAACTTTTGTTATGTATCACTCACAATTCACCCCCGACCCTGTGGCTCTCAGCGAGACACAGTTGTGATAGGTTGTATCCAAACCTCCACCCCTACATATGTTTCCATTACTGGATCAACGTGCGAGATCACCTTCAGTGATATGTGTGGGAGCCGCGCTCCGTGTTTATCGTGCATCACTACACAATTCCAGCAGGGGTTTCATGTGCGATCCACATAATTACTTGTTCAGGCCTGTCCCATACCAGGCTTGCGGTTAGCACGTTGTTCATGCCACTAGACGCACAACACAAGGTTCTAGTCCTTATATGCCAGTGACCAGACCATCCACAACCCTGCACCTTCAGTGCCTGCATTCCTTTGCAGTCTAGCACCTCCAGTGCTACCACCATTCCATACCATTTTCTGGTCACAGCTAGGGGTTTTATTTCATGAATATACTTATATAAATACATATAATAGTTCATGGCTCAAAACTTGTTTATTTCACATTTCACAGATAACCAGTCTAGTACTGCCAATTCATAAATCAATCATTCTCAATCTTTCTCATGCAATATTATCTATATTCAAGGTTATGTTTTAGCAACATTTAAAATATAGGTTCAAGATGACCAAGGATATGACTTGCCTTCCGCGTCGTAAGAAACAGCAGTTGATGACGGGTCAACAGCGAAGTCCTCGATCTCAGCTTCTAGATCTGCTCGACGACAAACCAAACAAGACACACAAATATTACTTATATACTAAGATGTTTTAGGATTTATATGCAGATATGATTAACAAGGATAACTGAACGATACTGGAGATAATTGAGATTACAAGCTGAACTGAGTTGAGATCTAGGGTTTCAAGGATTTGGCTAAGGATGGATGTTAGATGCTCTTAGGATCTCAAGGTTACAATAAGAACATCAATTTTGTGGCTGGTTTGATCAAGAACAGCGAATGTCAGCAGATTGACATTCAGATCAAGATTCTGACATAACTTCAAGGAAAACTAGAGAGCTTATCTCAAGTTATGACAGTAGAATAAAATGTAGATCATAACTCTACAAATTCAGTGGACAAAGTGGCTTTCAAAATGCACAATCAGAAGTGGGTAAACAAGGCCAATGCCATTGGCTGGCATGCACTGGAATAGTGTTAAAAACTAGGGTTTAGCGGCAATTATAATTCAAGGGCTCAAATCAAGTTGTGATAGAAGAATAAAATGTAGATCACAACCTCAGGAATCTAAGAGACAAAGTTATGCCCAAAATGCACATCTGGAAGGTAGTGAAAAGGGCTAATGCCACTGACTGACATAGTCTGGCATTGATCTTGACATGGCCAGAAACTAGGGCTTGGCATAACTTTTGATCTAGAGCTCCAAATGATGCACCACTTTGTCTGGGAGGTAGGCAATGATAACAGGAACAAATCATTCAACAGGATCTAGGGCAGAAGATGGCTAGAAAGCAAGAAATTTGATGATGAACAGAGATGAACTAGTTGTACTGGAGCAGTTCTGGACAAAATTTTGGCACGGTTATAACTTGAATTCTGGGCAGTTTCAGAGATCGAGCTAGAAGACAATTATGCTCAAGAAGTTGAGGCACACCTGAATGACAAAGTGGATGAAGCTGAAACGGCCGGGAGAGGATTTCCGGTGAACTGCGCCGGAGAAGATGACATGAGATTTGGGGCTTTTTGATACAGGCCGAAAGAACTTTAATCCAAGATTGGAGAGTGAAAGAAGGGTAAGATGAAGCTATCTGGACAATCAATTCGGCCGGAGGATGGCCGGAGAAGCCTGGCGACGATCGCCGGTTTCTGGAGAAGCTCAAAACTTGGGAAATCTTCAATTCGAGCTTAATCTGGAGATATTGATACATAGGCTTGCTTCAAAAGGTTCACTGATCATTTTTCTTCACAAGTTCGAGAGCTAATTCGAAGTGATTTGGTCTGCATTGCCGGAACAGGGCAATCGGGAATTCCGGCGATCACCGGCGACTGGATGCAATATAATTCAATTAAATGGTACAGCACGGTGAGGGAGATGAGATATACCTTCTGGTGCTGTTAATTCGGTGAGAAGTGCAGCAGGGCGTGCTGGCACCGTGAGGCCTCAATCTGGACTCGCCGGAGAAGAAGACGAAGACAGGAGAATTTCGAAATTTGGCTAAGTCTTGGTGAAGGGAAGATGACACAGGGTATGGCTGCTTATATAGACCACAGGGCGATGCTTGCAAGGAGATGGCAGCAAGGGAATTTGTGTCGATTGACATGAGTTGCTGGGCGTAGGAGCAACAACGGCGAGCGGTGAAGCGACTGTACACTGGCAAAGCGAAGCTGTGCTACATCGAGTCTCATCAATGTCGGGCGGTGCAAGGCAGTGGCGACAAGGGCTGGCAACGTGGCACAATGTTGCTGACAAAAGCCTGTTGCTGGTCGCGCGCAGGAGCACATGCTGTTCAACGGCGCTGCCACGGCGTTGCCACGGCGATGGCTGGGGCGTGGACGCGTGTGCACATGCAACTCAAGTGAGTACGAGCTCAGGCGAGGCGAGGCGTGGCCGGCGGCGAGCAAGCGCGGCGCAAACGCACGGCAAGGTTCCTGGTCGTGCACTGCAGTTGGCCTGGTCGAATTTGGGCTGATTTGCAATTATTGATTTTCTTGATTTGGACTGAATTGTAAATCTGGAGATTTGGAAGGTTTGATCTGGAATTGATTCTGCTGTTTTGGTATACTTAATTCCACAGATGATTTGGCACAGATTGAAGATAAAATTTGGGACATTTGGATGACTTTTGATATGAACTGAAAACAGAGTAGATTAGGGTAAAATAAGTCTGAAACTTATTGATCTCGAATTCTGGGATTTAGGGTTTGATTTTGAGATACTCATAAAAGAAGAATTTGTATTGAAAAGCATTTGGGAGATGTTCCCTGAATCAGATTCGAATTTGGAGATGATTTGCAACATTTTGCCTTTTCTGGCTTTTAGAAAATCTGGAAAAGGACTGATCTGCGATACTCTGGGACTGATTTGCGAAAAAGGTTCATATGGTGAAATCTGGCTGCCAACTTTTTGGATTAAGGTATTGGCATACCCTTGATCATAATCCAGGAATAATCTGGTCTGAACTTGGCTAAGATTTTGATTAAATCTGAATTTCTGAAACTTAGGGTAAAAGGTAATAACAGATATTCTGTTTTCGAAAACAGAAGGGAGTTGATAATTCTGGAAGTTAGAGATAGAATTGAATCTGGGTTCTGAAGGCTTTTAGGTTTAGGATAACTGATAGATCAAATCTGGAAAGTCAGATCTTGTCTTGGGGTCACAGGATAGATTTTGAGATTTTAGGGCTAGAACAGAAATAAGCTGAGGCTGATTTGGTTGATCTAGAAGAGACATATGCATGCATGATTTTTAAGAAAGAAACTTTTCACCCCAAAACTCAGGATGTTACAAGAGAAGACCTCGCTGCCTATTACTCTTGGTGAGCGCCCTCACCTAGACGGTTCAGAGACTTGGCCGTTGACCTCTCCAGTTTGGCGATTGTTGGAGAGGCTCGGGAAGTTTGTACAAGGCATTGGTGCTCGCCTTTCCGGAGTAGACAAGGAGCAATCACTACTTGATAATACTCTTCGTGAGTATTGAGGCAAAACTCAAATAACTTGAGTGCTTCAACGAGGATTAGTGGAGACTGGGCGAGTCTCCGATACCTCGGTAAAAACTGCTGTGTTCGTTCTCTTCTCCTCTTGATTATATTATTTGTTCTTGATTTTCAATTATTTGTTTTAAGTTTTAAAGTTTTAAAAGCCTCATATTCACCCCCCCTCTAGTCGGCATCCTTGATCCTACACGTGGTATGAGAGCCTCGTCTCTCGATTCATTAGGCTTTACTGCCTAGAGAGAGGATGTCGTCTACAGATGGTTTCTCTCTTGGTCATACTAGTCGTGCGCCTATCTTTGATGGGACAAATTATCCTTATTGGAAAGTGCGCATGTCGCTATTCCTAGAGGCCATGGGGCTTGACGTATGGGATATTGTTAAACTCGGTTTTACTCCTCCGGATGATCTGGCAAGTCAGTCTGAGGATGACAGGAGAAAACTGCATTTAAATGCCCGTGCGAAAAATGCACTATCTGCGGGTTTGTCTCTAAACGAGTTCAACCGTGTAAGCAATCTTACGACTGCTCACAAGGTTTGGACCACCCTCGAAAAAATTTACGAGGGCACAACTAAAGTAAAAGAGGCAAAGTTGCTTATGGTGAGGCAAAGATATGAGACATTCACCATGTCATCAACTGAGTCCGTGGACTCCATGTTCACTCGGTTGAATAATATTGTGAATGAACTCAAGGGGCTTGGTGTCATTTTCACTGACCTTGATATTGTGAGAAAGATGCTCAGGGCTTTACCAGAAAGCTTCAACACTCATGTGACAGTTCTCACAAACTCCGACTTATCGACCACGATACCGACTGATCTCTATGGGAACCTCATCACCCATGAGATGCACAAGGAGGAGAAGAAGGAAGCAGCCGAACCCTCGGAGACGAAGAAGAAGGCTTTGGCTTTCAAAGCAAACGCAAAGAACGATTCAAGTGATGGGTCATCCGATGAAGATCTAGCACTCATGGTAAAAAAATACTCAAAAACTTCTCCGCAGGTTGCATAAGAAGAGTGTCAACCTTGACACACGACCAAAAGGACCAAAGCAGAACAACTTCAAGGACATCATTTGCTATGGATGTCATGAGAAGGGACATATAGCTTCAAGATGTCCAAACAAAAACAAGGGTTGGAACAAAAAGAAGAAATTCTTCAAGAAGAAGAATGAAGAAACCAAAGAAGGATGCTTCGGAGAATGGATGTCCGGAGGTGAGAGCTCCGACTCCGACTCCGACGACAAAAGAAGTTGCTCCAAGAAGATGGCCGGATTAGCTCTCGGCAACATCAACACTTCAACTAGTTCATCCATTTGCCTTATGGCTAAAGGCGATGAAAAGGTACACTCTAACGATCCTTCATATGATGATTTAGTTGAAATGATAACCGAATTAAATGAAGTTTTTGGAAAGACTAAAAAGAAGTATAAGGCGTTTAAGGAAGAACATTCTTCCCTACGCGCTCAATATTCTGAGCTAAAAGATTCTTATGAAAGTATGCTCATAAAAGATGTTACTAATGTTTCATCTAAGGTAGATGTTTCCACTTCATGTAATTTGGATGATTCTCCTTCTAGTAGTCATCATATTTCATGTGCTTCTAATAATAATATCTTGAATGAAAATAATGAACTTAAGGCACAAGTCGAAAGACTTGGAAAAGACTTAGAAAACTGCTACAAAGGCAAAGTATCTCTTGATCTAATCCTTAGTAAACAAAAATGTTCATTTAGAAAAGAAGGATTAGGATACTTTCCGAAGGAAGGAAAGAAACCAAACTCTAAAACTATATTTGTTGAAGCATGCAACACATTTTGTCATAAATGCCATGAAATTGGTCATTCGCATGAAGCATGTCCCTTAATGACTCCAAACTATTTTGATACTTGCTACATGCTTCAAAAGTCGAAGAAAGGTTATGCTATAGCAAAGTATGTTGGTGCACCCATGTTGAACAAAAAAAAAGAAATCTATTTGGGTGCCCAAAGCTTTGATTGTTAACATTGAAGGACCCAAAAAGGTTTGGGTACCTAAAAGAACTTAATTCTTTTTATCCAGGTGAACTACAAGACCGGTGGGAGGCATTGGGTACTAGACAGCGGATGCTCCGAACACATGATCGGTAACAAGAAGTTATTCACCTCACTTGAAGACAACTCAAGCGAGAACCAAAAGATTACCTGTAACATCCTGAGTTTTGGGGTGAAAAGTTTCTTTCTTAAAAGTCATGCATGCATATGTCTCTTCTAGATCAACCAAATCAGCCTCAGCTTTATTCTGTTCTAGCCCTAAAATCTCCAAAATCTATCCTGTGACCCCCAGTCAAGATCTGACTTTCCAGATTTGATCTATCAGTTATTCTAAATCTAAAAGTCTTCAGAACCCAGATTCAATTCTATCTCTAATCTCCAGATTTATCAACTCCTTTCTGTTTTCGAAAACAGAATATCTTTTACCCTAAGTTTCAGAAATCCAGATTTAATCAAAATCTTAGCCAAGTTCAGACCAGATTATTCTTGGATTATGATCAAGGGTATGCCAATACCTTAATCCAAAAAGTTGGCAGCCAGATTTTACCATCTGAACCTTTTCGCAAATCAGTCCAAGAGTATCGCAGATCAGTCCTTTTTCCAGATTTTCCAAAAGCCTAAAAAGGCAAAATGTTGCAAATCATCTCCAAATTCAAATCTGATTCAGGGAACACCTCCCAAATGCTTTTCAACACAAATTCTTCTTTTATGAGTATCTCAAAATCAAACCCTAAATCACAGAATTCGAAATCAATTGAAATTCAGATTTCAATTACCCTATAATACCCTATTTTCAGTTCATATCAAAAATCATCCAATCATTTCAAATTTTATCTTCAATCTGTGCCAAATCATCTGTTGAATCAAGTTTGCCAAATCAGCAGAATCAAAATCAGATCAAACCTTCCAAATCTCCAGAATTACAGATCAGTCCAAATCAAGAATTGGAAATTGCAAATGAATCCAGATTCGACCAGCAGCTGCTGTGCACGACCAGAACCTCGCCATGCGTTTGCGCCGCGCTTGCTCGCCGTCGGCCACGCCTCGCCTGCGCCTGAGCTCGTGCTCACTTGAGTTGCATGTGCACACGCGTCCACGCCCCAGCCATCGCCGTGGCAGCGCCATTGAACAGCACTTTCTTCTGTGCGCAACCAGCAGCAACCATTGTCAGCATCCTCTTGCCACGTTGCTTGCTTTGCCAACTCTTGTCGCCACCGCCTTGCACCGCCCGACATTGATGAGTCCCGATGTAGCACAGCTTTGCCTCACCAGTGCACAGTCGCGTCACCGCTTGCCGTTGTTGCATCTGTGCCCGGCAACTCATGTCAACTGACACCAATTCAATGCTGTTTAATCCTTGTAAGCTTCGCCCTCTGGTCTATTTAAGCCACCAGTGCCTTGTATCATCTCCTCTTCACCAGGACTTAACCAAATTTCCAAATTCCCTCGCTGCAGTCGTCTTCTCCGGCGAGCCGTCGAGGAGCCTCACGGTGCCAGCACAATCTGCTGCACCTCTCACCAAATTAACAGCATCAGTGAGTTCCCCTCATCTCCCTCACCGTGCTATACCATCTAATTGGATTTCCTTGCATCCTAACGCCGGTGATCGCCAGAAATTCCCAATTGCCCTGTTCCGACAATGCAGGCCAAATTACCTCGAATCAGCTCTCGATCCTGTGAAGAAAGATGATCAGTGAGCCATTTCCAGCAAGCCTGTGTACTTCAATCTCCAGATTGAGCTTCAACCAAAGCTTTCCCCAGTTTTGAGCTTCTCCAGAAACCGGCGATCGTCGCCAGGCCACACCGGCCATCCTCCGGCCAAATTGATCATGCAGGTGACTTCCTCTTACCCATCTATCACTTCCTGAGCTTGGAATTAAGTTCATTCGACCTGTATCAAAAAGCCCCAAATCTCATGTCATCTTCTCCGGCGCAGTTCACCGGAAATCCTTTCCCGGCCGTTTCAGCTTCATCAACTTTGTCATTCAAGTGTGCTTCAACCTCCTGAGCATATTTGTCTTCTAGCTCGATCTTTGAAACTGCCCAGAATTCAAGTTATAGCCATGCCAAGATTTTTGTCCAGTGGCTTCACTGTGCCGTGTCGCCACCACACTTCTCCTTTGAATTTCATCATCTTCCAGCCATTTTCAGCTTTGGATCCTGTTGAATGATTTGTTCCTGTTATCATTGCCTACCTCCCAGACAAAGTGGTGCATCATTTGGAGCCCTAGATCAAAAGTTATGCCAAGCCCTAGTTTCTGGCCATGTCAAGATCAATGCCAGACTATGTCAGTCAGTGGCATTAGCCCTTTTCACTCCCTTCCAGATGTGCATTTTGGGCATAACTTTGTCCCTTAGATTCCTGAGGTTGTGATCAGCATTTTCTTCTTCTATCACAACTTGATTTGAGCCCTTGAAATGCATGTTATGCTAAACCCTAGCTTTTGACACTATCTCAGTGCATGCCAGCCAATGGCATTGGCCTTGTTTACCCACTTCTGATTGTGCAATTTGAAAACCACTTTGTCCACTGAATTTGTAGAGTTATGATCTACATTTTCTTCTACTGTCATAACTTGAGATAAGCTCTCTAGTTTTCCTTGAAGTTATGTCAGATTCTTGATCCGAATGTCAATCTGCTGACATTCACTGTTTTTGATCAAACCAGCCACAAAACTGATGTTCTTATTGTAACCTTGAGATCCTAAGAGCATCTAACATCCATCCTTAGCCAATTCCTTGAAACCCTAGATCTCAACTCAGTTCAGCTTGTAATCTCAATTATCTCCAGTATCGTTCAATCTTTCTTGTTGAGCATATCTGCATATAGATCCTAAATCATTTTAATATATAAGTAATATTTGTGTGTATTGTTTGTTTGTCGCCGAGCAGATCCAGAAATCAAGTTCGAGGACTTCGCTGTTGATCCGTCATCAACTGCTGTATCTTACGACGCGGAAGGCAAGTCATATCCTTGGTCATCTTGAACCTATATTTTAAATGTTGCTAAAACATAACCTTGAATATAGATAATATTGCATGAGAAAGAGTGAGAATGGTTGATTTATAAATTGACAGTACTAGACTGGTTATCTGTGAAATGTGAAATAAACAAGTTTTGAGCCATAAACTATTATATGTATTATATACTTATATTCATGAAATAAAACCCCTAGCCGTGACCAGAAAATGGTATGGAATGGTGGTAGCACTGGAGGTGCTAAACTGTGAAGGAATGCAGGCACTGAAGGTGCAGGGTTGTGGATGGTCTGGTCACTGGCATATAAGGACTAGAACCTTGTGTTGTGCGTCTAGTGGCATGAACAACGTGCTAACCGCAAGCCTGGTATGGGACAGGCCTGAACAAGTACTTATGTGGATCGCACATGACACCCCTGCTGGAATTGTGTAGTGATGCACGATAAACACGGAGAATGGCTCCCACACATATCACTGAAAGTGATCTCGCACGTTGATCCAGTAATGGAAACATATGTAGGGGTGGAGGTTATGTTACAGCCTACCACAACTGTGTCTCGCGGAGAGCCACAGGGTCAGGGGTGAATTGTAAGTGAGACATAACAAAAGTTCTTGTTATCTCCACCTTGCCAGTCACACATGGTTGTGAGGAGGGGTCTAATCATTTTGATAGGATGGGCTTGAAAGTGGAATATCTTGCGGGTAAATTGGTACCTGTCTGCAGAGTTAAAAACGTATTCGAATACTCCGAGCTCCCGGGTTTATAGGAGTCTGCTGCGGTGGATTAAATCCACGGGGTGTGACACAAGTACTATTTTCTAAATAAAATGTGTTAAATCAAGATTACCCAAATGACATGTGTTGTCATGATAAGGAGTGCTGCCGTGGGCTGTCGTGTGTCGACGTGTCGCGGTAGTGCTATAATCTAGTGAACAAGATTATCAATGTTATATTATGAAAAGTGCTGCCATGAGCTGAAATTAGATGAGCTGAGAAAGAAAAAGATTATTTTACAAACATCCATAATTCTTGACTAGTCTAGGTTCATATCATCACTACTATATGTATCTACTCTTACCTATGACTTGCTGAGTATGTAAGTGCTCACCCTTGCAACCTACAAATCAGTAGATGGAGCGTTCAATGATCAAGAAGAAGGCGTGGAGAACTTCTTGGATCCAGAAGGAGGAGCGTCAGTCCCGTCATTGCCCTGATGTGTGTTGTTCTGCCGTCCACTTCTCTTTGTGGGTGGGTCACCTATCTTCTGCTGTGTAGATGTTATTTTGCTAAACCATGTATGCCGTGAAGGCATTGTAATCTTCTTATGTAATATCAAGGCCAGCAGGCCACACTGCTTAACTATTTTGTAAGTGACTCTGTTGCAATGTGATATACTCCTGTGCTTGACTTATCCTGGGAAGTCAAGGGTATGTGTATGCTATGCATATATGGGACTAGCTGCAGCGAGCTAGGTCTCTACAGGAGTAGTCGTAGTCCCAGTTTCGGGGCGCGACATTACCTTTGGCGACAACCGTCAAGGAAATGTGGTAGGCTTGGGTAAAAGTGTAATTTCTAATGATCTCTCAATTTCGAACGTTTTATTGGTTGAATCTCTGAATTTTAATTTGCTTTCCATTGCACAAATTTGTGATTTTGGTTTTCGTTGCACATTTTATCCAAAAGAAGTTTTAGTTGAAAGTTTGAAAGACAATTCTTTGATTTTTAAAGGCTTTCATTTTGAAAATCTTTATTTGGTTGATTTTCACTCAAAAGATGCATCTCTTTCAACTTGTCTTGTCTCTCAAACCTCAAAAGATTGGCCATGGCATAGACTACTTGCACATGTTGGAATGCATCAATTGAGAAAACTTTTAAAACGTGATTTGGTTGTTGGATTAAAGGATGTGAATTTTGAAAAGGATAAACCTTGTAGCGCCTATCAAGCTAGCAAGCAAGTAGCTACTTCACATCCTACTAAGCAATTCTTTCGACTTGCAAACCTTTGGAACTTCTTCATATGGATTTATTTGGACCGTCTGAGTTCCAAAGTATCACGGGTAGCAATTATGGTTTTGTAATTGTTGACGATTTTACTCGCTACACTTGGGTTTTCTTTATTTCTCAAAAATCTGAAACCCCCGATGTTTTCAAAAGTTTTGCAAAACGTGTTTCTACTGAATTCGAACTTTCCATCAAGAAAATCCGTAGTAATCATGATGGAGAGTTTGTTAATTCAACTCTATTTGATTTTTGTGACTCTCTCGGAATTAAACACGAATTTTCTACATCATATACTCCACAGCAAAATGGAGTTGTAGAAAGGAAAAATCGAACACTTATAGAAATGGCAAGGACTATGCTAAGTGAGTACGATACTCCTACTCGCTTCTGGGCTGAGGCTGTGCATACCGCTTGCTATTCTATAAATCGGCTTTATTTGCACCTCTTCTTAATTTGACTCCTTACGAACTTCTTATTGGGCGTAAGCCAAACATTTCCTATTTTAGAGTTTTTGGATGCAAATGCTATATTCTTAAGAAAAGAAATTTTGGTGGTAAATTTCAAAGAAGATTAGATGAAAGTTTTCTAGTCGGATACTCCACCACTAGCAAAGCTTATCGCATTTTTAATAAAAATACTGGTTGTATTGAAGAATCCTATGATGTTGAATTTGATGAAACTAATGGCTCACAAAAAGAGCAAGTTTCTTGTGAAGTTTCAGGTGAAGATCTTCAAGAAGCCATGAAGAACATAACCATTGGAGACATCAAGCCAAGAGAAGAAGATCAAGAAGATGATGTCAACATTGAAAATGTTGATCAAAGTGTACCACCACCTCACATTGATCCACCAGAACAAGATCAAGATGAAGAAGTACAAGATGAAGCACCAAGACAGCATCAAACGATCACCAAGGATCACCCTCTAGACCAAATTTTGGGTGACGTCAGTAAGGGTGTTCAAACTCGATCTCGTATTGCTGCATTCTGTGAACATCATTCATTTGTGTCTTCTTTAGAACCTAAACATGTTAATGAAGTCTTAAATGATCCTGATTGGGTAAATGCCATGCATGAGGAACTTAATAACTTTTCTAGAAATGAAGTATGGACTTTAGTAGAAAGACCCAAGGATCATAATGTAATTGGAACAAAATGGGTTTTTAGAAACAAGAAAGATGAAAATGGAGTTGTAATTAGAAACAAAGCTCGTCTTGTTGCTCAAGGTTTCACTCAAGTCGAAGGCTTAGACTTTGGTGAAACTTTTGCACCTGTAGCAAGACTTGAAGCTATTCATATTCTTCTTGCTTATGCATCATGTTTCAATATCAAACTTTTTCAAATGGATGTTAAAAGTGCTTTCTTAAATGGTGAAATTTCTGAACTTGTGTTTGTTGAACAACCTCCTGGGTTTGAAGATTCAAAATTTCTAAACCATGTGTTTAAATTGTCCAAAGCTCTCTATGGTCTCAAACAAGCTCCTCGAGCTTGGTACGAGCAACTTAGAGACTTTCTTTTATCAAAAGGTTTCAAAATTGGGAAGGTTGATACAACTCTTTTTACAAAGAAAATTGAAAAAGATCTGTTCATTTGTCAGATATATGTTGATGATATTATATTTCGATCTACTAATGAACATTTCTGTCATGAGTTTGGAGAGATGATGTCTAGGGAGTTCGAGATGTCAATGATCGGCGAGCTAAGCTTCTTCCTTGGTCTTCAAATCAAGAAACTCAAGAACGGCACGTTCGTGAGTCAAACGAAGTACGTGAAGGACTTGCTCAAGCGCTTTGGGATGGAAGACTCTAAGGCAATCAAAACCCCCATGGCGACAAATGGACATCTGGACATAGACAAAAGCGGTAAATCGGTCGATTCTAAACTCTATAGGTCTATGATTGGTAGTTTATTGTATCTCACTGCATCTAGGCCTGATATCATGTTTAGTGTGTGTTTGTGTGCTAGATTTCAAACAGATCCTAAGGAATGCCATTTAATTGCTCTTAAAAAAATTCTTAGGTATTTAAAATGCTATCCCAGTTTAGGTCTTTGGTATCCAAAAGATACAAATTTTGAATTAATTGGTTATTCGGATTCTGATTATGCTGGGTGCAAGATTGATCGAAAAAGCACATCTGGTAGCTGTTAGTTGTTGGGGAGATCATTAGTATCATGGTCATCTAGGAAGCAAAATTCTATAGCTCTCTCCACAACTGAAGCTGAATATGTGTCTGCAGGCAGTTGTTGTACTCAATTATAATGGATGAAGCAGACATTTTTGGATTATGGAATCATATTTGATAAAGTGCCACTCTTGTGTGATAATGAAAGTGCCATTAAAATTGTAAATAATCCTGTTCAGCATTCTAGAACTAAGCATATTGAAATACGGCACCATTTTATTAGAGATCATGTGGCAAAAGGAGATATTGATGTGAATTATGTCAGAACAGATATGCAACTAGCAGATATTTTCACCAAACCCTTAGATAAATCAAGATTTTATTTTTTAAGGGGTGAACTGAACATTACTGATATATCAAATGCTAGTTGATGTGCTAAATGTGCTATTTGTATAAAAATAATAGTATTTTATTCCCTCTCTGGTTTTAATCTGCTTTTGGTCGAAATTGACCAAACTGACAGTCAGTTCATCTAACTGACAGTCAGTTTAGTGCTTAGGAGCCATTTCTTAGTCTCTGGTCGAAGTCGTTGACCTAACTGACAGTCAGTTTCTCAAACTGACAGTCAGTTATATACATTTGACTTTGGTCGTAGCTCCTGTGTGAGTTCGAGTCTCAAACTGACTGTCAGTCTCATACACTGACTGTCAGTTTCAAAACTTAGTTCTGTGAACTGACTGTCAGTGTGGTACACTGATTGTCAGTTCCAAGTTTCTGGTTTTGGAACTGACTGTCAGTATATCTAACTGACTGTCAGTTTGGGTCCCGAGCTCTTAAAACCCTCGATCTATTTTTTGTTTCTTGCCTCTTCTTCTTCTCTTCGCCGCCGCTTCCCGAGCGCCTCCTCGCCGTTCCCCTATGCCCCGCGCCTCCTCTCCTCGCCGCCGGTGAGACCTCGCCGTGCGCCGCCTCCTCACCACTCCACTTCTCCCGTCGCCGTCGTCTCCTCCTCGTTTCGACCAAATCGGTCGTTGTACCTCTGTTCGCCGATTTTGTTCCTCGGCGCCGCACCTCCTCGTCGTGAGCTGTCTTCGTGGTCCTCCTCGACGTGCTGAGCATCTTCCCTGTGGTCTTTTTTTTTGGTCGTCCTCTTCGCATCGGCTTCTTCGACCATTTCAGTTCAGGTCCTTGTTTTTCTTCCCTCTCTGTTTCGTTTCTTCGCCATGTCTGATCAGCCGTCATCCTCTCGAAGCGTGGCCTGACGGAATAACGCGGCAAACAACCAGTGTTCATCGGGTCAGACGTCTGAGACCCGGCCTTCGCCTCCACCTGAGCGCGTGCCCGTGGATTATTCCAAGTGGCACGCGAGCCGCCTTCGCACCTTGCGATCCACAAACCCCTACCTCTCGCCGCGTCCCACTGGTCACGACGTGTGCGACGTCCTCACTTTTACACAAACCTCCACCTAGACCTGTTCACCAGTGTCTATAGCCACGCACCCATTTTTGCTCACCGCTCTCTATCGTGGGGTATGATCGCCTCTAGGCATCGTTACCCTCGCAGACCGCTTTGGCTCCGTAGGGATCCACGACCTAGTCGCCGATTCCTCTCTTCACTGGGCTGACGGACCCATCCTTCAGTTCTACTCCACAATCTTCGTTTCTCCTTAGCGCGACTTCATCACCTTCATGACGGGCCTTCAGGTTCACACCGTCACGAAGGAGCAAATTGACCCTGCGCTAGGACTGGTTCGTCCCGCATCTGGCGCCAGCTCCATACCCTACCCGATCTGGAGCATCGGGAGGTGGCCATGCTTTATTCCGGCCCCTTCCAGCTCTGTCACATTGTTGGCCTGCGCCGCGATGTTGACCTAGCCCTTCAGATTCTTCGTCTCACTCTAGTCCCTATGTCCGGCGATAGGGCTAGAGTCACCTATCTTGCTCTCCATGTGTTGATTTCCATCTTCCAGGAGGAGCCCTTTGACGTTGCTGATCTCATCATTAGTGAGATTCAGCACGTTCTCCTCTCTCCACGCCGTCAGCTGATATACGCTCCGTATATCATGGCGGTGCTTTTGCACATTAGGGCTGTCGATTCTGAGCTCCCGCGGCCCCATCATCCCGATCTTGGCGTTCCTGGCATCGGCTCTTCCTCGGCATCTTCTTCTCAGCTCCAATAGATCCTCCAGGTGCAGCAGCAAATCCTCAACACTCAGGTGGAGCATCAACAGATGTTGCTCCGCTTGCTTGCTCAGCAGGAGGAGATTCTGCGGCGTCTACCTTCTTCAGCTTCACCTGCCCTTGGCAAGAGGGCCCGCCAGGCAGTGTCTTCTCCGAGCACAGCTTCAGGACCAGCTGATCCAGCTCCTGCGGCACCAACTCCGGTTCCAGCTGCTCCTGCTCCAGCAGCTACGCCTCCCTTGTCTCCTGCGGTCGACGCGTCTGGATCTCCAGCAGGCTCCGGAGATACAGCGATCTTAGCAGTTTCTTCTGATGATGAGCATTAGGCTCCATCTTTCTGTATTGCCTCCCTTTTTGTGCTTGATGCCAAAGGGGGAGAAGTATTTTGGATATTATAGTATTTTGATTATTATATGTTTTGGACAGATGATTTCTCTTTATATCATGGAGATATTGTTATGTTGGTTGGGTAGTATGGAGATTTTTTTGGTTTATTATATATCTGTGTGTCTTTGGATATAATGATATGACATTGTGATGATGAATGCTCTGATATATATGTTATTGTGATGTCTTGAGATTTGTATGCTCTGATACATATTGATATAACTTGGTGATGGTATATATGCATATCTGTGAGTGCTTGTATGATGAATTTATGAGATGCTCTGATGTATATGTGTTGGTTTATGCTCTGATTTTTGCTTATATGATGAGATGCATGTACTCAGGGGGAGTTAGTTCAGTTATATCTTTTTTCGAACACTTGTTGTCATCAATCATCAAAAAGGGGGAGATTGTTGCATCTAGGCCTTTATGCCTAACCCTAATTTTGATGATTAATAAAAACAAAGTGTTTTAGACTAACTGTACTTCTGAGATTTTTGATACAGAGTTTGTTCGGGAAGAAATACGAGATGATCAAGATGAACCCGACATAAAGTGAAGCATGAGGTACAGAAAAGTAGAGACAAGACGCAAACGTGAAGATGCAAAGGACCTAAGGTAATCTGTATTTTCATTTTCTCCCGATCTTGGCGTTTGGAGATAGATCGGTTAAGGACTTTCTTGCTTAGATTTTAAACCGTACTATAAAGAGGGGTTGCAAAAGTCATCTCTATATCTCCAACATAAACCGAGAAACTTAGGTCATTACATTGCATCTATTTGGTTGGCTTTGATCTTAATTTGATTTGAAAGATTTGGTTTTTCAGTTGAGTTTTTGATAGTAGAAGAGTTTTTCAAAATTCTAGAAAGATCTAGGCAGATCTGGTTTTTGCTTCTATTGACAAAAAGATAGTCCTTTAAAATATCTTTCAAATGAGCTATCAAACACTTCAATCAGATCTCTGGATTAAAAGTTATAGCTATTTTTATCCATGCTGATTGTCAGTTTGCTAAACTGACTGTCAGTTTGGATTGTCAATTTTGTTAACTGACAGTTGTCCAGAGAGGTTGTTTTTTGAGCTGAAATTTTTTGAACTAAACTGACTGTCAGTTTGTATTTCGACCTCGAGCCGTTTTATTTGAGTTTCTATTTGATCTGGTAGATGTTTTGGTCGAACTGACTGTTAGTTTGCATAACTGACTGTCAGTTGCGGGTTTCAAGTTTCCATATACGACCACAAACGGCTAGCTATTTTTTATCAACAAATTTTGTCAGCTGTTGGTTTTGGAACTGACTGTCAGTTCCTCATACTGACTGTCAGTTTGTGCTGATTTGTTTCCTTTTTCGACCGCCAACGGCTAGCACTGTTTTCTCCGGATTTTTCTTCTCTTTGGTCGAGACCTAAACTGACTGTCAGTTTGGCAAACGGACTGTCAGTTTGAGCTGCTGATTTTCAGCTCGAGCTCCAACGTCTCTTATGAGACTTGAGGCTATAAATAGGGGCTTTGGGCATGAGTTTCATACAACAAGCAGCAGCATTCTCTTATACACTCCTGAGCTTTAGTTTTCAACACAAAACCTTGATCTGTTGATCAAGTCGAGTGTTTTCTGATCCACCGAGAGTTTCAGTTCATCTGCATTTGTATACTCTTAGTTTTCTCAGTGCGTGTTTGGAGGTCTAGAGAAGACCTCGCTGCCTATTACTCTTGGTGAGCGCCCTCACCTAGACGGTTCGGAGGCGTGGCCGTTGACCTCTCCAGTTTGGAGATTGTTGGAGAGGCTCGGGAAGTTTGTACAAGACATTGGTGCTCACCTTTCCGGAGTGGACAAGGAGCAACCACTAGTTGATAATACTCTTCGTGAGTATTGAGGCAAAACTCAAGTAACTTGAGTGCTTCAACGAGGATTAGTGGAGACTGGGCGAGTCTCCGATACCCCGGTAAAAACTGCTGTGTTTGTTCTCTTCTCCTCTTGATTATATTATTTGTTCTTGATTTTCAATTATTTGTTTTAAGTTTTAAAGTTTTAAAATCCCCCTATTCACCCCCCCTTTAGTCGGCATCCTTGATCCTACAAAAAACACATACAAATGAGATATATGCCAAAAGGAGATTTGTCGAAATATGTTTGGGCCACAAAGTTAAGAGAAGGACATATGACCTCTTGAAATATTCAAATTTTCAAAAGAAACTCAAATTTCAAATTCATACAAATCATGCTCCAAAATCATGAAGATATACATATTTTTTATAACCAAAAAGCATATTCAAACATATTCCAAATATCAATAAATTAATCATGAACAATTTGAAAAATATGAGAAGAGGAAGTAAGAATCTCACAAAACAGGGAGGACAAGAATCAGCTGAAAAGATAAACAACCATCTCTTTTGCACAGAGGGCGGACAAAGTCTGCTAGGATTGGACAAAGTCTGAAATGGGCGGACAGAGTCCAGCTCTGAGCGGACAATGTCCGAACAGTTCAGTAAAAACTGCTGAAACTTCTGAAATTAGAGATTTTTGCAATTTTGATTCAAGAAATTGATTCAAGTTCCATAATAGATTTGAATACCATGATAGAAACTTAGTTGAATACCAATTGAAAGAAATTTATTTGAAAAAGATCTTGAATTTGATTTTTCAAAAATGATTTGGAGTAAAATAGGTAAAACAGAAGTGGTTTGCTCGAAAATCTTCAATTCTCGACGAAACTCGGATTTTTCTGAATATTTGCACTTAGATGAGTTTGAAATACTATTCCAAACCAAGACATGGGAGAAGGTCCGGTCCAGATACCTCAAATCACAAAAATGCACAATTTTGGTACTTTTGGGTTGATAGCCGTTTTCGAGCGACCTAGGATATGAAATAATTTGAAAACCATAGGTCTTTTGAGAATAAATTCAACATGAACTATCTTCGGGTGAGTGAGTTCTAAATGTTTCATGTAGAATGTTTTTATCAAATCTCAACCAATCTTGCTTTATGAAAATGAACCGTTTTGGGCCAAAACAAGATCCCGAAGACTTCAATTTTGTCGAAATTTTGCATTTTAGCTCGAAACTCTTTTGTTTCACTTTCAAAACCTTTGAAACTATATTTGAAACATATTTATGAAGGTTTTGAAGTAATTTTGAACATTTTGAAAGTTTTGAGCTCTTTTTACCTTTTTGCTTGAAAATGACTCTTATTACCGAAATGTTTGCAAAATGTGATATAAGTCCACAATTAGGGTATACAAGGCTTCAATGACTTTGAAGTTGCTCCCCCTAAATGTCATCCAAGTTTTTTCATGAAAAATATGCAAGATATGAATATGATCTATTTGAAAAAGAGAGTTCATCAAAGATCAATACAAATAATGAACCATGAACTCCTTTCATGGTCTAGAACAAATATTATTTGAAATGCATTTCATTTAATACCACATCATGCAAGAGAAAGAGAATGCTATTTGGTATAAAGTTGATTTGCTTTCATTTGAAAATCTTACCAAATAGTATATGAATTCAACGAATGAGTTCCAAAGATAAATTAATGATCCAAATGAAGTCAAATCGAGAACCCATCCAAATGATCAACGAAGCTCATGAAAAAGTTTCATAAAGATAAAACACATCAGTGGAAACACTTTTCATGAAGATCCAAGATTCAAATATTTTAGTCATTTGAAAGAATTGAGGGATTAACATCCAAGAAGACTACAGTGTTCCTAACCATGTTGCCTTCTTTATAATCATCAAAATATATGCAAACAAGTTCCAAAAATTTCAAAATAAAAAAGACAAATGTTGGTCAGGTTTAAAGTTTCAGATTTCAGGTTTCAGAAATTCATTTTACACTTCTAAACGCACCAGGAACTCTATGCAAATGACTTCCAATAATTTTCAAATAAATTATCAAGAAAGATCAATCATAGAGGATAAAATTTCATATATAAACATTCTTCAAATAGTCAACCAATAAAGAGATATTAAAATGACAAATCAGCCAAAAACCATGAGAAAACTGAATTTTGCAGATTTCATTTTCGATTTGCGAAAAGAGTCAATTTTGCTCAAATCATGTCCAAATGAGATGAAAATTTGCAGATATGACTTTCAATGCATCAAGTACATTTTCCAAAAAGAATTTTCCAAAAAGGAATTTTCAATTGAGAGTTATGGCCAAATGATGTTTGTATTAAGTAAAAGGATTGAATTTTGACAAACTTTTGCAAATAGAGTTCAAATTTGATTTTCATGATATTTTTGACATGAAAGGGCTTACATGAGTTAAACATATTATTTTGAACCAACGCTCGCAAATATGGACCATCAAAATAGCTAAACTCATGTTTTGCATATTTAGGGTATTTCGTGTCAATTCAAGTTTTTCGGTGAAATTCAAATACCCATAACTTTCAAATGAGAACTCTTTTGAGAAAGTTTCCAACATTAAATTTCTTTGGAATAGTAATATCTAAGTGTTTTGTAAAGCAAGTTTTTGCAAATTCCAAATAGATTTTGATTTGCGTTTGAAAATGATTTTATTGAAAAACTAGATACCTGAAGATTGTTTTGAGGCTAGTTTTTGATAGGAAGAACATTTTGACATTGTTATTCAATTAAAGCCTCTAAAAAGCTTTAAATACATTTTGAAGACTATTTTGATAGGAATTGATGAATTTTGGCCTTTTGAATGGAAATTTGCCATTTTGAACAATTAAGCTCATTTTTGAAAACATATGCTTGTAATTTTGAAAAGTCTTACATATGGGGTGCAATAGACACCGGAAGAATTTTAAATTATAACCCCCAAATGATGCAACACATAAGATTTAAATTTTCATACTTTTCAAAAATTAGGCATATGGATTTAAAATAACCAAGAATAAAAGGAGAATATGCAATGCAAATGTTTTAGTTTAACACATCAAAAAGATTTAAGCTCTTTTCGGTACCCAAACCATACGAGACCCTCTAGTCTTATCGCATAAGTCTTTCGGTACCCAAATTGCTTTATCTTTAGGTTTTTGAAAATAACAATTTATTGGTTTTCCAATTAAACCCTTTTTAGAGTATGAAATCAAATAAGAGTCAAAAGAACCACCTCTAAAAAGATTAGATACACTCTCATATAAATGTTGCCCTTTTAAATGACATGAGGTATGTGAGGGCTTTTTGAATGAAATTGCATTAATGTAATGAGAAATATGATGCCTCTTACTAGATGAGTGCGCAATTTTTAATTTTCCCTTTTTAAATGAATTTTTATGATCTAAAGGGGGTTTAGCAAGCACAGCACAACTCAAGTGACATCTAGTAGGATTTTTGTTCAATCTACTTACTTTACTCCTAAGTTCATCATTTTGAATTTTAGATGTTTGAGATGGTTCCGCATTAATACAAGAATAGGAGAAAGACAACATATCATCATAAGTAGATGAACTAGAAGGTGTAGCACTAAAATGACTAGATGAGCTGGCATATCAAATGAAGATTTACTAGAACTAATACTATGGCATAGAGATGAGTCACTAGATGAATCATGGCATGAGTTACTAGTATCATCCATACAAACATGTGAATCTATAATTAAATCATTTGACAAGTTTTCACATGAAGTACTAATGTCCACAAGTCTAGTATTTGAATCTAACCATGAATCAACAATTGAATTATTGCTAGCATGTGGAGTAGAAGTGAGTGACTCTAAAGATGGATCAATAGGGGAGTCACAAGCAATTCTAACATCTAATACACATGTTGAGCTAATGGAACTCTTGACGAGCAAAGAGTCATAAGACTTTTTCAATTCTTGATGTTTCACTTTCAAAGATGAGTAATCATCCTTTAAAGTGCTAAGGTTTTTAGTCATTTTGCCAAGAAAGTCTTTTAACTCTATAATTATATCCATGAGCTCATTCTTAGAGAGGTTAGAGTTTGATACCGTCGAGTCAGATGCCCAAGGGCATATAGAATTGTTTTGAGATGAAGACTCCGACTTTGACCCTTTCTTTCTACCTTTTCTTGAGATTTTCTTGCTCGGTTTAGCCTTTGTCTTGCTAGGGCAAACCGCATCATCTTCGATTTTGAGCTCGCTCAAAAACTCCCTATCCTCCGCATTGAGATCATCGTCTTCGATATGCTCGGAGGTGGAACACATGTCCATTTCCTTGGACATTTCCTCATTTGACATAAGTATGTCAATGAGCTCACTTGGTGAAGTATCGGAGAGGTCACCATTCGCAAGGATAGATGTGAGGTCTCCATAGCGATCTTCCGGAAACACTTGAAGTAATTTTCTGCAAATGTCTAGATCGGAAATATTAGCTCCAAGGGCTTTGAGCTCATTTGTGATGTTGATCAAGTGATCATATATGGTGGAGAGTGTATCATGCTCCAACATCACAAATGCCTCATAGTCCCGCAATAATATACGCATCTAGAGTGTTCATAGCTAGATGTGCCAACAAATAAAGACTCAAGAGTTAACCAAACATCATGAGCGGTCGAATACTCACTCACTAGTTTTTGCACATCATGACTAAGTGAATCAAACAACACATTTTTAGCCTTTGTATATAAAAGAAGAGTATGTTTATCCGAAGATAATGAGCTATCCATACCCTTTTGCAGTAATCTCCATAATTTCAAATTTAATGCCTCAAGATGAATACTCATCATAATTTTCCAACGTGAATAATTTGAGCCATCAAATTGAGGAGCGATTAATCCAAAGTTCTCTAGCGAATTCATCCTTTCTCTCTAGCGGTTAAGCCGATAAATGAGAGACCTCGCTCTGATACCAATTGTAAGATCGAGGATCCCGACTAGAGGGGGGTGATTAGGAGGCTTTTAAATTTTCTTCCCCACTAAGCAATTTCAACAAGATAATTGTTTAAGCTAGATTATACAATGAGGCTTAGAACAATTTAATCAACTAGTTGCATTCAACCATATAAGTTATTCAACAAATCATGCAACAAAAGTAAATATGGCAATTGCGTCAAGATGAACGCAAATAATAAATACGCAATTGACACAATATTTTTACCGAGGTCTCGGAGACTCGCCCGGTCTCCCTTACTCCTCATTGAAGCACTCACTCGGAGCCTCGCTTCTATATCCACGAAGGATATCTCACTAGGGTTGCTCCTTCTCCACACCGGATAGACGAGCACCACACCTTTCACAATCTTTTGCCAGCCTCTCCGACAAACTTCAATTAGAGAGATCTCGGCTCTCCTCCGGCACCGTTTAGGTGAAGGCGATCGCCAAGAGTAACAAGCCGGATGCGCTTTCACTTGAACCAACTATGTGCTAGAAGCTCAATGATGCAAATGAGATGCTCAACACTCTAGCACTAGCAATCTAATGGAGATGAAGTACACTAAACACTCACACAATCTCCCTCAAGCTCTCTCTCAAATCTACTCAAGATTTGGGCTCAATTCTAGCCTCTAAATGCAATAACACATATCCAACTCAATTGGCTAGGTTTTCAGCTGAAGAATGAACTCTTTGAGCACCCCTAAATGAAGCCAAACACGAAGTATTTATAGCCTCAAAGAAAAATTAGCCGTTTGCAAGAAACTGAGACAAATTTGTACAGGCCGGACATTGTCCGGCAACTTCAGACACTGTCTGGCCAGTTCAACGAAAACAGCCGTTGCAACGTGTCAGTGACCGTTGGGAGCATTTTCTGTAAAGGCCGGACATTGTCTGGCCATGCCGGACAATGTTCGGCCATGACAGACAAAAGCTCCAGACGGTTGCATTTGTCTCTGTTTCATTTCTCGGCTCAAAAAATTTGTACAGGGCGGACATTGTCCGACCATATCGGACAATGTCTGGCCTACCCGGACAGATAGCCCCGGACGGATGCAAATGTCTCTGGTTTCATTTTGCAAAAGGCTGAAAAAATTTGTACAGGGCGGACATTGTCCGCCCATGGCCGGACAATGTCCGGCCACTGTACACTAACAGTAAAACAAGTATAATTTTTGATCCATAGATCTGATTAAGGTGATTTTTAGCTTGTTGGAAAGATAACTCAGAGCTCTATAATGTTGTCAACAGGAGCAAGACCTAGAAAGGTCTAGAAACTTCTAAAAAACTCAGAAACTTTCCTACTATCAAAATGTCCAATCCAAAAATCATCTCAAATGCAATTTAGGGTATTTGCACATACGGATTTGCCGTTTTTCTCGCGGATGTGATTGCTGTCACTCAGCAACAACCACGACCACACAGGTCTGACATTCGATTGAAAACAGGTGGTCGATAGGGTTTGGTTGAGCGTACGCAAGCGAGCCAAAGACTGGTACGACCAGCTCGAGCTCCTACGACCACACCCAAACCCTAAACAAAAATCCGCAAAACTAGCGACACGACCACGTATCAAGCACGGATACGATCAGAATGTGCAAATACATCCACAACCAGCTCTAGATAATAAACCAATTTAAATAACTGGCGATCAAGACTAAGTGCAGTTTTCAAAATATTCTCTAATGCACCAAAAACTGCACTTAGACTCTCTAGCAGTGCAAGAGGCGATAAAACACTAGTGTAAGATGATATGAATGCATTTGAGCTTCCACACTAGATCGATTCAACCTACTAGTTTCTGACCCCTCTTAATAGTACGGTCAAACTAGTAAAAAGAATCCTATGAACCTGGTCTGCCTCCAAACACCGAGACCGGTAAAATCCTAAGAAAACAATCCTTAATCATGGATTTTACCTTAGGTGAAGTTCGACCTCGTGAAGCTCGACCGCTCGACGCTTGTCCTCGCAAAGCTTGACCTCTCTAAGCTTGACCACGCGAAGCTCGACCTTGCTAAGCTTGACCTCGCTCGAGATGTCTCATATCGACTTCATCCTCTTCACACCCTTGCTCGCTTTTGTCCTGAAATCAATCTGAGACTAGAACACATACACTCAATGCACAACATTAGTCTCATATGTAGGTCATCATTAATCACCATCAGAGAAACTACTCCACACAGGAGTTAACTCAACAATTTCTCTTTTCAGTGAAATGACAACACCATATTCAACAGCTAGCAAATGAGTATGAGATAAAATACAATCATATAGATCATAGATGATAAAGACATACGCATACAATCTATACTACTCATGTCATGATAGCAATCAAATCAGATGACCAAAGTGATGAGCTCCCCCTCAACATATGTATCGATATCAAATCCACAACTGGAGTCATCAACCTCAAGATTTAACATATAACATCTTGATCAATCAATTAGCACAAGCTTGATGCAACCACCGAACTCCTCCTCTACATATGCATCAATATCAAACCCGCAACCGAGGAAAACATCCAATTCAGGGTTTACCGATAATCAATTCAATTTACTTGTGCTAAAACAGGATTTATCTATGTTGTCATTTAATCATCAAGGATTTATCCAAATCGTCATTAATCATCAAAATCTAGATACTTAGATCTACCTAGATCCAACATCGGTAATGTCATCTTCGCATCACCTCTCTCTCTCTCGATCACTCTCTCACACTCTCCCTCTCTCTCACACTCTCCCTCACTCTCTCACGCTCTACTTCCTCGGTAATGTCATCTTCTCATCACCTCGGAATGATATATGGCTAAAGTTAATAGGCTAGCTAGCTGACTCTTCCAATTAATGCATGAAGTTAGGCTGTCATACATCAATTGTCAGTAGTGTATACATATAGCCTATATATTGACCATATTTCATACTTCCAATTATTTATTTCAATTTGTCAATTTTGTGAAATAATTGTAGATGGACCGAGAATATTGGATGTATGGAATAAAACGTAGTACTCTTGAGTATTTGGAGGGTGTGAATGGGTTTATTAAATTTGTTGAGCAAGAAAAGGCGAAGAAGGGAAAGAAAGATATGCATTGTCCTTGTATGGATTGTATGAACTTAAAGAGATTCAGCAACTCTGATCAGATTAAGAGTCATTTGATTCGTCGTGGTTTTAACGCACGCTATAGCCGTTGGATATGGCATGGCGAAGATCTTGAGGAACTGAGCACCACTACTACTCAGCACGACCCCGAAGTGGATTGCAGTAATGATGATCATCAGAACGTTGATAATGTTCATTCGGATGTGCATGTAGATGACGACAATTTAGATGAAATATTATGTGATGTAGAAGAAGATTACACCGAAAATGATTTTGGTAAATTTGAGAAATTGATTGTTGATTCTGAGAAGTCATTGTTCTCTAGATGTGCAAAATTTACAAAGTTGACTTTTGTGTTGAGATTATATAACTTGAAGGCAAGCAACTGTTGGAGCGATAAGAGTTTCACGGTGCTATAAGATCTTTTAGCGGACATGCTTCCAGAGGGAAATGAGATGCCAAGATCGGTTTACCAGGCCAAAAAGCTGTTGTGTCCGTTGGGAATGGAAATCGAAAGAATACATGCATGCGCAAATGATTGTGTTTTGTACCGTAACGAGTATGAGAATTTACAGGTTTGTCCTAGATGCGGTGCATCGCGGTATAAGCGTGGGGATCGAATTTATCACAGTGTATGTGATGAGGTAAAGAAAGGGCCTCTGGCCAAAACTGTGTGGTATTTGCCTGTGATTTCTAGATTGAAACGACTGTTTGCAAATCCGAAAGATGCGAAGTACTTGCGTTGGCATGTTGAAGGTCGGAAACAAGACGGAAAACTAAGACATCCAGCTGATTCTATTCAATGGAGAAACATTAACAGAACATTTGGTGAGTTTGGCGGCGAAGTGAGGAATATAAGGTTTGGGCTGAGTACGGATGGTATGAATCCACACGGAAATATGAGCAGTCGGCATAGCACTTGGCTGGTTCTTTTGTGCATCCACAATCTTCCTCCTTGGTTATGTATGAAGCGCAAGTGCATCATGATGTCGCTACTAATCTCAGGACCCAGACAACCCGGGAATGATATTGACGTGTTTCTATCGCCTTTAATCGAGGACTTACAGAAATTGTGGAGTGAAGGGGTGCGGGTGTGGGATGCATACAAGCGAGAGAATTTTGTATTGCGGGCCATGATATTTTGCACCATAAATGATTTCCCAGCCTACGGAAATTTGTCAGGGTATAGTACGAAAGGAGTCAAGGCTTGTCCTATTTGCCTGGATGAAACTGAAAGCATGTGGTTATCGAACTGCAGAAAAACAATGTATATGTGTCACCGCAGGTTTCTTCCGATGCATCATGCCTATCATAAGAAGAGGAAGTCATTTAACGGGAAGCCTAAGAAAGGATCAGCCCCAGTGTTTGTGACTGGGAAGGAGCTTTACTTGCTGGTGAAGGACATCAAAGTTGAGTTCGGTAAATGTTCTAAACCTCAAGGAAAAATGTTTGGAAGAAGAGATCGATTCTCTGGGATCTTCCATACTGGGAGCACTTACAAGTTCGACATTGCATTGATGTCATGCATGTAGAGAAAAATGTTTGTGATAGTTTGATTGGTTTGTTGTTGAACATTCCGGGAAAGACGAAAGATGGCATCAAAGTTCGCCGTGACATGCTGGAAATGGGCATAAGGATTGAGCTTGCACCCTTGGAGAAGGGAAAGGGTACATACCTCCCCCCCGGCCTGCTACACTTTGTCAAAAAAGGAAAAATAGAACTCTGTTAGTGCCTGCATGGTGTCAAAGTTCCATGCGGGTATTGTACGAACTTGAAAAAACTTGTGTCCATGAAGGACTTGAAACTGGTTGGTATGAAGTCACATGATTGTCATGTAATGATGTCTTAGATGCTTCCCATTGCTATCAGAGACATTCTCCTAGTCAAAGTCAGAGAGACAATTACAAAGCGATGTTATTTCTTCAACGCAATATCTTGCAAGATAAGTGTGTATTCCTAGGAAGTCAATTAGCTCCATTCATGGAACTTGCCAGATTTTTTTGATCTAAATATTTGCTACAACTGTGTCCTTGCAGGTAATTGATCTGGATGGACAAGATGATTTGCAACGCGATGTGACTACAACTCTTTGTCAGTTGGAGATGCATGTATTTCCCTCCATCTATTTTTGATATTATGGTCCATCTAATTGTTCACCTTGTAAGAGAAATTAAGTTTTGTGGACCCGTGTTCCTGCACTGTCGACGATTCGGACTTGGGGTCCTCAGCCGAACTTATGCAAAATTTATAAATAGTGAGACCTTTCAGGGTGACCCTCCGGGAAGGTATGTAGAACTATGGAGAACTGGAGCACAGAGAAGTTTATACAGGTTCGGGCCCTCGATGGTGGGAGTAAAAGCCCTACGTCCTGTTAGGATTTCACTATATGTAATGAAGAGTTACAAAGCGACGGGAAAAGACCTCCACAGGCGAAGGTTTTCCCTATATGAGTGTACAAAAAGAAGCCCAGAAGGCTTATGGAAGCTATCTAATCTGAGCCGTAGCCTTGGCTGTTTGATTCTTCAAGTGATATATGTTGTGTCTTGATCTCTCGATCGATCCCCCGTTTGATACACCATGTCGCCCTTTTATACTGATCAAAAGGGCGCCAAGTCGTAACTGCATCAAACGGTTGCTTGGATGCGGTTTGTAGAACCGCTTTCAACTCCCACGCAGGTTTAACACGTGTTATTCATGGGTAACTGCACGTATTAACCTCCTGACGGTTGCTTCTCTACGTGGAAGAATCTTCGGGATACTTGGGATATTCCTGTAGCAGAAGTTAATCCCACGTTCCCTGGTCGAAAGTGCTCTGACCGCGCGATATTGGCTGACCATGCAACACCTTCAGCCTTTTGTCCGCGCACAACATATGGGCTCCTGACCGCGCACTAGCTGCGGTCTGATCGCTAAGGACTGCGGTCTGATCGCGTAAGTACTGCCATCTGATCGCGTGCAGTTCGTGATCTCGGGCTGATGCTTCTCAGAATGACTTGAGTTCGCATCGCCAGGCACATGTCTGGCTCGAATTTATCTTGAACCAATCGTGCATTTATTTTGAACTGACTTGGGTGTCAATCCTCGTCAGCTAGCCCCCAAATTCGAAGAAAATGAAGAGACGTGTTTATTTCGAATTTTTAAAGACATGCATCGAATTTTTAACCCGACTCTTCAAATCCCCCACTTAGTGGCGCACTAAGTGGGACAGTTGGTTCCCTGAGACGGGCTCTGGGCATTACGTGACAGGTAATGATGGCGCTATTGAAATATTTTTTAACCCGAGGTGAAATTATAAATGCTTTTAAAAACCCGAGGCATTCGGAAAGCGAACCGTCACCTTGGCGGCTATAAATACCGAAACTTTCGAATTGCAAAGCTCCACAATTTCTTCTCACGGTTAAGTTTTTCCCAAAGTTACCTTCATCCCTCTCTTCATACACTCCCTGATGGCAGATCACAACATCATCGAGATTGAGAGCGATGAAGAGGAATTTTTTGAACAAGAGCCTCAGATGCCTGAAGATCCATCTCCTTCAAGGAAGAAACCCAAGGTTGAAGAGGGATCCTCCAGCAGAACAAAGGTAGAAGACTCAACGTCATTCTTTCTTCCTTCAGTTCCTCATGCACCTAGGCAGATTGATCTTTCATCTCTACCATTGGAGGGAAATTCTTCTCAGTTTTCTCCATTTCATCCCAATGTTCCCAACTTTTGTTCGGATGATCGATTTTCTGGTCGGCAAGCGGTGACTATCCCACCAGAAGATCCTCAATCTGTGTTGGGAAAGCAATCTTATGGTGGGAAGGTTGCACTTCCACCATCCAGTAATCATCCGCTTTTGTCAGATGATCTACCTTCCAGGATGCACATACCAACCTGTCGCTTGCTAGGATTGGTAATCACTTCTGCCTCCCTTTGCCTATTTGTTATAGTTAATAATTCTAACATTGGAAAATGCAGGAGACGAAAATTGTTGGAGCCCCCAGCAACTAGCTTGCTGAGACTCCACCTCCTTCCCTTGGACAGTTCCTTCAAGGGGAAAAAGAGGCCTTGGAGAAGAAGACCGAAGAAATGTCTTCGGCAATTCTGCACCTGGCAGAATGTTTTGAAAGATGTCGTGAAGAGGCGCACCAGTTCCGTCAAGAGAGGGACCACGCTCAGCAACAGTGAGAACTCTCCGATTTGATTAGGAACAATAGTGCATCTCTTGTTAGGGATGATGTAGATAGACTTAGGTTAGTTGCTAGTTCTCTGGGGGTTGTCAGTGTAGATCCTACTAAAAACAACATGTCCCTAGGATAACTCTGCAAACTTCTTTCGGATTAGGTCGACACTTTAGTCGCCGGTATCCCTTTTGTATGTAAAGAATGAAAGAAATAAAATCTTTTTCTTCATATGAATATTCTTTACATCTTCTGTGCGAAAACATGGCCATAGGTAATGTCTTTACGACCACTCATACACAAGTAAACTTCAGCTCTGCGACCAGAATTGCGCTTTTCATAAAAGTACCACGACCAGCACTGATACCGCGATCGGTCTTGAAGCCGCGATCAGAACCGAAGTTTAACTTGAAAGATTACCACGACCAGAACCAAAACTCGATCAGGCCGTTACTCCGATTAGAATCGGAGCCTAGTCGAGGACATGGTTCTGACCATACCGCAATCTGATCAAACATATCTGTACGTCCAAAAACTTGGCCATAGGATATTTTCATGAAAATTTTCAAGGCACATGATGGAAGAGGTCCTTCGAAAACCTTTGAAAACTTCTCAGGATTTTGTATCTTCAAATCTCGAAATAAAGAAATCCTTTTTATTTCAGATCCAATACCAGGAACATTTTAACGAGTCCGCCAGAGATAGTATCCATTATGGGAAATGAATAAAATACTCAGCGGAACGTTTGAGTGGAACGTTACTCACATTAGTGCGTCTCCTTGGGTCTATAAAAGGAGCAGGTAGCTTCTTGAGGAAGCCATACAGCCAAAAAATCCTTAGCATTTCCGCCGCACAAAAACCCTCGTTCTTTTCAGCCTCCATCTTCCCCAAAGTCGCCAACTTTTCCTCCAATTCCTCATAAGAAATGACATCTTGGAGCAGATCGATCCACCATTCCAAGGAGAGCCTGCTGGCACTAGAGAAGGAGGAGATCCTTCCTCCGCGGCTGCTAATCAACTGGCGGCCCGCGGAGAAGGACCAAGAAACCCCAGTCGTCGGAGAGGGCGAACTGGTGGTTTTTGAGGAGTACCTGTGTAGCGGGTTCCGATTCCCTGAGAGTCGGTTCTTAAAGGATGTCCTCGAGCATTATAGGTTGGAGTTGATCAACCTCCACCCAAATGCAGTCCTGATTCTGGCGGTGTTCCAGCATCTGTGCGAGGCATACGTCGGAGTGTATCCCAGCGTGGATCTCTTCCGGCGCTTCTATTAATTGGCGTGGTCGAAGAGCGCCAACGCCGCCGGATGTATCTACTTCCAACTAAGGGAGAAAAAGGAGTATCCCTTCCCACCCCTGCGAGATTCGGTGCACGGGTGGCACCAGAAGTGGCTCTACTGCACCCCGCCGTCTGAGAGCGGGTTGTGGTTCGAGAACTCGCGGCCGGAAAAGCCGAGCGAGTTGGATTCTCCCCGGCGATGAACTCCGAGTTCATGAAGCATGCCGAAGTCATTCTTCACCTAGTCCAAGAGGGACTAACAGCTCGCGACGTCATCCGCGACTTTGTGAAGAACCGGGTGAGCCCCCTGCATGAAAGGGCTCATCCGGCTTGGGAGATCAAATCCATGGCAGACAATACCTTGGACTACAACGAAGGTATCTGTCTTTGGCACTGAAATCTCTTACTTTTGCAACGCATTGTCTAACTTGCATTCTGGGAACAGTCCTGCCCTCGTCCGAGATCGAGAGGCGGACAAATTACCTCCTCAGGGCTTACAACGCCGAGGTGGAGGGCCCCAAGGGATCGCCTCGCCCCCAGAGCTTGGCTCACGCCGACGATGACCTCAAACAGGAGCGCCGAAAGGTATGTCATCTTTCATTCGACTCTTATTCGCAGGTCCCTTTGTTTGCCTAGCACTGATGAACTTGTCGGAACAAAACAGCTCCTGGGGAGATTCGCCGAGGCGACATTCCCGAGTGAGAACGTTAGTTCCCTGGGAAAGCCGACGATGAAGAACGTGAAGAAGATCTCCTCGAAGCCTAGGACGAGGAATCTCGCCCCCAAGAAAACCAGGCAAAACCTTGGAGAGGGGTCTTCACGGAGCGTCCCTCCTACCGCAAGGAAGACTGCAGTAAGATATCGCGTTCCCTCTGTTTTTCAGGCGCAAACTGGAATCACTTCTTCGTCGTACAGGGAGAGAGGAGCGAGGAGAAGGAGGAAGACGATGTCCCCTTAATCCACCGGAGGAGGAAGATAGCGGGCGCTCCATCCGGCGACGCTCTAGTTCGCGCCGCAGAAATAGAAGAAACTGCAGCGGACCCCGCAGCCACCGACAGTCCCGTGGTTGCGGGCGAAATCCCTGCCCCTGAAACCCCCGAGGCTTCAGGGTCTGTTGCTTCTCCTTCCCTGACCGAAGGGGCGACCATGGTAAGATTTCTTCATGGTCTTATTTTCTCAATTCCCTCTGTATACCTGTTTATTGAATTAACGCTTATTCAAGGAGAAGAGCTTCCCCCTGCAACTCCTGTGAGCTCCAGGGAGGAAAATCCTCCACTCCCGAGGACAGGAGAGGAGGTGTCCGAACAAGGCCCCGCGAAAGTCGCGGATGCTGCGCCCCCAAAGGCACAAGAGCCACCCAGGCCTTTGGTCACAACTCTGCCAACCGGACAGGTCGCTCAGGTATGAATTCCTGACACTTAAGTCTTTTGTCTTTCCTTATGAATGTACTTACAGGAGAACACACACAGGGGTAAAGAGCCTTGTTTACCAAGAGGAAGACCAGGACAGATAGCGACTGTCCCCTTTCTCAGGGAGAGCCTTCCCTGAAATCCCAAAGGCTGATGGGATTTCAGATAAGGTAAGAACCCTATCCTGGTTATAGTAAACTGAATTGTGGTGATTACCAATGCAATCGTTGGTTCCTTTCTTTTTGGCAGGCGAAAAGAAGTAGCACCAAGTCCTTTAGCCGCTCCGGGGAGGGTTGAAGTCGCTACAGGTGCCGGAGCTTCCAGTGAGGAGCACTCCATCCCTCTGGTCCAGGAAGGCGTCCAGACTGTGGGGGATCAATCAGGCGTGGAGACCCAATTGCAAGCACAGCCACTGGGAATGATGCCCAGTAGGCACATCGGCCTGCTGCTCCCGTTGGGGTCGCAACTAGTCCCTCGACGAGACCTGCTGCCATCCCGGAGGATGTTTCGTTCTGGGAGTATACAAATGTATGATGAACTCTTTTTGGTACCTGAATTGTGCATAGGATACCCTTAATTTCTCTTTGTTCCGCAAGAATTATCCCGGATGACGGCCAGGTCGATCGCTATGGTAGCAAACGTCGAGGCCATTCAAAAAGAACGAGACAGCTTGTGCAGGTAAGGATCGATACCCTCCAGTTTGTATAGATACAAGCTTGTTATGACCACTTCTACTGTCACAGAGAGGTGGCGTTTCTGAAGAAGGAAGTGGCCGCGGTCAAGCTCCATTCGATCTTTGTGCTCTCAAATCAAGAGCTCAAGCTTAACCGGCTGCGATCAGAACTTTCTGGTAAGTCAATTCCTGACTAGGAAGACTTAAGTTCTTAATGTGTGAGTAACACTTCCTCTCACTGCAGCGCAAGCAGGTCAAATAAAACAACTTAGTCAGGACAAGATGATCCTTCAATGCTCCATTGACTCCTCCCAAAAGGCGAACAGAGACCTGAGCCGAACCATCTTCGAAAAGCTAAAGATGGTGGCTTGTCTCCTGAGGGCTGATGTGGTCGAAACCACAAAGGGCAACCTCAGTGCAAATGACTGGTCTACGCTAGTCATAGCCCAGGCGGAGTCACTTCTCGAGTATCTTCCTGAAGATACATGGCGACGTGAAGAGGCGATCAGAACGAGGGTTCGATCAACGGCTTCCGCCATTCTCAGCCGATTTCGTCTTCACCATGGCCCAGATGCAGATTTGAATCCACTGGTGGGTTCGGTTGAGATCGAGAGTGAGGAACAATTGGACGCGATCATGGAGGAGGTCACTCCCCTTGTAGATAAGCTCCTGACTGAGCTCGGGATTGAGTAATCCCTATATCTGCACAGAAAGAATATATAGAATGCAAATGTATGCACAAATTGTTTTTGAAAGAAAGTAAATACATTCTCGTTTTTTGTTGTTTCATATCATAAGCATATCCCCCTAGCCCCTTCCTGCGATTATAAATACTGAAGACTTAGTATTATAAACGCAGGAGAAAAATGAATATAATGACCAGGGATGTGTGATCGGACCAACAATTATGATCAATGTAACGCCTAGCCTTGTTGCAAACCGGCAGCCACTCAGGTGACCGAAGACTTACCAGAAAGCCCCGTATGCGTTGAGAAACGGCTTATTTAGGAGTGACTTGTCTGGAAGCGGTCATGAGATCGGCCAGCGAATCCAACTAAAACGTTGTAATGATCTAACCGCCGGCGACCAGCCCCCGAGTCAAATTCGTAACACATGGGCATGAAGGGAAATGTTAACCGTGTGAAACCAAAATACTTTTTTGTTTTATGAAAAAAATGCTAATTGAACAGGAAAAGGGATTAAGTACTTACACGTAGAACTTGCGTAGTTGATCGATGTTCCATGTATTGGACAGAATTCGACCATCCTCCATGGCTAATCGCGCTGATCCTGGTCGCGGCACTGAAACAACAGTGTAAGGGCCTTCCCACTTCGGGGAGAATTTGTTGCGATTAGACTGGTCTTGAATTTTTCGTAAAACCAGGTCGCCCACGTGAAGACTACGTGGTCGCACCCTTTTGTTATGGTACTTGCGCAAAGCCTGCAAGTATGCCGCGGACTTGATCAAAGTGCGATCACGCCTTTCTTCTAAGAGGATGAGATCCTATGATCGCTGTTCGACCTGATCGACTCGACCGAATTGTTCTGTCCGAATAGATCCAATACTAACTTCCATTGGCAGTACAGCCTCGGCCCTATATACTAGATGGAAGGGCGTCTCACCGGTGGCTCGACTAGAGGTAGTTCGTAGTGCCCATAGAACGGTGTAGAGCTTGTCTGCCCAAGCTCCCGAGCGAGTCTTAAGGCGATCAAAAACACGTTTTTTGATGCCTTGCAATATCAGCCCATTGGCCCGTTCCACAGCACAATTGCTCTGTGGATGTGCCACAGAAGCAAAGCACACCTTGGTCCCGATCTAATCGCCATAGTCCAGAAAAGACCGCTGGCAAATTGAGAACCATTGTCTGTGATGAGACGGTTTGGAACACCAAATCGAGCAACAATGTTCTTATGGAAGAACTTTTGTGCTGCTGATGCGGTAATATTTCGTACCGGTTCGGCCTCAATCCACTTTGTGAACGTGTCAATGGCTACGAATAGAAACTTGTACCCATTGACCGCTTGTGGCATAGGACCAACAATGTCCATTCCCCAGACCGCAAAAGGCCATGCGAGGGGAATGGTTTGTAATGCGTAGGCAGGCTGATGAACCTGTCTTGCGTGGAACTGACACTGAGGACACATCTTGACCATGTGCTTGGCATCATCGAGTGCCGAAGGCCAGTAGAATCCTTGTCAAAAAGCTTTTCCGACCAGTGTCCGATATGACGCATGCGCACCGCATACACCATCATGTATTTCCTTCAAGAGGGATTTACCTTCCTCCTGAGATATGCAGCGCATGAATACTCCTTGAGTACCCTTTCTATACAAAACTCCCTCTATGAGTTTGTATAGACGCGCTTTTCGAATCAACCGATCGCTTTCGGTTTCATCCTCGGGTAGGGTCCCATGTTCAAGATAGACTCTCCATGGATGAGTCCAATCCTGTTCCTGACCGAGGTTGGTAACGCAGGCTGTTACCGGATCATCCTCGATCAAAGTCATGATCGAAGGACGGTCCAAGTGTTCAATGAACACTCCTGCCGTAGCGGATGTGCGTGAGGACCCAATTTTGGATAATTGGTCTGCGAGAATGTTGTCCTTTCGCGGGATGTATTGGACTTCGAAATGACTGAAGTGTTTTTCCAATCTCCTCACTTCCCCTAGGTAATGAGCCATTGTCTCATCGGAGGTGCTGTACTCCTTGTTTACCTGGTTTACGACCAGCAGTGAGTCTCCCCTCACCACTAATCGACGGACGCCGAGGAATTTTGCTGCCCGGAGCCCTGCAAGAAGACCTTCATACTCCGCTGCGTTGTTTGTCGCAACAAAGTGTAATTGGATGACATACTTGAGCTGTTCGCCCTGAGGCGTAACTAAGACCACTCGAGCCCCTGAGTGTTGAAAACTACGGGAGCCGTCAAAGTACATTGTCCAGTGATCGGGGACTCCAATTCCTCGGGCACCTGCACGGGTGGCTCAGGGTTGGTCCATTCGACCACAAAGTCGGCCAAAACCTGGGACTTAACTGCCGTGCGGGGTGTGAAATGGACATCAAAAGCACCGAGTTCGACCACCCATTTGGCGATTCGACCAGATTTCTCTAGATTTCGGACAATATCCCCAAAGGAAAGGAGGAGGGTACTATGATCTTGTGAGCTTGGAAGTAATGTCGTAGCTTACGGGAAGCCATAAGTAGTGCGTAAAGTATCTTCTGGACCTCAGGGTAACGCTCCTTAGGGCCATGAAGTACCTCGCTCACATAGTAGACAAGTCTGTGTATTCCTCCCCTATCTGCGACCAGGACAGCGCTGACCGCGTGCGGTGTGGCCGCCAAATAAAGGAGCAATGGTTCTCCTTTGCCGGGAGACACCAACACTGGCGGACTGGATAGATATGTCTTTACCTCCTGAAACGCTTTCTCGGCCTCGTCGGACCTTGTGAAATTATGATGCTTCCGCAAGGCTTTGAAGAAAGGTAATCCCCTTTCACCTAGTCACGATATGAAACGACTTAAGGCCGCCATGCGACCAGCCAGGCGTTGAACATCTTTCATAGTCGAAGGCGACCTCATTTGTTCGATGGCCCTGATTTTCTCAGGATTGATCTCAATGCCTCTGGAACAAACAAGGAAACCAAGACGTTTTCCTGAAGAAACCCCAAAAGAGCATTTCTCCGGATTCAACTTTATTCCAAAGCGACTCAAATTACAGAAGGTTTCAGCGAGATCATCCATATGAGACAATCTCTTCGTATTTTTTACAACCAAATCGTCTACATATGCTTCGAGATTACGCCCTATCTGGGAAAGAAAGGTCTTTTGCATCAAGCGCTGGTACGTGGAACCTGCGTTCTTGAGACCGAACGGCATCCTGACGTAGCAGTAAGTACCGAACGGGGTGATGAAGGCAGTTTTCTCTTCATCTTCTTCTGCCACGCTAATTTGATGATATCCAGAGTAAGCATCCAGGAAGCTCATCAGTTCGCAACCCGCAGTTGAGTCAACCAGCTGGTCGATGCGGGGAAGGGGAAAGTCATCCTTCGGACAGGCACTGTTGAGGCTAGTATAGTCGACGCACATGCGCCACTTGCCATTTGACTTGTTGACCATAACCGGATTGGCGAGCCATTCCGGGTGATCGACCTCACGAATAAACCCGGCTTTTAGGAGTTTGTCCAACTCCTCTCGGATGGCTTCCTGTCGATCAACAGCAAAACGCCTGAGCTTTTGCTTTATTGGTCATTGTCCAGGTCGAATTGCTAACCTGTGCTCGATTACTTCCCTTGGGACACCGGGCATGTCGGACGGTTTCCACGCAAACACATCTGCGTTAGCCCGGAGGAAAGTAATGAGCTCGAGTTCCTATTTGTCATCCAGGCCTGACGCGACCCGAATTGTCTTGGATAGATCATCTGGGTACAGTGGAAACAGTTTGAGTTTCTCATCTGGTCGAGGAGCAGCCTTGATCGCGTCGGTGGCAACAGTGGCGACCTGAGCGTCCCGAAGGGGAAGTTGGTCGACCATCTCCAAAGATAGCCAGTCACATGTGAGTGCCACGTTGCGATTGCCTCGGACCGAGATGACACCTTTGGGGCCAGGCAATTTACCGCACTGATAAGCATAATGCGTTGCCATCATGAACTTAGCAGGAGTTGGCCTGCCAAAGATTGCATTATAAGCCGAATCACAATCAATTACATCGAAAGCAACCAATTCTGTTCGGAAGTTATCCGGTTCTCCCAGGGTGACTGGGAGGACCACCTGTCCCAACGGCATCATGGAGGGACCAGGGATTATCCCATAAAACGGATGGATTATGGGCTTAATCTTCGAGCGAGAAATTTGCATCTCGTCGAGCGCCTTGACCAATAAAATGTCAAGAGAACTTCCTCCGTCGATCAGGACCCTTTCGACTCTCGCATTACTGATAATTGGGGTAATGACCAGAGGAAGCCTCAATGGTCGTGTAAGCCCCGCAGGACAATCAGTGCGGTCAAATGTCAAAGGTATATCCGACCAGCGAGGGTACTGAGGTTCACCAAGGGATGTTTCCGTTTGGTTAACCTCTCGGTAAAAGGCTTCAAACTGCCTTTTTGAAACAAAAGAGGAGGAACCCCCGAAAATAACATTAATGTGATTTTGAGGTACCTGGTGAGACATCTCTTCGTCTCCGTCGACGTCTCTAAGTCCGCACGCCTGTTCTTTGGCCGGTAAGGTCGGCATCAGTCCAACTCCCTGGTAGAAGTCATCCAACTGCTTCAACCAACTCCTACAATTCTTGAGATCGTGGCCTGCGGAGTTGTGGAGTGGACACCACTTCTTGCCTTCCTGCGGATTAGTCGACTTTTCTGGCTGGTCGGCACTACGACCACCAGAAGCAGTTTTATTCTTAAATGAAGGCTTGTTACCTTTGGTCGAAGAAGGCTTCTCTGCAACTGCGACCTCACGGTACTGTCCAGAGCGGTTCCTCTTTGACTTCTTTGACTTTCCCCCTGACGAAGATTCCAGCTTCTTGCTTGAATCTTCTTTCCTGGCATCTTTGAAACCTGGTTGAGGTGGTAGGTCACCCTTATCGACCATCCGGTTCCATTCGACCGCTTCGGCCGCGTCGGAATATCGATCGGCCATATCGAAAAGATCGGCCACCGATCGAGGAGGGTGGATAAGCAAGTCTCCAGTGAATCTCCGATATCGAACGGCATGCTTGAATGCCCTGATAACGGAGCCATCAGATATGTTCGGGATGGTATTCCTCACCGCGACAAATCTCTTGACAAACTGACGAAGGGTTTCGGTCGAAGTTTGTCTTAGTCGATGAGGATCGTCCTCTTTACCCTGCTTTTCATAACAGTTTTGGAAATTACTGAGGATAGCGTCGCACAGCATTTCCCAATTGTAGATGGAACCCTCGGGCTGATTAAACAGCCAGGTTCTAGCCGGTCCTTCGAGGACTGTAGGCAGGTAGTTGGCCGTGACCCGGTCATCGCCTCCTGCCGCTTGGATGGCAGTGATGTAGATTTGAAGGAACTTATCAGGCCAAACGACCGCACGAAGGCCTGGCGAGAAAGCTTTACCACCAACGTAGGGACCGTGAATTGCCCTGTGACTCTCGACCGGGTCACGAGCGACTTCACGCAACAGTGAAGTTATCCGTGGTCCCAAGCGAGAGTGCATAGGGACTCGATCCCTACCACGAGAATCCTGTGTGCGCCTGTACTTGTCCTGGCGGGATGGTACAGGCGGCGGGTAACTTCGCCGACCAGAACCAGAGCGTGAACACTCTCCTTCACGGGAATGTGTTACCGACAGGGAAGAGGCCGTTGGGGTCGCCTCAGACGCGACCTCGTCCAACCTTTCCGCTAGGATTCTAGTGAAGGCCAGTTTCTGCGCATCCGTGACCGTAGGAGGGAAATTACGCATGACTTCTGCGATAGATCGCAGTCGACCATGTGTACTTCTCCTAGGGGCACCAGGCGTTACTGTTTCTTCGTCCACCGGGAAACGCTCCGGAGGCAAAGAAGGGGTCTGGTCGCGTCTGCGACCACGCGATCATCGAGAAGAACTCAGAGCAGCATCGTAACGAGCCTACGCATCTTGAAGAGCCTCTAGGGCAGTTCTGCGCAGTTCGTTGTTTTGTCGCTCGAGATCTTGATCTTCCTTCTGTTTGCGATCCCGTTCTCCCCTAGCAGCCTGTTGATCAAGAGTTTCCTCCGATAAGGCAGCAAACTGTCTAGGGAGAGAGGTCGCCGATGGGGAAAACATCTCAGTTTGTTCCGAGTCGGACTCGAAATCAAAGAGACGGTGGAGGTTATCAGGGTCGAACCTCCCCGGGCTGATTTCTAGGTCAATATCATCCCTCCCCTCGGCGGGGTCGTATGACGGACCGGACTCACCCTCTAGCGCATTAAGAACCTCGGTGGGTTCCGACCTTGCGCTAGTTGCTCCCTAGTCGATGGACATGACCTGAAGAGATGATTCAACCTCTGAGAGGTTCTCACCTCCAACCTCCTCCATCGGAACAGGATCGCTTGGAGAAGGCATCGGAATGTGAGCATAATCCTCGAGATCGAAATTGTTCTCGGAATCATATACTCCAGCCATATTTCAGCGAACCTCCGGATGAAAATTAGGACGCCTTGAGAAAGGCCCCACGGTGGGCGCCAGCTGTCAACGATTCGGACTCGGGGTCCTCAGCCGAACTTATGCAAAATTTATAAACAGTGAGACCTTTCAGGGTGACCCTCTGGGAAGGTATGTAGAACTATGGAGAACTGGAGCATAGAGAAGTTTATACAGGTTCGGGCCCTCAATGGTGGGAGTAAAAGCCCTACGTCCTGTTAGGATTTCACTATATATAATGAAGAGTTACAAAGCGACGGGAAAAGACCTCCACAGGCGAAGGTTTTCCCTATATGAGTGTACAAAAAGAAGCCCAGAAGGCTTATGGAAGCTATCTAATCTGAGCCGTAGCCTTGGCTGTTTGATTCTTCAAGTGATATATGTTGTGTCTTGATCTCTCGATCGATCCCCCGTTTGATTCACCATGTCTCCCTTTTATACTGATCGAAAGGGCGCCAAGTCGTAACTGCATCAAACGGTTGCTTGGGTGCGGTTTGTAGAATGGCTTTCAACTCCCACGCAGGTTTAACACGTGTTATTCATGGATAACTGCACGTATTAACCTCCTGACGGTTGCTCCTCTACGTGGAAGAATCTTCGGGATACTTGGGATATTCCTGTAGCAAAAGTTTATCCCACGTTCCCTGGTCGAAAGTGCTCTGACCGCGCGATATTGGCTGACCGCGCAACACCTTCAGCCTTTTGTCCGCGCACAACATACGGGCTCCTGACTGTGCAGTAGCTGCGGTCTGATCGCATAAGGACTGCGATCTGATCGCGTGCAGTTCGCTATCTCGGGCTGATGCTTCTCGGAATGACTTAAGTTCGCATCGCCAGGCACATGTCTGGCTCGAATTTATCTTGAACCAATCGTGCATTTATTTTGAACTAACTTGGGTGTCAATCCTCGTCATGCGCTACATGTATCCATTTGAGAAATTTATGGGTATCTTGAAGGGATATGTAAGGAATCGACATCGGCCTGAGGGCAGTATCATTGAAGGTTATGCCGCCGAGGAGGTGATTGAATTTTGCACCAACTATATGGCCGGGGTTGACCCAATTGGCGTTCCTACATCACGGCACGAGGGCAGGCTTCAGGGCATTGAAACGATTGGATTCAAAGCAGTCGTCCCCTCCAGTGATCTGTATGCAAAAGCACATTTTTGGGTCTTACAGCACATGACCGGGGTGGAGCCATACATACACGAGCACAAGGAAATGTTATGGAAATAGAATCCTTCAAAGCCAGAGATTTGGGTCACCAGAGAACATAACAGGAAGTTTGCTGGGTGAATCAAAAATAGAGTCCTGTGAGCTTCTAAGGGCTCCGTAAGTGAAGTTGTTACATGGTTGGCCAGAGGGCCAAGATTTACTGTAGGGACTTGGCAAGGGTATGACATCAACGGCTATTCATTTACACAAGAACTCAGGACGAGAAGAGTACTATGCAATGTAGTGGAGTGACACTACTTGCTATTTCAGAGGATGCCAGGGCAGTAAGGGCACTCAACTCATATTATGATGTTATCGAAGAAATATGGGAGCTCGATTACGTATTACTTAAGATTCCTTTGTTTCGATGCCAATGGGTCGAAATCCCTTGAGGTGTTAAAGTCGACACTTATGGGTTTACTCTCATCGATCTCAATAGAGTCGCACACCAAGACGATCCATTTATACTTGCTGAGCAAGCCACACAGGTGTTCTACATCATTGATCCAGCCAATCTAAAGTTGCACGTCATCCTTCACAGTAAGAGACGTATTTTTGGGGTCAAAGATGTTGTGGATGAAGAAGAGTATAATCAGTTTGACGAACTACCTCCATTTTTAGATGAAATTCTTCAATCTGTCCTTACCGAACATATTGACGAAACAAGTTAACTGCGAGATGACCACGAAGAAGGATTATGGGTTGACAGCCATTCTTGACTATTTTTCAATATGTAAGTGACGTATAACTATTTGGAGCTTTAATTGAAGAATTGATATATATGCTGATCATGATGTGAAAATTGTGATTACTGTGGTTATGCACCCAATCACATGCCTGTTCATTGTCAAATTATTTTTCAAAAATTCTTTGGGAAAAACATATGTGATGCATTGAGAATCATTTCTACAAATTTTCATTTCAATTGAAGTTGATTTGAGCAATAATTGATTCTTTTCACAAATCAATATGAAAACTGCAAAGTTCAGATTTATCGTGGTTTTTGGCTGATTTGTCATTTTCATATCTTCATCTTAATTGGCTATTCGAAGAAAGTTTCTATATGATTCTTTATCTTCCATGATTGTTCTTTACTGTTAATTTCTTTCAAAATTATTGGAAGTCATTTGCATGGATTTTCAGGTGTCTTTACAAGTGCAAAATGATTTACTCAAACCCATCTGTAAGTGTTCTCAGGAAAAACCCTTAGTACTACTGACATAAAAGAATAATCCAACACTACGAAGTCTATTTTAACGGGTGGATCATATCAACCGTTAGTGCAGTGCACGCTATCTCAAGATCCAACGAAGTAAGCAAAAAAATGTGTTGTACTAATGGTTCGAATTGTCAAACCGATAGAAAAATTAATCTCTTCTATCGGTTTGTACTAAAGAACCATTAGTACACATTATGCAACACTATTGTGTGCTATCTGTTAATACTGTGTTTTACTAACGGCTCGTATTGTCAAACCGATACAAAAAGTTTCCTCAAAGAAACAAAACGCCACTCTCTTCTAGCGGTTACTATGTACCAAGCGTTAGGAGAAATCACGTTAATTATGCTAACGGTTTGTTAATGTTAACCGATAGAACAAATCACATTGTACTAACAGTTAACTATGTTGAACCGTTAGAATAAGTCCTCTCTAAACAAACCATGGAAATTATCTCTCCATTCAAACCAAACACATTTCCAATTATCTCTACTCGAGCACGAAAAGCCCTAGACTCACCGCCATCTACTTTTTCGCTCCTTGACCACCGTCACCACCACGATTTTGGTTCTCCACCACTATCGCCGCCACGATTTTGGTTCTGCACCACCGCCGGCCATTGCATTATGCCATCGTCGGCCACTTCGTGGCCTGTAAGTGATTTTGACCAACTCACGCCATAGAGTTCTCAAATAGACTTAAATATGGAAAATTCCAGTTTAAGTCCACATGAAGCTATGAATTATGTTGAAATATGAATAGTTCACTTAGAAAATAACATTCTGATTCAAAATTAATCAAACTAACTCATATAGACTTAAATAGGAAAAATAAAGCAGAACTCCTCAACTAAACCCTTTAAGCTTCTTATAGATAGACTAGTGATGAACCCTAGTTTAGTGGTGGTTTATGCCCTGCTCTTGTCTGAACCCCAGTTTAGTGGTGGTTTTCAGAATTCAAAATCCTCTTTTGATTCATAGATTTGTCAAGTTGGGGTTCAAAACTGAGTATTGATGGGCTTTTCATTGCTTGCATATTGGAGTTGTACGGGTACTCAGATTGTGGGTTTGATTTCAAATATGCCTAATCAACTTATGCCTAAAGATTCTGTAAAAAATTCATAGTTTGCGTAGAAGTCCATTGAATTAATATTCAAGTGGTTCATGCTGATCGAAATCTGTTCCGTTTATGAGGTTTAATTGATTCTTTCTCGAGGTATTTTGGGAGATAACAATCCATGTATATGTGCACTATTGTTGACTTGAGTTCTTGAAGCATATCTATAAGAAGTAATTGATCCTCACATTACATGAGCAAAAGGATAGATGGCTTTCAAATTGGGTGGTATAGTGATTACTTCTAGAGTCACTTCGAATTAAATCCCAAAATCATGTGAATTGATGTTGAGATTATGTCTTGCTTCTATTTCTTGATTATGCTTAGGCCATATGTACTAGCTTGTTCAAACTTGTGGAATTCTGGATCATGTTTAGGCTTAAGTACTTGATTAGTTACGAGAGTGGATTTCTTATTTAATTGGCAATTGGACAAAATTTTGTTGAGTTAATTAGGATACTTTGGCTCTATGCTGAGGTTCTGTATGAACATTACCTGCCATTCCATTTTAGTTATGAACTTTTTCATGTACCTTTCTTCATATCAATTGATGGTTTGTTCATGGAATTTTAGGTAAAGCCATGTCGGCATTTTCCTCGTCTGATAGTAGTGGTTCGACGAGGGGCAACATAGATGATGTTGCTTCGTCCCAGTGCAAGAGGAAGGCGCGAGGCACAACAACATTATGCCGTTTACCAAACACGCGGATCTTTCATGTGAGTTCAACCAGTTTGGGAGACCGATCGAACAGAACGCTGGGCAGTACGCTGCGTATGTTGGTTTGTTGGCGAAGGCAAGGGTGAGGATCACCGTACAGAGCTGGAAGGATGTTAAGGCCGACGAGAGGGATAGGCTGTGGGCGGAAGTGAAGGTAAAATTATTCAAAATCCATAAACTCTTCAGTAATCACATTCTCTTGGCTTATCCTGAAGATTAAGTAAGTCCTGCTTATATGCACCATTCCAAACAGGCCAAGTGGAACATCCCCGACGATGATCCCAAGACATCTTGCTTGAAGGACATGAACAACACATGAAAAACCTTCAAGAGCGTCCTCGTCAATGCCTTCCTCTCTAAAGGCAAATCTCCATGCGAGAAGTACCCCTTCATAACGGAGGAGGTATGGGAGCAATTCACCCAGCAGAAGGAGACCCCTGAGTTCAAGGTATGTATGCTTCCTTTGCTTGGTCACACTGTTGTATGCAGTAACCAATGATGTATTAAATTTCTTGTTTCTGGTCCGAAGGCCCTTAGTGAGAAGAACAAGGCAATCTAGAGGAGGAACGACCACTCACACCAACTCGGATCTCGTGGCTATGCGGGAAAGGAGGACCAGTGGAAGAAGGCCGAAGACGAGGCGTCGACTTTCGTTGACTCCCCTGACCTGCCGATCTCCGAGATCCGCGATCTGCGATGCAAGCACTGGTGGATGGCTAGAGGGACCGTGTCGTCCACGGGGTCTGTGGAGTTCCCAACCCCAAGGATGTTGAGGTCGTGCAATGAATCGTAAGTTTTCTAACTTCCTGGTTGGAATCATAGAGTGTGGTAGAATAAACTATGATCAATCGTGTGTGTCGAAGTTTGTATATATTTTTTCCTCACAATGTACAACTTTGAATGAAGGAGGCAACTCAGGGATCGTTCACTCCCCATAGGGAGAACGACATCTTAACCCGAGCTCTAGGGAACAAGGAGCATCCAGGGCGGACGTGAACCGTGGGGGCTGTGGTGCCATGGAAGGATGGCTTCTCGGAGCCCGAGCAAAAGGCAAAGAAGGCTCGTAGCTGGAAGGAAAAGGAATCAGAGCTGTCCGAGAAGATACGGGCAGATGTGACTGCACAATTCGCGGACATATTCGCTCAAATGAATGAGAAGGATGAACGCCTCAGCCAAATTGTGCAGTCCAAGGATTTAGATCCAGCTGCCAAAGTCGATGCTAGTAGGCTGAGTAGTTGCGGCACGAAGGTTCACGTGAATCCGGTGAACCTTCTTGAGGTATTGCAAGTTTTGAGCTATATATGCACTTCAGTTGATGCCACTCCCATTCCATTATAATTTTTTCGCTAACCCTGTTATAATTGTTGCAAATTGCAGAAACCGGAGAGCTATAGCCTATTGATCAACATAGGCGACGACCCCGTAGTGGTTGCACAAAGGGTCGTATATCCGTCTTGGGAGGATGTCCGGATCCACTGCGTACCTCTAAAGCCTGGGTTTGCAAAGGTATAGGTGGACATGGCCCTCCCGCGATACAGCGCTTTTCCGTTGCCCGTCCCAACAGAAGAAATGCGGACAATTAATGAGGCATTGGGCTCATACATATAGTGGCCCAAGTAGGGTGTTAGACTACATGAGGTAAACCCTACCCATTGTAGTTTACAACTCAGTTAATATACTCAACTTGCAAAATCTAACTTATACTTTCGTAACTTAAAGTGGACGATGGATGCCAGCGCACTTCCTGAGGACCCCATCCCCAGCACAGCACATGACCCAGCTCCTTCGGCCCCCATGCCTCCTCCGATGGCCTCGACCCCACCCAAAGGACGCACGCCTCCTCGGAAAGGGCCTTCGCCATCAAATGAGGCCTGCGGCACCTCACCCCAACCTTCGAAGATATACACTCGCTCCCCGGCCAAAGGCAAGGGCAAGGGCAAGGGCAAGGCCAAAGGCAAGGCGAAACAAAGCCAGCCAGCTACGTTCAAGAACGGGTTCCCACTCGTGTCGGAGTACTTTCTGCGCAATATGGATCAAACAACCAGAAGTCTCCATGAGTGGTACTTGACCCGGTCTAGGCACCACGTCAACTTCGTAGTTCACTTCAGGCCAGGACATTTTCACCGTGAGGCTGGGAGCATATCCGTGGCCCACGAGGATTTGTTCGACCTCTTCAACTGGCAAGACCTTAATATGTCCATCATACGGACTGGAGTCCTATGAGTTTGCTGATCCTATATGTTGTCGCAGTTCATTTCATAAATCTGATCACTTTGTACACAATACTTACTAATGTCTACTTTGCATGCAGGTGCATGTATAGGCTGGCGTCGATGAGGGCATGTGACAGGGTGAGTTTCCTCGATCTAGAGAAAATAATCCTCACGATGCTAGAGCATGACCAAGCACATGCAGAGGAATACATATCAAGGGCACTACTGGCGCAACAGGACCGAGAGTTCATTCTTGCACCGTACCACCAAAGATTAGTGCATTTCCTACTAATTTAACTCACTCTTGTATGTGACGCCCTAACATATACATGAAACGCTTCTCTTTTATGTACAATGTAGGGGCCATTGTGTCCTCATCATCATTTGCCCTCAGAGGAATGAGGTGTATGTCGACGATTCGGACTCGGCGTCCTTAGCCGAACTTATGCAAAATTTGTAGGTTGTGAGACCTTTCAGAGTGTCCCTTCGGGAAGGTATGATGAATTATGGAGAACTAGAGCACAGAGAGGTTTATACAGGTTCGGGCCCTTGATGGTGGGAGTAATAGCCCTACGTCTTGTTGGGATTTCACTATGTATAGTAAAAGGATTTACAGAATGATGGAAAAGATCTTCACAGGCGAAGATTTTCCCTATGTGTTTGTACAAGACAAAGCCTGAAGGGCTTTGTGAAGGCTATCTAATTTAGACTACTGTTTTCGGGTTGCTTTTGTCTGATCTGGTTCGATCAATCAATCTCTTTTGATCTTCCGATCCTCCTGTTTGATGCTTTGGGCTACCCCTTTATACTGGCCGAAAGGGCGCCAAGTCATAACGGCATCAAACAGTTTCTAAGATGCGGTTTCGTCAACCGCTCTTAACTCCCACGCAGGTTTAACACGTGTTATTTATGGATAACCGCACGTATTAACCTCCTGACGGTTATTCTCCTACGTGGAAGAATCTGCGGGATACTCGGGATATCCCTGTCACAGGGACAGAATAATCCCACTTCCTCTGGTCGAAAGTGCTCTGACCGCGCGATGTTGGCTGACCGCATAGCATCTGCAGTCTTCTATTCGCGTATAGCACATGAACTCCTAACCGCGCACTAACTGCGGTCTGATCGCGTAAAGCCTGCGACCTCGCGCTTGTGCTCCCCAGAATGACTTAAGTTCACACCATCAGGCGCTTGTCTGGTTCGAATCTATCTTGAACCAGTCGTACATTTATTTGAACTGACTCGGGTATCAATCCTCGTCAGTGTACTATCTCGATTCGATGAGTGACAGGGTGATGCATATTTTCACCCTCACGTGGCACATAGACGCGTAAGTAACACAGCTGATTTAAATTTGGATCTGACTAGCTAATTAATGATAACATATTAACTGGCAATGCTAATTGAATACAGGGCTTTCAAAAATTATGTTACCGCTGGAGGGAGGCATGACGCGTCGAAGGACACAACAATTTCTTGGAAAGAATATGAGGTAATTAATACGGATGAAACTACTCATGATGAGTCTTTTAATTTATGCTTAATTAGATCTTTCGAGTTAATGTGGGTTTATGTTTTCGCATATGCAATTATCCCAGTGCCATCAGCAGCCACAATCGTGGGAATGTGAGTTCTATGTCATGAGGTTTATGACCTGATCAGGACAGACTTTGCCCAATTCCCTAAGGTAACCATTTTTACTGACTCAAAGTTGAACATTGGATGTGACATACATTCCTAACTTCATACACGCATGCAGAGCGCCATGTCGAAAGACCAATACGAGCTGCCTCAGGTAAAGGAGCTGCGATAAATTTGGGCTCAATATGTAATGGATGAAGTGGCTATCAACGATCGATCGTAAATGACTTATGTATTATATATACTTTCAATGTGTGAATTGGTGTATGTGTGTATTTGTATTGGTGTATTTCTGAATAATTTCAATATGTGAATTGGAGTCTGTGAGTATTTGTATTGGTGTCTGTGTGTATTTGTATTGGTGTATGTGTATATTTGTATTGGTGTATTGTTGTATTTGTGAATAAATTCAATATGTGAATAATTAGATTCAATCTGTTTAATGTGTATATCTTTTTAATTTGTACCTGTAGCTTCTTGTAACATATTCTAAGGGTTTCTAAATCAGAACCGTTAAAAAAACTTATGCTAGTACTAACGGTTCCAGGTTAACTGTTAGAATAAGGCTTCCTCCGTGTAAATAAATTTTCTATTACTAACGGTTGCGAGTAATGAACCATTAGATGAAATTCTAAAATAATATCGATTAATAACCTACAACCGATAGAAGAAATATACGAACGTTGCGAGTAGTAAAAGTACTAACGGTTTGGAGTAGCGAACCGATAGAACAAATTTATCAATACTAATGATTAAGAGTACCGAACTGATAGAATAAAGTTTAAATTACTAACGGTTTCGAGTAGAGATCCAATAGGAGAAATTTAACAATACTAACGGTTGATAGTATCAAACCGATAGAAGAAAGTTCATAATACTAACGGTTTCGTGTAGCGAACCGTTAGAAGAAATATACTAGTACTAACGTTTGCGAGTTGTGAACCGTGGGATTATAGTTTTTGTACTAACGGTTTGCTAGTATAGAACCGTTAGAATATTGTTATTGTACTGACAGTTTGTAACCGTTAGAATTGTCCGTAAGAGAACCGTTAGTATAGACGATTTTGAACCGATAGTGGAATACAATTCTGTACTAGTGGACGGTTTTGAGTTTATAACCCGTCGCCGATAATAACACTATCCCAGGTGGTTTTGACCTCAAAACCGTCTACGATACTCATACTATCACGGACAATTCCGACATTATAACCGTCTATGATAATATGAGTATCACAGACGGTTTTGATCTTATAACAGCCTGTGTAGTAAGAGTATCACAGACGGTTTTGATGTTATAACAGTCTATGTAGTATGAGTATCCCATACGGTTTTGATCTTATAACAGTCTGTGAAGGAAAAAATCACAGACGGTTCAAAACCGTCAGTGATAGTACTCGATTATCACTGACTCGAATATCCCTGATGGGTCAGAACCGTCTGTGATGACTGTTTTGACCCGACTGTGATAATAAATTTTGTAGTAGTGGCATCTTTCCAAACAGTTCAATGAGCCCCAATTGTTAATAAATTATTAATTTATATCCATATAGCATACTAGATATTATCATACATTAACATGAATGTTCATGTGACATTATAAAAAACTGCTAAAAATCTATAAACAAATCCCAAAAATTTTGACTCAAATATGGAGGACGCATGGTTCCTTACTTGGCATTATGTCATGTTATCAGAAAAAATTGAGTCAAAGTTGGGTACGTACAAAATCCCAGTTACACTCACTAGTAGATGCCCTCGAATATCATTTGTCAGTGAGATCCTTTGTCAATAGGCACAAAATGGGGGTTGTACAATTTTTTTTTCTCTTATACTATATGTAGATTGACAGACTACAATATAAAATCTCAAAATTTTAGAAGAACATAACCTCGAAGTCATATCTTTTAAAGGAAAAAACTACATTTTCTCGTAATCCCATGTGTGAGTGGAGTAAGATATAAGGTCAATGAAAATGCCGGCCTGCAAGGAAAAAACCATGTGTCATGTTTGGGAAATTTTTAGCAATTTTATATTTACTTACAGATTGTAAAGCTTTACTTACAGATTTTAAAGCTTTACTTACAATTTAGGTCCAACTGCCGTCTCTTTCAACCGTAAAAAAGTTTATGATGAATATTTGAATATTTCATAATTTTATGTGGACATCTATGTTAATATATGATAATATCTCACATACTATGTGAATATAAACTAATAATTTATTAATGATTGAGATCCACTTGAAATATTATGAAAAGATGCGGGACTTCATTGAAAAAATTGAAAATTGGAGACCTAGATGAGAATGTGGACAAAGATATTATTCAAATAAACAATTAACTATTTGTCTTACTAAATACATGTATGTTTCACTTATTTTCAAATGTTTGTTACTTTTTATATATAATAACCCCTAACAACTCTTTTCATCACTTTCTAGTGTTAAAAAATAGCTTATAACTTTAAAACATGCACTGAGATTGAAGAAATGCTATCTAAATAATATGATAATTATCTGATGAGATTCTCATTACTGATTAAATCTCGTGGAAATTGATACGAGGATAAAAATATTTCTATTAGTATTTAGGACTAGGATGAGGACCTGATCCCACCCCGCTTCCATCCCAACTTTCAACCTAGTTCTATCAAAGCGCAGGAAGGAGCTACATATCTAAGACTAGACAGAAGAAGTATATATGTAGTGGAACATTTGGGGCTCAAAATTCAGAAATGGACTAGTCTGGCCAAACGAGGCCCATCTGCAGCAGTTGCTAAATCCAAATTATGGCGTAGAGCTCTCAGCATGACATTCAACTCTTGGCCTGTTTGATTGCAACTTAGAAAATACAAGCCAAATCTGTCTAAGATGCATCAAGAGGACACTTACCAACATCTCAACTTTTCTTTAATGGCTTTTATGCTCAGCAGTAGTGGTCTCTGTCATGTCAGGTGACCATGTTGCTTCTTGTCATTACTATTATACTTCCACGAATTTCCTACTTTTTGTCTTCCACCAGCCATCAAGAAAGTCTACTCATCACATGCTGCCATTTACTTGGAAATTAATTTAGCAACAAGCATCTACAAATCATCTTCTTTTATAATGGTTCAGACGTTGGCCATCTCTAACCCATAAAAGAGTTGAGAGAAAAAAGAGTATATCATATCATCTTAACTCCTTCAGAGGAAATCATAAGAGAGAGTGCATCACAGTATTTTCACCTCAGATTCTTTTTTAGATAACTAATAGGTCTCACGCACCGAAAAAGATAAAAACCCAAGGTATGAAACTACCATCTTTTTCCCTTGGCCCACCTACTACAGAGATAGGCCACGGCTGGCTCGGTGTCCGGCGCGGCATAAAGCAAGGTGCGCAGCTTATAAATGGGCCTTATGCTTCATGTTTTTAAAGAGTTTTTTTTACTGTTAACCCAGAATTAAAAATTAATTACGAAACTAACCCGCAGTTGCAATTATTTACACAAATGGCCTGCCACGTCAGCTTGTCGAGCTCTGGGAGCTCGACAAGTTGCTAGTCGCACGGGGAGGTACTAGTCGTGGTCGAAAGGCACGACTAGGGCTTGTCGTGCCCCACGACCATGACAAGCCCTTGTCGTGCCCCACGACCACGACAAGGTCAGCAAAACTTCTCGCATCTGCAGTATTCGACAAGAAAAAAATTAATGATTAAATTGTGGATTTATTTGTAATCTGATTTCACAAATAAATGTAAACTTATACATTATACTCATCTAACAAGAGATTTGATAAAATACGACTTGATTTGATGATTTTCGATATAAACTGAAAATAGGGTACTTTAGGGTAAAATAAGATCTGAGTTTTGTCGATTTTGAATTATGGCCTTTAAAATGTAATTTTGTAATCTGCACAGAAGAGAAAATTGTATCAAATAGCATTTGAAAAAGATTTGCTGAAGAAATTTTGAATTTGGAATTAATCTGAAGATTTTAGCCTTTTTGGGTTTCTAGATATCAAATAAAGGACTAAATTACGATATAATTTGGACTGATATGTGAAAATGGCTTAGATGATACGATTTGGCTGCCAACTTTCTGGATTAAGGTATTGACATACCCATGATCATAATCCAAGAATAATCTGATCTGGATTAGGTCAAGATTTAGCTAAATCTGAGTTCTGAGTATTTAGGGTAATTAGAATCCTGTTTTCGAAAACAGAATAGGATTGATAGATCTGAGATTTAGAGATGGAATTGAATCTGGCTTCTAAAGACTTTTATGTTTGGCAGTAACAAGATCAGTTCAACCCTAATCTATCTCAAACCCTAAAATATCAAAATCTATCATGTGAACCCAAATCAAGATCAGTGGGGATTCGAACCCAGGTGGACAACGAGGTAGAAGAGAGTTCCCACCAGCTGGGCTAGGAGTTTTTCCCATCATACTGTACATACATAAATACATACATACTGTATAGATATATATATATATACACACATGCACATATATATATGTATATGTATATGTATATGTATATATATCTATAGAAATATACGTAAGTATGTATCATATAATAAAAATATATAAGAAATCTAGTGAACTGCATGATTCATTTTGAATGTAACACACTGGAAAATAAAAGTGTTAGTACATGTTCGCTATGGGTTCAGACGACCCCTCTTATGCCCATGCCCATGTCTATCTCTCTGAAAAGGCGATGGTGAGTACGGATCAGGTGGCACATGTGATCGCTGTCCAGCCGCGGTTGAAGGACCATGCCGCTCAGTACCTGCATGACCCTGAGATGGCTGTGTCGGTAGAGGGTGATCTTCGAGTTCGCTAGGCGTCAACTGATCCGGTTGGTAGTACTGATGTGCATGAGGGTCGTGCAACCCTAACATGCGCGAGACCCACTCCTGGTTGTCCTGCTGTGGTGCCACCCAACTGGTGTCGGCCCCCTGCGGAGCGTAGTACTCACGATCATCATCCACATCCATGTGGTCATGGGCGGGGTCCCCCCAACTGTCCCAAGTAGACCCCCCAGGGACTGAGTATCTCTGTCCCTGGAGAGCCTGCTCAATATGAGCCTGGCCCCAATCTTCGTCAGCCGCAAACCGCTCTGCCAACGCCCTACTCGCATCGTCCCTGTCTTGACGACGAATGTCGTCCTCGTGTTGACGACGGATGCCGTCGTCATTATCAGAGTCATCTGAACCGGGAGTGCGATGTCTCGACGGGCCCCCAATATGCAGATCTCTGCGTCGAGCACTGTGCATTGACGAGGAACGATGAAGCCGAGACGGGCCGGCGGACGTCCCTGGTATGTCACCTCCCCAGGTCGGCGATGTGTCACGATGACTGCGCCGTGCTGACGAAGTGCTCTGTCGAGCACCACCCAGGCTAGGCCGGGCTGACATCAGGCTGGGCGGCCGGGCCCCTCTCCGGTGCGGAACCGATGCATCTGTCTTTCGGCCACAAGCAACATTGAAGAAGAGGATTCGTTGTGCTGCTACACGGATGGAATGTAGGGCAGCACGCGCCATCGCCTTGAAGCATGGAGGACCTTCCAAGCGAGACGACAGGTTTGCCGCTTGGCTGTCGATGCCCAACGCTAAGTCACCCTGCACATGCGAAACTCATATGGGAATTATGGAAAAATAGATAAGATAAGAGACCAACATAAGTATCCAGCGAAGACGAATGTACCGAGCGATGTATCCGACCTGGGAAATGAACATCAAGGCCGAGTCGAAGACTGTCTTGATGTGATAGTTCTGTCGGCGATGGGGGGGCCGCACGAGCGAGTCGCGTGCGGGTGCGCGGCACGTACCACTGAAGATAGGCCTGGGACGTCCCAGGGTCATACGGCCGCTCCTCCACAACAACATCCGTCGCCGCGTGGTCCTCCCACTCGTCGACCCATTTGGAATTCTTGATCTGCCAGTTGTCAGAGTGTTTTCCTCTACGTGTTTGTCTGCAAAAGGTGACGCGATGCATATAAAGCAAAGAAATAAACAAATATGAGTGTGTACATGAGATATAGAAAATGTTCAAGGCATACACGTGAATCTGCCGCGGGAGATGGCGTTGTCGATTTCTTTCCGGGGGCGGTATCTGCTGATGTAGGCCGAATTGGCGCATCACCCTCTCCGGAAAATACGGCTCCACCACATGTGAGAACACCATGTGCCGGCGTGTAAGCTAGCAGTCCTGGCCCGCGGTGCAATGCGAGGAAATGCCATGCGGTGCAACCTGCGAGATGTGCTCCGGTGTCCATGGCCGCCATATGACGCGCGCGTCCGATAGGAGATCAAACTCTCCCAGGTACGCCAAGTAACAGCGGTGAATCTGTGATGATGACCACCTCGGCCAACCTCCCAGCCAACGGGCTCCCATGGTCGGCCGGTCCACCCAATCATCATAGTCGGCTGGCGCAATGTACGGATGGATGGGCCGCTGTAAACGCGGCCGACCAACGGGGAAGTGCTCCCATGACCACAGTTGCAGCAGTACAGGGCATGCGGAAAGCAACGATCCAGCTGCGGTCCTGCAGCATGCCTCGCAAAGGCCCCTGTACGTCGCGCACAACACTGCCATCGCCCAGTTGTAACGCGGCATGGCCCCTGCGTCGGCATCGACGATACTCTCGACCAGAGGAATGAACCACGTGTACACAGTGTCACCGTGCGTGGAAGGGAACAAAATATACTGCAGCGTCACCAGCAAGTACGCGAAGAGATGCTGGCGAACTACATCGGCGGGGGCATCATCGGGGCACTCACGGTAGCGCGCCAGAAATCGGTGGGGGACACCACGCCTGGATGCCGGGATCTCGTCGGAGTGGTTAGCGATGTTGAATCGGAGGTGCATCTGTGCGCGCCAATCCAGGCGTGCTGGCCGGGGGACGATGGGATGTCCACTGGCAGGTAAACCAAGCAAGCATGCTCACATCCTCCAGCGTGACTGTCATCTCCCCCCAGCGGAAGTGGAAAGTGTGGGTCTCCGGACGCCATCGATCTACCAATGCGGTGATCAACGACCTGTCCAGTGTGAGATGCTGACCTATCTGCAGCATACGGGCGAACGGCAATAAACCTGCAGCCCGCAGGATGGGGATATAGCCCTCATGCAAAGGCCAGTACTCCAAGGGAGCACGGACTACCAGCGGTTCCAAGTCCCCGCCCTCGGACAAGATGCGGCCGCGATGGCCACGATCACATGTACTGCTCAGTAGCTTTGGAAGATCTCTATCCCCGCCAGCCATGCCTGTCAAAACATAAAACATGAACCATTATTGAAAGTAACATAACATACATCGGGAACCGTTATTGAAAGTATCATACCCATGGATAGCACACGACATGAAAGTAACATAACATGAATCATATTACAAGGTTTCAAACAGATTACAACAATCCAATGCAAATGATAAGCGTATTACAAAATTTATTACAAAGTTTATTACAAGGCTATGTCGATGGTCCAGGTGCATTCAAACAATCCTTCCTGCTATGTCCGGGCTGCCTACAGATCGAGCATTTCCTAGCTCGTGAGCTACCCCCCTGTGACTCATCCATGTCATTGTGTATTCGGCGTGTCTTCCGTCGCCCTGGACCCGTTCGCTTTAGATTTACATCTGGGATCCAGGTAGTCTCGCCAGCAGGGATAACTCTGTAGTCACCGAGCGTCATAAAAACTCTCCACACGCCACTCCACGTGTTTGAAAGGTTGTCAAGGCTGAAGTACTCCGAAAGGTAAGGCGCAGGGCTCACACCGAGCGCCGCACATGAAGCAAGGACATGAGAGCAGGGCTTGTGCAGTAGCTTCGGTTTGTTACATGAGCACTCAGCGACATCCCCAAGAATGACCTCGTGCACCCGTCCAGGTCTCAGTTGGCCGCTCACGTTCTTCTGCCGAAGGCGGACTTGAATGATTCGGTGCAGTCTGTTTATAACTGTCACCTCGTGCCGCTGGGCCTTGTCTACGCGGGCAGTCAAGTACGACTGCACAACATCTGGCAAGGTTCTCATGGGATCGTCGACTAGCGTTTTGGCGGCTACACTTCTGTTGTTGAAGTACTCGGCTGTGCGGTACCATGTCATCTCCACTACAGCAGTCACCGGCAAACACCGGACTCCCTTCAACACATAATTGCACACCTCTGAAAGGTTCGTCGTCATTATCCCAAACCTTGCGCCATCTTCGTCGTCCAGTAAGGACCATTTCTCGATGTCCTTGTCCTGAATCCATTGGGAGAATTTGCTGACGTTCACATCATCGACAGCATTACTGGCCCTCCTCGTAGAGTACTTCACTGTCAGCGCCTCCAATTTGTCGAACACAGCCTGGAACTTCCTCGGTTGATTTTGCATGCATAGCCGCTTGAACAAATCCATGATCTGTTTACTGCGGAAGTGTGTGAAAAGGTTTGCTGCAATGTGCCGCATGCACCAACGGCTGCGCACATCCTCCCATTTGTACGGAGCATCTGGGGCCCCGCGCATTACCTCAATGGCATGGAGCAGCCCTCGGTGGCGGTCCGATATGATGCACACCTTCTCTCGATCACCAACAACCGCCCGCTTCACGTTGACCAGAAACCACAACCAACTTTCTGAGTTTTCAGACTCGACGATGGTGTACGCCAATGGAAGCAGTTGGTCGTTAGCATCCGCAGCAACAGCAATGAGGAGACAACCCTTGTACTTTCCAGTCAGGAACGTACCATCCACGCATATGACTGGACGACAATAAGCAAATGCCTCGATGCACTGGCGGTATGACCAGAATAATCGACGGAGTACCCGAGTGTTCTGTATGGGGCTACCATCTCGACGTGTAGCTGGCTGATCGAAGAAATCTAAAAATGTGCCTGGGTTGGTCTGAGCGATGTTGCGCAGCAACCGCATCACATTGTTGTAGGCGTGGTCGAATGTGCCGAACATGCCCTCAATTGCCTTCTGTTTTGCTCTCCAGGCCTTTGCATACCTTATAGTGTACCCACACCTATCGGCAACTTGCTTCATTATTTCTCTCGGCATTATCGAAATGTTCTCTCGCACAGCCGGCTGGATGATATTACCGACGTACGCCGACGTCAGGTTCCTGTGTCTGTCCAGCGCCTCCGTGAGCAGGCATGTGTGTGCGGTAACCCTTGTCACCACAAAACCGATGTCGTCCTTCGGCCGCATCGCACGAATCTTCCATGGGGAGCCTGCTGTTACACAGGCTGCGACAAAAAGGTTGGGGTTTGACTTGACGACCTTATATTGCCGGTTAATTGTGAGGGACCAGCTCGCCACGGCATTCTTCAGATCTTCCTTGCTTTGAAACTCCTGCTCTACTTGTAAGCCACCGTGCTCGAAAGACCACCTCGAACCCTGATCCGTTGGCAACACAGCTTGACTGTATGCTGAGTGATCTAGCCACTCCTGCGGGGGACCAGGAGTATCGTCATCAGAGCCATCGGATGCCTCCGAGTCCGTCGAATCATCTTCGTCGGACACTGATGGAAGGCAATCCAGTACCTCGCACACATCTACGCGAGTATGGCAGAATACATCCGACCACTCGCTAGCCCTGAATCTCGCAGGACCGGGCATGACGCTTGGCTCACCCTCCACCGAACACTCGGCTGCTCGTACGTTGCAGAACTACATATACATCGCGAACTGGCCGAGCAGTCCGCCATGGGGGTCTTCCACTCTTCGAATAAAAGAACTCCAAGATTTGTCCCCTTTAATTTCGCACAGCATCCAGTATGGCTCATTATCTACCTCACGAACGATGAGCCCTTCGATTAGGGCCATTTCATCGCGAGGCCGCTTCCCGAACATATTCAGGATCAACAAATTCAGGTCTAGAAATGAGGTGTTATGTACACTCAGCTCGCCCGTCACATACTGGCAACGACTCATATCAACCCCGCTTTGTCCCTCGCGAATTATGCCGTCACCATAAAATATGAAAATTTTGTTCGGACTATCCATTCCCTACACACATTCATCTCACGCGTAAATAACATGACACCATTACACACATGCACATAGTTCCTAAAACCATATATACACATATACATTTGAAAAACATAATTTATAAACATAGAGCATGCATACATGCATGTAATTGAAAATAACCTAGTTTCATAATTTCTAAATACATACACATATATATTTTACAAAACCTAATTCTTAAACATAGAGTATGCATGTGCACAATTAAAAATAACCTAATTTTAAAAAACATAATTTCTAAACATAGAGCATGCATGCATGTAATTGAAAATAGCCTAGTTTCATAATTTCTAAATACATACACATATATGTCCAAAACCTAATTTTTAGACATACAGTATGCATGTGCACAATTAAAAATAACCTAATTTTATATTTTCTATTGTGTGCACATAGTTTCTAAAACGAAATACACATACATTTAAAAACCCTATTTTCCAAACATACACACATATATTTAAAAACCCTATTTTTCCAAACATACACACATATATTTCTAAACATACAAACATATATTTAAAAACCCTATTTTTCCAAACATACACACATATATTTCTAAACATACACACATACATTTCAAAAACCTATTTTCCAAACATACACACATATATTTAAAAACCCTATTTTTCCAAACATACACACATATATTTCTAAACATACAAACATATATTTAAAAACCCTATTTTTCCAAACATACACACATATATTTAAAAACCCTATTTTTCAAACATACACACATATATTTAAAAACCCTATTTTTCCAAACATACACACATATATTTACAAACATACACACATATATTTCTAAACATACACACATACATTTCAAAAACATATTTTCCAAACATACACACATACATTTCAAAAACCTATTTTCCAAACATACACACACATATATTTGTAAACATACACACATACATTTCAAAAACATATTTTCCAAACATACACACACATATATTTCTAAACATACACACATACATTTCAAAAACCTATTTTCCAAACATACAAACATATATTTAAAAACCCTATTTTTCCAAACATACACACACATATATTTCTAAACTTACACACATACATTTCAAAAACCAATTTTCCAAACATACAAACATATATTTAAAAACCCTATTTTTCCAAACATACACACATATATTTCTAAACATACACACATACATTTCAAAAACATATTTTCCAAACATACACACACATATATTTCTAAACATACACACATACATTTCAAAAACCAATTTTCCAAATATACAAACATATATTTAAAAACCCTATTTTTCCAAACATACACACATATATTTCTAAACATACACACATACATTTCAAAAACCTATTTTCCAAACATACAAACATACATTTAAAAACCCTATTTTTTCAAACATACACACATATATTTCTAAAATATATTTTTCAAACACACACATACATTTATAAACCCCTATTTTTAAACATATACACATTCATTTCCAAACATACATACACACATACATTTAAAAAAATCTATTTTACAAACATACATACAAATGCACATATTTCCTAAACATATTCCTAAAAATATAATACCTACTCTTGTATACACATAAACATAAATATAAACCCTAATCACGTAATTAGCAACATAATTAACAGAATCTTAAATGCATTTCGAAAAAAATTACCTCTTTTCGAAGAACTCGCAATTCTCTACAACTTTCTCTTCTACACCAAATAAATTTATCGGACGGATTTTGCTAGATCTAGGGTTGAAAGATGAAATGTGTATGTGTGTGTTGTTGCTGATGCTGCTGTTTGTGTGTGTGAGTGAGTTAGCTAGCAGGGGGAGCAGGGGGACCAAAGAAATAAAGGGGGGACCAGCAGCAACTTGTCGAGTTCTGGAAACTCGACAAGTTGCACAATATTACAATGTATACTGCCCTTATGTCAAATAAGCTTCGTAGCTCAGCTGGTGGGAGTTCTCAGCAGCAAACAAGTGGCTCGGGTTCGAATCCCCGTTGCAGCAAAAATTGTTCAAAATTAGTTTTTAACTGTGGGTTAATAGTAAAAAAAACTCTGTTTTTAAATGGATCCAATTTAGCACTTAGGCTAAGTCCACCCCCTGTTGCCTCGCTCGATACCTTGCTGCCACGTCGGTCTCACGTGGGCGTACAAGTTATACGGCAACTAGTGACCAGGCTCTTGCTACCTGAAGTTCTAACGGGTGGGCCCCATTAATGCCTGCGTAGTAGTTGTGTTGGAGTGGCAACGATTCCTAATAACAGGTTCTGTGGCCCCACAATTTTCATAAACTGTGCCTAGCGAATCCGCGTAGAATTGACTGTGACAGGTGGGACCAGATTGAACCGGGGCCCTTTGTTAGTGATTGGTCAAGAAGTTAACGCGTGCGGTGCACGAAACAACGCAGTAGTGGCAGCCCCCACAAAACGTGTGAAAGCGTGTGGGTACCGTTGCTTCGCATGTCACGTGCACTGCACGCTAAGTCGCTCCCTCTCACTGACAGGTGGGTCCAGGCATGTTTCGGCCCAACTGTCAGTTACTAAAATGGCTTTTTGGTTTACGATAAAATTTTAATCGAATTTTTTTCATTTAAAAATACCCAATATTTTACCAAGATATTGGATCACCGATTTATTTCGTTCGCAGTGGTTGACTGTGGGTCCACATTCTTCAGGGATCCGCACGTCAGTCAGTGTTGCTGATTTGAGGATGAAAACTAGCTGTTGGAGGGAAAAAGAGGTGGGACTCACCTGTAAGTCTCACAGAAAAAATTACTGTTCGAATATATCCGTTAAATATAGCCTAATGTATCCAATTTGTATGTTAAATATTACTTTCTATGTATAATTTAAGTAAGAAAATTTATAATCTTTATCTTAAATTTTATATTTTTTGTTGTATTTGAATTGTCCGAAATTAATATTGTTCAATGAATTTTTTTTGTAATAAAATTCATTAGAAAAGCCCCACATGACAAGGAAATAATATATATATACACACACACACAGACACACTGTTGAAAATAGTCAAAATGTGGTCGAAAACCCCACTAGTCGAGTCTCCTGGTCGAAAGTGACTTGGACTCATCATGGTCGAATGTAACTCAAACTCGCCCCGATCGAAAGTGTCTCGGACTCGCCCTGGTCGAATTGGTCGAATTGGTCGAATCAGACTTAGGCTCGAACTAGTCGAACCTCGAATAGGATAAGGATAAGTGTTGATATTATCTTTTAATTATTTAAATAACAGTATTTATCTCCTATTCAAATTCAAATCCCCACAAAATCTCTGGTTGTTGGATGGTTGCAACCAACCTAGAGGCTCTATAAATAGAGAGGGGGTGCTAACCTTTTTTCAAGTGAACAGAAGGTGAGCAATGTTTGACAGAAGACCGATGCCAAGTAGACACAAGACCGAGAGACAAGCTTCCCTATTCTGCCAGAAGTTCTTCTCCTTTTTCTTTTTGCAGATCCATTTGAGTGAGCCCTAATAGTTGCCATGGGTAAGTTCTGTTCACATGCATAGCATTCATTATGCATTGCATGCGGAGGATGGAGGCCTATTCGTTGGTGTCCATGGCGATTCATTCATGAAGAAGAAGAAGACCATGGAGCAAGGGAGCCCTGATTCAGCAAGCACCTCGATGATTAGAGTCAAATTGACCAGATCTTATTTGCCAATCTAATCATTCCCTCTGAGTTTGGTCCGATTCGCAATTTGATCAAAGTCAAATTCGGCCAGATGGTCAATTTTGACCATGACCAGATCTTATTTGCCAATCTAATCATTCATTCTGGGTTTGATTCGATACACAATTTGATTTGAGTCAAATTGACCAGATCTTATTTGCCAATCTGATCATTTCTTCTGGGTTTGGTCCGATTCGCAATTTGATAAGAGTTAAGTTCGGCTAGATGGTCAATTTTGACCATGACCAGATCTTATTTGTCAATTTGATCATTTCTTAAGAGTTTGGTCCGATTCACAATTTGATTTGAGTCAAAATGGCTAGATCTTATTTGCTAATCTAATCATTCCTTCTAGGTTTGGTCTTATTCGCAATTCGATCAGAGTCACATTCGGCCATATGGTCAATTTCGAACGGTGGCCTCAAAGTGGCAATTTGACCAAGGAGAGATTCTGCTTAGAAAAGTTTCTATGGGAGAAGATCGATGATAACTTCTTATCAAAAAATCCAATCGATCTCAAATTTTTATGGTAAACACAGAACTCTATGTAAAACCTGTCCACTAATTTTCAAGTCAATCAGAGATCTCTAAGGTGCAATTTGAGTAAAAGAGATACTCTGTCCAGAAGATTGTTCACTCTGCTCCATGAGAGATAGTTGATGATAACTTATCATCTATAAGTTCGATCGACTCCAAATTTTTATGGTGAATAGAAAACTTGATGTGAAGCATGTACACCAATTTTCAAGTCAATCAAAGATCTATAAGATGCAATTTGACCAAAAGAGATGCTCTGTCTAGAAGCTTGTTCACTTTGCCTCATAGGAAATAAATTGATAATAATTTCTCATCCAAAAGTCTAATCGACCCTAAATTTTTATGGTGAATAGAAGACTTGAGGTGAAGCATGTCCACCAATTTTAAAGTCAATCGGAGATCTCTAAGGTACAATTCAATCAAAAGAGATGATCTGTCCAGAAGCTTATTCACTTTGCCCCATGGGAGATAAATTGATGATAACTCTCATTCAAAAGTCCGATTGACTCCAAATATTTATGGTGAATAGAATACTTGAAGTAAAGCATGTCCACCAATTTTCAAGTCAATCAGAGATTTATAAAGTCCAATTTGATCAGAGGAGATACTCTGTCTAGAAGAAAATTCAGCTTATCCAACGAGAGAAGATCAATGATAACTTCTGATCCAGAAGTCCGATCAACCCCAAATTTTTATGGAGAACAGCAGGTTCATGCTAAAGTAATTCTCTAACTTTCAAGCCAATCAGATGCTAGAAAGGTTCCCATCCAGTTAGTAAAAGAGGAACTAGTGTAATGATCAATCATGTCTGAAGTTATGAAGATAAGTCAAAATATTGCTAAGTCCTTAATTGATATTTCAATGGGCAGTCTAGCATGCAATATGCATTTCTTGAAACTAAGGAAGTCAAATTGTTATCACAAGTCATTTTCATCCACTTTTCCTTGTTGCTGCTTACTAATGAGGTGAAGGCAACATGCTTTTGTCTGCCACTGATGAAGCCGGACACCATCCATGTCGAGTACTGATGAGACGAAGGCATCCATTTGTTCGCTACTGACAAGGCTGAACAACCCCCTGCCCGGGCGCCGACAAGGTGAAAGCCACATTTTGTGATAGCACCATAGACTGACGAGACGATGGATTTGCATACTTGCATGCATGGGCATACGCATTGCATACATTCATCAAAGGAAAAACTTATTTTGAAACTTGAAGACAATGATCATCAGTACAACTTAATCAGAGGTTTTCTGTGGACTTGTTCTACAGATGTAATTAATCAAGAGCTTTTCAAAAGACCCGAAGAACTATGAACTATGCAATCTCCTGAAACCAAGATGTACTTTCCTTTGGCGCAGTGAGAAATTGTAAATCCCAAAGAGATTTGTAACTTATAATTTTTTTCAAAATTAATAAAGTACAGTGTTTCCTAAGATTGTGCATTCTCTATCCTTTATTTGTATACTTATATATACTGGCATGCTTGCAACATGAAATAGGGGCCAATTTCTGGGAAGAGAGATTTTCTCAACAAAACAAATGTCAACATTTTTTTAACTATTAATAGTCATATATTGCAACAAATTATGATATAAATATTTTATACATGGGTCTCATGCAAAACGCCGCCCAACAACCAATGCATTGGAGTGTTTAATGTTTGAGAAGACCCATTGCATATGGGTCTGAGCGAAGAGTTTTTCTCAAGAGTTTTTGTATTGGAGTGATAAGTATTTCGGGTGACATTTCGTATACGTGACACATAATATATACAAAATATTTCTCTAAAAAACTTTCTCAAAAACCCATGTATTGAACTTAACCTTAGAACACTAATATGTGAGGAACAACTATCCCCTTGCACGCGTGCATTCGTGAAACCAAGATGGTGTCTACGTGGAACAGTATGCCCACTTGTCGCCATTTGTTGGAGATTTCTTTAGTGACTGTTTGGTTTATTACGACAAAAAATTACCACACTCAAATGTGATGTATTTGGAAATTAAATCTCTCTCTCTCTCATCTATACAGCCAAGCAAGCTCTATTGTCCTATCTATTCCTCAATGAAGTTTAATCATGTGCAATTACACTTCCCATTTGAGAGAAGGCAAGAAACAACAAAGCAAATAAAGAAAAAAGAAAGTGGGTGACAAAGGAAGAATACATTAAGGTTGTCTCCAACGCACATTTTGAGTGGTGCGTGGCGGTTGAAGCGTCTGATCGACGGACGCAAGCGACGTGCGACCACGAGCAGAGATGTTCGACAACATGGTCGCGAGGCGAGGTCGAAATGGCAGGCCCCACCGAGAGCGTGTCGAAGTAGCTGCGTTGGAGCTGGTTGAAGGGCCGCGCGTGTACGCGTTTCGTAGGGCTCGCAAAGTTCTGACCAAATCAACTGTTCGCAACCCAACTTTGGGACTAACAGGTAGGGACACAATCTGGACGGCCAGCATGTCAGCGAATGAGTGAGAAGTTTCTTCAATTCACGAGGCGAACGCAGTGGGCACACGCCTGAAATGTGTCAGACTTTAATTTCTCCCCGAGTTGACCGCACGAAATTCAAACCAGCTCTATGACATGTAGGACCAGTCTTTGTTGGGCCCAGCTGTCAGAGGGTTTGGTGAATATTTGAACGATCGTTTTTTAAACAGTTGGGAAGATTTTTGTGCTTTAAATTTATTTTGGAGTGGAACCCACCTGTCAATGGCAGTAATTCTGGTAGTTGGAAAATTAGCAGTTATGTAATTTTTAATTATTTTTCCATTAAAAAATTTCAAAAATTTTAAAAAATTCAGAAAGATTCTGAAAAAATCACAAAAATTCACCACAACATTTGTCTATAAATAATGGCCTCATTTTCTCATTTCACCACATCGATCTCACACATCTTACACTATTTTACACAATTCTTTCACATATTTTGTGCACTAATTTCTTTTTAGAGTTCAATATGGATATTAATCCCCTTGAGGGTTTTATAAACTAGATTAGTTCTCAAGGTACACCTGGAGAAAATCCGAGAACACTTGGTAATCCAGATCCTCCACCATATCCACGCAGTAATCTATATTTCCCCCAGCCACCTTATCCGTCTGGTTATCCTACGTAGCCCCCGACTCTCAGTATGCACATGCTGGTTCATATCCGCATCCCCCTCCATATGCATTCCCGCCATCATTTCCACATGGCCATCCATATGCACCATACGGGCAAAATTATCATTTTTTCAGTGCGCCGACCAATTATGGTCATCCCTCGCCACCGCCACCCCATGGGCAAAATTTGAGATCTGCATCCCCCTAGACTTGAGTACTCCACATTCTATGCCGCAGGTCGTTGTTGATGATGATGACGACCATGGTCTCCCGGGTCCTGCCGGGCGCAAGCAAAATTTGGTCATCAACCGACAATGTTTGACTTGTGAATATTTTGTTTCGACATTCTTATATTGCGAAAGGAATTCTCTCAAAATTTTGTGGGATTTTATTTGAAAGGTTAACATTCATTTCTCATGGCATCGTTATATTTCGGCTTCGCAGATAAGTGTGTGGTTAAATAACTCGCTGGACCCAATCGACGGGAATAACAAAAATTTGATACGTATTGGGCAAGCGTGGCAGTGGCATACAATGAGAGCAACCCAAGAAATCGTAGAAGGGAGGTCAAGTATTGCAAGGACCATTGGCTCCAGACTAGTAGAAAAGTTATTCAATTTAATGGTTGTTGGTGGAGGTTGAAGGAGGTGCACGCTAATGGTTGTTCCGATGACCAACTAATGGCCCAAGCGCGTGAGTTGTATAGGGCCGAGATGGGGTACGCATTCACTCTGGACCACTGGTGGACGGGTGTTCAGGACCAACCTAAATGGAACCGAATCTATGTAGACACCGGCAAAAGAGCAAGGCTGAATAAGGACAGTGCGCACACATCATCCTCATCCAATCCAGATGTCCTTGTAGAGGAGACGCAGCCAGAAGGTCACAACACAGCCAAGGAGAAGCGCAAAGGAAAAGGGAAGCAAAAATCTCCCTTGTCCAATGCAGGCGCGCAAGAAGACATATGAACTTTCGTCAAGGTTCACACTGAGCGTGTGGAGGCATGCAACACACCGTGTGGTCTCCACTCTGAGTGAACACGACAAGCTGAACCAAAAGTTAATGCTTGCTAGGTCATTCACAAAATTGGTCACCACAGACAACTCAAAATTCAACGAACAACGAAATGAAGGATCATGTTGAAGCATTGAAGTTTGTCAAAAACTTGATCAGGGAGGCCAATCTAGACTAGGCTAAGCCATGTACTATTTTATTTTCAGTGTATCTGTAGAACTATGTATCGTTAATTTGTGCAATTAAAATATCTTTGGAAAATAGCCTTTGGCCATATCTATTTGGAAAATAGTCGTTGGATGCATGTGTTTGGAAAATAGTCGTTGGACGCATCTGTTTGGAAAATAGCCGTTGGGCGCATCTATTTGGAAAATAGCCGTTGGACGCACTGCTTGGAAAAAAGCCGCTGGACGCATCTGCTTGGAAAATAGCCAGGATATTCGACTAGGCCTATATAAACCGAACCATCTCAACACATATTTCTTATCCCTAGCAATACTCTACCTTTAGAAATCCCTCTCTTTTCCAAATCCCTCTCCATAAAAAATGTTGTCCAGCTCTAGTTCAAGCACATATAGTAAAGATGAAGAGACCGTAAATACCTTGCGAAATCTCCTGATGGGATTCGTCAATCAAGATCCTGTCATGGTGGAGTTAGAAGAGCGTCTTGTAGCCGGTATACGAGCCAGGCTACAAGCTTCTAGCTCCCGCCGTCGTTGACGCGGTAGTAGACGATACATCAACATGAACTGTGAAAACGGTCATAACCACCTCATGGCAGACTACTTCTGTGAGAATCTAGTTTACCCCGACCACCTGTTTCGTCGGAGGTTTCGGATGAGCAGGCCCCTCTTTTTTGAATTGTCGGATCTCTTGGTGAGTGGTCCACCTTTTTTACTGAAGAAGAGATAATGTTAATTGCCGAGGTTTGTCTTCTATATAGAAGTGCACAACAGCCATTTGTTTGTTGACATATGGCTCTCATGCCGATGCTATCGATGAATACGTACAAATTGGGGAGTCCACAACAATCCAGTGCTTGGAGAAATTTGTCAATTGAGTGATCGACAATTTCGGCAAGGAATATCTTCGACGTCCAACCGTCAAAGACATGTAGCACCTATTGCAACAAGGAGAGGCGCGTGGTTTTCCAGGAATGATCGGAAATATAGACTGCATGCACTGGGATGGAGAAATTGTCCAGTAGCATGGAAAGGGCAATTTACTAGCGACAATTACGGAGTCCTGACCATTATACTCGAAGCGATCACCTCATATGACCTTTGGATATGACATGTCTTTGGTGTTGCTGGGTCCAACAATGATATAAATGTGTTGAACCAATCCCTCTTGTTCACTGATGTTTTGCAGGGATGAGCTCCTCAAGTACAATACTTCGTCAATGGACATGAATACAACATGTGATACAATCTAGCAGATGGTATATACCCAGAATGGGCTGCCTTTGTGAAGACGATTCCCCTGCCCCAGACAGACAAACTCAGACTCTTTCCGTAGCATCAAGAAGGAGCGATGAAGGACGTGGAGCGGGCATTTGGGGTTCTACAATCCCATTTTGCCATCCTGCATGACCTCGCCCGCTTTTGGCAACGCTCAACTCATGCGAAAATAATGAAGACGCGTGTCATATTGCACAAAATGATTGTTGAGGATGAGCAAGAGTCTGATGATTTACTCTACGATTTTGACAATAGTCAAGGAACTTCAAACATAACACAGCCTCATATTGAATATAATGGTACAATTGCTTTCGCTGATGTAATCGGGAGAAACTCCAACATTCATGCTCAACCGATGCATACGCAGCTCAAAAGAGATTTGATTGAGCACATTTGGGAGTGTTTTGGAGATGTCCACAGCAACTAGACGCTATCTGTCGCATTTCTAATATTTTTAATTAGCACGTCGATGTTAAATTTTAAGTTTAAATTTTCACATGTATGCAATGTCGTATGTTTAATTTTATGTTCAACTGTCCGAATTTAATAAAAATATTTATGTTCGTTATACCGAACTTTCAATCCGCAAGTTAAATTTTTATATGTTGGAATTATTGTCGTACATTTTTAATTTATTTTTACCAATTATTTAATCAATAATATGGTGCAAAAAACTAAATTGGATATTTAATATGCGGGGCCCACCGAAGAGCCTCTTGAGCCTTTGCATTGGAAAGAGAGACTCTTGGAAAGGCTCTTCACGCGTGAGCCCCACAAAGAGTCTCTTTGCATTGGAGACCAAAAGACTTTTCAGGAGGCTCTTTGCTGACATGACGGGGAATATTTTCCTGCAGAGTTTCTCAAAGAGGAGTTAGCATTGGAGACAGACTAAGGCTGCTTCCATGGGGGAATCCTATGTGCGCGCCTGCTGTCACAAGTAAAAATTTTTTAAATGTTTTTTTATTTGGAAAACAGTCTGGCGGCGCTCCACCAACCCACAAACACACTGTGAGAAAAAATATTTTTTAGTTGCTATCACCTCAATTTACATGTTGAGTCTTTCTCTAATTTCTTTTCTCTTCTCTCACGAATAAACAATTTTTTTGTTACTTTCTCTCTTCTCTAAAAGCCTCTCTAAAAATCAACTCATTAAAATACTCGATTTTTAGAGAGATTTTTTATATGTATGGCACAAAATATTCTCTGGATTTTTTTTTATTATTATTTTTTTTGGTCTGTGATAGTCTTAGTAGGACAAGTGGTTCAGCGAGTAGGATTGCAGGAGTTGTACTTTACAGAAGATGCCATCGGGAAGGAATAGGAGATTCCCTTTCGTCTTACCTGAAGTCATCTGTCCAATTAAAAAAACCTTTCTGAATAGTTCAGAAGCTCCTTTGATTGACAACCATGAATAGTGAGAGTATTTTGCACTTTGTATTAAATATTTTGAAAAAAATACAGAAGAATTGCATTCAATTGTATTATAAAAGAGAGAAGTTTACAAGCACCCATCCCAATATATGAGATCACCACACTTGGCATTAAATATTAAGCAGCCCTTGTGCTGCTCACTAACACTCACAAGGAATGGAATCTTTTTTATTTAATGTTACATTTTTATATTCAATAGACAATACAAATATATAATAGAGAGTACATGTAATAAGCTTGAAGAATAAATAACGTACCAGCCAAAGTAGCTACTTCACAAATGTTTGGAGGTTAGTCACTTTAATGAATGTGTGTCTTCGTCTAGACAAATTAACCTTATAGATACAATTTGAGTGAGTGTAAAGAAATAAATGGTAGTCTGATGACTGAAAGAATGCTCTGCTAGTTATGATCTCTCAGTATCAGTGACGTTGATCCATCAGGGTGTTTTTGTAAATAGTGATATTTCCTATCTCAATAACACTCCAAATGGTAATAGCTTAAGTTTCATTTACCATAAGTATATTTCAAGTGGATAGACATGAGTTTATTCAAAAGGTGATTGTCAAATGTGAGATGCAAGGTAACAAAATATAATGACTAAAATTTTCAATGCCCTGAAAGATGATTTGTTTTGAAATTTATACTTCCAAAAATATTGGTCGATGAAAAGACAGGACTGAAATGAACATGTTTGGCAGATCCAATCACTCAACAATAGAATTCTCACCAATTGCCATCAAAATAATATCAGCAACTGAACAAATCCTCCCCCATCCATCCACTTGTCCCCATGGCCAACACATCTCCCTAATCATCAATAGTACTCAATTACACCTCCCCCCCTGTCCCAACCCTAAAAACTAAACTAGCAGCCAACGAAAGCGAAGTGCCAAGCACCATTCCCTAGCAAAGCCACTCACCGCCCCACAAAAATTAAAGCCCACACACACCAACCAACCAACTCACCAGGCCTCCCCACTGGTTACGGGCAATTTTATAATATAATATGGGTTGATCCGTTGTGAGTTGACTTTCTTGTGTCATACTCGTGAAAGAAAATATGCTACAACTCAATCTCGGCGCACTTGTCCTTTCAAGCCGAGCACAAGTAGAGCCGCTTCTAAAATAATACTAGTTTATAAACATTCATGAGTTTATCTTATGTTATTTCATCAGATCTAAAAGTAGATTTGACTTTCTACCTTTTAATTTAACACACTCATAATCTACTCAATTGTAACTCAAACAAATCCATTACTTGAATTCAGTTCACAAGGAAAAAATTTTTATATGACATTAGATAATGAGAAATAGAGATCTAAGAATTAAAATTAGATGGAAAGGAAAATCTGGGGCAATAGAGATGTGACAGTAATTTGGTTAGACGAGCGAGATTTGAAAATTTTGTGTGCCGGTGGTAGATGAGATTAATGGGAGGAAAATTGGGATTTCACTAGTTATTAGGGGCATAACTTTGGATATACTTACTATTATTGCAAAGTTCTTTTATTCTAAACAAGCCTATAATGGTGGACCCTGAGTGAGGCTAATCTCAGATAGCAAATATAAATGGGTTAAAGTTTTAACTCATATTTAACTCATATTTTCTTTCAAATCAAACTTACACTACTATAAAAATACTGAGTATTAATGGTTCCAAAATATCTTTACTAACGGTTCTCCAACCGCTAGTGATTGGTACGATAGAAGAAACCTAACACTACTCTAATGGTTTGAAACCGTCAGTAGAACAACTTATTCTAACGGTTCTTATTAATGAACCGTTTGAATATAGTAAGCTATTCTAACAGTTCATTCTTAATAATCATTAGAATATCATGCTATATTCTAACGGTTCTTATTAGTGAACTGTTAGAATAGTTTCTTATGATATTCTAACAGTTCATTAATAAGAACCATTAGAATATGTCAATTTATTATAATGGTTCATTAATAAGAACTGTTAGAATTTCATTCAATCTAAGAACTGTTAGAATTTCATTCAGTCCAGATTCTCAAAGACTCAAAGTTACAAACCAAAATTCAGTGATAAAGTCAAATACAAAATGGCTCACAATCAAGAAACTGGCATTATCAGGGATTAAAAGTGATAAGACTCAGTTTGATTCATATTAGAAACTACCATTTGATTCTGAAAACATGTTTCAATTCAACTTCCACATAAACTAATCACAGACTAATTCCAAATTTAATCCATCCCAGGACTGACTGAACACCTCAAGCAAGCTTTAGGTCCATTTCAGATCATAGCACAAGGCGATGCATTCAACCACAGATGAACTCACACACTAGTAGAAGTGTTGCATCACAGCAGGACAGGACATGACAAAATTGAACTAAATTTTAGAGTAATTGAAACTCAAACACTAAAGCGATTTAACTGAATTTGCTATTTGTTCATCACATAACTAAGTATGTTTTCATTACAAACATTACAGGAAACAGGGGAGAGGGAGAAGAGAGGGGGAGTTTGAGAGAGGAGAGGTGTCACTGAAGAAATCGTCGGAGTTGAAGAAGCTACCGGCGATGTCGAAGGCTGACGCTGAGATTGTCGGTGCCAGAGAGGAGGAAACCGAAGCAGTTTCTTGTCGATGCAAAGGAAGAAGGTGAGGTCGTCATTTTTTTGATCGTTAGTAAATTCACCAGATTAGTTGCCAGCGGGGGGGAACACCGTGGTGGAAGTTGGATTGGCCACAGAACGTCGGTCCACTAAAGTTGAAATCGAGGAAGTAGAAGGAGCTGTCGCAGTTGCCAGAGAAGGGGACGAAGAATCTCACCGACGGCGTGCGGTGGAGGAATTTTAGGATTTGGAGAGTAGGGGAGGAGAATTGGGGCTTAGGGTTTGCGACGGTGCAAGTGGCGGCAAGATCCAAGTGGCGATGCTAAAATTTGCACGGTGGTAGTGGCTGGAGCATGGCACAAGTGGCGGGTGCTGCGGCACCTTGAGGGCAATGGCGAGATCCGAGAAAGAGAGGGAAGAGAGAGAAGAGGGCGACGGCACAGATCTGGACGGCAACGAGGATTCAGGGGTGATGCTAGGCGTCGGCGGCTTGGTGCAAATGGCAATGGACCGCGGCGGTGCAAAGAGAGTGGTGACTGCTGGTGGATTTGGGTAGTGAAGACGATGGCTAGGTAGCCAGATATGGTGGTGATGAGCTACGGTGAGATGCGGCTTTGTAGGTGGCGACGGCGCAAGCGATTGAAGTGGAGTGGTGGCGATGCCGGGGTATGGTGGTGATGGAGAGGAGTGAGGAGGGAGCACCACAGCGTATGGCCTGGCCATCGGCGGTGAAGGGAAGAGAGGTGTGGAGGAGAAATTTGGAGAAGAAGAGAAAAAAAAGAAAATAAAACCGGGCTCAACTTTTCCATGTGGTGGCCGACTAAGAAGAAACATATTTATACTGAAAATTATTTGTGAAAAACTGTTAGAATAAAATCAAATCTATTCTAACGGTTTCAAAAATATAACCGTTAGTATAAGTATGTTTTTTTTTCTAATGTTTAATATATTAAGAACTGTTAGAATAAATCATGTAGTTTTTACTAACGGTTTCTCACAAGTGAATCGTTAATACAAATACCCTTCTCCACTGCACACCATGTACATTAACAGTTTTCTTCCAGATTGCGTACAACCGTTAGAAGATAGGGGTTAGTAGACTGAATTTCTGTAGTAGTGTTAGGGCGTGCTTGATCTGGTTTATTCGAGTTTCAAGTTCTCAGATAAATTAAAGTCGTACCAAACATGGATTTTAAGTTTTAGATCTGTCCTTTACACTGAAACCCTTTGAATTAGAAATCACTAATAAGTTTAATCCCCACCACCAATTTACTAGGCTTATAAACTTGAACTAAGTTAGGCCAAACATGCATCACATGGCTTCTGGTTAAAAAGTTGATTCAGATCATAGAATAAGCCCCGATTTGATCTCCATATTTGGGTCAACTTCAATTTATTTGCGAAATTGAAGCTCAAATAAACTGATCCCGAACTGATCCCAAACATCTTACTAGCGTCAAGCTTTTTATGAATTTTTTATATAAATAACTCTTAAAAAAGAAAATTGCAATGTAACCCACAGTTTGAAGAATTTGTAAAAATAACCCATTTTAGAAGTATGGTTAATCTGAGTGCTGACTCGTGTAAATATTTTGCATGACTGAGATCTGCCGCATACTAGTTGTGCAGAAGAGATGAGAACACGTTGAGGCAGACCTTGCATGCGTGTGGCAAACAATTTATTACTTTCTCTACCGCACTTTCATCATGAGGTAGACTTTCTCCCCTACCGCAAACATCTTTCCAAATAGCTTTTTTCTTTTCCACACTCTCGTTGTGCAGCAGAGACTTCCCCCCTCAAGCAAACATCTTTATGTCTCCTTTTTGGTCATTTTACATCACATTTTTAGTAGTGTGTTTTGTTTCACATTTTTGGTTGACATCACATGCTGTTGTTCTCGTGCTCTAAAGCCACACCACTCCTCTATACATATTGGTGGTGTAGAAGGAGCAACAAAACAGAAACAAAACACACCAGAGAGAAGAGAGGTGAAGGAGAATTGAGGACACTTTGAGCTTTTTAAGTTCGAAATTTGGGTGTTACAAGAAGGAAAAGTTGAAGAGTACAAAGAGATCTACAAGATTACTTAAGTAATTTAAAAATCCATTAGTGTACTGCTTATAACATGGTTAATAAGTGTTTTATTTGGATATGTTGAGGTACTGTATTGCTGTTAATCACATGATTTAATTATAATATATACCGCATTGATCTCCTCCACTTCTGGTGATCTATGTGGCACAAGTTAGACTTGACAAGAGCATATGTGTGTAACCAATTTTTATCACTTCCTTAGCTTCTCAGTGGAATAGGTTTAAACCTTTGAGTTTAAACCTAAAAACAAGTTAGTTGTTTGGTCTTGTTTGAGTTAGTACCTTGATATTATCTCTATTTGGTTAAAAAGTATGTACAAAAAGAATTTTTGTTTACAAAATATTATGACTTTATAATTTATAAAACATACTTTAATTTAAGTTTTCATCATTAAATTAATATGTATCTGACTCCTCATATACCAGCTAGAATTAAATCTTGTATGAAATTAGTCATTTAATTAGTGAGATAATTTAGTGCTACTTTTTGTTACACATTGTTAAAAATGGTCTATACTATACTCCTTATTTTTATAAGTTTGTTTTACAAACTGAGATGATATGTCTAGCATTGAACTACTCTAAATAATTAGTTGCGAGAGTTAGAAAAAGAAAATATTTTGGGTAAAAAGAATTGTCAATAATCTATGTTGATATAAAAAGAGGTTTTTGAAAACTTTTCATTTTTACCATATCCATTATTTCATTTTAATTTAAAATAATCTTTTCTAAATATGATGTAATTTTGATCCTAATCTTGTGGCTTGTAGATGGCAAATGCAAAATACACTTATCTAGAACGTCTTGCAGGATGGTTCACTTTATCATGCCATATGTTACAATTCGCCCAATCGTGAAAATCGAGCTAGAGTATGTAGACAGTTGAGGCTTTGGCTGTCGTGCGACCGTCCTTGTTTATTCCATCGACAATTGTATTGGATGCCCCCTTCGTTTCATAGCTAATAGAGCAGAACAAAAAAGATGTTGTGCAAGACACCGCCCGAGGAGCAGTAAGGAACTCGTGCGAATAATAGGCAAGGAGTTTAAGGGATTCTCCATTTCACTTTGTGCCATCACCAAGCCGTGGCAATTCCACGAAACCCCTAGCTGCCATTCGTGAGTGTCAGGATTCTTGTTTGGCAAACACGGCCGAACTCTTGCAGTGTCATGATAATGGTTGTGTTAGATTAGAGCACGAACACCAGCTACTAAGGCATCGTTATCACGAGCTTCAGGGCCAAATTGACCAATCTAGACTACAAGTGACATACAGCTCTAGTAGTGACTCTGAGCTACCAACCAAGAGGATTAGGAGCCAGTCCCGCAAACCTTCAATGGTAGGTCCAAATCATGGCTTGGGTCCAATACCTCGCAGGGTAGGGCGTGCCCAAGAGCATTGTCTGCTCTTCTAAAACCCCCAAATTTCTGGCCAAGTTTAGAGTAGCTAAATGGCAAACCACAAAGGGAAATAGATCATGATCGCGATCGAACCAATCCAAGAGGCTGAGTCAGAAGACAAGTACACACTCATTGAGGATGGAGAAGAACTGAAAACGCTCTCCCAAGAATAGAAGACAGCTCCATGTGATAGGCTAAGGGTACAACCAGAAGGACCCTTTTGTGTTGCGATAGATCCTTGTAATTTGTTGGGTTTAATTGGATGTATTGCCTCTGTAAGGTCTGGAGCCTACTACCTTTTATCAAATTATAGTTAAATGCCTCATATTTTGTATTGCAGATTTCACAATTCGTTCTTTTTTTAGGTATTTGGCATGTGTTTATTTTATTTTATTTTTAGGGTTTTAGACACAAAAAAATTGATGTCTTAAAAACTAAGTCAAGAATACTCAACTTGTTTTTGTAAACCCCATGTGATTATTTAATATTAAGTGATGTATGTTTTGACAATGTTTTGAATTGTTTATGATACATCTACTTGTGTTCATTTATGTTGTCGTTATATGTAAACAGTGCTATGTGATGGGTTTGTTTGGTTTTGATGCATGTTGCAGGTATACCGGAGTTATAGTATACTTGCGGCAAGGATGGGCCATCGGAGTAGAGCTCAGGAAGGAGCTAGAGACTTGATTGGTCCGAGAGATGCCAGAGGTACTAGAGACTTGAGGGAATACTAAACATGACTATTCCAATACCCAGATGTGGCATTGCACCATGATTGTTGAAGTAGCTCGAGTCGGTTGAAGTTTGGAGGTTGCCGGTCGGGGTCTAGAATGGGAGAGACTTCCCGGAATGTAGCGAGCTATTCAACATTGAGCTGGACACGTGATGGCATTATGGCGGGCACAAGTAGTGCTCATGATGTCCGAGGAATCATCAAGATGGTCTATGGACTCAGTGTGGAAGATTATGCAAAAAATTCGGTTTGAGAGCTAAGTCTGCACTAATCTAGACTTGTTCTTAGAAAAGTATTAACAGCAAAGTTGTAGAGCTTGAAGTTAGCTTTCTAATAGATCCAAGAACATCAAAATTGAAATTCGGATGATGAAGTTATGTGTGTTTTATTGTCCATTGTGCAGAAAATCCTGTAATTCCGAATATTGTAAAATGAGTGACTAGGAGTTGGGATAAATGGGTTTTAGGCCCACAACTCCACCAATTGTCAGGATTAGTCGGGTGGTGGAGACTATCCTAGGTGTGGAGTGCATCTATATAAGAGGAGGAGAGGCTATGGAGAGCATCCCATCCCTTGAAGAGAGTTTTTGGCTATTGTGATTAGCCTTTGAAACTTTTGTATTCTTGATCTTTTTCTTGGTTCTTGAATATTTTATAAGAAGTTAAATTTTTTCTCTTTCTTGATTGTTTAACCCTTTGTATACGCTTGTTTAAATACTCGTAATTGATTGTTTAAATACTCGCAATTAGTTTTTTGAATACTCACAATTGATTGTTTAAATACTTGCAATTGGTTATTTAAATACTTGCAGTTGATTGTTTCTTATTTTCTTTTTATTTCTCCTTTTTTATGGAGATTTTTGGATATCAAGAGAGGTGGTGCTATAATTGATGATAGCTATATTTGAGAAATTTGAACACCTCTAGCATTTTCATACCTTCTTTTCTTTTTTTTGCTTGCTTCTCGGGGATTTATTTGGCAAAACCGATTTACCCCCTCTTCGCTATCCTGGTCTTTCAGTTTTTAATAGTTGAATAGAAAAAAAATAAAGTTATACACGTTGGTGGCAGTTGCATGAACAATTGGAATCAGTTATATAGCAGCAAAAGATGACGAATTGTCGAAATGATACCTAATCCATGTAGAGATTGTCCATCTCGCATAGGAGAGCGTTTGTAATGTTATTCTCTATTTCATTCCACTTGGGGTTTAGCCATGACATGTAATTGCATTTCACCCTTTCATCTTCTCGGCCGTAATGTACATACATCCTGCCAGCATTATCGTAAGTCTAAAAAGTATTCACTTTAATATAACCTTGACATGTGCACATAAACTCATTTCCTTCGATCCAATCATTGGGCTAGTTGAAGTCCTCCGGAGGACGTATTATTTGGAACGTGCGTCCATGGCAAGAGAAATAGCAATGGCGTTTGCAGTAGCACATGTGTTGAAGATCATGAATGTTGATCGATATGCTCTATATGCAGTCGACCTCGTCATATAGTGTCATCTTTTTGGAGAGAAGATAGATTATCGTACGCTTTGCCTTCCAGTTCCAATCGAGGTCGAGCCAATGCAGGTAAGTGCACTTCTGAGCATCTTCCCTAGGACACTCTAGAAATCTTTTCCAGTAGTTGTGCTTAAAGGAAGATGTAGTAGTTTTCGGCAACAGACCGCTGTTGCAACGACATGGCCCTGATCTTTGGCCTTCATCCTATAAACGAACGAGAATAGGTAATATCATAAGCGCATGTAGAGCCACTTATTTGAGGCAAAACGAAGTATTATTTGCCTTTCCTCTGTCTTCTTCTCCGCCCACGACTATTCTGGCTCGCCATGTTCGGATAGAGTAGTAGAAAATGTGAGTTCAATTTTGATGGTTGTCTTGTGGAATTTATATAATGTTGAATGTGAATAATTGAAATGTTGATTTGACATTTCATAAGACTGTTGCTTGGGTGTATCTATAAAAAATTGCGATGTTATGCTGAAAAGTTGATGCGACATTATGCTGAAAGGCTGTTGTTGATTCGATGTATCACTAAAAGGATGATGCAACGCTATGCTAGGAAGATTGAGTTGTTGTATCATTGGAAAGTTGATGCGATGTTACGTTGAAAAGTTGGGTTTTGGTTGCGGTGTTCAGTTTTGCTTCGTTGGGTTTTGGTTACTCTGAAAATGTGTGCTCCGATATCTAAATCTGATTACACCCCTTGTTCATACCTAATCTAAGAATTTCATAAAATTCCTAAATTCTCAGTCCAAATAAATATTATTTCTTCAACCTATATTGTCTACAAATCATTAATATGAGAAACCATTAATATTAGTTATGCAATCCTACCCCTGTTTTTTTGCAATCCGATCATTAATATCACAAACTATTAATATTGTCTACAAATCATTAGTATTACAAACATTGAAGAATGACAGTTGTTCATACTTGTTTGAAATACATAGTACAATAGCCATTAAGGATTTCGACATCCTCTTTTATGTGATGGTCTGTCTCTCTGAAAAGACGATGGTGAATATGTATTTGGCTGGACATGTGATTGCAACCTGGCACTGCAGAAGGTCTGTAACGCTGTATGTGCTCAGTGGACTGAGATGGTTGTGTCGGTTGTGGAGGATCTAAGAGCTGGGTCAGCTTGAGCTCATCATGGGGGTAGTATTGATGTGCATAGGGGTCGGGCATCCCTAACATGTTCGACAGTCAATCATTAGTACCTCTCTGTTGTGCCACAGGGTTCTGAGAGTATGGCTGGTAATCTAAGATGCCCTGGAAGTGATGCGGCTGGCGATAGAATTGTTGAATCTCCGCTTGGTCAAAGGCCTTCATTAATTGGTAGCTAGGAGGCCATCGCAATGTCAACAGTCTCTTGGACCTCCCTATGGTCCTCATTTGAATCGTCGTCTTTGTCAGAATCTAGGGCAACTCCCTTTGTTCTCTCATGTATGCGACGTGACTCTGAATGACATAGTGGTATTGGAAGGCAAGCCTAACAGGCACTCGAAGACGAAGTGCGCGGAAGCGATGGTGGGAAGTAGAAGACGATGGCCTATCTGAAATACAAGTGTGGAGTGTGGAGTATGAATGTGTAAGACCAGCTAGATATATTTGCTGAGGCATTGGTATACTTGGAGGATTGCCGCTTGACATACTGTGACGCGCTGAGAGTGGTGGTGACATAGGATGACGCATTGGTGGATTCTGATGGACAACAACATCACTCGGTCGTCCATGACCCAAGTCAGTCATGATACTCCGCATCTTAGATTGTATGCTCTGGAGAGTAATGGTGACCTTTGCTTGAATTGTGCAGCCAAATATCCACAAAACGGACGATGTAGTGATTTTGATGTCCCTTGTGTTGTTGTACTGACAAAAAAAAATGTGTGTTAATATTTCGAAAGAGCATGAAAAATTACTAGATTGTCAGGAAAGATGTAAACCAAATGATGAGGCCTTGCGGTCATGGCAGTATCAAAACTTGTGCGGGCATTAACATTATAAGTAAGGTTAGTAGCTCGATCTCTGAAATGAATTCATCTATCCATAGTCTCCATATAACACGACCTTCATGTAGAATCTCAAACATAGCATGATAGGCTGGGTAGCATCATAAAACCGGATTCTCAGACCATCTTAGTGTCCATATGGCCTAGTGAGTGCTCATCGTAGGCCTATCTATGTCACTATTTCCATCACCATAGAGATGATGCACTATAGGGTATGGGTGGATAGGATGCTCGATGCATGGATGACCAATTAGAAAGTGCTTCCAAGACCATAATTGTAACAATATGTAGCATCCAGACAACACTCGATCATTGGCAGTGGACCACACACATGCATCATAGAGGCCCCTGTAGGTCGCACACAAGATTGCAATCGCCCAGCTATACAGCGGCATCTCTCTGGGTTGTACGTCAATAATGGAACCAACGATTGGTACATAGAATGGATACACCCTGTTATCCTATGTTGTAGCAAACATAACCCATCCAAATAGGACAAGAATATAAGAAAACATATGCCTACACATAGCATCATCTAGGGCATCATCAGGGCACACCCGATATCGTCGTAGCCATGAAATTAGCACACCCTTGCTATGTGTAGGGATCAGATCATTCTCATGTACAAGACCAAATCTTCGATAAATTCTTGCCCGCCAATCTACTGGCGCTGCTGGTGGCACAAAAATGTCCCCCTTGATTAGCAATCCAAGTAGCATAGCCACGTCTTGCAGAGTTACTATCATCTCACCCCACAGAAAGTGACTGCCAAATTTGAAAAATTCGGTGCTATCATAGTATCCGCTAAGTTCTAAGTTCGCGAACTGGAGATTATGTACATATTTGCAACTTTAGAACATATATTAACTCATATATCTTTCTTAATCATTTCAATTGTGATTATCTGCTAGTGCCGATAGCAATGATCTATCTAAAGTGAATTGATGGCCCATGTGCAATAACCTAGCAAGCAATAGCAGTCCAAGATCACAAAGGATTTGCACATACCCAAGGTGAAGAGATCAACAGTTGCTTGGGGGCCTCAGATTCAACAAATGAAGCTGGTGTTTCTGTGATAGTAGCCTCCCCTAATGATGATGATCGTACAACTCTGATAGAAGCTTGGGCAATCTATCCACCCCCTCATCAGCCATGACTTATAAACTAGAGATATGTTACTAACTTAAATGCGAAACATTCTTATTGGAGTAAAATATACAACCAAAATAGTAAATAGATTACGCATAGTGCAATATACAATAATTAGAGTTTTACGTACAAAGTTATGATTTGACATATAGTAATTAAAGTTCGACATACATAGTTTGAAATACATCCCTCATACATATACCTCATATACCTCCACATACATAATTAAAGTTGAACATTCATGAAGTCTAATACTCAAACTAATTCCCTCTTGATGAACTTGCTTGATGTTGGGATTGAAGACATTGCCTTCTGGTGTGCCCCGATTGCTTGCAGTTATGGCACTTCCTAAGTCTACCACTTTCACAGCGGTCACTTTCATCCATATCATTGTGGATTCGACGTAATTGACAACAGCCAGGCCCCGATCACTTCAACTGCACATTTACAATCCATGTGATGTCTTTGTGCTGGATCTACAGATAGCTTCTATGTGTCTTGAACATGTTGAACACACCACTCCATGTGGAAGACAGATGTTCCAGACTATAGTACTCGGAGAAGTACCGCATTGGCGAGACGTGGATGGTTGAGCATGCTGCAATGACATGAGAACAAGACTTGTGCAATGTTGTGGTTTGTTTCATGTGCATGTTGCAACTTCTCCAATGGTGCAGTGATGAATCTTATCTAATCTCATGTGGCTAACTATATATTTCTGTCTCAAACACACCTCATACTTCCTCTCAAACCCATTAATGCAAACACCAAGTGGGACTGGGCCTTCTTTATCTTTTGATTCTTGTATTCCTAAATAACATCAGGCAAATTTTGAATCAGATCATCAGTTAACCTCTTTGCTGCCTTGGATCGATTGTTGAAATAGGTGACTGTGTGATACCATGTCATCTCCATAATTGCTGTCAATGAGAGACAACATACACCTTTCAACACCGCATTGTACACTTCTAACAAATTGGTTGTCATGATTCCATATCTTGCACCATATGTTTCCTTCAACTACGACTGTTTTTCCTCTGGGAGGCCATCAATCCAGTGGGAGAACTTCCTGGACCTACATCTCTAGCCACTACAAGAGCTTCCCTTACCTTCGCCAACCTCAACCTAAACCTCATCTTCACCTACTGGTCCGTGCACCCTGATGTATTTTGTCGTCAGTTCATCAAGGGTCTTCCAAATTTCTTTATATTTATTCAACTGATTATGCAGACATAATTTCCTGAAAGTGACCATGAGTCTTTTGTTCTTAAAGCGGGTAAAGAAATTTGCTGCAAAATATCGTATGCACCATCGACCCTGTAGGTCATTCCACTTAAATGGAGGTTGATGACCATTCTTCATCAATTCAATGACAATCATCAGCCCCATGTTAAACAATTGGGCACACTAGCATGACTACTCACTTTAGGTTTGCCAAAAACCATAACCAAATCTCTATACATTCACTCTCCACTACTGCAAAAGCAACAGGAAGTAACTGGCCATTTGCATCTACTGCAATTGCAATTAGTAATGTCCCTTTTTATTTGCTTGTCAAAAACATTTCGTCCATGCATAGAACTAGCCAACAATACTGAAATCCATGTATGCACTATGCAAAAACCCAAAATATACGGCGTAACATTCTCGTGCTACCGTCTGTTCCTTCAATTTCTTCATCAAATATATCTACAACGGTTCCTGGGCTGCTTTCCTTTATTTGATGAAGCAGTCTAGGGACATTGTTGTATGCCTCCTCAAAAGTGCCAAACAATGACTCTATCGCCTTCTGCTTCACACTCCATGCTTTGCTGTATGTGATTTGATACCAAGATGTCTTGGCCACATTAGCCATAATCTCCTTCGATGGTATGGAAAAGTTGGTATGCACCGAATTCTTCACATTGTCCAAAATTGTATGTTGTTGAAATTAGGTATCAAATGGTGTCAAGTCCATAGATCTCAACCCTTCAGCTCCTGTAACTGACCAGCCAATGTGTTGAGCAAGGCAAGTCACTGTTCTTTGATCATATTGAACATATATATTGCAAAGTACTAATGTATGGTATTTATAAAATATAAATATGCATGTGAATGGACAATCACAGGTAGCTAATGATAATAGAGAGTTTGTGGAACATCATCTAACCTAGAAAACTAATGTAGTTAATCAATATGCCACCTTAGGTTAATAGGGTATTAGTTAGAATCCCTTAACTTGACTAGATACTCTACTAAATGCCTTTAAATTTAGAAAATGAAATGTCCTTGACTCGAGTAGTTTGAATGGTGGAATAGCATTGTATAGTGCATGGTATAAGGACTAGAACATTGCGTTGTGCTTCCAATGACATGAATTCCGTACTGTCCACAAGTCTAGTATGGGACAGGTTTGGATTGGTAGTATGTGAAACATACATGAATCCCCTGTATGGCAGAGTCTCGCTTTTAAATTGTGCACGTACTTCCGGCAGTACAAACTCACACGGAGTTTGCTCCACACACTGCACTTTGACCCAGCAATTGGAAAATGATCATTTGTTGTGGGGGTTAAGCCAGCTACAACCGTGGTTTGTCCAACCACTATGCAAGGGCAAATTGTATGGGAAAACTAGGCAAGGGCAAATTGTATGGGAAACATAAATAAAATCTTTGTTATTACAACCTAATCACTCGCATATAGCTGCGGGATCTGGTCTAATCGCCCCATAAAAGGGCCAACATGAAACTTATGATATCTTGTGGATAAATTGGTACACCTCTACAGAATTAAAAATGTATTTGAATACTCCGTGCTCCCGGGTATTTAGGAGTCGGTTTGGGTGGGTTTAACCCATGTCGATGTGATGAAAGTAGTGTTTATAATTAAAAATGGATTGTTATGGAGTAGCCGTCATAGAAAACTAAAATGTTGATAGCTAGATTTCATATATCTAATATTAACTGATACCACATTCATTTATAATTACATGCAATTTTTCACACAAATCAAACTTACCCTTCATTCCTTCAATGTACCATGTCAAGTGCATGTGAAACATAATGTAGGTTTGTTATCAATGATTTGTTGAGTACGTTGTACTCACCCTTAATTAAATATTAAACTCAACCTAAAAGAAGCCAGACTTTTAAAGATGTGTGACCACTCGGAGTCTAGATGGTTACCAGTCGCACTCGTACTTTGACTATGGATGGGTCATAGAAGCCCGTTGCCAATTCCTTTTGTCAAAATTATTTTATTTAGAACTCTAAGTATTCGACCATGCTGGTCCTTATATCTTTTGTTATGTATTCGGCCTAGTTGTCTTATGTAGTACCTCTTAAATTATCTTTTAGTTATTTAGATGGGTTATATTTGTGATATTCATTCTTGTTAGTGTGTGTGACTGTATCTTGGATAGACGAGTTATACGCTCACACCGGGGGTATCGTATACCCTCACATAAGCACTCCTAATCTTAATAGATATTTTCTCTCATACAGTCTGTGATGAGGATAAGTCCACAATGTTCTTCTAATATTAGCCTATTATTGTTACTATTGCTGTTAGTTGGGATGCTGTTTCTAGTGCCTTAAAGCCAGCTACTTTGCTATATATGTGGAAGCCATTATTTAAGGCTTCTAGTTAAGTAATGGATGGAGACACTTAGTTTAATCAGGATCTCAGCCAAAAAAAAAAAAAAAACTGGTTGCACTAGACTTGTTTAAGTTCGATCTAATCTAATTTAATAAATATGTCAGACCAGTTGGATTTGATCGGGCCATATTCAAAAATCAGCCCGGGCCAGGATTTCTAAAATTTTAAGGGCATAAGGTCATGTATAAAGAAGTCTAACTCTAACTCTAACGTCGGACTGAGTTGATCAGCTAATCCCGCCGCTCAAACACAGATGGGCCAGATTATGCACATATCTAATTTAATGATGTAGCATAATCCAGATCACAAAAAATCTACACATCTATAAGGGGTGTTTGGCCTAGCTTAGGCTTATCAAATAAGCTTTTTTTTAGGCTTATGATTTTATAGTTTATTTGATAAGCCTTATAAGTTGTTTCCCAAATATTCACTTTATGGCTAATAAGGACAATGGGGGCGGATGAGTTTGAGGAGTGGAGGCAATAAATCTTGATAAGTTAGGTGACGCGGTTGTGGTTTATCATGTCAAATAAGTTCAAGCCACAATCAAGTCGCAACTTATTTGGTTATGGTTTGATCTTATTTAACCAAATAAGTTTTAAATAAGCTCGACTAAATATCCCCTAATTTGATTTTTCTAGATCTTTTATTTATGTTATGAGTTGCATGAAAAAAAAACCCAAAAGGTCACAATAGTCAGTCATGCAAAACCTTTGGTTCCAAATTCGATGCTCCTCTAGAAGAACACTGATTCTAAAGCACTATAAAAAGTTAATGGGTTAATTTGTTCCAATCCATTATTTTTTTTCAAAGTTGTAGAAATATTCTACGGTCTGTACTTATATCCATGTTATGAGAGAAGATATCCATTAGGATTTATTTTTTTGAAAAACCTTTGGTTCCAAAATTTTTAGATTGTTGTATTTTTGTTATTTTGAATTATCATATTTTTAGGTTGTTGTATTTTATTATTTTAGGAGGCCACTTTTTTATTTTAATTTGTAAAAAATTTAAAAATAGAAATGTCATACTAACCTATATTTGTCTCTAAATATGTATCTAACAAATACAAATATCAATTGTGAAAACTTCTTAGGGTGAACAACTCTATGCATTAATAATACACTAATGGAACATATATAGTATATCTAAATAATATCATTAACAAAAATACAGTAATGTAACATTCAAATTAAATATAAATCATATCATTAACTACACAGTAACAAAATTTACAAAACTTACATAATTTTGTAGATATCTTAGTTCTCTTCAATTTTCCCCTCTTGCAAACTCTCAAACTTTGAACTTATAAAACTCAAAATTGTCTCAAAACCCTCCTTCACTCTCTTCTCTTCTCTTCTTCAATGTCAGCTAATTGTTTTGTTACAGGTCTTTGTTTCTTTGCCAATAGTATGTATAGAGGAGGGAACTAGGGATTTCAAGGCCGGGTCTCACCGGAGAATACAACAACCTATAAGAGATTCTTAAAAACAATGTGCATACGCGGTAGTGTTTTTATTTCATTCGAAACCAGGCAAACTTATCCCTACCACACAGGTTAAAGGTCATCGCTACCGTTACATTGATCAAATCAATCATATATTGTCTGTTGTTGTAGTGTGTGTGCCACACTAGTAGTGTGTAGTTGAAACTGTGTGTGTCTGCCGCACCCTGGTTGTGCGACAGAGGCTCTTGTTACTCTTGCTGCACAGTCATGTGTAGTAGGTCTTTATCACCCAACCAAGTGCCACGTGTTGGTTTTCAGATCAACCGCATTTCTAAAACGGGTTATTTTTATAAATTTTTTAAACTGTGGGTCACATTTACAATTTTTGAAAGATTATTTATATAAAAAAATTCAACTTTTTACACATCATATTCGCAACTGAATAAGATGTTCAAAAATAGAAGAGTTATTACTTGGTGACTACCTCATATTTTTTAGCTATTTAATCATACAAAACACAGGATAGATTGACTGGGAAAAAATTAAAAAACATAAAAAATATTAATTTATTATAAAAAATCAATTATGACCGATGTTTCTACACATAAATACTGCAATTTGGTGGATCGTATTCCTGTCTGCAACAAATCTTCTGTAGGAGGCGGTAGCCAAAGTACACACCTCCCAGTCCAGATTGGCGGGATCCGTCCTGTGTGGTCCACAGCCCGCCTTAAAAACCCCATCTTTCCCACTCCCTCCGTCAACGAGGTCACATCTTTCAAATCACACCGAGACGCTACAGCAGCTGTGACAGAGAAGAAGACGAGGTATCCATCCATCCATGGGGATAGTGGAGGAGGCGCACAACGTGCGGGTCGTGGGGGAGGGGAAGAGGGGTGTGATAGTGCTAGCGCACGGGTTCGGCACGGACCAGTCGGTGTGGAAGCACCTGGTGCCGCACCTGGTTGCGGACTACCGGGTGGTGCTGTTCGACACCATGGGCGCCGGCCCGACCAACCCGGACTACTTCGACTTCGGCCGCTACACCACCCTCGAGGGCTACGCGCTCGACCTCCTCGCCATCCTCGAGCAGCTCGCCGTCTCGTCCTGCATCTACGTCGGCCACTCTGTCTCTGCCGTCATTGGCGCCCTCGCCTCCATCTCCCGCCCCGACCTCTTCTCCAAGCTCGTCCTCCTCTCCGCCTCCCCAAGGTGAATTCACCTCCTTTCTTTCTTTAGCTTCTTTATGTTTATGCCTGCCTCCAAGAAGAAAGAAGCAAGATGGACTCATTCTTGGATATGAATCTTGGATGGGTAAGAAAATTTTCTGCTGAGAGGTCGTCGGGGTTGCTGGAGAGAGTTCTTGTTTTGGTACATGGGCTTATATTTGGTGAATTATTAGACTAAGACCAGTTCTTGGAGGATGGCTTTGGGCTTGGATGTAGGGGAAAGTGTACGGTAGTTAGGGATTTGTGCTCGGGAGCAGGGTTTATGGGGTTACCAATTTGCTGTGACTAGAATTAAGTGTCTTTTTCCGGCAGGATTTTGGCTCTGGTGGTTGTGTGCCGAAGAACTGTTGTTGCAGATGAAATTGCTTTGTTGTGAGGCAATTCTGCACATGGCTGTCTTTTGAGTAGTTTAAATGTCATAGTAGATTCTGCGCAATTGAGTACTTAGATCTGTTATCAGGGCACCTCCTACCTAAACTTCATTAAGAAGGGGTGTTGAGCAACAGGATCTCAAATTAAATACATGTGGAAAGCATGCCATAATCAGGATCTGAGTCATGAACACTTGCAAGGTGGCACATTCAGTGTTTGAGGTTGCTGTATGTGATTAAGTAAATAGGGCATGTTTTCCCTGACTAAAAATTGGGACTGTCATCAAAATAAATTTAACTTAGGCCCAAACAGTCAACTTATTTTCTGGCTTAACTTTTAAGCTTAAGCCCAACTTTAATCTGGTGAGGGGCAGGTATGGGGCTTTGATTTTTTTCAAGGGTTTATAAGTGCTGTGTTTACCAACAAACAGCTTTTATGGTTTATCTAACAAGCCAAACAGTTCTCTAGTTGGGGTGCGGTGTGAAAAGGGGTGATCTTTTCATTTTGGTATGTGGTTTCTGATCCAAACTTTTTTATGATATTTATTAAAATTAGCCCAAAAATTACAAAAGTTTGGCTACTTATGAACTATTTTTTTATATCAACAAATTGTATTTCATTTCATGTATTAGAAAACATTTAGATAATTTAAAGTAATGCAGTTAAGTTGTAGTCTTGTAGACAAAAAGATATGGAATCTGAATTTCCTCTATCCAACATCGAGATCAGCCACCTATAGCCAGTCAAATCTCATATCTGAAAAGTGAGCAGAATATATCTTCCTTTTATCTAAAAAACATAAAAAAGAAAATATTTTTTCAATTTGGACAAGCTATACGCTGTTCTTCTGTAAAATAGTCGTACTCATGCCTCACTTGTTTTGTCCTCCTGATCTTTCACTTCTCCCTGTATCCCTTATCCAAGATAAAACTTTTCCTCATGGCTTCCAAAAAAATAAAAAAAAAGGCCAATTTCTTCATAGATGTCTTCCATGGTCTCGCTATATGTGTCGAACTATAGATCTATACAAGATCAAGAGGAGGCTTCTGTTGGCTATTATTGTTAGACAACCTCTTTTCTTGGGTTGCACAACCTTCAAGTTTCATGGTTTGTTATGGTTTTTTTAATGTTTTTCTTGTGATCTCTTTTGAGTTTGATTGCTCATGCTCTTGAACATAGCATGTGCTTTATACATGCCAAATTGCAGGGCAATGACAAATAACTAAAAAACTCATCCTTACATAACTCTAGCCCCTGTTTGGAGATTCCATTATTACCGCCTAATGAGTGAAGATCAAACTATCTAGTGCATGACTGTGGTTAAATGAAAGAAAAAAAAAGTTACATGTATGGAGTTGGATTTGATAAGTATTCAAGGATATAGTTGATGTGGTTACTTTGCTTATTATGCTTATTCCATTGCTTATGTCTTGGGACAGATCCATGTGGAGAGGTGTGGGGTCTAGGTCCCCACTAACCTCCCACAAGTGTTACTGCTTTTCCTTTGGAATTGGACCAAAATGCTGGATGGTTGGTACTTGGTAGTGGAACACTCCGTCGTTAGTGTGGTTGTGGGTTTAAACTTAAGGAGATGGAATATTTGCAATTTTGGTTTCTTGTAAGCAATATATTGGGAGGTTCCTAACCATATCAAACTTTTGAAAAGTTAATATATTGAGTATATATAACATAGTTGCCCAGATTGGTCTTGCAAAAAAATAGTATACCAGGTGCTGCAACTTTTATTTGGAACTATGGTCATATTACACTTTCAAGAATAAGATAATCTGTTGAAAATGGAAATCCATGTGCACTGTCTTGACTACTGACTAGTACTGCATAGTTGATCTTCAACATAGGCATTTCTTTTTATTTCCCCCTTTAGTTTTCTTGTCTTGTCCTCCTTTCTTCCTTTAGGTGACTGTTGTACATTTGCATGTCTTGTTCTGTTTCAAGTGTCATTTCCCCCTTCATTCCTCTTGTGTTTGCAGCACCAGAGTAGAGGATATTGTGTTTCTGGCAACCATAATTGGGTTTGAAAAGGTGTTCTGCGGTGTTCTGCTGGATACCATAATTTGGTTGCAAAAGGTGTGGTGATGCTGTTTGTCACTACCAATGTGGCTGTCATGTTACATAGTTGTACCTCCCAAGATTTACCACTAAAACTTTAGGATCCTCCCAATTGTAGTTGTTGGACATTCAATGCCCATTGGGTGCTTTACATGTCACAAGATGGATGCATGAGCAGAAATGGAGCTTGGCAGCACAGCATAACATGGAGTACTGGAGGGAAGCGCTTTAAGGAAACTAGTTAGGACATCAATGATTACTAGTTTCTATAGGAGCGGTTATGGATTCACTGAATCGTTGGATATGGTGTTGTAGATTGGCAGGAACATTAGTGCTGACTACACCAGTAATGTGCTGATAGCGCAGTGAATAATGATGTCTAGAAGAATTTAGCGTCCTGAATCTCTCTTTCCTTTACAGAATCACAGTGTTTTATACAGTCCCAAGCTTATGCCCTGCCTGTGAGAAAAAAAACTGCCAGAAATTACCAAGTAGAAGATGAACTTGTGAAACCACCGAAATAGTGTATGCAGTTCAAAGTTTAGTTCTGGGCTCTCTTTAAAGCAACATAACCAAGGCAATGTGGTAGCACACCATGATCCAGTACTGCAAGCAAGTGATCTTGAGCTTGAGATACTACAAGGATTTTTTTATGCTGTTATTTTGGCAGTTGTATTTGAACCGATCTGTGAATAACTAAATCAGAAGGAATAGCTATCTCAAAGATCAATGACGAAAGCAACAACAAAAAGAGGAGTCAGTAGGTTTGGAGTGGATTTCAGGGGGCACTGCAATTGCATTAAAATATAAGTCTTTCTTAGGAAGGTGTTTGACGAAGCAAGATATACTTCTACAATAATTGATTAGCATATTATATCTGAAGATGGAAAATGGATACTGCTTACGATTTATTAAAACTTGTAATTAAATAGTAAAGTAATCAAATCTCAAGGATAACACCTTGGCAGCTTGTTATTGTTTTTCTCAGATCTAACTGTCTTGACCAAACAGGTACCTCAATGATGTGGACTACTGTGGGGGTTTTGAGCAGGAGGATCTTGATGAGCTCTTCGAGGCAATGCGGTCAAACTACAAGGCCTGGGTTTCGGGTTTTGCTCCACTCTGTGTTGGAGGGGATATGGAATCAGTGGCAGTTCAGGAGTTCAGTCGGACGCTGTTCAACATACGTCCAGACATCGCGCTGAGCGTAGCTCAGACAATCTTCCAGAGTGATGTCCGCAGCCTCCTTCCCCTTGTCACAGTGCCATGCCACATTGTTCAGAGCACCAAGGACCTTGCGGTGCCGCTTGTGGTGTCTGAGTACCTGCACAAGCATCTTGGCGGTGACTCCATTGTCGAGGTGATGCCCTCCGAGGGCCATCTGCCCCAGCTTAGCTCTCCTGACATTGTCATCCCTGTCCTGCTCCGACACATCCATCATGACATTGCAATCTAGGTTGGGCAACAATTCCTCCTAGAGTCCATTCACCGGAAGCTATCTATTGTCAGGCTGTACTCCACTGAATCATTCAAGTTAGGGCTCCACCCATTGTTGCTCCACCCATTGTTGTTTTAATAAGATTCCCCATGTGTTGTAAATTATTGGTGGTGGAAATTGTAGTCTATATGCTCCAGTTTAATCCATTGTCCTAATGTGCATTGTTACATCGGATGTTTTGGCATCGTAAATCAGTCTGAAACTCTTATATTGTTATGTTGTCCTTGTCATGAACTACTTCCCTGTTGGATATGACATGATAAACCCGAAGGGATGTGCAAGAGGTGCAAGAGGTCAAGATGATAATAGTTTCATTTAACCAGAATTGCTTTGCTACATTGTGCTCATCGTTTTTGGACAGCACTGAAGCACATGCATAATCTGGAGTTGTTGAAATAATTGGAGTGTATGTTCATTGAATAGCACGTCCCCGGTTATTTCTTTGACATCCTGCTAAAAAGCATCGGCTTCAAGATTTAGTTTGGTTTATGATCAAAATTGAAGACATGTGTGAAATTTTTTATGACGGTTCTTTTTAGGCGTACTTTGACACAAAATTTGTGCTAGAGTTGCCTCAAAACTAACCAAATATACTATGGCAGCCCTAGTTTTAATCACGAACCAAACAATGTGTTAAGATGACGTGGCATGTACACCAAACAGCATGCGAGTCATTGCTTTTGCCACTGAAGTAAGGAAGTTCAGTAGGCTCATCATCATTATCTTTGGAGGGTGTGGCTTGAGTTACGATGAAAACTTAAATGAGAATCATCTCTCAAGAATATCCGGTTTTTAACCGTTGGATCGGCTGATATGTATTGATTCAACAGATAGGGCCTGGGTTTTCATCGTGAGTACCGTCCGTGTACAAAATGCCTTCGCCTGGATGTGGATCCCAACACACTGCGACCACAATGAGATTGCCAGTTTGCCGCAATGCCGTGACGCCAGTGAAGTCAAGCATATAAGCGAGGCCCGTTGGATGAAGGCCGAGGCCTTGCTCCAAGTGTCACTTTAGATGTAGACTAGATATAAGCCTCAGTAGTTTGGGCTTGGCCCTAGTTAGGTTTTACTGATATTTTGTGGATTTAGGTGGGGTTTAGGATACACAACGCTGCAGTGGCGAGTCGGTTTGGTCGGCATCCTCAACAATAATTTGTTGAGAATTTTTATCTGTTAAACATATATGAAATTAATTTTTTTAATTTTAAAAACGGAGGAGTATGTTTTATTAGAACATGGAGCACTCCCCCTTTTGATTAGTCAGCATTTTTCTCTCTTTAAATTGAAAAGACTAAAGTCTTGGAATAGTCTGTATGAATAACCTAATTAAAAAAGAAAAATATAAAAGTAACGTCTAGTTTTCTGCCCACCAAGAGATGTGTGGTAGCATCACACACCCCTTAATACAGTCGGTGGGCAACGCACGCCCCAATACCACCACCAACCCTCGTGTACGGGAACTAAATCTATCATTATAGGGACACAACCATCATATAAGTGAAGAGACCAATCAGTTGATAGGGACACAACTAACAACCACACAAGGGCGCGGCAGGTCTTGGCCTACAAGATGTACATCCATTGTGTGTCTATTTCTGCACAAAGTGAGTCTGCTGTCACACTAGAAAATACATATACTTTGCTCAAAAAAAGAAAGTACATTTACAGCATAGAAATTAGTTTTTTTTAAAAAAATTTCTAAAACTATACGTTACTTATCTATTTTTTCAATTAAATTATTAAAAAAACTCCTAATTCTTGTTGGAACAGTAATCCTCTAATCACAAAAATTTAGACCCTTAAACTTGAGCGATGCCTAAGTGGTTGCTCATCCCAATTTCCAAGCATAGTAATAGATAGACATGTAAGGTTCGACAGCACCTAGATTTTAAACAAGGGTTGTTTATGTGTTGTTCAGTGATTTACTTTGGATTTCATTCCATAATTTCTTTGTTGTCTATTTTCTCTCTTTTTACATTATATGGCCCTTTAAATTTTTACGGTCTTCAAGATCAATTTTGACTATTAATATATATCACAATATATTAGTAACAATTATAAAAATATGATAATTATAAAAGTACTTTAAAAATCGCATCTGATAGCATTATTTTTATGTCACTACTTTTATATATTTTTAATTAATTATTGGTAAAAATTTGTAAAGTTTGACCATAGAACAGAGAATTCCATGAATCTTTATATTATAAAATGGAAGAAGTATTGGGCCGTTTGATTGATTGTTATTGTTTGCCAAATGCTCCTTAGACTTTGACTTCTTTCTGATCATTATTTGATTTACATCTGGATTGTGGTGTGTCACGTATGTCATAAACACATTTTCTATCAAGCTTTTGTAATATTTGTGGTGGTCATTTGTCCACCAAAAAACAGTTGTGTACCACAACTATGACAAAAAATATGATAATTTTTGACAATAAATTAAACAATCTGGCATCTCTCTGTATAGCTTATAGTGAACTCTCCCTACCTTAAATAAGACCTAGTACATGTAGTTTGAACATTTGATGAAGAGCTCCTGATGAGAAGCTTTCTGCCTAGCAAACGGTCCCCGCAAAGTCGCAATACTTTTATGTGCTTTTTTAGTTTGGAAGTTCTTTGGTTCCCAAAAACAACTTCTTGTTTACGATGGCAGCCGACAATATCGCAGAATAATCATTTCTAGATGACGACAGCACGTAGTTATCAATTGAGCACATGCTATTTTGTTTTTATTTTAAGCACATGCTCTTAATTGCTAAAAGATAGACTGATAGGAGGAATTAAATCCTCTGTTCTTATTTTTTACGAACAAAAAAATAGGGACATATCTTTTTCATAATATAATTAAAATTTTAATAATTTAGAATAATATAGAAGAAAAATTAATATAATTAATTATCTCACATTAATTCTAAAATTCTTCTGAATACTAATTCATGATAAAACAGTCAAATAAAAGAAAAGATGCGGATTTTTTTATGCAGAGGATAGCAATCCTTGATTGAATGAGGTTCATCGCGGGTCATCCTGTGATGATTTTTCCTCGGTTGCAATCGAAAAAGTCAAGATCCCTGGTTAGGGCTTTTAACTCGAACTTTTCTTCCTAATTTTATTTTTCCCACCGTTCACCACTGAGCCACCGGTTTTTCCCGTTTGGATTATCTTAGCCACGTAAGATCTAAAGATACCTGTTCGCCCATACTTCTTGCACAAATTCTATTGTGTTTTACTAAAATATACACACTAGTTTTTTCTTATCTTATATATATCTTTTTTTTACCATTAGATCCATCTTGTCTATTTAAATCTAACCCTCCAAGAGAAATAGAAGAGTATAGATAGTGTAAATTTTTTTTAAAAAATAAGTACATGCGTCTTAAACACTCTAATTCTATTTATGCAAATTTCTCCTAGTTCAATGAGTTGGTGGTGTTTACGATTGAGCCAGATTTTGAGTTGCAATCCAGTGATTGAACCAGGCCCGAGTTGGCCCGACCAGGCTAGCCATATGGCCAAGTTTAGGTTGAGTCTATCTTGCTCAAATAAAACCAGTTTTTTTATTTTTTTTTTTACAGTCAGTCTAACCCTAATCCAATCCAATATTTGCATAGGTCTAGCTGTGATATATGTTGGTGTGCATTATATATGACCCCGCATTTATACACTAGTTATTATGATATTATTAGTCAATTCATTTTATTTATACTTAGGTTTTATTTAAATATTGTTTAAAAGTTAGTGTAATTGCTTGCAATCTACCTAATCTCCTGTTTTAAAGATTCAAAAACAAAACAAGCATAAAATGATGAAAAACTGAAAGAAATTGGAGGAATACTACTTATGATACTAGTTATAACTGGTATTATAAGTAGTATGTAGTAGTAGAGCTCTCGACAGAGAGAACACAAGTCAACAGAGTTATGTGCGGGTTACCATACGGTTTGGCAACCCGTATGGCTAACCTGTATGGCCATTGTAGGGTTTTGTATCATCAAACAGTTTCACGTGGTGGTGGCTACATAGAAAAATAGGACTTTGTACCATATAAAAACAGAGGAAAACAATAGAACGAGGGCATCCACAATATCGGAGGCAACCAGGAGAACATAAAACAGAGAGACGATCAAAGGGATAAAAAATCAATCACAGGGGAGAAAACCTCTCTTCTTCCCAAATCAAGATCTCAAGGTTGAAGGTCAGCACCATCATGAGAGAGAGAGAGCAATCCTACAACAAGCACCACCATGAAGAAGATCAAATGTCTCTTCTTTCTTGGTTTATTTTCATGTTTTATCCAATTTTGTTGTGTTTGATGACTTGTAATATCTTTTTGATGGGTAACCTCTAATTCTTGGATGAGAGACCTTTGATTGTCGCTACATTATGGTTTAATATATTTTGATGAGTTGATTTATTTTACATGGAGATCTTTTGATTGATGTCTAGCTTAATCACTAAAATAATTAAATGGTCGCAATTATTCTTAGTTCTCAGTTCATTCTCTCAAATAGCGAAAGTGGATGGAGAATTAGCAGATCTTCAACCACTAGACATTAGGTAGATTAGTTATTAGACTTCATTGGTAATAGTATGAATAATCTAATAATTAGTTAACTTAGTGAGGTCACAATTATTCCTTAACCCTAATGCCAATCTAATAAAGTGGCGACGCCATGAAAGAGAGACATTTTATTAGAGAAGAGAATTGTGATGACATCGAAGAGCGTGATGCAATTATCTTTGTAGAATAGACTTTCACCATATAAACTAAAGAAATATTGTATAAATAATATTAATTCATAATTAGCAGTTGCATCAAAGGTGAACTCTGACACTAATTGAGAATGACTAATGTTGAGCACTTGAGGTTCGAGTTCCATGAGGAACAAGTGTATTCTTCTCTTAGGTTAAAAGTTTGCCTATTAAGTCAGAGCGAATTTGGGGATTTGTTTGTTTACTACTAAATTCTACCACTAAATGTATCAGTCTAGGATTTGAAAGTAGTAATAAACAAGTATTATAAATCTAGAGTTTTAGAAAGCAATAATGAAGCAACTAATTAGAGTTTAGAATTTGAGGGAGAAAACCTAGAGTTTCAAGAATTCCATAACCATCGGACATAATTCTAACCAAGGCTTGAGAAATTGCAAATCAGTTTCAAGTGTTTTCCAAGACAGATTAAGTTGCCGGTACAGTCGATGGTAGAACTATCATATGATCGCTTCCACAGTTAAGTTTGGCGAGAGCCTCTCTTTTGTTTAGTGTCCTGTGTTAAGGCGCAAAGGAACTCCAGAAATTCCCTAAATTCTTTCTCAAGATTAATTGTTACGTCTTTTGCTAGGGCGAAAATTTAGGGACTTACTCACAAAAAGCCATAAAAATATAGAAATAACAAGAATTAAATAAAAACTTACTCAATTGCATCCAATAATGAGATCTACCGTCCACGCTGGCTTATACACACGACAACTCGAACTGAATTGAGAAGGGGCTCGACTAAACATAACATCTAAACCTGAATTAAAAATAAAAACTCTGAAAAAGCACATTTAAATTGAGCTAAAACCTTCTCTATTTATGGTACAATAAGGCAAACATGACCGATTTTCTTAAAAAAAAAGTGACCGATTACAACTCTCGGCGTGCAAACGATGGAATTCGAATTCGAATGGCGCGCGCAATGGAAGAGCCGAAGTTAGAAGCAAACAAAACTCAGCAAAACCGAGTTGGGCACAGGCCCTGGGACGGGCCATGCTGTCACATCCTAAATTTTCAAGCACCCTTGTTAGAAACTTTTATATTAATTTTGAGTAGTGTTAGGTATATATATTTTTTTAACTAGTTTGATTTGTATATGTATATGTATATGTATATACATACACATATATAAATATATGTGTGTAAATGTATGTATGTATGTCTACTTGTATAGTGACTGAAACTTCTCCCTGAAGAAACATCAGGACAGATTATGCATATAAAAAAATTAGAAACATTGTTGAAATCTCTGGACAGTTTGATTGTTACGTGGTAAAATGTTTATCAGATAAGAGAAGAGGTGAATACTTATACATGCAGCTGCTTTGGACTTTGGTAGAGATGTACATGTATACAGTGAAGGCCCATACACGCAGCAGCCATAGCAATCTTTCCCTCCCTCTCTATTCCTATTTTGAGCAGTGATCCGTTTAAGATCTAGTCTTGGTTTTCGCACTAGGCTCACCAGATACTAATATACGGAATAATGGGATCTTACTCAGAAGTACCGAAACCCAAAGGATGATCGAAACACAGCTCAAAGTAATTGCACAACTCTTTATTTCAAAGAGAGTTTTACCTGTCGAACGTTAGACACACTTGCCTACGTCGAAAGAACTATAAGCTGGATATATGATCCAAGGCTGTAATAATATTCGATGATCTAAACTAGACCTATTACAAGGTATTTATAGTCCAATCGTATGAGTACGTGTCAAACTCAATAACCTAAACGTATTAGACTCATATAACTAACTAACCCTAAACAGATAAGCTTAGTTATACATATTTGGATCGAATTACAATTCCGACCAGAGTTTGAATCCTTCCCAAGGTCGCAAATCTTTCCAAAGTCGTAAACCTTTTCGTGGTCGTGAATCCGTTGCGAACTCGACTTGAGATCCTCCTGGATCAAGCAGCAGCAGCTAGCAGACCACCCCAGGTTAAGAATTTCAACTCGAATCTTATGCATTATTTGATCATCATGTTCCCTAGTAGTTGTGAGTCCAATCTTTAATCTTCTCCGATGAGTCCTCTAGCCAGAATGACGACAAGAACCACAGTGGCAACACAAATATTTAGTTTTACCAGTTTTACCCTACTGTAGTGTGCCAGGTTATTTTCAATTGGTTGAATCTTCAATTGATGCTTCATCGGGCTCCAGAGCTGGATATTAGGGGTCCATAGCAACCCTTTGCGCAGGCACTGATGAGTTGCAGCGGTGGAAATTGCACCGGCAATGAGCTCTGGGAACCTGAAGCACTGCCGCTATCGAGTGAATCATGAATCCATCAAGTCAGCTAGCTATTGATCAAATTGGCTACACAATCAACCTTCCTACCATCCCAGCAACCTCCCTTCCAAATTTGGTGAAGTCCGATGGTTGCTCGCTAGCGAATTTAATTTGGAGTCCTGTCCCTAGCGACGACGAGACGTCGGACTGATAAATTGAGCATCTTCATCAAATTATCGGCACGTTCACCCAATTGAGGTCATTCTCAACATCGTAGAAGTCTCCGTTGATAAATTCGCTATCTCGTCTTCTCTGGCATCAGCGAGACTCCAAATTTTGTCCTGTTTCCATGGTTGCACCATGGAGAGAAGTTCTTGTGAGGTCCCCATCCAAATTACTGTCATAATTATATTCCATAGGTGTTGTAGAAGCTCACTGGTGTGCTGTCGACCAGATTTCGGTCGTCGCCGGCCGTGCCATTCCAGTAACGCCGTTCATGAAATCTGGTCGTCGGTCAACAGGAACCACCCAAACTAGTCACCGATGAAGTTGATGGGGCCCTCTAGTGCAATGGCCTCAAGCTATACCACAACCACCGGCGAAATCGCCGTCGGCGAAGACTTCACCGCCACTGACCACCGCGTGCTCCGAATGCCAACCAAAGCTAGCCGAAGACATTAGTTTTGTATAGTAAATGTTAGCCGCTGTTTCTCGTTAGGTCAATCGACCAGTTTTATGGCACTATTTCAAAGTCCAGCCTTGTCATTTGTTTATTATATTAATTAGAGTCTAATCATATAATTTGTATTTTATAAAAGTCCTCTGTTAGCCCAAAATTGATAAAAGTGTTAAAACCCTAATTGATATATATATATATATATATATATATATATTAAATTGATATATAAATCCTAAAAGTGTCAAATCACTTTAGAAAGTTAGGAATTTGATTTAACTTGAATGGTTAAAACCTCTTTACTTATTCTACACTTAATTACCTTCAGGATCTAGGTCAAATTCAGTCTCTAAGACCTACTAATCAACCTTTTACCCTTTTCAAAAACATTGTTCTCATTTTACCTTGTTTTTGTTTTGTTTTGTTTTCGATTCCTAATGAGACCCTTTTATGGTTTGATTTATTTGATTAATCGTTGCAACGACTTAAGTATAAGCATATTAGACCCTCGACATGCATTCTATTTTATCCGTTGAATACTTAATCATATTTTGATCAATAGTGTACTTTAATTATAAATAGGACCCGAGATACCTACCGCTGAGGAACAAGTCGTCGAGACCATACCAGAAGATCCACCCCTAAAGGAACGAGGCAAGTCAATTGACCTTGATCATTTAGATTTAAAATATTATATTACAGTATTAAAATTGATAAAAGAAATTTTACTAATTGCATTATGCAGTTCAAATATATGGTAACTAAATAATTATTCTATTCAGAAATGGACTGTGTGCCATGTTAAAAAATTAAATTATAAAGGAAAAATGTTCGGGTAGAATGGATTGGAATGATGATGGTGTATGAGGCACAGGGGAAATGTGGTTAGTTCTTTACCCGAACACTTAAGGACCAAACCATTGTGTTTTAACTTCTAGTGGCATGTTACCGTACTAGCCACAAGACTGGTATGGGACGGACATGACTAAGTAACTTTGTCAAATACTTAACTCAACTCTGCATGGATAGTGAGGTATGAAAGTGATGTGGATGTGTTAATGAGATGTGGTCTCTCCATTGATCCACTGCTAGACAAAGGGGAGGACTCTACCGCGGACTAGCACTGGAAAGGGACCGGGTTAGGGGTATAGCCCGCTACAACGGCTATAGGTTTTGTTCGATGCATGACAAGACCTTAGCCGGGCAGAGCTAAGTTATTATAAGACACTGAGAAAAGCATGTGATCTTCGACTTAGTCGCATGCAGTATTGTTGCATGTATATGCACTGACAGTAGTAGTCGAAGTAAATTATGGGAAAAGTAGTACACCTCTGCAGAGTGTAAAAAATGTATTCGAATACTCTGTACCCTCGGATTAGGGTATGTCATGGTCAATGAATTTTCATGTGGTTAAGCACAAATAGATTTACAAATTTTATTTTAAACTGTTAAGTTCAACCTTGAAAAGTTATCCAAAATGGATATGTTATATTCTCGTTAAAGTGAATAGGAGAGTAAATTTTTGCAACCACCATGTTACAATAAGGAATCGTAAACTAATTTATTAAGAGTACTTTCTTGAACATTCTATCCTATTATGAATCCTTGAATATATATATATTTGTGCATTGGCCTCAATTGGCTTGCTGAGTACCCTGTACTCACCCCCGAAGTTTCAAATTAATAGAAGAGTATGAAGTCTACCAAGAACCACCTAAGGATGAACCAGCTCCGCTTGAGGGCGAGTTTGATCAGTTCTTTTAAGGTCGCAATTCACGGCCGAGTTCGACTATGGGAAGGGCTGTTGTATGCATGTAACATAAATAAATTGTGACCATTGTGGTCTCTTTGTGAGACTGTACTGTAACGTTGTATAATTAAATGTTTATAAGCTGTGGTTGTGATATACACTCTTTGTACAACTATATCCTGGGGAGTTGTACTCCATGGGGAGATTGCCTTGGCAATCCCTAATGGCACATTCCGTCACGGGATGGCCAGGGGTGTCACATCATGAGCCCTGGGCGCCCCCGACACATGCCCACAACCGAGCACTGGCTGTGCCCATGCTTGTGCTAGGCTCAGTTAGGGTTAGGGTTTGGGGTCCCCTGGGCCCTTTTGCGTTTGATTTTCTTATTTTTCATTGATTTTGTTCCAAACGGGCTTGAAATTCTCTCAAATTTTGTAGGCATGATCCCTGAAACATAACGAACACAACCATGAAAGCGGATTGTAAAAATGATACAAAAAGTCATATACAATGTCATGTTGAAAGAGTTTTCAACACATTTTTAGATGCAAATCTAGGGAAAATTTATACCAATTAAGCACTTATCAAATCCTCCAAACTATCATCTTACTTGTCCTCAAGCAAAGGATGATATTGAAATTTTTAGAAGTTATCAAATTTGGAATGCCTAGGTCAATAAGATTTTAGTAAGCCAACTTCTAGCAATTAGCATCACATCAAGGAGTATGACACAATTGATCTAAGCACTTTTAAATTTTTCAAATGCATGTGTTCGACTTATCAAATCTCAACCTTAGAGAAGAATGGGCTTGATCAGCTAAATTTAGGAAGACAACTTCTTACATACAGGATTTATAATAAATAATCGCTAAATCAAACAATTACAACATCACAAGTTATACTAAGTTTGCTAAATTGCCCCATCTAAAGAGAAAAATTTATACACTTTTAGTGATGTTTTTAATTATACATTGTTTTTCCTTTTTTGATCTGATTCAAGCCTAAACTAGATTTTGATCTAGTCTTGACTAGATTCTAATTTGCTCTGATTGAAGTATAGACACTCGACTATACTCGACTAGAATGCAGAATATGGGGTCTTACTCGGAATTACCGAAACTCAAGCTGATCAAAAACATATTTCAAAGATAACACAACTCTTTATTGAAAAGGGGGATCTTGTACACGTTGAACGTTAGGACGCACTCGCTTACGTCGATGAACTATGTGTCTAAGACTTCAATAAGTTCAACCTAGAATTGATGATCTAAACTCGATCTATTACAAAGTATTTATAGTCCAAGTACGAATACGTATCAGACTCAATAACCTAAACGTATTAGATTCGGACAACTAAACCTAAACATGTAAGACTTAGTTATATATATATTGATCAGAATACAATCCGACTAGAGATCGAATCCTTCCCGAGGTCGTGAACCATTCCAACTCGTGAACCCTTCTGAGGTCGCGTACCACTCCGAGGTCATGAATCCTTTCCGAAATCGACCTGGAAATATTTGACCCGAAGATCCTCTCGGATCATGACTCCCCTGTTGAGAAGGAGACAACCCCCGTTGGCAACCATTTGATCAAAACTGAGATGTGGAAATTGAGCTTGACCATCTTCTTGGGTGTACTACTTTGCCGCACGTGCTCGTTGATCTTTCCGTCCGATTCGAAAAGACTCTCATGTGCCGCTACGGGTGGTCGTCTCCTTTTTCTCCAAGGTCACGTCATCATGTAGAGGTTCTTCTGGTTGATAGACCAAGTCTTCAACAGATGTGACTATGGTATCAGGCTCATCATCTAAGATAGAAGGCTCAAAGAGTTTGAGGTGCTAAACATAGACAACTGAGTAAATATCCATGTATGGAGGTAACTCGAGCTGACAAGCATTAGTACCAATTTTCCGCAAAATCTGAAAAGGACCATAACATATCACCTTCATGAATTGAGCATCAACTCGGTGCCGATCATGTCGCGCCTTGTACTTGAGTTGAGCTTTTAGCAAGTTCTGTTCAACCTCACGATGGAGCTTATTGAATATCTTCCAGGAACTTTTGTGCTTGATCCTGATCAGAGGCTTCCTTGCTGTTTTACATTGAGGTAGGGATCACAAATTCCATGTTGAATGGACTCTGTGGTAGAAATCCAAACAAACCTCAAAAGGTGACTTTCCAGTCGAACCATGCACTGCTTGATTAAAAGCAAATAGCAGGTATAGTATGCTTTCATCCCAGGTCTTCCGAAGCTTAGAGTTAAAGCCTCTCAAGAGATGAACGACTGTTCGATTTACCACCTTAGCTTAACCATCAGTTTGAGGATGAAAAGTAGTACTCCTCTTTAGCTTTGTGTTCATCATCGTCCATAGTGATTGCCAAAAGTGACTAAGGAACCAGGTATTATGATCAGACACAATAGAAGTCGGCAGTCCGAAATGTGTCCAAACGTGCTGAAAGAATATCTGAACTGCTTCTTCTCCCGTGATAGTCTTTCGACAAGGCATGAGAATTATCATTTTGGAGAATCGATCAACGGCCACAAAGAGATAGTCGTTACCACGTCAGGTCTTAGGCAATCCTCCCAAGAAATCCATGGATATGCTTTTCCATGGTAGTGATGGAATTGGCAAAGGAGTATACAAACCTAATTTTTTGTTTGCCGATTTGGATATGATGAAAAGACCACAACCTCAAACAAAACTAGTTACATCCTGTTGCATCTGCGGCCAGAACACATGTCGATGAAGATTTTGCAAAGTCTTCGTAACCCCAAAGTGACCAACAACCTTCGATGTATGCGTTTCTCCCAGCCATTGAATTTGAGGTGCTCCACGAGGTATACAAAGTAAATTGCTCTTGTACCAGAGTCTCTTGCTGAACAAACTCTGTAGATTTCTCTATTTCGAACTCAGCCAGTGCTGATTGAAAATCAAGATCTTCACTGTACATTGTGGCATAGTCATCATGACATGAGGGCTCGATCTGCATGAACACTGATAAGCAGAGGGTCCTAACTGGAAGTTGTGACAACATGTCAACCAGTTTGTTGTGTACGCCCTTTTTGTACTTAATCACCAGATTTAACTACTGCAGATACGACATCCACTTCATATGTCGAGCTTGCTATAGTTTTGATTGATTTTGCAAATATTGTAAAGGTTGGTGGTCAATGTGGACAACAGTCTCTTTACCCAAAAGGTAACACCGTCAATGTTTCATGGCCTGATGTAGTGCACACAACTCTTTGTCGTAAGTCGGATAGTTTTTCTGAGCTCCCAGGAATAACTCAGAGTGATATGTTACTGGTCGACCTTCTTGCATGAGCACTGCACCCATTCCATAACTGACCTGAGGCATTGGTTTCTAGCGCGAATGGCTTTTATAGATTCGACAAAACTAAAACAGGTGCTTCATTGATCTTCTTCTTCAGCAAGAGAAACGTGTCCTCATGTTTCCCTGTCTACTCGAACTTCTAGTCGATCCTGGTTAATGCATGCAATAGAGAAGACACTATCAAGAAGTGTCGTATGAACTTCCGAATGTATTGGTATGCTCCTAGAAAACTACGCACTTTCGTAACTGTTCACGGTCGAGGCCACTCGGGAATCACTTTTACCTTATCCGGGTCGATTGGCAATGTTCCCTTGCCGACCATGAATCCCAGGTAAAGTAGAGTTTGTTGGCCGAACTTGCACTTCTTACAGTTGAGGAGAAGTCGATGTTGCCGAAGCTGTTTGAACACTTTTTTGACATGAATGAGGTGCTTGTCCCACGAACGACTATAGACTAGTATGTTGTCGAGGTAAACGATCACAAAGTCATCGATGAACTATCGCAATACGTCATTCATGAGACGCATGAAAGTAGCTGGGGCGTTGCATAGGCCAAACGGCATGACCAGCTATTCGAACAGACCTTGTCACGTTTGGAACATGGTTTTCCAAGTATCCACCTCTCGGATGCTGATTTGATGATATCCTGATTATATATCCAATTTCGAGAAGACAGCAGCATGCTTCAATTGGTCTAGTTGGTCGTCAATATGAGGAACGGGGTACCAGTTCTTGATGGTGATTTTGTTCAGTGCTCGGTAGTCAATGCACATATGCCAAATCTCATCTTTCATTGACACTAACACCATAGGAAATCCACAAGGTGAACTACTTGGTTGAATGACACATCATTCAGCAACTCACCAAGCTATATTTTGATCTCTTCATTCTCCAATACTTAGTTGTGATACATACTCAGATTGGGAAATGTCGCATCGGACATGAGCTGAATTTCGTGCTCGACTGGACGTTTAGGTGGACGACCTTGGGTACTTTCTCCAGCAGTCTCGATAAACGACCAAAATCTTCTCGGCACACCAACGACAATGCTGCTTGAGTACTATCACTTTGACCAATTGGTCGAATCATAACAAGCACGTATTTGTGACATGCATTGACTATTCTTTTGGCCTGATTTGCGGTGATCAAGTTTGAAGTGTTGATGTGGACGTCTCTACCGATCACGAACTTAACTCCATCTTTAGTGATCTCATACTCTTGCACTCGTCGATGGAAGTGAGCATCTGGATTATACAAGAACGGATTCCCAAGGATCACATGACAAATATCGATAGGAACAACGTCACATTGAACCTCATCGATATATTGAGTAGAGATCGCAAATTTCAACACACACTGACTCGTAATCTATTGATTGACATCGGATGTAAACCAACCCAGTGGATACAGTCGTGGGTGTGTGGTCATTTTCAAACCAAGTCGTCAAACCAGTCCAGCGGAAACTAAATTCTTCTGACTTCTAGGATCGAATATTGCTGCGACCACTTTGCGCTTCACCTGGATATTGATAGTGAACAAGTCCTCCTTTGAGTGATGGTCGTTAGATGAATTTGAACCCTTCTCCTTCGGCATTGCTATTAGAGACAAGGTTGTATCCACCTCATCAACCGAATTCACTCGGACAACTCCTTCTTCGGGTGTAGCCGTAGTAGCTGTAGGTGTTCTTTTCCCTGGTCTGTTTTTCTTTGGTTGAAGCTTGGGATGGAGCTTATAGCACTTATCCTTTGTATGCCAGGCAACATGACAATGATTACAAGAGATGCTCGTACTAGACTTCGGAGTAATCTTCTTCGGACTCAACTTGCCTTTTGACGAGGTCAAATTCTCTTTCTTGTCGTTGTGGGATTTATTTTTCTTCTCGATTGCCATAGCAGTTGTGCTTGTGGTTGTGATATTCTGGACGCCGAACAGGCTTAGCTCAGCATTGATCGATTTCTGAAGTCCAGACGTGTATTTTTGGAACACTTGAGGATCAAAGAGCGAAATACCAATGACCATTGCTTGTCTCTAAAATTCCGTCGTATAATCCTGAACGGATTGGTCACGGCGTTGATACAATCTGTGCCAACGATCCCATCTCTCCTCTAGATAACCCATCGGGTAGAATTCCTGTTATAGGAGTCGCTTGAATTGACCCCACACAAGGTTGTTAGCTTCACCACTAGCGACAAGGGCCTTCCATCATGTCTTGACGTGGTCCTTCATCTTCAAAGGTGCGAACTTCACCTTTTGAGTGCTACTGAACCCTCGTAGGTCAAAGCAGGTCTCAAGCTGGTCGATTCAAGAATCCAGCTTCTCGGCATCAATCACCCCATCATATACGGGTATGTCAACCTTAGCTTTGACCTTGAAAGATCTAATAGCTAAGGTGGTGTTGGCGAGGTCGTCGGCCTTATGGTCGCCTTCGTCTTCATCTTCGTCTGTCCTACGCAAGTCTTCACCAATCTTCACGCCCTTAACCTTGCCTTTTGAAGCATCAACTTCAAAAGGTACAACCATGGCCTGCTGCTTAATCCAAGCAAGCACCGTATCCATTGACGAGGATTGTTACCCGAGCTAGTTCAAAATAAATGCGCGTCTGGTTTAAGACAGGTTCGAACTGGGCAGGTGTCCGCTGATGTAACCTCAGCTGTCCTGGGAGGCGCGGACACATGGTCGCAGGCTCTACGCGATCAGGCAGCAGATAATGTGCGGTCAGAAGCCTGTATGCGATGCGCGGACAGAGGGCCACAGATAATGCCCGGTCAAATGACTGCGGATAACACGCGGTCAGAATACTCTTGACCAGGAGACGCGGGATTACTTAGACCCTACGACAAGTATATTCCGAGTGTCCCGAAGATTCCTCCACGTACGGAAGCAACTGTCAGGAGGTTAATATGTGCAGTATCTCTTAATTGCACGTGTTAAACCTGCATGGAGGTTAAGTGCAATTACCAAAACTATACCCGAGCAACTGTTCGAAGCTGTTATGTATTGGCGCCCTTTCGATCAGTATAAAAGGGTAAGTTAATGCATCAGATGAAAGAGAGGACCTATAGAAGACACACAAGAGACATCAACTAGTTTTCATAGGCTGGTTTTAGTTGTGCTTTACACAATCACCCGGGAAAGATCTTCGCCTACGATGATCTTTTCCACAACTTTGTAATCCTTTTTTCCTACACATAGTGAAATGTCAACAGGACGTAGGGCTATTACTCCCACCATCGAGGGCCTGAACCTGCATAAATCTCTCTGTGTTCCAACTGACTTTGGTTCATCATCCCTTCCTGGAAGGGACACCCTGAAAGGTCTCACAACTCACAAATTCTGCATAAGTTCAACTAAGGACCCCGAGTCCGAATCGTCGACAGCTGGTACCCACTGTGGGGCCTTTCTCAAGGCGTCCTTATTTCTATCCAGAGGTTCGGTGAATCATGTCTAGAGCATATGATTCTGAGAACGACTTCGATCTCGAGGATTATGCCCACATCCAGATGCCTTCGCCTGGTGATCCTGTTCCGATGGAGGAAGCCGGAGGCGAAGACGTCCCAGAGGTCGATTCGACCACTCAGGTCATGTCTATCGACTAGGAGGCGACTGACACAGATCCAGAGCCTACTGAGGTTCTTAATGAGTTAGAGGTTGAATCCGGTCCATCGTACGACCCTACTGAGGGAAAGAATGATGTTGACCAGGAGATTAGCCCGGGGAGGTTCGACCCTGATAACCTCCATCGTCTCTTTGATTTCGAGTCTGACTCAGAACAAACAGAGATATTTTCTCCATTGGCGACCTCACTCCCTAGGAAATTCACTGCTCTATCGGAAGAAACTCCCGATCAACGAGCTGCAAGGGAAGAACAGGAACGCAAACAAAAGGAAGATCAAGATCATGAGCAACAAGACAACGAACTTCGCAGAACATCCCTAGAGGCTCTTCAAAATGCGCAGGCTCATTACGATGCTGCTCCGAGTTCTTCCCAGTGAACACGTGGTCGCAGATGCGACCAGACACCCTCTTTACCCCTGGAGCGTTTCCCGGTGGACGAAGAAACGGTAATACCTGGTGCTCCTAGGAGAAGTACGCATGGCCGACTTCGATCTATCGCGGAGGTCCTGCGTAATTTTCCTCCTACGGTCACAGATGCGCAGAAATCAGCTTTCGCCAGAATCCTGGCGGAGAGGTTGGATGAGGTCGCATCTGAGGCGACCCCAACGGCCTCTTCCCGGTCAGCGACGCGTTCCCATAACCGAGAATACTCTAATTCTGGTTCTGGTAGACGTAGTCGCCCACCACTCGTCCCGTCTCGGCATGAAAAAACCAGACAAGTGGAGGATTCTCGTGATAGGGAACGAATTCCTATCCAGTCTCGCTTGGGACCACGAGTGACCTCTCCTCTGCGTGAGGTCACCCGTGATCAGGTCGAGAGTCGTAGGTCAATTCACGGCCCTTATGTTGGTTGCAAACCTTTCTCGCCCGGCCTTCGTGCTGTCGTTTGGCCAGATAAGTTTAAACCGGGGATCATAGAGAGGTTTGATGGAACTCAGAATCTGTCCGAGTTTCTTCAAATCTACATAACTGCCATTCAGGCAGCAGGTGGAGATGACCGGGTCATGGCCAACTACCTGCCCACAGTCCTCGAAGGACCGGCAAGAACCTAGTTGTTCAATCAACCTGAGGGTTCAATCTATAACTGGGAAATGTTGTGCGATGTTATCTTCAACAATTTCCAAAATTGTTATCAGAAGCCGGATAAAGAGGACGATCTCCATCGACTACGGCAAACTTTGACCATCTTCGTCAGTTTGTCAAGAGATTTGTCGGGGTGAGAAATACCATCCCGAACATATCTGATAGCTCCATTATTAGGGCATTTAAACACGCCGTTCGGTATCGGAGGTTCACTGAAGATTTTCTTATCCATCCTCCTCGATCAGTGGCCGATCTTTTTGACATAGCCGATCGATATTCCGACGCGACCGCGGCTGTTGAATGGAATCGGATGGTCGATAAAGGTAACCTACCACCTCAACTAGGTCTCAAGGACGTGAAAAGGGGAGATTCAAACAAGAAGCCAGAGTCTTCATCAAGCGGGAGGTCGAAGAAGTCAAAAAGGAGTCGATCTGGACAGTACCAGGAGGTCACGGTCGCAGAGAAGCCTCCATCGACCAAAGGTAATAAATATCCATTCAAAAATAAAACTGCTTCTGGTGGTCGCAATACCGACCAGCCAGAGAAGTCGACTAACCCACAGGAGGGCAAGAAATGGTGTCCGCTCCACAACTCCGCAGGCCACGACCTCAAGAATTGCAGGAGTTGGTTGAAGCAGTTGGATGACTTCTACCAAGGGATCGGACCTATGCCGACCTTACCAACTAAGGAACAAGCTTGCGGGCTAAGAGACGCCGACGGGGACGAAGAGATGTCTTACCAGGTACCTCGTAATCATGTTAATGTTATTTTTCGGAGGTCCCTCCTCTTTTGTTTCTAAGAGGCAATTTAAAGCCTTTTACCGAGAGGTTAACAAAATGGAGACTCCCCTTGGTGAACCTCAATACCCCCGTTGGTCGGATACACCTTTGACGTTTGATCGCTCTGATTGTCCTGCGGGGCTTACTCGACCATTGAGGCTTCCTCTGGTCATTACCCCGATTATCAGTAATGCGAGAGTTGAAAGGGTCCTGATCGATGGAGGTAGCTCCTTGGATATCTTATTGGTCAAGGCGCTCGATGAGATGCAGATTCCTCGCTTGAAAATCAAGCCCATAATCCATCCATTTTATGGGATAATTCTTGGTCCCTCTATGATGCCGTTGGGACAGGTGGTGCTCCCAGTCACGCTGGGAGAACCAGATAACTTCTGGACATAATTAGTTACTTTTGATGTAATTGATTGTGATTCAGCTTACAATGCAATCTTTGGCAGGCCAACTCTTGCTAAATTCATGATGGCTACGCACTATGCTTACCAGTGCGGCAAGTTGCTTAGCCCCAAGGGTGTTATTTTGGTCCGAGGGAGTTGCAACGTGACATTGACGTGTGATCGGCTATCCCTGGAGATGGTGGACCAACTTCCCCTCCGAGACGCCCAGGTCACCACAGTGTCCATTGATACGATCAAGGCTGCTCCTCGACCAGATGAAACACTCAAACTGGTTCCATTGTACCCAGATGATCCGTCCAAGACAGTTCGGGTTAGATTAGGCCTGGATGACAAATAGGAACTCGAGCTCATTGCTTTCCTCCGGGCTAACGCAGATGTGTTTGCGTGGAAACCATCCGACATGCCCGGTGTCCCAAGGGAAGTAATTGAGCACAGGTTAGCAATTCGACCTGGACAGTGACCAAAAAAGCAGAAGCTCAGGCGTTTTGCTGTTGATCGGCAGGAAGCCATCCGAGAGGAGTTGGATAAACTCCTGAAGGCTGGGTTTATTCGCGAAGTCGATCACCCGGAATGGCTTGCAAATCCGATCATGGTCCGCAAGTTAAATGGCAAGTGGTGCATGTGCGTCGACTACACCAGCCTCAATAGTGCCTGTTCGAAGGATGACTTTCCCCTTCCCCGCATCGACCAGCTGGTCGATTCTACTGCGGGTTGTGAACTGATGAGTTTCCAAGATGCTTACTCAGGATATCATCAAATTAGCATGGCCGAAGAAGATGAAGAGAAGACTGCCTTCATCACACCGTTCGTCACCTACTGCTACGTCAGAATGCCGTTCGGTCTCAAGAACGCAAGTTCTACGTACCAGTGCTTGATGCAAAAGACCTTTCTTTCCCAGATGGGGCGTAATCTTGAAACTTACGTAGACGACCTGGTTGTGAAAAGTTCAAAAAGTTAGTCTCATTTAGACGACCTCGCTGAAACGTTCTGTAATTTGAATCGATATGGAATAAAGTTAAACCCGGAGAAATGTTCTTTCGGAGTTTCATCTAGAAAGCTCCTCGGTTTTCTTGTTTGTTCCAGAGGAATCGAAGTCAATCTTGAAAAAATCAGGGCTATCGAACAAATGAGGTCTCCCTCAACCATCAATGATGTTCAGCGCCTAGCTGGTCGCATGGAGGCATTAAGCCAGTTCATATCGCGACTAGGTGAAGGGGATTACCTTTCTTCAAAGCCCTGCGCAAACATCACAATTTTAGATGGTCTGATGAGGCCGAAAAAGCATATCTGTGCAGTCCGCCGGTCTTGGTTTCCTCGAGAAGGAGGAACCATTACTTCTCTACTTGGTGGCCACACCACACGCGGTGAGCGCTGTTTTGATAGCGGATAGAGAAGGTATGCACAGACCAGTCTACTATGTAAGCGAAGTACTTCATGGTCCTAAGGAGCAATACCCTGAGGTCCAAAAGATACTTTACGCACTACTGATGGCTTCCCGTAAGCTACGACATTACTTCCAAGCACATAAGATCATAGTACCCTCGTCTTTTCCATTGGGGGACATTGTCCGCAATCCGGAGAAATCTGGTCGGATCGCCAAATGGGCTGTCGAACTTGGAGCATTCGACATCCATTTCATGCCCCGCACCGTGGTTAAGTCTTTAGGTCCTAACCGACTTCATGGTCGAATGGACTAATCCTGAGCCAACCGTGTAGGAGCCCAAAGATTTGGAATGCCCTTATCATTGGACAATGTATTTTGATAGCTCTCATAGTTTTCAACACTCGGGGGCTGGAGTGGTCTTAGTCACGCCTTAGGGCGAACAGCTGAAGTTTGTCTTTCAACTACACTTTGTTGCGACCAACAACGCAGCAGAGTATGAAGGTCTTCTTGCAGGGCTCCGAGCAGCTAATATCCTCAGAGTCCGTCGATTAGTGGTGAGGGGAGACTCACAGCTGGTCGTAAACCAGGTAAACAAGGAGTACAGCACCTCTAATGAGACAATGGCTCATTACCTGGGGGAAGTAAGGAGATTGAAAAAACACTTCAGTCATTTCAAAGTCCAATACATCCCGCGAAATGACAACATTCTCGTAGACCAATTATCCAAAATTGGGTCCTCACGCACATCAGCTCCAGTAGGAGTGTTCGTCGAACACTTGGAACATCCCTCGATCATGACTACGGTCGAGGATGATCCGGTAACAGTCTGCGTTACCAACCTCGGACAGGAACGAGATTGGACCCATCCATTGAGGGTCTATCTCGAACACGGGACCCTGCTCGAGGACGAAACCGAAAGCGATCGGTTAATTCGAAAGGCGCGTCTATACAAGCTCATAGAAGGAGATTTGTATAGAAAAGGTACTCAGGGAGTATTTATGCGCTGTGTGTCCCAAGAGGAAGGTAAAGCCCTCTTGAGAGAAATTCATGATGGTGTATGTGGTGCACATGCGTCATATCGTACACTGGTCGGAAAGGCTTTCCGACAAGGATTTTACTGGCCTTCAGCACTTGGTGATGCCAAGAATATGGTCAAGACATGTCCTCAATGTTAGTTTCACGCGAGACAGGTTCATCAACTTGCCTATGCGTTGCAAACTATTCCTCTTTCATGGCCCTTTGCGGTGTGGGGGATGGACATTGTCGGTCCTATGCCACAAGCGGCCAATGGATACAAGTTCTTGTTCGTAGCCATTGACACGTTTACAAAGTGGATTGAGGCAAAACCAGTACGCAACATTACCGCTGCTGCTGCACAAAGGTTCTTTCATAAGAACATTGTGACTCGATTCGGTGTTCCAAATCGTCTCATCACTGATAACGGTTCCCAGTTCACTAGCAGTCTTTTCCTGGATTACTGCGATCAGGTCGGAACCAAGGTGTGCTTTGCCTCTGTAGCTCATCCGCAGAGCAATGGTGCCGTTGAACATGCCAACGGGAAAATATTGCAAGGCATCAAAAAACATATTTTTGATCGCCTTAAGACACGCTTGGGGGCTTGGGTAGACGAGCTCTACACCATTCTGTGGGCACTACGTACTACTTCTAGTTGAGCCACCGGTGAGACTCCTTTCCATCTGGTGTACGGGGCTGAGCCTGTGTTACCCATGGAAGTTAGTATTGGTTCTGTCCGGACAGATCAATTCGAACAGGTTGATCAGAATGGGCAACGAGTGCAAGATCTTGTCCTCCTAGAAGAAAAATGTGATCGAGCTCTGATCAAGTCCGCGGTATATTTGCAAGCTTTGCGCAAGTACCGCAACAAAAGGGTGTGACCACGTACTCTTCACGTGGGCGATCTGGTTTTACGTAAAATACAAAATCAATCTAGTCGCAACAAATTCTCCCCACAGTGGGAAGGCCCCTATACTGTTGTCTCAGTGCCATGACCAGGATCAGTTCAGTTAGCGCTGGAGGATGGTCGGATCTTATCTAATACTTGGAACATCGACCAACTACGCAAGTTTTACGTGTAAGTGTCCAATCCTTTTTCCTTTTCAATTAGCATGATTTAACAAACTAAGCGCTTTTAGTTGTTTCATATGTGGATTATTCCTCTTTTGCCCGTATGTCACGAGTCTGGCTCAGGAGCTGGTCGCCGATGGTTATATTATCACAATGCCCTAATTGGATTCGCTGGCCGATCTCGTGATCACTTCCAGACAAGACACCCCTCAATAAGCTGTTTCTCAACGCACACGGGGCTTGCTGGCATGTCCTTTGTCATCAGAGTGGCTGCCGATTTACAATAAGGTTGGGTATTGTATTTAATATGATTATTGGCTTGGTCGGGTATCCCTTGTCGTCGCTACACATATATTTCTCCTGTGCTTATAATACTAAGTCTTCAGTATACATAATCACAGGCGGGGGCTAGGGGGAATATGGTCGCAACATGAAACAAAAATAAGAGTTTCCTTTTTGAACAAAAAGTGCATGCATTTGCATTGTATAAATTGTATTTGTACAGATGCAGGAATTTACATCATACCGAGCTCGTTCAAGAGTTTCTCTACAAGAGGTCTAATCTCATCCCTGATAGACCCAAGCTGGTCTTCACTCTCGACCTCTGCCTCTTCCGCCTCTGCGTTCAGATCAAGATCTGGGCCATGGCGAAGATGAAGTCGGCAGAGGATGGCGGAGGCAGCTGATCAAACTCTTGATTTGATCGCCTCTTTTTGCCGCCTAGTATCTTCAGGAAGATACTCGAGAAGTGACTCTGCTTGGGTTGCGACCAGTGTGGTCCAGTCGCTAAGGCTGAGGTCGTCCACTGCGGTTTCGACCACATCGGCCCTCAGCAGACCGGCCACCATCTTCAGTTTCTCGAAGATGTTTCCTTGAGCACTGCTGCAGGTTGAGAGTGACATGCTCAAATCTCTATTCTCCCTGTGAACAGAGTCAATGGTCGCTTGGAGGTTTGTCTTCTCTTGGTCGAGTAGGCTTATTTGGTCGTCTCGCTCTGCGACAAGAGGCCATCACGAATAGTTCATACAATGAGACCAATTTACTCTAGCCGGGAGTATGCTTACAGGAGAGCTACGATCTTAGTTTCTGAAGTTCAGCCTCCAGGAATGAAATCTTGGTAGCCGCCCGGAACTCCTGGTCCTCTCGATCAGCGAGGCACTTCATCAGATAAGCATTTTCTCTGTGGCAAAAGAGATAATTGTCAAGATGAGGTTTGCATTCGAACAAGTGGAGAAATGTCTTCCTTACCGCTGCAGGCGACCTGTCTCCTCTTCTGCTGCCTCGATGCTATCTACCATAGCCATAGACATGGTTGCCTATGTGGATCATTTCCTATGACGTGGAAGGAGATTAGTTTCAAAACATAGGTGCTCTTATGCAAGCACAAAATTCATAGGGGGTGGTCGACGTACCTCGACATACTCCCGGAATGAGAGTTTTCTCAGTTCAACTGAAGGTTGAATCACTGGGTTTGCTTTGTCCCCAGCAGGAGTAGCGAATGAGTCTCCCTGCTGATCTTTATTCTTCGCTAGGGCTGCTGATTCCAATACATCCGATTGAACTTCTGCAGACAGACTATCTATCACGGCCCGGAAGACCTCCCTGGCCGAAGGGATGGAGCTTTGCTCCCCAGAGACCTCGGTCGCAGGGGAAGCTCCAACACTGGCCGAGGCCGCTGAAGGGCTGGGCACTGAGTCTTTGTGCCTAAGCAAATAGAAATGTCATCAGTTGGGATTTCTACAAACAACCATTATGGTTTGACCTTGTCCCCACAGGGGAGATTCCATACGTTACTCAAAATCCCTCCAGTTTTTGGGATTTCGAGGGGGGTTCCCCAAGGAAGAGTGGACAATCATCGTCTGTTCTGGTCTTCCTCTTCGTGTACAGGACCCTATCTCTTCCTCCCTGTGTGCTTAAGCTCATAAGTATATGCGTGTGGAATAATAAAGACTTGAGCTGTAATAATCTTTACCTGGGTAACCGCCTCAGTCGGTAAAGATACGGCCGTTGGACGAGATGTTTCCTGGACCATAGGTGCTAGGACTTCATCTGCGACCACGGGGTTGCTGGCGGTCGCAGTGTCCTGTACTATCATTTCCGTCTCAGGTGTCAGGAGCGGAGTGCTCGCCACCCCAGGGCTGGCAGCAATCACTTCATGGCGGATGGAGGGGATGTTTTCTTCCTCCTGCACGAGCATTGCTTAATGAATGTTCATAGACTGATAACGACCACCAAGGTTGTGAAGAATCTTACCACAGTCGCCCCTTCTGTCAGGGGGAGAGGTGTAGCAAGTCCTGAAGCTTCTTGAGCTTCAGGTACTAGGACCTCACCTGCAACCACAGGGTTATCAGTGGACGCGGGGCCCGCTGCGGTCGTCTCTGTCCTCGTGGATGAAGACAAGACCTCGTTGGATAAGAAAGCGATTGTTTTCCTCTTGCGACGGATCAGAGGGACGTCATCCTCCTCTTCCTCGCTCCCTTCACCCAGTACGATGAATAAGTGATTCCAGTTTGTACCTGGGTTAACAGGGGGCATCGAGTATCTTACCGCGGTTCTCTTCGCGGTAGGAGGAGTCTTTGGCGAAGAAGCCTCTCCCAGAATCCTCTTGGACTTCTTAGGAGCAGTTTCCTTTGTCCCGCGCTCTGAAGAGATTTTCTTCACTCTCTTCGGAGCCGGCTTTCCCAGGAAACCAACGTCCTCGACTGGACGCGTCGCCTCGCCGAACTTTCCCAGGAGTTGTATCATTCAAGTGATACTCGTTAATGCGAAATGAGTGAGTAATCAGCAGATGGGGCTTATTGAGAAAGTCTGTACCTTTCGATGCTCCTATCTGAGGTCATCACTGGCGTTGATCAGGCTCTGCGGGCGAGGTGATCGTCTAGCTCCCTCCACATCGGTACTGTATGCCTTGAGGAGGTAATTCATCCGCTTTTCGATTTTGGACGAACCCAGAGCTGCGTCACAAGCAAACGAGTTAGCAAATATGACATTTCAGAAGAAATATGTGTTTTTGTTGACCGGAAGACATACTGTTATTGTAGTCCAAGGTGCTATCCGCCATGAACTGTATTTCCCAAGCCGGATGAGCCCTTTCACGCAGGGGGCTCACTCGATTCTTTACGAAGTCGCAGATGAAATCGCAAGCAGTAAGTCCCTCCTGGACTAAGTGAGGAATCACTTGGGCCGATTTCTTCTGCTCCGCACTCAGAGCAGGAAGAGAATCCAATTCGCTGGACTTCTCTGGTCGGGAGTTTTCGAACCACAACCCTCTCTCCGACGGAGGGGTGCAGTAAAACCATTTCTGGTACCACCCGTGGACAGAATCTCGCAGGGGTGGGAAGGGATACTCTTTCTTCTCCCTTATCCAGAAGTAAATGCATCCGGTGGCATTGGCGCTCTTTGACCATGCCGAGTAATAGAAGCACCAGAAGAGCTCCACGCTTGGGAGCACTCCGACGAAAGCTTCGCACAAATGCTGGAAGATCGCCAGGATCAGGACAGCATTAGGGTGGAGATTCACCAACTCCAACCCATAGTGCTCTAGGATCCCCTTCAGGAATCGGCTCTTGGGAAATCGGAACCCGCATCGCAGGTATTCCTCGAAAACCACCAATTCGCCCTCTTGGACGATTGGGATTTCTTGGTCTTTCTCTGCGGGCCGCCAGTTGATTAGCAACCACGGGGGAAGGATCTCTTCTGTCTCAAGTGCCACTAGGCTCTCCTCCGTATGGTGAATGGATCGGCTCTAGGACGTCATTTCTGGCGAAAGATCGGGAGGAAAGGTGGTGGCTTTGGAGACAATGAAGGTGATGAGAAGAGAGGGTTTTGTGTGGCGGAAGTTCTAAGGCAGGTTTTTGGTTGTGTGGCTTCTTCAGGAAGCTGCTTGCTCCTTTTATAGGCCCAAGGCAACGTTCCACTGAGGGCAACGTTTCGTTGAATATTTTATTCATTTCCCATAATGGGTGCTTTCTCTTGGAAACCCGTTATGCACTCCACACAGTGGATCCGAAACGAAAAGTGTTTTTTGTTTCACAAGGACGTGGAAATGTTACAAGAATTTTTGGGGAAGTTATCCTTCATGTTTTTGTAGATCAAATTTTCACATATTGGTCACAATGTGTTCCTGTGATCATTTTAAAGCTTGCATTTTGATCATAATGATATCCTAATCATTGCAAATGAATAATCGTGATACAGACAGTTATTATTTGGTCAGAGCATTATGTCATCACGATAACGGTCCTGATCGTGACTTCGGTCCTGATCGCCATGACAGTTCTGATCGCTATGATAGTTCTGATTGCGACTTTGATTCTGATCGCAATATCAGTACTGGTCATGGTATGACTTGTTAATGCACTTCTGATCGAAAGAATTGTTATCTCATATTTTCTTGTGTAAGCGTGGTCGCAAAGATATTACTTATGACCATATTTTCGCACAAAGATTATGAAGAATCTTAATTTGAATCTTCTTGAAAAGGCAAGTTATGTAAGAAGAAAGAAATTTTATATTTCTGGCAATCCTTGCATACAAAAGGGGCACAGGCGACCAAAGCATCGACTTGATCCGAGAGGAGTTTACAAAGTTCTCCTAGGGACATATTGGCGTCAGTAGGATCTACATTGACGGCTCCAAGAGAACTAGCAACTGCTCTAAGCCTATCTACATCATCCCTAATTAGAGACGCACTATCATCCCTAATCGAATCGGAGAGTTCTCGCTGTTGCCGAGCGTAGTCCCTCTCCAAACGGAATTGGTGTGCCTCTTCGCGGGATCTATCAAAACATTCTGCCAGGTGCAGAATGGCCGAAGACATTTCTTCGGTCTTCTTCTCCAAGGCCTCTTTTTCCCCCTGGAGAGTCTGTTCGAGAGAAAGAGGTATAATCTCAGCAGGCTGGTCGCTGGGGGCTCCAACAATTTTCATCTCCTGTACATAAATGTGTTAGTTTTACAAAATAAAATGACCAGCAGGAGAAATAGAAATAATTACCAATCCTCGCAAGTGAGAGGTTGAAGTGTTTCCCCCAGAAGGTAGATCATCCGACAAAAGTCGGGAACTATCTGGTCGTGGGAGTACAACCTTCCCACGAGAAGATTGCTTCTCCAACACAGGATGAAAATTATCTGGTCGCGGGGATGCAACCTTCCCACCAGAAAATTGATAACCCGTCAAAAGACGAGGATCACTGGGATGAAATGGAGAGAGCTGAGGAGAAGGCTTTGAAGGATTATTATGGATCTCCAAAGGTGGAGATGAAGGTTCGACCTGCCGAGTTGCATGAACAGGGAGAATTACAGGAACCGAAGGAAGAGAGAGCAACGATGCATCTCTCACCCTTATGCCGCTGGAAGATCCCTCGTCAACCTTGGGTTTCTTCCTTGGAAGAACCAGATCTGCGGTCATCTGTGAATTTCCAAAAAGCATTTTGAAAGTGATCAACACATAAAATGGCAACTTAGACCAAAAATCTAGAGAAGACTTACTTTCTGGGGATCTTGGTCGTACTTAAGTGCTATTTCCTCTTCATCGCTTTCAATCTCGATGATGTCTTTTGGACTATGATCTGCCATTGAGATATCAATAGAAGAGAGGGAAAGGATGGCTGTGGAAAGGACTTAGCCGGGAAAAAGCTTGTGAAGTTTTAGGCTAAGAGGCTTCGGTATTTATAGCCCCGGGGTGACGGTTCATTTTTCGAATGCCTCGAGCTTTTAAAAACATATATAGTTTTATCTCGAGTTAAAAGACAATTCTACGGTGCCATCATTACCTGTCAAATACCGCCCAGAGGCCATCTCGGGAAATAAACCGCCACACTTAGTGCGCCACTAAGTGGAGGATTTGAAGCGTCGGGTCACTTATTTGATGTAAGTTTTAAAATTTGAAGTAAATATGCCTTTTCGTTTCCTTCAAATTTGGGGGCTAGCTGACAAGGATTGTTACCCGAGCTAGTTCAAAATAAATGTGCGTCTGGTTTAAGACAGGTTCGAACCAGGCAGATGTCCGCTGATGTAACCTCAGCTGTCCTGGGAGGCGCGGACACATGGTCGCAGGCTCTACGCGACCAGGCCGCAGATAATGCGCGGTCAGAAGCCTGTATGCGATGCGCAGACAGAGGGCCACAGATAATGCATGGTCAGATGATTGCGGATAACACGCGGTCAGAATACTCTTGACCAGGAGACGCAGGATTACTTAGACCCTACGACAAGTATATCCCAAGTATCCCAAAGATTCCTCCACGTACAGAAGCAACTGTTAGGAGGTTAATATGTGCAGTTATCCCTTAATTGCACGTGTTAAACCTGCGTGGAGGTTAAGTGCAGCTACCAAAACTGCACCCGAGCAACTGTTCGAAGCTGTTATGTATTGGCGCCCTTTCGACCAGTATAAAAGGGTAAGTTAATGCATCAGACGAAAGATAGGACCGATAGAAGACACACAAGAGACATCAACTAGTTTTCGTAGGCTAGTTTTAGTTGTGCTTTACACAATCACCCGGGAAAGATCTTCACCTGTGATGATCTTTTCCACAACTTTGTAATCTTTTTTCCTACACATAGTGAAATCTCAACAGGACGTAGGGCTATTACTCCCACCATCGAGGGCCCGAACTTGTATAAATCTCTCTGTGTTCCAACTGACTTTGGTTCATCATCCCTTCCCGGAGGGACACCATGAAAGGTCTCACAACTCACAAATTCTGCATAAGTTTGACTAAGGACCCCGAGTCCGAATCGTCGACATCCATGTCAACGGAAAGCTTAGCCACTTGTTCAGCTAGGTTAGCTTGAACGGAGGTATCGTCAGACATCTTCACGCCCTTGGTTGCAAGAGTTTCTTACGGAGTTTCACTGGAGGTTTTGTAACCCTGGCGAGTCTTCACCATCCACAGGACAGGATAGTTGCTTTGATACCAACTTGATCTGATTGAAGCCTAGGCCAGGTTTTGATCTAGTCTCGACCAGATTCTGATTTGCTTTGATTGAAGTATAGATTCTCGGCTATACTCGACCAAAATGCGGAATACGGGATCTTACTTAGAATTACTGAAACCCAAGCTAATCGAAAACACAGTTCAAAGATAGCACAACTCTTTATTGAAAATAAGGATCTTGTACACGTCAAATATTAGGACACATTTGGACAACTAAACCTAAACATGTAAGACTTAGTTATATATTTATATATATATATATATATATATATATATATATATATATATATATATATATATATATATATATATATATTGATCGGAATACAATCCGACTAGAGATCGAATCCTTCCTGAGGTCGCATACCCTTTCCAAAGTTGCGAACTCTTTCGAAGTCGCGTACAACTCTGAGGTCGCGAATCCTTTCCGAGGTCACGAATCCTTTCCGAACTCTACCTGGAAATATTCAACCTGAAGGACCCGAAGATCCTCCTAGATCATTTTTTTATTATTCTCCAACTTTTTCGTACTCTTAGCCAGAATGTTTTGAACTGCACCATTCTGTCTCTACCAGAAGAGGCACAGCTAAAGACACTTACTTAAGTGCACTTATAGATTGATAGCTTTGTTGGTTTTCTGAGCCCCTGTAAGCAATCTCATTGTTTGGTATACCTTCCCTTCACCCGCTAGTTGACGATTATCACCACCTCCTCCCAGTGGGTGTATATATGTCATAAGAGAGTAGATAAAGCCGCATCTTAAGCCACCATTTTATTATATCAAAGGAAAATTTTTGTGTGCATAAGTCAAGTAAATCTTCCCTTCACCAACTGGTTGATGATTCATCACCGCCTCCCCCCAGCGGGTCGCATATACGTCACAAGAGACTAGACAAAATTGCATCTTAAGCAACCGTTTTATTATATCAAAAGAAAATTTTTATGTGCACTTATAGGTAGGCAGCTTTGTTAGTTTCCCAAGCCCTTGTAAGCAATCTCGTTGTTCGGTGTACCTTCCCTTCTCCAGCTGGTCGATGATTCATCATCGCCTCCCCCAGTGGGTTGATTATACTTAGTTATACACATTTTCTTATTTTAAAAAAAGGGCAAATAGCAATTGAAGCATAAAAAGTGACAATGGAGAATTAAATTTAGCCAATAGTTTATTAGAAACCCTAAATTTGGAAGAGGTCAATATTAATTTAAAAGACAAGCACAATCTCTAATAGTTAAGATATGATGAATACTAAACACAAATATTTGAAATTTTAAAGAGAGCTAAGTTCAATTGATCATACGCAATAATGTAATAGAATAAACCATCTCATTGATTAAAAATCATCCTTAAACCAGGCGTCCCAAATTGATATCAATTTATTATTTTTGTTATTTTCAGCTTATGATGGAAAAAGATGGAATCATGATGAACTGAAGGCAGAGCAAAAGGAAAAAAGGCTATCCCCCAAGTTCAATCAGACATTTTCCTAAATGGATGGAGAGAGATACATATTACCATTTGCGATCGTCGTAGCAGTGGTAGAAGATTATGGGATTGATGAGGTGGAAGAGGGTGTTGTGGTCCATGTAGCTCCGATCGTTCAATCCAAGGTGTTGCAAGTTAAAACCTCAAAAGGAAAACAAAAGGAAACAAAAAAAGAAAAATAATAAAAAAACTTGTGTACCTTGGAGCTCAGTCATCGGAGGGTGGTGGAGGTGGTTGGTGGAAGTACTACGGAGGGTAGTATGGGTAGGTTGGTGGTGGATAGGTTGTGAAGGAACGCCGGGGGGGTTACGATGAACCCCGTGGTAGGAAGATGCATCTGGATATGTGCCGTCCAGGAGGATGTGGCCTGTGTGTACATGATCATATAGGTGGTTTAATAAGTGCTAAATTGGTAGTGCTTTTACTCTAGGTTTGCTAATTAAAACATGCTAAAAACATGTTGAAAACTCCTATGATGCGACATTTTATGTAACTTTTTGTATTGTTTTTACAATCTTCTTTCACAGTTGTGTTCGCTATATTCCAGGGATCTTACCTACAAAATTTGAAGATGTTTTGAGTTCATTTGAACCAGTTTCGATGAAAGACATGAAAATTGGACGAAGAGGAGTCTTGATCGAACACAAGATGGTCGAAGAAACCTGGTCGAACACACTTGAACAACACAAATCTGATGAAGAACCCTGATCGAACACGCCATGGTCAAAGAGACCTGGTCGTATGCAACTGGTCACCTGGTCGAACACCATTGGTCGTGTTGCCCTGGACCGAGCCCAGCACGATCGTGGGCATGACCCGTGTTCAGATCAGGGCACGACCCATGCCACAAGTGATGCCCGGCTTGGTTTCCAAGGTTATTTGGTCGATTTTGGTGGTTTTAACTCCGATTTATCTGTTTCTTGCACCGTTTGAAGCAGGATTCCATCGCCTGCTCGTCAAGAGTTATATTTGGACACGTGAACCCATTGTATCATAAATAGAGAAACTTTTGGCTCAATTAGACATGCCTTGATATGCTTTTATATGCCTCTTTTATGCTTTTTAGTTTATTTTTAGTAGAGCCCCCTTCTCTATTTTTGCGTTTGTAAGCCGACAAGGATGGCAGACCTAATTTTGAAGCAATCAAGTAAGTTTTCACTTATTTATTATTATTTTTGTACTTTTATGGCTTTTTAATTCACTTCTAGGGTTATGGATGACCTATTCTAGAAGGTGTAATTCTTCCTCGGTCTTGATCCTAAGTTTTGCAATTATTTCCTTACGTTTTATTCCTCTAAATATTAAATTCTCGTTCTGGCAATAGACGTAATAATGTTGAGCCTTAGCAAGAATTTAGGGGAGTTCTTGAGTCCTTAGTGCCTTGACGCAGGACCCTGAACAGGAGAGAGACTCTCACCAAACTTAACCATGGAAGCGATCCTCTGACTGTTGTACTAGCGACCATACTGACAACTTAATCTGTCTTGGAAAATAATTGAAACTAACTTGCAATTCTCAAATCTTGGATAGAATTACGCTTGATGGTTATGGAACTCCTGAAACCCTAGATTTTCTTTTCTATTTCTAAAATCCTAGATTTCATACTTGCTTTTTACTGCTTTAAATCCTAGATTGATAGCTTTAGTAGTAAATTTAGTGGTAGCAAAACAAACACCCAAATTGTTCAGATTTAATTAGTAATCTGTTAGCCTAAAAGACAAATATGCTTGTTCCTCGTGGAATTCAACCCTCAAGTACTCAACGTTCAACCATTCTCATGGTTATTACTCAACCACGCCCTTCTGGGTGCAATCACGGTCCATGCCGCCGGTGATGTGATCCATCCTGGAATTCATTGAAGCCCTGTAGTCTGAAAATTCCATCTGAAAGTCCGAGAAACTGGTGCCTAGAGACTCTATGGAGGCATGCAAGATGGAGAAATCATACACTGCCATTTGGTTAGGGTCGACAGCTGATGAGAAACTAGGTCCAAATGAGCTAGTCGGGTGCAATTTCTAGTTTCGCTTATTAGATATGGTTGTGCAAGGGATATCGGGAAAAAGGATGGAGGGAAGTCCACTAATGAACAAACGAAAGGAATCTCCTTCCCTCTGACAAAACCCCATTGTGAGCAATGTGGGTAGGTCAAGGGTGGTAGTAGGTAAGTACTCCTCTTGGCTGCTAGCATTGAAACTAATAGAAGTGGCAATGTGTGTCAGGAGACCACCTAAGACTATGGGTGAGATTTTGCGCAAATCTTTGCCTATTTGGTCAAGGCGGCAGGCAAGGTAGGCGGCGGGTGAGAGTTCAATTTTGTCTAGCATGGCCCAAATAAACTCAACCTCTGTCTCTCAGACCTTATCCTGGTTGTTGTCACAGCTAAAAATTGTTCCGGCCATGAGGCGTTGCAAGTAGCGGAAGGTAGGGTTGCAAATTGCGGCCACTTTCAATTTTTGGGGGCGAAATTGGTGCTGCCCCTCCGTAGTGATTACTTGCCAAATTTGACCGGGGGTGCATATGAGGAACCTAGAAAGGATCCCCGATCCTAAACCCTAAGAGATTGGCAAACTCAGCTTGGGTAAATTGATAGTCCTCATTATCAAATCTGAATTTAATGCCTCGCAATGTGTTTTGTTCGAAAGAGGCTAGAATCTCCCAAATGACTTTGTGAAAAGTCGGAACCAGCACTCCAACGAGCGTATCCCAGCCCACATTATGAATAAGGTGTAGCACATCATCCTCAATCCCTAATGACCTAATGGCATGGGCATCTAGAAAATAGGTCGGCCATAACGGCCTCTTTTTGATATGCATGAAATGCGTAAGATGATCAGGGTAAGTGAAAAAGATGTGTCGAAAATCAGGATCGGAGTAAATGTTCGATGACATACCTCTTTGGTGCTTCGCCATTTTCTTGATGTTGCATCGGGGCATCGTCATTGGCATACAAGTTGCAGATCCAGAGGAGTCGCAGTGCAAGGAGTCAGAATCCAGGGTCAGCATCGATCGGATTTGGAGATTTGGTGGCTGTTTAGTGGAGGTTTTTCTGGAGTTTGTAGATGAATAATGGAGTTTGGGGCTGTTGGATAAGAAGGAGGAAGGAAATATCTTTAAATAATCAAGTTTGGATGGAAGTTGGCTGGAAAAGGGGAGAAAAGAGGCAAAAAGGCAGCCAAACCGAGCCGGGCACGGGTGCTGGCCCGGCTTGTGCTTGGCCCTTGGCATGGCCCGTGCCACCACCCATGCTAGGCTAGGGTTTAGGTCGCAGCCTAACTAAGATACATGGGCCGAAGGCCCAAAAAGAGGTGACGCAGCACCAGTCTGACTCTGTCTTATGCGCACTGTTTGGACTATTCCTGGTGACTTGGAAAGAGTTTGGCGGTAGAACTAGATGCGTTGGAAAGCTTATCTCCTAAGCTTTCCGTGAAGTGGTAGAACGTCGAAAACGGACTTCGTACGTGGCCTGGGTGTCCGTTTGAAGACAGACGTGTCGCTGCAGTCTGAACCGGCGTCCATCTCGGGATCAACTCGAACCTTGGCTCGTCTCGGTGCGTCGTAACATCCTCGCTGATCCAAACCATGATTCCTAAGTACAAGAACAATATCATTAGGTAGTAACTCTCCCTCTACGGTAGTTTCACATAAACTTAGGAACGATCTCACCTGGTAATTTAGCTGACGTGCGCATGTCCTTGTAATTGGACCATGCACAAGTGGTGTTGGAGAAGTTGACACATCCATAGGAGTGATGTCCTCATCAGCAGGTGATGAAATCCAAATTCAAATGGTGTGATAACGGACAAATCCGAGTCAAATCCGACCAGTTTCGACCAATAATGCCACTAGAAGCCGAGCCGAGCATGACCTGTTGCAAGGGTCGTGCTCCAGGCTGAGCACGGGTTGTGCACTCAATCGTGCTCCACTCGGCTAAATAACCGACCAAGCGATAGTCGTGTTTGATTGGGACTCCTTTCGACCAGTCGTGTTCGTGTTCAATTAGGAATATTTTCAACCATATGTCTTCGTGTTCGATTGGGAGTTTGTTCGAGCATATGTCTTCATGTTCGATCATGGCTCTTTTTCGTCTAGGTGTGTCCGATTATGGTTTCTTCTCGCTTAAGTGTGTTCGACCAAGTTGTTTCGACCATGGAATATTCAATTAGAGTTCCTTTCTGTCCAGCTTTGGTATCTTTTGTCGAAATTGGCCCAAATGAAGTTGAAATTTCTTCAAATTTGGTAGGTTTGATCCTTGAAACATGGCAAACACAACCGTGAAAGCGGATTATAAAAATAATATAAAAATATGCATAAAATGTCGCATCAAAGGAGTTTTTAGCATATTTTTGCACATTCTCAATAGAAAACTTAGGGTAAAAAATACTACCAAGTTAGTATTTATCAAATTCCCCCAAGCTAGGATTTTGCTTGTCCTCAAGCAAAGAATGTGAATGGATTTTCCAAAAATTGGAATGCCTTGCTTAATCAGATTTTCAACAAACAATTTCTGGCAATTCACATCACATCTGTGCATATTAAACAGTTGATTTAAGCAATTTGAATTCTCCAAATGAAAATATTTAGCTTATCAAATCTCAACCTTAGAAAAGAGAGAGCTTAATCGATTAAATCATCTTGACAACTTCTTCCATATAGGGTTTAGAACAAACAATAGCCAAAGAAAACAATCATTATGCTACAATTTATACAACATTGCTAGATTTCCCTATTTAGAGAGAAATTTAAACACTTTTATTTTTGATTGATTGATTTATTTATTCCTTTATTTATTTTCTTTTTCAACTTTTTTGTGCTCTTGGTCAAAATGTTTTGAACTGGATCATTCCGTCGTGGCTACAGGAGACACAGCTGAAGATGCTTACTTAAGTGCACTTACAGATAGGCAGCTTTATCGGTTTCTCAAGCCCCTGTAAGCAATCTCAATGTTCCATATACCTTCCCTTCACCAGTTGGTCGATGATTCATAACCGCCTCCCCTCAGCGGGTCGCATATACGTTACAAGTGACTAGACAAAGCCGCATCTTAAGCAACTATTTTATTATAACAAAGGAAAAATATTTTTTGTGTGTATAAGTTAAGTAAATCTTGTAGGATCAAGGATGCTGACTAGGGGGTGAATAGGAGGCTTTAAAAGCTTTAAGTAAAAACAAATTTTGCAAAGAGAAGAACTAACTTGCAATTCAATATATTAAAAAGAAAAGATAGAAAGAACAAACACAAGATTTTTCCCGAGATCTCAGAGACACGTCCAGTCTTCCCTAATCCTCGTTGAAGCACTCAAATGAATGAGTCTCGCTTAAATATCCACGAAGGATATTTCTCACTAGTGGTTGCTCCTTGTCCACTCCAGAAAGGCTAGCACCGATGCCTTTTACAAACTTGCCGAGCTTCTCCGACAATCTCCGAACGAGAGACGTTAACGGCCACGCCACCAAACTGTCTAGGTGAGGGCGTTCACCAAGAATAATAAGCAGCAAGGTTTTCTCTAGATCTCTAACAATCACCGAGAAACTAATAGGATGCAAATGATGCGAACATAAAGTACTTGGTGGATCTGAAAAGCTCACGACTTGATCAAAAGATCAAGATTTTAACTCCAAGAACAAATGCTGAAGTATGTGTATGAGAAGAGGCTGCTTGTTGTACAAAACATCTGCTCAAAGCCTGAATTTATAGCCTCAAGGATCAAAAGAACCGTTGGAGCTCGAGCTGAAAATCAGCAGCTCAAACTGACAATCAGTTTACCAAACTGACAGTCAGTTTGGGTCACAACTAGAAAGAACTAAAATCCGGAGAAAACTCAGCTAGCCGTTTGAGGTCGAAAATGGAAATAAATCAGTGCAAACTGACAGTCAGTATGGGAGACTGACAGTCAGTTTCAGACTCAACAGCTAACAAAATTTATGGATAAAAAATAGCGAGCCGTTTGTGGTCGTATTGGAAAGAAAACATTACATACTGACAGTCAGTCTCACAAACTAACAGTCAGTTTCACAAACTAACAGTCAGTTTCGACCACAAAACATCTAGATCAAATAGAAGCTCAAATAAAACCACTTGAGGTCGAAATGCAAACTGACAGTTAGTTTAGACAAATTGATAGTCAGTTTAGGTCAAAAAAATTTTGGCTCAAAAAACAACCTTTCTGGACAACTGTCAGTTAACACAAACTGACATTCAAATTGACAGTCAGTTTAGCAAACTGATAGTCAACCTGAATAAAAATAGTTATAACTTTTAATTCAAAGATTCGATTGAAGTGTTTCATAGCTCGTCTGAAAGATATTTTAACAGGCTATCTTTTTTTCAACAGAAGTAAAATCAAGATCTGCCTATATCTTTCTAGAAAATGAAAAAAATCTTCTACTGTCAAAAACTCAACTGAAAAACCAAATAACTGATAATAGTCAGTTTGGATAAAAACATCCATAAATTTTGATCCAGAAATTTGATTTAAGTGTTTGATAGCTTGTTTGAAAGATAATTTAAAGAGATATCGTTTTTTCAACAGAAGCAAAAGCCATATCGGCCTAGATCTTTCTAGAAAAAGCAAAAACGCTTCTATTGTCAAAAACTCATCTGAAAATCCAAATCAAATCCAAGCGAAACAAATGCAATGCAATGACCTAGTAGTTTCTCGGCTTATGCTGGAAATGTAGAGAGGACTTGCAACCCCACTTTATAGTATGGTTCAAACTAAAAAACAAATTTCTGTAAACTGATCAAACTCCAAACATCGAGATTGGTAAAATAAATATGCATTTTACCTTAAGTCTTTTGCTGCTTCATCTTTGGCGACTTTGCGCTTGCGACCATGGCTCGCGACCTTGTGCTTGCTACTTACAGATCCTCCGGATAGCTTAGGTCTTTACGGCTTTCTTCTTGTCGACCTTGTGCTTGCGACTTTGGGCAATACTACGACCTTAGGAGAAATAGGTCTCTGCATACAGATAGCTCAAAGACATGATTAGATCAAAAAAATACTTAATGTCATCAATAATCAAAATCAACAATAATAGGAGCCTAGATGCAACAATCTCCCCCTTTTTGATGATTGACGACAAAAAGTGTTTAAATGAATAAAATCAAATGACTCCCCCTAAGTATATGCATAATTAACAGATATTTAGGAACTCCCCCTAAATGCATGCATATATAAATAGCCATATGAGTCATTTGAGATTTGAGAGTGAATCTATAATGATAGATCATGAGATATCTCAAGAATTATCTCAAGAATCGTTCTCCCCAATCTCTCCCCTAAGCATAAACAATGTCTTTAATGAAGCAAGAAACTAAAGAATCTCTCCCCCTTTGTCATCAAGCACAAAAAGGCGGGAGGACAAGAAAATCAGACACTATCTTAGATCAACTAGCATTTGATATATCAATAATGTCCAATTCACCTCTGAGAAAACAAAATCTAGTTTTGTCTAGGGTTTGGTGAAAAATATCTGCTAGTTACAAATCAGTTCTAATATAACTCACATCAATATCTCCTTTTGCCACATGATCTCTTATAAAGTGGTGCCGTATTTCAATATGCTTAGTTCTAGAATGTTGAACAGGATTGTTAGCACTTTTAATGGCATTTTCATTATCACACAATAGTGGTACTTTATAAAATTTAATTCCATAATCCAGAAATGTCTGCTTTATCCACAAAATATGAGCACAACAACTTCCTGCAGAGACATATTCAGCTTCAGCTGTGGAGAGAGCTACAGAATTTTGCTTTTCAGATGACCATGATACTAAAGATCTTCCCAAAAACTGACAACTACCAGATGTGCTTTTTCAATCAATCTTACAACCAGCATAATCAGAATGCGAATAACCAATTAATTCAAAACTTGCATTTTTCGGATACCAAAGACCTAGGTTGGGGTAGCATTTCAAGTACCTAAGGATTCTTTTAATAGCAATTAAATGACATTCCTTAGGGGCTGATTAAAATCTAGCACATAAGTAGATGCTAAACATGATATCAGGCCTAGATGCAGTGAGATAAAGCAAACTACCAATCATAGACCTATAAAGTTTAGAATTGACCGCTTTTCCATTGTTGTCTATATTGAGATGTCCATTTGTAGCAATGGGAGTTTTGATTGCTTTAGCATCTTCCATCCCAAAGCGCTTGAGAAAGTCGTTCACGTACTTCGTTTGACTCACGAACGTACCATTCTTGAGCTGCTTGATTTGAAGTCCGAGGAAGAAGCTTAGCTCACCGATCATTGACATATCAAATTCCCTAGACATTATTTCTCCAAACTCATGACAGAAATATTCATTAGTAGATCCAAAGATAATATCATCAACATATATCTGACAAATGAACAAATATTTTTCAATTATTTTTGTAAAGAGAGTTGTATCAATCTTCCCAATTTTAAAACCTTTTGATAAAAGAAAGTCTCTAAGTCGTTCATACCAAGCTCGAGGAGTTTGCTTGAGACCATAGAGAGCTTTAGACAATTTAAACACATGGTTTGGAAATTTAGGATCTTCAAAACCGGGAGGTTGTTCTACAAAAACAAGTTCAGATATCTCACTATTTAGAAAAGCACTTTTTACATCCATTTGAAATAATTTAATATTAAAACATAATGCATAAGCAAGAAGCATACAAATAGCTTCAAGTCTTGCCACAGGCACAAAAGTTTCACCAAAGTCTAAACCTTCAACTTGAGTAAAACCTTGTGCAACAAGACGAGCTTTATTTCTAACAACTACACCATTTTCATCTTGCTTATTTCTAAAGACCCATTTTGTTCCAATTACATTATGATCCTTGGTTCTTTCAACTAAAATCCACACTTTATTCCTAGAAAAATTATTAAGTTCCTCATGCATAGCATTTACCCAATCAGGATCATTTAGAGCTTCATCTACATGTTTAGGTTCTAAAGATGAGACAAAAGAATGATGTTCACAAAAAGAAGCAATGCGAAAGTGAGTTTGAACACCCTTACTAACATCACCCAATATTTGATCTAGAGGGTGATCCTTGGTGATAGTCTGGTGCTATCTTGGTGCTTCATCTTGTACTGCTTCTTCTTGACTTGGTTCTGGAGGATCAATTTGAGGTGATGATTCATTTTGATTATCATTCTTAATGTTCTCATCATCTTGTTGATCATATTCTCTTGGTTTGATGTCTCCAATGGTAATGTTCTTTATAGCTCCTTGAAGATCTTCACCACATTTCCTTGACGATTGTCGCCAAAGGTGATCTTTTAATTTTCGCTCGAGTTGTCTTCTAATGAGGTGAACAACTTCTTGTTTCCGGTCTTATGTTCAGAGCATCCACTGTCTAGCACCCAATACTTCCCACCGGTCTTGTAGTTCACCTGCATAAAAGAATCAAGTCTTTTTAAGTACCCAAACCTTTTTGGGTCCTTCAATGTTAGCAATCAAAGCTTTGGGCACCCAAATTGATTTCTTCTTTTTATTAAGCATGGGTGCACAAACAAACTTTGCTATAGCATACCCTTTCTTCGACCTTTGAAGCATGTAGCAAGTATCAAAATAGTTTGGAGTCATTAAAGGACATGCTTCATGCGAATGACCAGTTTCATGACATTTAAAGCAAAATGTGTTGCATGCTTTTACAAAAATTGTTTTTGTACTTGGTTTCTTTCCTTTCTTCGGAAAGTATCCAAGTCCTTCTTTTCTAAATGAGCACTTTTGTTTGCGAAGAATAAGATCTAGAGATACTTTTCCTTTGTAGCAATTTTCTAGACCTTTTCCAAGTTTTTCAACTTGTGCCTTAAGTTCATTATTTTCATTTAAAATTGTTTCATTTGAAGCACATGGAATATCAAGAGAACAAGTAGGAATAGCATGAGAAGGAGTGTCATCTAGATCACATTAAATGGCTACATCAACCTTAGATGGAGCATGTGTAATATCTTTAATGAGCAGACTTTCATATGAATCTTTTAATTCTGAGTATTGAGTATGTAAAGAAGAATGCTCTTCTTTAAGTGCTCTATACTTCTTTTTAGTGATTCCAAACACTTCATTTAATTCAGTGATCATTTCAACAAGTTCATCATATGAAGGGTTAGAAGAATGTACCTTTTCATCACCCTTAGCCATAAGACAAAGGGATGAACTGGTCGAACTGTTGCCAAGAGCTAGTCCAGCTAGCTTCTTGGAGCAACCTCCTTCATTGGCAGAGTCGGAGTCGGAGCTTTCTTCTCCAGACATCCATTCTCCGAAGCATGCTTCCTTGGTTGCGTCATTGCTCTTCTTGAAGAATTTTTTCTTCTTGTTCTTGTTTGAACATCTTGATGCTATGTGTCCCTTTTCGTGACATCCGTAGCATATGATGTCCTTGAAATATGATTGCTTCAGCCCCTTTGGTCGTGTGTCGATGTTGACACCCTTCTTGTGTAACTTGCGAAGAAGTTTTTGAGTGTTCTTTACCATGAGAGCTAGATCTTCCTCGGAGGAGCCATCGCTTGAGTCATTCTTGGAGCTGGATTTGAAAGTCAACGCCTTCTTCTTTGTCTCTGAAGGTTCAGCTGCTTCCTTCTCCTTTCGATGCATCTCATGGGTGATGAGATTCCCATAGAGATCGGTTGGTGTGGTGGTCGATAGATTCGAGTTGGTGAGTATCATCACCAATGTGTCGAAGCTTTCTGGAAGAGCCCTGAGTATCTTTCTTACAATTTCAAGGTCAGTAAAAACAACTCCTAGCCCCTTGAGTTCATTTACAATGTTGTTCAATCGAGTAAACATGGAGTCCACGGACTCGGTTGACGACATGGTGAATGTCTTGTATCGTTGCCTTATCATGACTAAACTTTGCCTCTTTAACTTTAGTCGTGCCCTCACAAATTTCTTCGAGGGTGGCCCAAACCTTGTGAGCTGTTGTAAGATTGCTCACACGGTTGAACTCGTTTAAAGATAAACCGGCAAAGAGCGCATTTTTGGCCCGGGCATTTAAATGTAGTTTTCTCCTGTCGTCATCGGAGTGACTTGCCGAATCATCCAGAGGAGTAAAACCAAGTTTAACGATGCCCCATACATCAAGCCCCATTGCCTCTAGAAATACCGACATGCGCACTTTCCAATAGGGATAGTTAGTCTCATCAAAGATAGGCGCACGTTCGGTATGACCAAGATGAAATCCCTCATTTGACGTCATCCTCTCTCTAGGTGGTGAAGCCTAATTAATCGAGAGACCATGCTCTGATACTAATTGTAGGATCAAGGATGCCAACTAGGGGGGTGAATAGGAGGCTTTAAAAACTTTAAGCAAAAACAAATTTTGCAAAGAGAAGAACTAAATTGCAATTCAATATATTAAAAAGAAAAGATAGAAAGAACAAACACAAGATTTTTCCCGAGGTCTCAGAGACACGCCCAGTCTCCCCTAATCCTCGTTGAAGCACTCAAATGAATGAGTCTCGCTTCAATAGCCACGAAGGATATTTCTCACTAGTGGTTGCTCCTTGTCCACTCCGGAAAGGCGAGCACCGATGCCTTTTACAAACACGCCGAGCCTCTCTGACAATCTCGGAATGAGAGAGGTCAACGGCCACGCCACCAAACCATCTACGTGAGGGCGTTCACCAAGAGTAATAAGCAGCAAGGTCTTCCCTAGACCTCTAACAATCACCGAGAAACTAATAGGATGCAAATGATGTGAACAGAAAACACTCGGTGGATCTGAAAAGCTCACGACTTGATCAAAAGATCAAGATTTTAACTCCAAGAACAAATGCTGAAGTATGTGTATGAGAGGAGGCTGCTTGTTGTACAAAACATCTGCTCAAAGCCTGAATTTATAGCCTCAAGGATCAAAAGAACCATTGGAGCTCGAGCTGAAAATCAGCAGCTCAAACTGACAGTTAGTTTACCAAACTGACAGTCAGTTTGGGTCACGACCAGAAAGAACTAAAATCCGGAGAAAACTCAGCTAGCTGTTTGAGGTCGAAAATGGAAATAAATCAGTGCAAACTGACAGTCAGTATGAGAGACTGACAGTCAGTCTCAAACTCAACGGCTGACAAAATTTATGGATAAAAATAGCTAGCCGTTTGTGATTGTATATGGAAAGAAAACATCACATACTGACAATCAGTCTCACAAACTGATAGTCAGTTTTGACCACAAAACATCTAGATCAAACAGAAGCTCAAATAAAACCACTTGAGGTCGAAATGCAAACTGACAGTTAGTTTAGGTCAAAAAAATTTTGGCTCAAAAAACAACATCTCTGGACAACTGTCAGTTAACACAAACTGACAGTCAGTTTAGCAAACTGACAGTCGGTCTGGATAAAAATAGTTATAAATTTTAATCCAGAGATTCAATTAAAGTGTTTAATAGCAAGGGCTATCTTTTTGTCAACAGAAGCAAAATCCCGATCTGCCTATATCTTTCTAGAAAATGCAAAAACTCTTCTGCTGTCAAAAACTCAACTAAAAACCAAATAACTGACAGTCAGTTTGGATAAAAACATTCATAACTTTTGATCTAGAAATTCGATTTAAGTGTTTGATAGCTTGTTTGAAAGATAATTTAAAGAGATATCTTTTTTTCAACATAACCAAAAGCCAGAGCTGCCTAGATCTTTCTAGAAAAAGCAAAAACTCTTCTTCTATCAAAAGCTCATCTGAAAATTAATCCAAATCAAACCAACAGAAACAAATGCAATGCAATGACCTAGTAGTTTCTCAGTTTATGCTGGAAATGTAGAGTGTCCTTGCAACCCCTCTTTATAGTACAGTTAAAACTAAAAAATAAATTTCTATAAACCGATCAAACTCCAAATACTGAGATCGCTAAAATAAATATGCATTTTACCTTAAGTCTTTTGCTGCTTCATTCTTGGCGACTTTGCACTTGCGACCATGGCTCGCGACCTTGTGCTTGCTAATTACAGATCCTCCAAATAGCTTAGGTCTCTACGGCTTTCTTCTTGCCGACCTTGTGCTTGTGACTTTGGGCAATACTGCGACCATAGGCGAAATAGGTTTCTGCATACAGATAGCTCAAAGACATGATTAGATCAAAAAAACACTTAATGTCATCAATAATGAAAATCAACAATAATAGGGGCCTAGATGCAACAAATCTTCCCTTCCCCAGCTAGTCAACTATTCATCACCGCCTCCCCCAGTGGGTCTATTATACTTCACTATTACACGTTTTATTTCATTTTTTAAGCATAAAAGTTTATTAGGAATCTAAGCATAAAAAGTGATATAAGAGAGTTAATTTTAGATAATAATTTATTAGGCACACTGGTGCACAAATTGGTGATGAAGATGACCCAGATGACTTTCATCAACCAGGTGGCAATGATAATAATGATCTTGATCAGGATGGTGTTGATCAAGATGGTGATAATGAAGATGATGATGGTGATGAGGAGGAACCGCATGAAGTTGAAATGGAAGGGGATCCGCATTGGGATGCTTTAGTTAACCAAAATCAGAATTTGCAGAATTAGCCAGCTTGGGTTCTTGTGGTTCAGGAGGTGATGGATTTATCCTTCTCAGACCTCTCCAGTTCTTCAATGGATCCGTTGGTTACTCTCTTTTGGGATCTGTTATCTTACTTTCTCGTGCCAACAGATGGAAATTGTTTTCTTTGCTGTGTCCCCTTTATTCTTGGACTTTTTATCAAAGGTTGCTCAGTTTGTCTTTATGTTTTAAAGTCTCTTGGACATTATTCAATGTTGAAGCTTCAAGTGATGCTTCTTTTGATCAAGGATGGAAATTGGTCAGGAAAGATAAAAGGGCTTTTTTCAATCATTTGAGTGTGAAGTGTCATGCACAGAAGAAGATCACTGCTCCAATTTAGTCTCAGGAGGAGTCCACGGCTTGTGAAAAAATTTAAAGACTTTAAACCAAATTTGGCGCCTCATCTTTCCTTGCCAGTGGTGCAAGCATTGGGATTTTCTTGTGGTATGTCGTCTGATTTGGTGCCTCAGCTTGATGATTGATCGATCTGTTTTACTGGTTTCTGTTGTGGTTAAAGTTATGTAGTTTTTGTTCAAAACTTCGTGCTTTTGGTGGTCATTAGTAGCATTGCCTTGCTTCCTATGTCATGGTGGTTGGTTTGTGGACATAACTATTGCAATGTTTGTAATAGTTTATATTTGTATTTCACTTTCTTCTATGGTGAAAAACCATATTTATATTATTCTTAGTTGGAACATTCGTGGTCTTAATGCCCCTGATAAAAAGAGAGCAGTGTTTAATAAGGCCTTGGAAGCTAGATGTGGTATCATCTATCTCCAAGAAACTAGGATGGAGGTTGTGGACATATTTTTGGTGAAACACTGTTGTCCTAAGAACTTTTTGGATTATGATTTTCTACCGTCATGGTAATTCAGGCGGCATTCTAAGAGCTTGGAACTCTAATTTATTTCAAGGTGCAGGAGTCTATAAGAATATATTCTCTTTGACAGTAGAATTAGTGCATAAAGTTACTGGATTAACTTGGGTAATAACGAATTTATATGCACCTTGTACTTCTCAAGGCAAACAAGAGTTTCTGCAATGGTTTCAAAACATTTTGATGCTGGAAAATTTTAAATGGCTGGTTCTGGGTGATTTCAATCTCATGAGGTCCAGTCATAATAGAAATAGAGGTCGAATTAATCTATTGGAAATGGATGATTTTAATGCTGTTATTAATCAGCTTCAGCTTGAGGAAATTCCTTTTAAAGGAAGAAGTTTCACTTGGTTGAATATGCAATATAATCCACTTCTAGAAAAACTTGATTGGTTCTTTGCTAATGGAGACCTCTTAATCCTATGGAATTTAAATTTTGAATCTTTCTCAAATCTCATATGAGGTATCTCTTGAGAGTTGAGAATAACTATTGGAGGCAAAGAGGCAAATTTCATTGGGCAAAGCTTGGGGAAGAGAATACCACGTTTTTTCATGTTGTGGCATCAAAAAATTTTAGAAATAATTTTATTTCTCCTTTGAGTGATGATTCTGGTTGTATCATTAACAAACATCAAGAAATGGCAGAACTCCTTTGGAACTCATTTAAAAATAAAATTGGAGCATCCAATTTTAAATCTTGTGTTTTTAATCAGGAAGAATTACTTCAAGATTTCAAAGGTGATTTTTCACAACTGGAAAGGCCTATCCTTCAGGAGGAAATTGATAAGGTTATTTATCATATGGCTACTAATAAAAGTCCTGGTTCGGATGGTTTTAATGGTTTATTCTATAAATCTTGTTGGGAGATTATCAAGTCAAACTTTTATAAGCTTTCTGTATGTTTTTTTTGAAGGATCAATGGATATTAAAAGACTTAATTCATCTTGGATTATTCTGTTGCCAAAAAAAGAAGGTGCTTCAAAAATTAAGGATTTTCGGCCTATTTCTCTTGTTAATAGCACTATCAAGTTGATTACGAAGATTCTTGCTTCCAGGCTTCAGGAAGTGATTAAAAGTACAATTCATAAAAATTAGTATGGATTTATTCAAAATCGTTCTATTCAAGACTGTTTAATTGGCTTGGACTTTTGAATACCTGCATATTTCTAAAGTGAAGAAATCTCCAACTGTTTTGCTGAAGTTAGATTTTGAAAAAGCTTTTGATACCATTGAACATAATTCAATTTTAGAAGTCATGCAAATGAGAGGATTTGGTAATAAATGGTTATCTTGGATTTCTTTGTTATTGAATTCAGGGTTATCTAATATTTCTTAATAATGTTCCCAGGAAGATTATTCAATGTAAAAGAGGTATCAGGCAAGGAGATCCTCTTTCACCGTTACTTTTTGTGTTAGTAGAAAATTTGCTTCAAAGCATCCTGAATTTGGCAAAAAGAAAAGGTCTATTGGGTCTCCCGATTAATAATTTAGATTGTCAAGATTTTCCTATCATTCAATATGCAGATGACACACTCATTATTCTAAAAGCTTCGGGTAAAGAAATTTTCTTGGTTAAAAGCACTTCTACAATCAATTTCATACTCAACATGTCTGAAAGTAAATTTTGAGAAGTCTTTTTTAGTCCCAGTTCATTGTGATCCAGATTTAGTAACCAATTTTGAGAAGTCTGAAAGTAAATTTTGGTTGTAAAGTGGGATCTTTCCCGTTCACTTATTTAGGGTTGCCTCTTGGTACTATGAGGCCAAAAGTGGCTGACTTTGAGGGGCTAATCAATAGAGTAAAGAAAAGGCCCACGGGATGGCATCTCTTTTCTTTCTCTTGGCAGAAGATTAACTCTATTAAATTCAGTTCTTTCTTCCTTACCAATGTTTTTTATGAGTACCTGAAATTACCAAAGAATGATATAAACAGAATTGATAAAATTAGAAGAGCTTTCGTTTGGAAAGGTCAAGCTTCTTGTTATGGAGGTAATTGTCTTGTGGCTTGGTCGAAAGTTTGTAGACCAAAAAAAAGGTGGTTTAGGAGAGTTAAACTTGAGGGTTCAAAACATGGCTTTATTGATTAAATTCATTTTTAAGTTTTATAATCGAAAGGATATTCCTTGGAATACTTTGTTATGGGAAAATTATTATTCTCATAATCTTCCTCAATGGTCGGTGGCAAAAGGATCATTTTGGTGAAAAGATGTTTTACAAAAACTTTCATTTTTCCAAGGACTTTTCAAATGTATTATTGGTAATGGAATGACGTGTAGTCTCTGGACGGACTTATGGCATCGCAAGGTTCTATTCTCAAGAATGGGCAGAATTATATTCTTTTAACATTCAGGAAGACTCTGTTAGGAATTTTGTGGCTTCAGAGGATTTAGTAAATTACTTCTATTTACCGTTGTCACCATTTGCACATCAACATTTCAACCTTTTATCTCAATTGCATTTTGATCTTCAAATGGTGAGTGGATTTAATGATATTTGGTGTCTCAAAGATCAACTTAATGATAAGTATTCTACAAAAAAAGTCTACTTGGCTATTCTAGGTCAATCACAGGAGCATACTATTTTCAAATCTTGTTGGAGGAATAGCTATCTTTATAGGCAAAAGGTTTTCTTTTGGGTTTTCTTGCTTAATATGTTGAATACAAGAGAGATTTTAATACGAAAACATTTTCAGCTAGACAATCAAGAATGTGTATGTTGTCAGAATGATGGATTAGAAACTCAAATTCATCTATTTTTCCTTTGTCCATTCGCTATTTCTTGTTGGAGAAATATTGGTTTTTGTTGGAATATGGAAGATAATATTTGGGAAATGTTGCAAAAATCCAAGTCGCAAGTTAAGGAAATTGAAGATTTTTATTGGGAAGTGGTGATTTCAGCTTTGTAGAACATGTGGAAAATTATGAATGAGATGATATTTCAAAATAATTCTTGTTCAAGTGCAGATTGGTCGAAAAGGTTCATTTCAGATTTACATATTATTGTTTTTAGAATTAAACCAGCTTATAAGCTTGCTTTAAGTAGATGGATTGATCTTTTGTAATTTTTTTATTTTGGTTTTATTTTTTGGAACGTTGTATTATCTTCTTGATGATATATTTGACACAGTAGGGTCCCCCTACTGTTTCCTCTAAAAAAAAGATAAAAACTAAACATAGGCAATTGAAATTTTTAAGAGAGTTAAGTTCAATGGATCATATCACTACTACAGAAATGCTATTCACTATTGGTTCAAAATCAAATCTACTATCGGTTCTCTTACCGCTAGTGATCGACACGATAGAAAAAACGTAGCACACCCGTATCGTTTAAAAACCAATAGTAAAATACCTACACCTCCAACGTTTAGTAATCACTATCGACAATTCTACTATCGGCTCAATGATCTCAACCGATAGTGATGTTATATTTCTTGTAACAGTCATTCACTGGAAACCGATAGTAATGTATAGTTTTTCTATCGGTTAAAACTCGACATGGTTAGTACCACAACTTTCTTCTATCGGTTGTAGGATATGAACCGATAGTATTACAAAGGATCATTAACAGATACAGTGATACATTGATACACTAATACAGCAGATTTAATTTATTCACAAATACACTAATACAAAGATATACACATGCATTGGACATATTGAATTTATTCACATATTGAGTTTATTCACAAATACACCAATGAATTTATTCACATATTGAGTTTATTCGCAAATACACCAATGAATTTACACACATACACCAATCAACACATTCAATATATATTACACAAGTCATTTACGATGGATCGTTGATAGCCACTTCTTCCATCACATATTGAGCCTAAATTGTTCGCAGCTCCTTCAATTGAGGCAACTCATATTGCTCTTTCAACATGGCGCTCTGTATGCATGTATGAAGTTAGGAACGTACAAGACATCCAATGTTTGACTTTGAGTCAGGAAAAATGGTTATCTTAGGGAATTGGGTAAAGTTTCTCCTGATTAGGTCATACATAAATCTCATGACATAGAAGCCACATTCCCATGATTGTAGCTACTGATGGCACTGGGATAATTGCATATGCAAAGACATAAACCCACATTAACTCGAAAGAACTAATTAAGTTTAAATTAAAAGACTCATCATGAGTAGTTCTATCCGTATTAATTACCTCATATTCTTTCCAAGAAATTGTTGTGCCCTTCGACGCGTCATGCCTCCCTCCAGCAGTAACATAATTTGTGAAAGCCCTGTATTTAATTTAGCATTGCTGGTTAATATGTTATCATTAATTAGCTAGTCAGAGAAAAATTTAAAACAACTGTGTTACTTACGTGTCTATGTGCCACGTGAGGGTGAAAACATGCGCCACCCTGTAGCTCATCGAATCGAGGTAATAGACCTCATTCATCCATGGGCAAATGATGGTGAGGACCCAGTGGCCCCTACATTGCATATATAAGCGAATCGTTTCATACATATGTTAGGCGTAACATACAAGAATGAGTTAAATTAGTAGGAAATGCACTAACCTTTGGTAGTACGGCGCAAGAATGAACTCTCGGTCCTGTTGCGCTAGTAGTGCCCTTGATATGTATTCCTCCGCATGTGCTTGGTCGTGCTCTAGCATCGTGAGGATTATTTTGTCTGGGTCGAGGAAACCCACCTTGTCACATGCCTTCATCGACGCCAGCCTATACACGCACCTGGATGCAAAGTAGACATTAGTAAGTAGTGCATACAAAGTGATTAGATTTATGAAATGAACTGTGATAACTTTACACAACAGCAAACTCACAGGACTCCAGCCCGTATGATGGACATATCAAGCTCCCGCCAGTTGAGGAGGTCGAACAAATCCTCGTGGGCCACCGATATGCTCCCGGCCTCATGGTGAAAATGACCTGGCCTGAAGTGAACTAACAAGTTGATGTGGAGCCTAGACCGGGTCAGGTACCACTCGTGGAGACTTCTGGTTATTTGATCCATATTGCGCAGAAGGTACTCCGACACGAGTGGGAACCCGTTCTTGAACGTACCCGGCTGGCTTTGTTTGGCCTTGTCTTTGGCCTGGCCCTTGCCTTTGGGCGGGGAGCGAGTGTATACCTTCGAAGGTTGGGGCACGGTGCCGCCGGCCTCATTTGATGGCGAAAGGTTTGAGGCCGTCGGAGGAGGCATGGGGGCCGAAGGAGCTCGGTCATGCGTTGTGCTGGGGGTGGTGTCCTCAGGAAGTGAGCTGGTATCCATCGTCCACTTTAAGTTACGAACGCATAAGTTAGATTTTGCAAATTGAGTATATTAACTGAGTTGTGAGCTAGAATGGCTAGGGTTTACCTCCTGTAGTCTAACACCCTTCTTGGGCCACTGTATGTACGAGCCCAATGCCTCGCCAATTGTCCGCATTTCGTCCTTTGGGACGAGCAACGGAAAAGAGCTGTAGCCCGGAAGGGCCATGTCCACCTGTACCTTTGCGAATCCAGGCTCCAGAGGTACGCAGTGGATCCAGACATCCTCCCAAGATTGATATATGACCCCATTTGCAACCACTACAGGTTTGTCGCCTATGTTGATCAATATGCTACAGCTCTCCGGCTTCTGCAATTTGTAACAATTATAACAGGTTAGCGAAACAGTTCTAACGTAAAGGGAGTGGCACAACTGAAATGCATATATAGCTCAAGAGTTGCAATACCTCAATCAGGTCCACCAGATCCACGTGAACCTTCGAGCCGCAACTACTCGGCCTGGCAACGTCGACCTCGGTAGTTGGATCTAAACCCTTGGACTGCACAACTCGGCTGAGGCGTTCATACTTCTCGTTCATTTGAGTGAACATGTCCGCGAAATGTGTAGTCACGTCTGACCGTATATTCTGAGACAGCTCCGATTCCCTTTCCTTCCAGCTACAAGCCTTTTTCGCCTTTTGCCTGGGCTCCGAGAAGCCTTACTTCCATGGCACCACACCCCCTACGGTTCGCATCCGCCTTGGATGCTCCTGGTTCCCTAGAGCCCAGGTAAGGATGTCGTTCTCCCTATGGGAGTGAACAATCCCTCGGTCGCCTCCTTCGAACAAGAGATCTGTTACATTCAAAGCTCTCCATTGTGAGGAAAAAATATATACAAACTTGTGCACACACTAGTGATCATAGATTTTTCTACCACACTCTATGATTCCAACCAGGAAGTTAGCCAACTTACGATTCGCTGCATGACCTCGACGTCCCTGGGGTTTGGGAACTCCACAGTCCCCGTGGACGACACGGTCCCTCTGGCCAGCCACCAGCGCTTGCATCGCGGATTGCGGATCTCAGAGAGCAGTAGGTCAAGGGAGTCGACGAAATTCGACGCCTCGTCTTCAGCCTTCTTCCACTGCTCCTCCTTCCCCGCATAGCCGCGAGAGCCGAGCTGGTGCGGGTGGTCATTCCTCCTCTGGATTGCCTTGTTCTTCTCTCTAAGGGCCTTCATACCAGAAACAAGAAAATTAATGCACCGCTGGATACTGCATACAATGATGTAACCAAGCAAAGGAACCATACATACCTTGAACTCAGGGGTCCCCTTCTGTTGGGTGAATTGCTCCCATACCTCCTCCGTTATGAAGGGGTACTTCTCGCATGGAGATTTTCCTTTAGCGAGGAAGGTATTGACGAGGACGCTCTTGAAGGTTTTCCATGTGTTGTTCATGTCCTTCAAGAAAGCTCTCTTGGGACCATCGTCGGGGATGTTCCACTTGGCCTATTTCAAATGGTGCATATAAGCAAGACTTACCTAATCTCTGGGATAAACCAAGGGAATGTGATTACTTAAGAGTTCAGTGATTTTGATTAATTTTACCTTCACTTCCGCCCACAGCCTATCCCTCTCGTCGGCCTTAACGTCCTTCCAGCTCTGGATGGTGATCTTCACCCTTTCGTTCGCCAACAAACCAACATAGGCAACGTACTGGCCGGCGTTCTTCCCGATCGGTCTCCAGAACTGGTTGAACTCACATGAAAGATCCGCGCGTTTGGCCAAAAGGCACAACATCGTCGCACCTCGCGCCTTCCTCTTGTGCTGGGACGAGGCAGTGTCATCTACGTTCGCCCTTGCTGAATCACTACTATCAGCCGAGGAAGATTCCGACATGGCTTTACCTAAAATTTCATGAACAGTCCATCAATTGATATGAAGAAAGGTACATGACAAAGTTCATAACTAAAATGGAATGTCAATGATGAACCACCTCTTTTTGTTAAAATATCAAATTTTCATTCAAAAGGCCAAAAATCATCAATTCCTGTCAACATGGTCTTCAAAATAGATTTAAAATGGATTTGTAAACTCAATTTGCAAAAGGTTGTCGAACTTCAACCTTCTTGCTTAACATAAAGATCATTTGATAACTCTTGATTGTAAAATTAATCCTATTTGGAAAAATTTTTCAGAAAAATATATTTCATGCAATGAAAATCATTTCTGTAAATTTTCATTTCAAATGTATTTGATTTGAGCAATAGTTGATTCTTTTCCCAAATGAAATATGAACTCTGCAAAATTCAGACTTTTCAATATACTATCGGTTGACAATAACAAACCGATATGACATACTCTATTTCCTATCGGTTTGACAATTAAAACCGATAGTAATTAAGTTTGTATTCAGGAAAATATATAAGATTAGCAGTGCAAACTATGCTAGTCTCTCTACAGGAACATAAAGAATCATGGCTTTGTGATAAAAATTTAAATAAACCAAAATTTTAGATGAAAATTAGAAAATGGGAAATAATTAACAGAAAATTCAGATTAGCAGTGCAAACTATGCCATACTCTATTTCCTATCGATTTGACAATTAAAACCGATAGTACTCAAGTTTGTATTCAGGAAAATATATAAGATTAGTAGTACAAACTATACTAGACCCTCTACAGGAACATAAAGTCTGTAAAAATTTAAATGAACCAAAATTTCATATGAAAATTAGAAAATAGGAAATAGGAAATAATTAACAGAAAATTCAGATTATGGTCTTTACTATCAGTTCTAAATAAGAAACCAATAGTGGACGACACTGTACTACAAATTGCTAGTGATTTTCATCAAGTCTGTAATTCTCATAGCTATCAAGTTTGTAGTTCATGCACTTTTCATCTAGTTTTATATTTGTAATCTATTGAACCACATATGAACTATTGCATATAAATTTAAGAAATTGACGTGAGCGGTTTGGTCAAGAACACTTACAGTCTTTCGTGGAGTGGGCTACGATGGCTCGATACAGTGGCCAGAGGAGGTGGAGAACCCAATTGCCGTTGATGTCATACCCCTACCAAGTCCCTACAGTAAATCTAGGCCCTTTGGCAAACCATGTAACAACTTCATCTATGTCGCCCTCAGAAGCTTGCATGACTCTATTTTTGATCCACCCAGCAAACTTCCTATTATGTTATCTGGTGACCCAAATCTCTGGCTTCGAAGGATTCTATTTCTGTAACACTTACAGTCTTTCGGGGAGACTAGGGTTTTCCACGCGCGAGTATTTGGAATGTGATCAGTTGCACTGGAGGGAAAATCGTGCGAGGTTAACCTAATATATGAATCTTTACTATCGGTTCATAATCACCAAATCGATAGTAAATACAATGGAAGTTAGGGTTTGGAGTGTTGGCATTGTTCACTATCGGTTTTATGATTATTAACCGATAGTAAATTAAGAACAGGGTCTCATAACACAATATGAATTATTATCGGTTATGAACAATAAACTGATAGTAGATCTTAATTTCATATCAGTTTGGAAATTCAAACCGATAGTAGAATACAATGTTATTGACCTTAAAGGATTTTCCTGAGAACAATTACAGATGATCTTATTACATCATTTTGCACTTGTAAAGACACCTGAAACCCCATGCAAATGACTTCCAATAATTTTAAAATAAATTAACAGTAAAGACCAATCATGGAATGAAAATTTACAGTTTTCATATTGATTTGTGAAAAGAATCAATTATTTCTCAAATCAACTCCAATTGAAATGAAAATTTGCAGAAATGATTCTCAATGTATCACGTATGTTTTCCCAAAGAATTTTTGAAAAATGATTTGAAGAATTCTTCGATTAAAGATCCAAGTAATATACGTCACTTACATATTGCAAATTAGTCAAGAATGGTTGTCCACCCATAATCTTTCTTCGTGGTCGTCTCGCAGGTAACTTGTTTCGTCAATATCTTCAGTAGGGATAGATTGAAGAATTCCATCTAAAAATGGAGGTAGTTCGTTGAACTGATCATACTCTTCTTCATCCACAACGTCTTCGACCCCAACAATACGTCTCTTACTGTGAAGGACAACGTGCAACTTTGGGTTGGCCGGGTCAACGATGTAGAACACCTGTGTGGCTTGCTCAGCAAGTATAAATGGATCATCTTGGTGTGCGACTCTACTGAGATCGACGAGAGTAAACCCATAATTGTCGACTTTAACACCTCGAGGGATTTCGACCCATTGGCATCGAAACAGATGAATCTTAAGTATTACATAATCGAGCTCCCATATTTCCTCAATAACACAGTAATATGAGTCGAGTGCCCTTACTGCCCTGGCATCCTCCAAAATAGCAAGTAGTGTCACTCCACTGCATTGCATAGTACTCTTCTCGTCCTGAGTTCTTGTGTAAAATGAATAGCCGTTGATGTCATACCCCTGCCAAGTCCCTACAGTAAATCTAGGCCCTCTGGCAAACCATGTAACAACTTCATCTACGTCGCCTTCATAAGCTTGCAGGACTCTATTTTCGATCCACCCAGCAAACTTCCTGTTATGTTCTTTGGTGACCCAAATCTCTGGCTTCGAAGGATTCTGTTTCTGTAACATTTCCTTGTGCTTGTGTATGCATGGCTCCACCCCCGTCATGTGCTGTAAGACCCAAAAATGGGCTTTTGCATACAGATCACTAGAGGGGACGACTGCTTTAAATCCAATCGTTCCAATGCCCTGAAGCTTGCCCTCATGCCGGGACATAGGAATGCCAATTGGGTCAACCCCGGCCATATAGTTGGTGCAAAATTCGATCACCTCCTCGGCGGCATAACCTTCAATGATACTGCCCTCAGGCCGATGTCGATTCCTTATATATCCCTTCAAGATACCCATAAATCTCTCAAATGGATACATGTAGCGCAGGAACACGAGTCCACAAAACTTAATTTCTCTGACAAGGTGAACAATTAGATGGACCATAACATCAAAAAAAGATAGAGGGAAATACATCTCCAGCTGACAAAGAGTTGTAGTCACATCGCGCTGCAAATCGTCCAGTCCATCCAGATCAATTACCTGCAAGGACACAGTTGCAGCAAATATTCAGATCCAAAAAATCTGACAAGTTCCACAAATGGAGCTAATTAACTTGCTAGGAGTACACGCTTACCTTGCCAGATATTGTGTTGAAGAAATAACATAGTTTTGCAATTGTCTCTCTGACTTTGACTGGGAGAATGCCTCTGATAGCAATGGGAAGCATTTGTGAGATCAGTACATGACAATCATGGGACTTCATACCAACCAGTTTCAAGTCTTTCATGGACACAAGTTTTTTCAAGTTCGCAGAATACCCGCATGGATTTGACACCATATAGGCACTAACAGAGTTCTGTTTTTTTTTCTTTTTGACAAAATATAGCAGGCCGAGGGGAGGGATGTCCGCTTTCCCTTCTCCAATGGTGCAAGCTCAGTCCTTATGCCCATGTCGAGCATGTCACGGCGAACGTTGATGCCATCTTTCGTCTTTCCTGGAATGTTCAACAACAAACCAATCAAACTGTCACAAACATTTTTCTCTACGTGCATGACATCAATGCATTGTCGAACTTGTAAGTGCTCCCAATATGGCAGATCCCAAAGAATCGATCTCTTCTTCCAAATATTTTTTCCTGGAGGTTTAGAACATTTACCGAACTCAACTTTGATGTCCTTCACGCGCAAGTAAAGCTCCTTACCAGTCACAAACACTGGGGCTGATCCTTTCTCGGACTTCCCATTGAATGACTTCCTCTTCTTACGGTAGGCGTGATGCATCGGAAGGAATCTGCGGTGACCCATGTACACTGTTTTTCTGTAGTTCGATAACCACATGCCTTCAATTTCATCTAGGCAAATAGGACAAGCCTTGCCTCCTTTCATACTATACCCCGACAAATTTCCATAGGCCGGGAAATCATTTATGGTGCAAAATATCATGGCCCGCAACATGAAATTCTCTCGCTTATGTGCATCCCACACCCGCACCCCTTCGCTCCACAATTTATGTAAGTCCTCGACTAACGGTGATAGAAACACGTCAATATCATTCTCGGGTTGTCTAGGTCCTGAAATTAGTAACGACATCATGATGACTTGCGCTTCATACATAACCAAGGAGGAAGATTGTAGATGCATAAAAGAACCGGCCAAGTGCTATGTCGACTGCTCATATTTCCGTGTGGATTCATACCATCCGTACTCAACCCAAACCTTATATTCCTCACTTCGCCGCCAAACTCACCGAATGTTCTGTTAATGTTTCTCCATTGAATAGAATCAGCTGGATGTCTTAGTTTTCCGTCTTGTTTCCGACCTTCAACATGCCAACGGAAGTACTTCGCATCTTTCGGATTTGCAAACAGCCGTTTCAATGTAGGAATCATAGGTAAATACCACACAGTTTTGGCCGGAGGCTCTTTCTTTACCTCATCACATCCATTGTGATAAATTATGTCCCCATGCTTATACCGCGATGCACCGCATCTTGGACAAACATGCAAATCCTCGTACTCGTTACGGTACAGAACACAATCATTGGGGCATGCATGTATTCTTTTGATTTCCATTCGCAACAGACACAATATTTTTTTGGCCTGGTAAACCGATCTTGGCAACTCATTTCCCTCTGGAAGCATATCCGCTAACAGATCTAATAGCACCGTAAAACTCTTATCGCTCCAACCGTTGCTTGCCTTCAAGTTATATAATCTCAACACAGAAGACAGCTTTGTAAATTTTGCACATCCGAGGAACAAAGGCTTCTCAGAATCAACAATTAATTTCTCAAATTTAGCTAAATCGTTTTCGCTGTAATCTTCTTCTACATCACGTAACATTTCATCTAAATTGTCGTCATCTACATGGACTTCCGAATGAACATTACCAATGTTCTGATCATGATCATCATTACTGCAATCCACTTCCGGGTGCTGCTGAGTGGTAGCGGTGCTCGTTTCCTCAAGATCTTCACCATGCCATATCCAACGGGTATAGCGTACGTTAAAACTACGATGAATCAAATGACTCCTAATCTGATCAGAGTTGCCGAACCTTTTTAAGTTCATACAATCTATACAAGGACAATGCATATCTTTCTCTCCCTTCTTCGCCTTTTCTTGCTCAGTAAATTTAATAAACCCATTCACACCCTCCAAATACTCAACAGTAGTACGTTTTATTCCATACATCCAATATTCTCGGTCCATCTACAATTATTTCACAAAATTGACAAATTGAAATAAATAATTAATGACTCAGGGCATGCATGCATGAAACATCATCAATTAGCTAGGCCATATGTGTGTACAGCTGCTTAATTACATTAAATGGATATGTATGAAACCCTAATTAACTTGATGCATTAATTGGAAGAACCAGCTAGCTAGCTGGTTAACTTCAGCCATAAATCATTCCTAGCTTAACTTCAGCAAGCTATAGCTAGCTAGCCAACCTAGCCTTCTAGCTAGTTTGGAGCTACATGTATCTAGTTTAATGAATTGCAAGTAGAGAGAGAGGGAGAGTGTGAAAGAGTGATCGAGAGAGAGAGAGGTGATGAGAAGATGACAATACCGAGGTGGATCGAATTATCAATCTCACAGCTAGCTTCTCCAGATCACTTTAGCTTGGAGTGTGGATGCACGTACGGTAGAAATGAATTGAGGATGCAGAGCGCAGAGCAGGGGTCGAGATCAATTGTACAATTTTACTATCGGTTCAAAAACACAACTGATAGTAAACTAAGCTCCCCACTGTCATAACCATTAGTTTATATGACGTCATTTTACTATCGGTTTATTTTATATAACTGATAGTAAAATTTACTCTATTATATCGGTTTGTACAGTAGTAACCGATAGTAAAAAGTCCATAATTTCACTATCAGTTACAAAAGACAAACCGATAGCACTATTTCATCTATTATATCAGTTGGTACAGTATGAACCGATAGTATAAAGTCCATAATTTCACTATCAGTTACGAAAGACAAACCGATAGTACTATTTCATCTATTATATCGGTTGGTACAGTAATGACCGATAGTAAAAAATGTTTGCATTGCACTAACGGTGTACCAGAATATAACCGATAGTAAAAAGCCTCTTCTCCACCGCTGTCGTCCTACTCTATCGGATTTTTCCTAGATTGCTTATAATCGTTAGAAGATATGGGTTAGTGGATTGCATTTCTATAGTAGTGTATGCAAAAATGTGATAGAATAATCATCTAATTGATTAAAGATCATCTTCAAAACCAGGTGTTTCATGTTGATATATTTTTTATTTTTTGGTTTATGATAGCAAGAGGGTGGAATGATGATTCACTGAAGACAAGAAAATGGTTAAGTGACTACCACTCAAGCTAAATTAGACATTATCCTCAATATTTGGAGAGAGATACGGATTACCGTTTGCAGTAGTGGTGTCTGGAGGTGGATGTTGTTGAAGATGTTGTGGTGAAAGAGGTGTTGAGGTCCATGTAGCTCCAATGGTTCAGTCCAAGGCGTTGCAAGTGAAAACCTGAAAAGAAAAGCAAAAAGAAATGAAAAAGAAAAGAAAAATAAAAATAAAAACTTGCATACCTTGAAGATCAATAGTCGGATGGTGGTGGAGGTGGTTGGTGGAAGTATGGTGGAGGATAGTATGGATATATAGGTGGTGGATAGGGTTGTGAAGGAAGGTTGGGATTGTGAAGATGGTCCCTGTGGTGTGTACGTTTGCTTGGATATGTGCCATCTGGGAGGATGTGGCCTGTGTGTATATGATAGTTGTAGAGGCGATCCACACAGCCGGTGAGGTGGTCTATCCTAGAAGCCATCGTAGCCCTGTAATCTACAAATTCCGACCTAAAGTCAGAGAAAATAGTGCACAAGGACTCTATGGAAGCATTCAGAGTGGCAAAATCATGCACTGCTGGATGGTCAGATTTGGCGGTGCGTGAGGAACTAGGACCTGATGAGCTAGACAGGAGCAATTTCCAATTTCTCTCATTAGATAAGCTTGTCTGAGAAATATCAGGCAAAAGGATGAAGGGAATTCCATTAATAAACCAATGGAATGAATCCGGTTCCCTCCTGCAAAACCCCATTGTGAGCAGTGAAGGTAGGTCAAGGGTGGCTGCGGGCACAAATTCCCAGTGATCATTAGCATTAATCCCTATAGAGGATGCTATGTGAGTGATTAAGCCACATAAGGCTATGGGTGAGGTTTTGCGTAAATCCTTGCTGATAAATTTAAGGTAACGGGCAAAATAGGCAGCAGATGAGAGATGAATTTTGCCTAATATAGCCCAAATAAACTCGACCTCGGTTTCTAAAACTTTTCCTAATTACTATCGCAGCCCAAAATTGTCCCCGCCATGAGACGTTGCAAATAGTGAAAGGCGGGATTGCAAATTGTGGCTGCTTTTGATTTACTGGGTCGAAAAAGGTGTTGCCCTTCCTCGGTTATAGCATTCCAAATTTTTTCGAAGGTGAAAATTAGAGAACCATGAAAACTGCCCCCGAGTTTTTACCCTAAAAGATTTGCAAAATCATTAATTGAAAAATCATAATCCTCATTAGCAAACCTAAATCTCACTCCTTCTGTTTGGTCGGGAGGAACACATAGGGTATTTTGTTCAAAGGAGGCTAGAATTTCCCAAACGATTTCGCAAAAAGTCAGAATCGGTACTCCTACAAGCATATCCCAACCCACATTATGAATTAGGCGGAGGACATCATCTTCTATCCCCAAAGACCTAATGGTATGAACATCTAAAAATCTAGTTGGCCATGAGGTTGTCTTTTTCAAATGCATAAAACAAGTAAGATGACCAGAATTAGTAAAATAGATATGCAGAAAATCAGGGTCAGAGAAGGTTTGTGGAGACATACCTCTTTGGCGCTTCGTGATCTTCTTGATGTTGCATCGGGGCGTTGTCATTGGCATATAAACTTCAGATCCAGAGGTATTGAGATGCGAGGAGTTAAAATCCGCAGTCGGATGGAAGTTTTGACGGTTGGATGAAGAGTTATAGGGCTTGGTTTGTGGTGGTTTTGAGGAGTTTGGGAGCTCAGTAATGGAGATATGGCTGTTTGAGAGAGTTGGAGAAGATGAGTGGCTTTATATGAGGTGGTAGGTATAAGTTATGGTTGTATGGGAGAAGAAAAAGGTAAAAAAAAATACAAGTTTTAGCACAAAACTTTGAAAACAGAAAGGAAACCGAGCCCAGCACGACCACGGGCACGGGTCGTAACCTGGGTCGTGCTTGGCTCTGTTTGAAAGTTGATTTTGAGCAGTTGGACAAACTGAGCCCAACATGACCATAGCACGGGTCGTGCCACAGGTGGAAAATTTTTATTTTTTAAATCGATCAAACCGAGCCTAGCACTAGTTGTGTTCATGGTCGTGCTCGGTGGAAAATTTTTATTTTAAGCAATCCCCATTTTCCCATTCGTTCTCAGCTAAAGGGCCTATCTCAGTGGCAACAAGTGAAATCACCTCAGGCTTAGGAGTAGAAGGAGCAAACTCCGGGGATAAGGGAGGTGATGCTCGCTCATTTGGCTAAGCAACTGGAAGAGGAAGCTTTGGATAGATACTCTCGTTGTCATCATCATCCTCCACAAATATGCTTTCAGATGTACATGTGGAACCTAAAATGTCTGATCTAGCACTTGGGCTAGACTCATGAAAAGTGACATCACAGGTTTCTATAATTGTACTAATAGTGAGGTTGAACATTCGAAAGCCCTTAAAGAAGTAGGATAGCCAAGAAAAAACCATCAGAAGTGCGAGACTCAAATTTGTCCAAATGATCCCTTTTTGAAATAAAACACTTGCAACCAAAAATATGGAAATAAGAAACACTTGGCTTGCAATAAAAAAGGAGTTCATATGGAGAACACTTAAGAATAGGTCCCAAAAACACTCTGTTTGAGATATAGCACGTCGTGCTCATTGTCTCAGTCCAATACTTGCAGGGTGTGCTATATTCATCAAGCAAGGTCCTGGCCATCTCAACCAAGGTGCGGTTCGTCCTCTCCACAACGCCATTCTGTTGAGGGGCGTATGGGGAGGAAAGCTGATGCTCAATACCAAACTCAATATAAACATCCGAGAAATGTGAATTTTTGAATTCAGTGTCATTGTTAGTGCGTATAGCTCGAAGGCACCTGACAGTCCACGAAGAAACTTATTTGCAAAATCCCAAAAAATGCCAAACACCTTATCCTTGGAAACCATAAAGAATGGCCAAGTGTAGCGAGAAAAATCATCGACAATGACCAAATAACACCACTTCCCACCAGCAGACATGACATGGGTTGGACCAACAATGTCCATATGAAGCAATTCTCCCGGTTCCTTAGTCCTCATCTCAAGGATGGGACAATGTGGAGTGGAATTTTTTGCCATGCTGACAGGAGGCACACACACCTTCTGTGACTCGTTTGAGTTTAGGCAGACCTCTCACTGTCGACGATTTGGACTTGGGGCCCTGATGAGGACATCCTTAGCACTAGTAGCACTAGTGCTCGACTAAAGGAACATACAGGACGAATCACTGAACGAGAGCCAAACAACTACATCAACAGGTGACTTTGTTCTTTAAAGAATTAAATTATGATGAGAATATGCTGCTACCTAATAGCTCTTGTTTAATATTGATTAGATATAAAGAGGGAGAGCATAACAAGAAGGACATAGCCACGTATGTGTAACACCCTGAGTTTAGGGGTGAAAACTTTCTTTTTCATGAACAGCATGCATGCATGTATCTGTAGTAGTAGCCAGATCAGTATCTATCTCAAACCCTAAATCCCCAAATCTTTTCTGTGAACCCCAAATCAAGATCAGATTGTTCAGATGTGATTTATCAGTTACTCTGAACCTAAAAGCCTTCAGAACCCAGATTCAGTTCTATCTCTAACTTCCAGATTTATCAACTTCTTCTATTTTCGAAAGTAGAAATATTTTATATTACTCAATTATCCTAAGTTTCAGAAATTCAGATCTAATCAAAATCTTGACAAAGTTTAGACCAGATTATTCTTGGATTATAATCAAGGGTATGCCAATACCTTAATCCAAAAAGTTGGCAGTTAGATTTCATCATCTAAACCTTTTTCTCAAATCAGTCCAAAAGTATCACAGATCAGTCCTTTTTTCCAGATTTTCCAGAAACCTGAAAAGGCAAAATGTTACAAATCATCTCCAAATCTAAATCTGATTTAGGGAACACCTCCCAAATGCTTTTCAACACAAAATCTTCTTTTATGAGTATCTCAAAATCAGATCCTAAATCCCAGAATTCGAGATCAACAAAATTCAGATCTATTTTACCCTAATCTACTCTATTTTCAGTTTATATCAAATATCATTCAAATATCTCAAATTTTATCTTCTATCTGTGCCAAATCATCTGTTGAATTAAGTTTGGCCAATCAGTAGAATCAAATTCAACTCTAATCTTCTAAATCTCCAGAATTACAGATCAGTCCAAAGTCAAGAATCAGATATTGCAATCAAGTCCAGATTCGACCAGGGCAGCAGCTAGCATACGACCAGAGCTCGCCGTGATCCTTGCGCCGTGCTCGCTCACCACCGGCCAAGCCTCGCCTGCGCCTGAGCTCGTGCTCACTTGTGTTTGCATGTGCACACACGTCTGTGTCCTAGCCATCGTCATGGAAACGCCGTTGGACAGCACTTGCTCCTGTGCGCGACCAGCAGCAGCAACCGCGACCGTTGTCAGCAACTCCTCGCCACGTTGCTTGCTTTCCCAGCCATTGTCGCCACTGTTTTGCACCGCCCGACAGCATTGCGTCCCGATGAAGCAACAGTTTGATCAACCGTTCCATCGCCTGTGCGCCATCGCTTCACCGTCACTGTTGTCGCGCCTGCGCCCGGCTAGTCAAGTCACCGGCGTCAATTACTTTGCTGCTACCTCCTTGCAAGCTCCGTCCTCTGGTCTATATAAGCAGCCATACCATGTATCATCTTCTCTTCACCAGAATAAAGCTAAATCTCAAATTTCCTCGCTGTCGTCTTCTTCTCCGGCGAGTCCAGCTCGAGGCCTCACGGTGCCAGCTTCATCCACTGTGCCAACCTTCAAATTAACAGCAGCTATGAGTATCTCTCTTTCCCCTGATTGTACTGTTGCATTGAATTGCTCTCCGGTGGACCCTAACACCGGTGATTGTCGGAATTGCCAAATGCCCTGTTCCGGCAATGCAGCCCGATTTACCCCGAATTAGCTTTCGATTATGTGGAATAAAATGATCAGTGATCTATTTGAAGCAAGCCTATGCATCCAGATTTCCAGATTGAGCTCGAATCGAAGGTTTCCCCAATTTTAAACTCCACCAGTCGCCGGCGATTGTCACCAGGCCACACCAGCCAACCTCTAGCCAAATTGATTGTCCCAATAGCTTCCTCATACCTCTTAGATACTCCCTGAGCTTGGAATTAAGTTCAAACCTCCTGTATCGAAAAGCCCCAATTGTAGTGCCATCTTCTCCGGCGCCGGCCACCGAAAATCCATTCCCGGCCGATCTAGCTTCAGCCATCTTGTCCAGCTGATGTGCTTTAACCTCCTGAGCATTTTTGTCTTCTAGTCCGATCTCTGAAACTGTCCAGATTTCAAGTTATAGCCATGCCAAGATTTTGTCCAGTGGCTTCACTATGTCGTGTCGCCACCACTCTTCCTCACTGATTTTCATCACCTTCCAGCCATCTTCAGCCCTAGAGCCTTTGAGTTATTTGTTCCTGTTATCAATGCCTACCTCCCAGACAAAGTGGTGCATCATTTGGAGCCCTAGATCAAAAGTTATGGCCAGCCCTAGTTTCTGGCCATGCCAGTTCAATGCCAGACTATGTCAGTCAGTGGCATTAACCCTTTTCACTTCCTTCCAGATGTGCATTTTGAGCATAACTTTTTCCCTTAGATTCCTGAGGTTGTGATCTACAAGTTCTTCTTCTATCACAACTTGATTTGAGCCCTTGAACTGCATTTTATGCTAAAACCCTAGATTTTGACATTGAAAGCCCTATGCCAGAGCATGTCAGCCAGTGGCATTAGCTCTTTTCACCTCTTTTCAGTTGTGCAAACTGAAAATAACCTTGTCCCTTAGACTTGTGGAGTTGTGCTCTACATTTTATTCTACTGCCACGAGTTGAAATAGCCCCTCTATCATCCATCGACCCTATGTCGATGCCTTGAACCGTATGTCGACCTAAAGACGTTCGCTGTTTTTTATTATGATTATCGGTTGTTTGTTTGATTGGAGAGCAGATCAAGAGCCCGAGTTCGAGGACTTCACTGCTGATTCGACATCAACTGCTGTATTTTACGACGCGGAAGGCAAGTCATATTCTTGGTCATCTTGAACCTATATTTTAAGAATTGCTATAACATAACCTTGAATATAGACAATATTGCATGTGAAAGATTGAGAATGGTTGATTTATGAATTGGCAGTACTAGACTGGTTATCTGTGAAATGTAAAATAAACAAGTTTTGAGCCATGAACTATTATATATGTATGTATGTATATATATATATATATATATATATATATATATATATATATATATATATATATATATATTCATGAAATAAAACCCCTAGCCGTGACCAGCAAAATGGTATGGGATGGTGGTAGCACTGGAGGTGCTAAATTGCAAAGGATAGCAGGCATTGAAGGTGCAGGGTTGTGGATGGTCTGGTCACTGGCATATAAGTACTAGAACCTTGTGTTGTGTGTCTAGTGGCATGAACAAACGTGCTAACCGCTAGTCTGGTATGGAACAGGCCTGAACAAGTACTTATGTGGATCGCACATGAAACCCCTGCATGAGATGGAAATAATACACTAAACTCACGGGGTTCAGCTCCTCCACGTATTATGATCAAGCACGTTGACCCAGTAATGGGAAGAGGCTTAGGGGTGGGGGTATATCCTGCCACAACTGCGGTTTGTGTGAAGAAAACTGTAGGGTCAGGGGTGAATTGTAAGTGAAACATAACAAAAGTTCTTGTTATCTCCACCTTGCCGCTCACAGTATGAAGTGAGTCAGGGGTCCAATCATTTTGATAGGAAGGGCTTGAAAGTGGAATATCTTACGGGTAAATTGGTACCTCTCTGCAGAGTTAAAAATGTATTCGAATACTTCGTGCTCCCGAGTTTTAGGAGTCTGCTGCGGTGGATTAAATCCACAGGGTGTGACACAAGTATATTTTCTAAATAAAATTTGTTAGATCAAAATTACCCAAATGACATGTGTTGTCATGATAAGGAGTGCTGCCGTGGGCTGTCGTGTGTCGACGTGTCGCGGTAGTGCTATAATCTAGTGAACATGAATAGCAATGCTATATTATGAAAAGTGCTGCCATGAGATAAGATGAGATGAGGTATGAAAGAAAAAGTTATTTTATGAACTGCCATAATTCTTGACTAGTCTAGGTTCATGTCATCACTACTATATGTATCTACTCTTACCTATGACTTGCTGAGTATGTAAGTGCTCACTCTTGCAATCTACAAATCAGTAGATGGAGAGTTCAATAATCAAGACGAAGGCATGGAGAACTTCTTGGATCCAGAAGGAGGAGTGTCAGTTCCGCCAGAGCCTTGATGTGGGTTGTTCTGCCGTTCACTTCTCATTGTGGGAGGGTCACCTATCTTCTGCTGTGTAGATGTTATTTTGCTAAACCATGTATGCCGCGAAGGCATTGTAATCTCTTTATGTAATATTAAGGCCAGCAGGCCACACTGCTTAACTATTTTGTAAGTCACTCTGTTGCAATGTGAATATACTCCTGTGCTTGACTTATCCTGGGAAGTCAAGGGTATGTGTATGCTATGCATATATGGGATTAGCTGCAACGAGCTAGGTCTCTACAGGAGTAGTCGTAGTCCCAGTTTCGGGGTGCGACAGTATGGGCCAAAGAACTTCATCAAATTTGGTCGTACACCTACTGAGTGGAAAGAAAATTTCCTAAACTTTTCAACAAGCCCAAGATCACTCGATTCCGTCAAGGATTGCAACCGCTACAATAAAAATAATTCTACTCGGCCTGCAGTCTGCCGACCAATGTTCGACCAGAAACTTTGACCAAGTACCATTCTCTACACAGATTTCCAATTTGATTGCATGAGTACTTTTTGGAAAGGTATTGAAAAGGGCTTTCCAACGAATTAAAAATCATTAAATTCCGACATCGTATGCAACCAAGAGACCAAAAGAGTAAAGGCTGCACAGAAGGAAAAAGTCTAGTCCGAGTCCAAATCCGAGAAGATTGATTCCGGACTTCTTTTATCTTATGTTAGGATTTTTATTCTGTTTTGAATTTGATTCAGATTGAAATTCTACTTTAAACTTTCTATCTTTTGTAAATACCACTCTCTATAAAAGAGAGACATTATCATAGTTTTGAGACAACCACGAATTGAATACACAAATATTTTCAGAGAAACTTTTGCTCTTGTTTTAGGGTTTGTGCTCAGAAGCCGCCGTCTAGAATTGGGAGTTATTCTCTTTACCATTGTTCTTGTAATTTCTTCGTTGATTGCAGGAACAGTGCGTCTACTTTTGTATGGTCAAGTAGACAACGATCAAAGCATGTGGTTGGGTGAATTCTTTTGTCACAAGTTGCTGTATTGACAGTGGTTGGTGCCATCCGTTCATCAGGTTAGGCGAATCAATGAGTTATCAATGATCCTATGTCATAAAGATTGGGCACCCCATATCATCTTGGTATCAGAGCTTCGGTTTATATGGTAGGATTATTTATCCCTTAGTTTAGATCTATTTTCAGCCTATACACCAAAAAGCCCAAAAAAAATTATTCTTTTTTCGCCTTAAATTCAATCTGAAATTTTTGTGAGTTTTGTTCGGTCTTAGTCCATTAGAGTCTTTGTTTAGTTGGCTGATCCAGACTTCTTTGCGTAACTTTTGTTTTTGTTGAGTTAAAAAAAATCAAATCACTAGTATCTTTTGTGTGCTGATCCTAAAAAAAATATCAAAAAAAAATTACCAATTTTTGTTTTGGTCAGCATCATTTTGAAAGCTTAAAAAAAGATTTGTGTTCGATCAAATTGTGTTCTTGCTTCGTTGTGTGCAAATCCATAGGCCAATTTCGTACTGTGCAATCTAGCTAACATCTTTCTATAACTTGTGCAACACGAGCTGTTTGTTCTATCACTCATTTTTTGTTAGCTTGATCTTTTGGTTGCATCGAGTTTCGTCATCTTTGTGTGTGAGTTGCTTTGTCTTTCACTTATATCTGGAGATCAGCAACTAGGCATTGTATCTAGTTTGGATTGTTACCTAACTTTACAATATTGAGAATTTTGGATTGCTTAGGATAACACTTAACCTCCCAAGCTCCACATACAAGCCATTGTTGTTACAGTACTTGGATAGTGAATTTGGTTGATCCATCACCTTTGATTGTCGACTGCCACCAGAGTGCGCACAACACCTCAATCTAGTGAATAAAACATAAGAACTTCGGTTGGTAAGGAGAGTGTGAGGTTGAGTGATACCACAAAAAAATCCATATTTCTTGGTGTTTCTGTTTGTACTCATCATGGTAGGACAAGAAGAGGAGGAACCGACACCCTATATGACCCAGGCTGATCTAGACAAGATGACCCATGTTTTCAATGTGCAATTGAATGAGAACATGAGCATCTTGTGAAGGGAGATCGCTTCAGAGATGGCCAGTGAATTGAACAACAAACTGGAGGAGCTACATTGAGAATGAACACCAGGTGATGCTAGTGTTCATGGAGGAGGATTAGATCGTGACGAGACTGACGAGGAGATCGTTTCTCATTTGGCACGTGAGGTCCAAGCAAGGAGAGATCGAGCCGCTGCCAACGTGGTTCGACCACCACCTCCAGGGCATGGAGGAGGCCGTGGTGCTGCCCATGGTCTAGGGAGAGGCCGTGGACGAGATGACTAGAAAACAACTACATGCTGCACCGCGATGATGACTATCAACACCGTGGTCGCCGCCATGATGATCATCCTGAAGAGAAGTTTGGCAAACTCAAGTTTAACATCCCAAAATTTGAAGGCAACTCTGATCCTAATGCCTATCTCACATGGGAGCTCGAGGTAGAGAAGATATTTCGAATGCATAACTATTTGGAAGCAAAGAAACTACACATGGCCTCACTTGAGTTTGATGGCTACGCGCTGATTTGGTGGGAACAAGTGCTGAACCAAAGATACAAGAATGGGGAGTCTCCAATTGCTTTGTGGGTTGAGATTAAGTGAGAGATGAGAGCACGTTTTGTCCCTGGACATTACAAACGTGATCTCTTTGATCGATTGTAGAATTTGAGACAGGGAGCCCGCTCGGTGGAGGAATACTACAAGCAGATGGAGAAAGCTATGATTAGGGCCCGAGTGCATGAAGATGAAGAGCAAACCATTACGCGTTTTCTATTTGGTCTAAACCAAAACATTAAACACGTTGTGGTATATCAGCCCTACAACACCATTGTGGAATTGGTGCACCAAGCTCAAAAGACGGAAAAGCAATTGCTCGAAGATGCTAAACCAACCGTGAGGATTCCATCCTTCAACTTGAGAGATCAATCATCCAATGAAACCAAAGCACGCTTCAATTTGGGATGAGGTACATATTCAACTAGTACTAGTTCCAATACTACTACTCCTTCTTCCTCGGTTACAAAATCGGCATCTACTACAAGTGAGAAGAAGTCTTCGGAATCCACTACCTCTTCAATTGGCTCCATAGCCAAGAGTAGTGCTATTCAGTGCTTTAAACATTTGGGGCATGGTCACATCACCAAGGAAAGCCCAAATAATCGTGCTATGCTTGTCACCGATGAAGGAGAGTATGATTCCGCAAGTGAAGATGACCCAGAACAGCTAGCTCATCGAGAAAACTATGAAGAAGCACTGGAAGAAGAAGATAAGAATGAGGGGCTGACCTATTTTGGTGTTGAGCAAGGACCTGCACTTGTGGTCACAAAGGTGTTAAGTGTGCAAGTCAAGGAAGACAATGGACAGCGATGCAATCTGTTCCAAATGAGGGCTAAAGTTGATGGCAAGGTATGCAAAGTCATTATTGATGGTGGTAGTTGTCATAACTTAGCTAGTCAAAAATTGTGCACTAAACTTGGCCTAAAATTGCTCAAACACCCTCATCCATATCATGTGCAATGGTTAAGTGATTGTGGAGATGTCAAAATTCAGTGCATGGTTAAGGTGCAATTCCCAATTGGAGATTATGTAGACACAGTGGAATGCGATGTGGTGCCAATGACGGTGTGTCACTTGCTGTTGAAAAGGCCGTGGCAATTTGATCGATCAGTGCATCATGATGGTCGTGCCAATACTTATATCCTCAAGTGGAAGGGCAAAGACATTGCATTTTGACCAATGTCTCCAAATCAGATTTTAGCTGATAATATGCATAGAGTGAATGATGGAAAGGAAGGATAGAGCGAAAACAAATCTGAGTGAGATCCAAAAATTGGTGAGTGAGAGCCACAAGCCAAATTTGAGAGGTAAAACAAAAAGTGAGGGAGAGAAGCTAGTAATGTTAGCCACCAAATCTGATATGAGAGGAGTGAGGAATAACCCAGATTTAATGCATTTTGTACTTTTGTGCAAAGATGCATTACTTTCGACTAACAACTTAACCTCTCTTCCTAGTGTTGTTTCTAGTGTTTTGCAAGCCTTCGAGGATGTGTTTCCAAAGGATATACCTGCTGGTCTACCTCCCATGCATGGCATTGAGCATCAAATTGACCTCATCCCTAGAGCCTCACTTCCCAACCGTCCTCCATACCACACCAATCCAGAGGAGACAAAAGAAATTCAGCGTCAAGTGCAAGAGCTACTGGATAAAGGGTATGTACGCGAAAGCCTTAGCCCTTGTGCTGTTCCCATTATTCTAGTACCTAAGAAAGATGGTACATGGAGAATGTGTGTTGATTGTAGAGCCATTAACAACATAACTGTTAGATATCGTCATCCTATTCCTAGGCTAGACGACATGCTTGCTGAATTGAGTGGTTCTGTTATATTCTCTAAAATTGACTTAAGAATTGGATACCATCATATTCGAATGAAACTTGGTGATGAATGGAAAACTGCTTTTAAAACTAAACTTGGATTGTATGAGTGGTTAGTAATGCGTTTGTTATTGTTGCAGGAATCTCATGCAGGTGGATTGATGGGACAATTTGGGAGAGAAAAGACTTTCATGATGTTGAACGATCACTTTTATTGGCCTAAGATGAGACGTGACGTTGAAAGGTTTGTTCAGCGATGTGTGACATGTCACAAAGCTAAATCTAAATTGAACCCTCATGGATTATACACTCCACTTCCTGTTCCTAATGCACCTTGGGAGGATATTAGCATGGACTTTGTGTTAGGATTACCGACAACTAAAAGAGGAAGGGATTCAGTTTTTGTAGTTGTGGATAGGTTCTCTAAAATGGCACATTTTATACCTTGTCACAAAAGCGACAATGCGTCGCTTGTCGCTGACCTATTTTTCAAGGAGATCGTGCAATTGCATGGAATGCCAAGAACCATTGTTTCAGATTGCGACATCAAGTTCATGAGCTACTTTTGGAAGACCTTGTGGGCCAAGCTTGGGGCGAAGTTGTTATTCTCGACAACTGGTCATCCACAAACTGATGGACAAACGGAGGTGGTGAATCGTACACTTTCAATGCTGCTGGGAGCAATGATCAAGAAGAACCTGAAGGAGTGGGAAGATTGTCTACCACATGTGGAGTTTTCTTATAATAGGGCAGTACACTCTACTACTCAAATGTGCCCGTTCGAGGTGGTGTATTGTTTTAAACCCATCACACCACTTGATTTGCTGCCACTTCCATTACAAAAGCGTGCCAATATGGAAGCGTCCAAGCGTGCTGAATATGTGAACAAACTTCATGTCAAAACTAAAGAAGAGATTGAGAAGAAGGCTCGCTATTATGCTGAGAAGGCAAACAAGACAAGAAAGAAGATGCTCTTTGAACCGAGTGACTTGGTTTGGGTGCATCTACGAAAAGATCACTTTCTAGAGAAAAGAAAGTCTAAGTTGATGCCTCGTGGTGATGGTCCATTTAGAGTGCTTCAAAAGATTAATGATAATGCATACAAGATAGCACTTCCAGGTGATGACTATGTGGTAAGCACTACAGTCAATGTTGCTAATATGTCACCTTTCTTTGGACCAGAAGAAACAGAGTCGAGGTCGACTCCTTTTTAAGAGGTGGAGGATGATGAGGACATCCCTAGCGCTAGTAGCACTAGTGCTCGACTAAAGGAACATACGTAACCAATCACTCGAGTGAGAGCCAAACAACTACATCAACATGTGACTTTCTTCTTTAAATAATTAAATTATGATGAGAATATGCAGCTACCTAATAGCTCTTGTTTAATATTGTTTAGATATAAAAAGGGAGAGCATAACAGGAAGGGCATAGCCACGTATGGGCCAAAAAACTTCATCAAATCTGGTCGTGGAAAGAGAATTTTCTAATCTTTCCAACAAGCCCAAGATCACTTGATTCCGTCAAGGATTGCAACCGCTACAATCAAAAGAATTATGCTCGGCCTGCAATCTACCGACCAACGTTCGACCAGACACTTTGACCAAGCACCATTCTCAGCACAGATGTCCAATTTGATTGCTTGAGTACTTTTTGGAAAGGTATTGAAAAGGGCTTTCCAAAAAATCAAGAATCATTAAATTCAGATGTCTTATGCAACCAGGAAACCCAAAAGAGTAAAGACTGCACAGAAGGAAAAAGTCCAGTCTGAGTCCAAATCCGAGAAGATTGATTCCAGACTTCTTTTATCTTTATAGTATGTTAGGATTTTTATTTCGTTTTGAATTATATTCAGATTGAAATTCTAGTTTAAACCTTCTATCTTTTGTAAATACCACCCTCTATAAAAGAGAGGCATGGTCATAGTTTTGAGACAACCACGAATTGAATAAACAAATATTTTCCGAGAAACTTTTGCTCTTGTTCTAGGGTTTGTGCTCAGAAGCCGCCACCTAGAATTGGGAGTTATTCTCTTTACCATTGTTCTTGTAATTTCTTTGTTGATTGCAAGAACAGTGCGTCTACTTTTACGTGGTCAAGTAGACAACGATCAAATCGTGTGGTTGGGTGAATTCTTTTGTCGCAGGTTGCTGTATTGACAATGGTTGGCACCATTGGTTCGTCAGGTTACATGGATCAACAAGTTATCAACGATCCTACGTCGTGAAGATCGTGCACCCCGTATCAGGTCCCTTGTCGATCTTATGCAGATTTGTGAGTTGTATGTGAGACCTTTCAATGTGCCCGCTGGTAAGTTAGGATAAGCAATGATGATAAGGACGCCAAGATTTATACAGGTTCGGGCCCTCGATGGTGGGAGTAATAGCCCTACATCCTATTGTGATTTCACTATGGGAATAAAATAGTTTACAGGGAGAAGAGATTATCACAGGCAATGATCTCTTCTATATTTTTGTCTATCTAATTATGTCTAAGTCTTCAAGCTTTGTTGACCCATTGTCTTGCTTGCTAACCGTCCTTTACATCGTGCATCAATCATCTTTTTATAGTGAATGAAAGGACGTCAAATGCAAAGCGGTTTAGGACGGTTGTCCTGATGCAGTTCATATAACCGCACTCATCTCCTTCGCCGGTTAAACACGTGCAATCATGGATAACCGCATATGTCAACCTCTTGGCGGTTGTCTTCACATGTGGGAGAAGTTCCCTTGTGCCTGAGAACGTATCCAGTAGAGACTTGAACACCCCTCAGGTTACCTTGGTCGCATATAGTCAGAAACCCTCTGACCGCGTACTGTTTGCGGCTTCATGATCGCGCAAGAGCTGCGATCATAAACTAACTCTGTGCCCATCGGCGACCATGGTGGTTACTATAGACATATATCATATTCGAACCTAACTTGAACTCGATATGTGTTACTCTAACTAGCTCGGGTGACAATCCTCGTCAGCTAGCCCCGAAATTTGAAGAAATGAAAAGACTTATTTACTTCAAATTTTAATCCTGCATCGAACTTATAACCAAACGCTTCAACTTCTTCAGTTGGAATACTATACGCCGCATAGCGGTTTATCTCCCGAGGAAAAACTTTTAGTCTTTCTCGACACACTACCACAGAAACAGACATCCAAGACGGCACATCATAAACGGTTATGAACTGTTCGATGAAAAACCTTCTGCGAAGGCCTGTCGGGAGAATATGTTCAGTTATCACAGTCGGTTCTGATGTCAAAAACAACTGTGATAGTAAACCAGACGGTTCTGAACACAAAACCGTCTGTAATAGTCTACTTATCACAGACGGTTCTGACCTAAAACCCAACTGTGATAGATACAATCAGTTCTCAGCTGAGAACCGTCTGTGATAACTAGAATATCACAGAAGGTTCGGAACTCAGAATCGACTGTGATATATACAGTCGGTTGTGAACTAAGAACTGACTGTGATAGTGTAGTTATCACAGACGGTTCTGAGGTCTGAAACAACTAAAAAAGTGCCGGCACTTCGAATTCTCAACTGTGATCATTTCTGTCTCCAATCTTCACATGCGACGCCTAGGAGAACACGAAGCATCGCTTTGGAAGTTCTATAAATTGACAGTGGAAAAATTGTCATTTACTTTACAAGTTTTTATAACTCTCAGACTGTTTGACTCCTTAGCTTCTCTGCGCCAATGGCATCCTCGATGGCATCGTCAGCCTCGCCCTCCCCGGTAAGAACTCTCAATCTTTTGGACTTACCCCTGTATTGTTAATCCCTGTTCAATACATTCTTGACCTGTTGATTTGCGCAGGGAAGGGGAGCCGTGGAAGACTCGGGCAAGGTGAAAGCCAAGCTGAGGGCCCTCTAGGAGGAGTACAAGCTCCTTACAGAGAAGCACACTCGGCTACGGCTTGACCTTGACGATCTCTTCCAGCGCATTCAGTGCATGAAGACGGATGGTGACAGTGCTAGGGCGAGGATGAGGCGTCTTCGCGAGGAGAAGAAAGCCGCGGATATGACCATCGCTGGCTGCGGTTTGACTATGAAGGATACCATCGCGAAGCTGAGGGAGGTCGCAGGTCTTCTCGACGCGGTAGTAGTTGATCCTAAGAAGGACAACTTGTCGCTGGAGGAGTCCTGCGTCCTGGCTGCAAGTCAAACTGACTTTATTCTAGATGCAGCCAGGGCTAAGACCACTCCTTGACCTAGCATTCTGTATTTTTACTTTTTTTTGTAAATGATGAAAAAATTATTGAAAACTTTGTTCTTATGTCAACTTTCCAATTTTCCAGCACATTCTTGAACTGCATGCTATCTTCCCTCTTTCTTTATCTTTCTTTAGCTTTTGGCGAACATTCGACCATACAAAGGTATGTGGACTGTGTGCGATCAAGGAACGACCATCGCGATCTTTGGCTTGTGAGGGCAGTCCATCAGAGCCCTTCAAATAATATAGAAACAATATAGAAGTCACAGGTCCCATGCAAATAATATAAAACGAATATAGAAGTTGGGCTTATTTGGCTGGATGGCATTATGGCATGCCAAACGCCTCGAGTTATATATCAACGTGCTTTGAATATCATAAATGGTTCTGAGGTAAAAAAACATCTATGATAGTCACATTACAGACGGTTTTTATGTAAGGCCCGACTGTGATAGTCCCAACAGTGTACGCCGCCTCGAATTCTCAACTTCTTTCAATATGACAGACAGTTTTTAACTCCAAACCGTCTGTGATAGTAACGTTACAGACGGTTTTTATGTAAGGACCTACTGTGATAGTCCCAACAGTGATCGACGCTTCAAATTCTCAACTTCTTTCAAATTCTCAGCGGTTCAACTGGAAGCAAAACTCCAGGGAGGGAACAAGTATTTGTAGAAGTCAAACAGTTCAATATTCCACAGGCATATTAAAGATGGTTCGGACATCAGAACCGTCTATAATATTAAAGCAGACGGTTTTGATCTCTCAACTGTCTGTGATAGTCCCAACAGTGCCTATGCATCGAATTCGATCTCTACATGCAATTGTTGATAACCGAACATAATAACTACGCAAATGAAGAGACTTATTTATTTACTTCAAATTTAATTTGCATCGAATTATGTAATCTGACGCTTCAACTTCCTAAGTGGGCACTACTGTTTTGCCGTGTTCCAGTTTATCTCCCGAGAAGTTATCATGCATGACGGTATTGATCTTGAAAACAAGTAGTGCGCTCCACTTCAAATTCTCAATAGTGTGTTGTGTCTTTTCCGTTTCTGATGTTTGCGCGGCGCACTAGCCTGGGAACATGAAGCGTCGACTTGGAAAATTTTTTTCATTAATGATGAAAAATTAACTAAAAATTTGTTCTTATGTAAATTTTACAATTTTCCCGCACGTTCTTGGAGCAAGAGAAGTGGAGCGGTTCGACTGGAAGCAAAACTCCAGGAAGGGAACAAGTATTTGTAGAAGTCGAACAGTTCAATATTCCAGGCATAGTAAAGACGGTTCAGACATCAGAATCCTCTGTAATAGTCATATTACAGACGGTTTGGACATGAGAACCGTCTGTAATATTAAAGCAGACGGTTTGATATCCCAACCGTCTGTGATAGTCCCAACAGTGCCCATGCATCGAATTCTCTACATGCAATTGTTGATAACCGCACATAATAACTGTGCAGATGAAGAGACTTAATTATTTACTTCAAATTTAATTTGCATCGAATTATGTAATCTAACTCTTCAACTTCCTTTGCCGTGTTGCAGTTTATCTCCCGAGAAGTTATCATGAATTTATTGACCTTGAAAATCAGTAGTGCGCTTTTTAAAACTCGAGGCACCCGCGCATATGAACCGTCACCTTCTGGTTCTATAAATAGCAAGGCTCCTAAATCCCTGTCTTTATTCCCTCCTCAACTCCCACCTTGATGAGGTTATTGAAATTGAGAGTGATGAGGAAGAGATAAGGAATGAACTCGATCAGGATCTTCAGAAAGTAAGTCCTCTCTGAAACTCTAATGTAGATCTTTCTTTTATGACTTGATTACCTCGAAACAAAAGCATTTCGAAATCCACAGGTGCCTGAGGAAATGCTCCCTCCAAAGAAGAGACTTAGAAATGATGAAAGATCCTCTAGTAGAGCTGCAGCGAAGACTCTAGAGGGTGCTGAGGCCTGTGTTGCCACATTTCCCCTTGCAACCCCTCTAGTTGCATCGACTCCACCTTTCGAGATCCACAACAATCCTTCCAATATCCCCTCTTCAACACCTTTGTATCATCAGCTTTTCTTGGATGATCAACTTTCTGGGGTAAGGCGCACACTTCCACGTCCAAATCCACTCCGAAGCTTGGCAATCATCTTCACCCTCTCTGCTGTTTGTTATGTCTTTCAAAACTAACCCATGCATGTGTAGGAGGAGAAAGCTGCCTTGTGCAGAACTCTCCAAAAAAAAAAGAGGCGCTCAAGTAGCGTTCTGTGGGGATGTCATCTGCCATTCTGCACTTGGCAGAGTGCTATGAGTTGCAGCTTCATCTCCACCTTTGGAGATCCACAACAATCCTTCTAATATCCCCTCTTCAACACCTTTGTTGTATCATCAGCTTTAATTTCTTGGATGATCCTACTGATGCCAAATCCACTCCTTTGCTGAGAGATGATGTAGATAGTCTTAGAGCCATTGGTAGTTCTCCTGGGGCGGCCAGTGTAGATCCTACTGATGCCAATACATCCCTAGGAGAACTTTGTAAATTACTTTCGGAACAGGTCGACACTAATTTGGTCACTTGTATCCCTTATGTATGCAAAGATTGTAAGAAATAAGAAATTTCTTTTCCTTATATATCTGGCTTTTCGATTGATTATGTAACTGATAATCACCAAATGATGTTCTGTGTGAAAATGTTAACAAAAAAAAACTGCTGCAATTAAGACGGTTTTTAACTCAAAATCGTCTCTGATTGTAACATTACAGACGGTTTTAATTTCAGGACCGACTGTAATAGTCTCAAAATTCTTTGAACATCCACAGACATATATATACAGCAAATATGAAAAACAAGATAAAACCAAATAGTCTCAATGTTCATTTTTTTAAATACTAACATTGAAAATAAGATAAAACCAAATATGAAAAACAAGTGGAACAACTGACCACTAGTCGAACGGTTCGACTGCAAACAATCCAGGATATTATAGACGGTTCGGACCATATCACCGTCTGTGATAGTAGAGCAGAGTGTTGATTTTATAATTATCACAGACGGTTCTGAGGTAAAAACCGACAGTGATAATCACAGACGGTTCTGAAGTAAAAACCGACAGTGATAATCACAGACGGTTCTGAAGTAAAAACCGACTGTGATAGTAAAGCGGACGGTTTTGAGCTCAAAATCGTCTGTGATATTGTAATTATCACAGACGGTTCTTAATTAAAAACCGACTGTGATATTAAAGCGGACGGTTTTGAGCTCATAACCGTCTGTGATATTTCTGTCATAGTTCTACACAAAATGCACTGATATTACCGATGGTTTAATAAAGTGAAACCCGTCAGTGATATTCTGTTCTTAAAAAATGCACTGATATTACCGACGGTATTATATAGAACCGTCTGTATTGAACCTGGTATAAAAGGTCTTTTGGTGGATGTTTTGAGCTAGTCATACACTCTTGCTCGACATACATTGTCCAGTTCGAAGAGATTTGGGGCAAGGAATAGCGAAATCTCGAAAGGCCGGGGGAGCATTTGGGGGCAAAAATTTGAGGATCCAAGGTTGGTACTTGCTCCCAAGGCATACACATTACTTGATTTCATCATCAATATCGATCTCCATTGATTGATCAAATTAGAGAGAGGGAGGAGAAGCTACAGTAGCAAATCCTGGTTGTAACTCATTTTTGACCTGTACTATAGCTATTTAATTGCTTTATGATGTATGTTATCCACGCCCCCAACTAATTGCTTGCAATTCAAGTAGTAGTTAACTATTTATACCGCAAACTCCGCATCAAACACTAGCTAGCTAGATTTATATAATTTATTGCGTGTCGACTGTACATAGAGTATTACTAATTAGTATGTGTATGAATTTGATTAATTGCAAATGGTCCGAGACTGTATGTATAATGACAGCCGAGTGGGTGAGGAATACATGAAACGTGTTTTTGATTTCCAAAAGGTAGCTGAGCAAGACATGGCGAAGAAGGGTTTACCATATATGTACCGTCCTTGTGTAGACTGCCAGAATCTTAAGATGTTCACCAACTCATCTCAAATTGTCGCCCACTTGATCCGACGTGGTTTCAAAAAGGGGTACAAGTGTTGGGTCCACCATGGAGAAGAGCCAACTGCAGAAACAAGTGCCACTTAGGTTGAGGAACAGGACATGTCGGATCCGAACAACCACTTCGACGAGGATATGCCAGAGGATGACAATTTAGATGACATGTTGCATGATGTGCAAGGAAATTACAGTGAAAGGGAGTTTGGCAAATTCAAGCGCTTGATTGAGGACTCAGAAAAGCCGTTGTTCCCTGGTTACAAGTCGAAGTACACAAAGTTGGCCTCTGTGCTTGAACTGTTAAAATTGAAGGCAAGTAACAGCTGGACCGACAAGAGTTTCACAGCACTGTTAGATCTTTTGGCGGACATGCTCCCGGAAGGAAACGAGTTGCCAAAAAACACCTACCAAGCGAAAAAACTGTTGTGCCCTTTGGGAATGGAAGTAGAAAGGATACATGCATGCCTTAATGATTGCATCCTTTACCGTAACGACTACAAGGATATGCATGTTTGTCCGGTGTGCGGCGCATCCCGCTATAAGCGTAAGGACCGAACCGACGACGGCGATTGCGCTGAGATAAAGCAAAGACCTCCTAGTAAGGTGTTGTGGTATTTGCCAGTCATTCCCTGCTTGCAGCATTTGTTTGCAAACCGTAAAGTGGCAAAATTACTGCGTTGCCACTCGGAAGACCGGAAGAAGGATGGAAAGCTGAGACACCCCGCTGATTCTTCGCAGTGGAGAAACATCGACAGGGAATTTGTTAACTTCGGAGCAGAATTGAGGAATATAAGGTTCGGGTTGAGTACCGATAGAATTAATCCTTTTGGTAACATGAGCAGTCGGCATATCACTTGGCCGGTTCTTTTGTGTATCTACAACCTTCCTCCTTGGTTGTGTATGAAGTGCAAGTACATCATGATGTCTCTACTTATCTCAGGACCAAAACAACCCGGAAACGATATTGATGTGTACCTAGCACTATTGATAGAGGATCTCCTAACAATGTGGAACGAAGGGGTGCAGGTATGGGACGCATACAAACGAGAGATCTTCATCCTACGTGCTATGATATTCTGCACCATCAACGATTTCCCTGCCCTTGGAAATTTGTCGGGCCGTAGTACGAAAGGAGCCAAAGCCTGCCCCCACTGCAAAGATGAGACTGAGAGCGTGTGGCTGAAGAATTGCAGGAAATTAGTGTACATGCCTCACCGTAGGTTTCTTCCGAAGAATGACGCGTATCGTAAGAGGAAGAGGGAATTTGATGGCCACAAGGAAGATGGTTTAGCCCCGAAGCCTACGCGCGGGAAAGATGTTTACTCACGGGTGAAGGATATAGACGTTATGTTTGGAAAGGGTCGTAAATTGAAACCCCGCACGAAGAACTCTTGGAAGAAGAGATCGATATTTTGGGACTTACCGTATTGGGAGCATTTAGAGGTTCATCACTGCATTGATGTCATGCATGTAGAGAAGAATGTTTGCGACAGTTTAATCGGCCTATTGCTGAACATTCCGGGGAAGACAAAGGATGGCGTCAATGTGCGGTGTGACATGATTGAAATGAGAATCAGGCCCGAGCTAGCACCGAGAGAGGACGATAAAGGCCGTAATACCTCCCCCCTGCATGCTACACTTTATGCAAGGCTGAGAGGACAGAACTCTGTAAGTGTCTCTATGGTGTTAAAGTTCCATCGGGTTACTCCGCAAATATGAAAAAGCTTGTGTCCATGGGTGATTTGAAATTGCTGGGTATGAAGTCTCATGATTGTCACGTGTTGATGACACAAATGCTTCCTGTTGCCATCCAGAGTATTCTGCCGCATAAGGTCAGAGAGACGATCACAAGGCTGTGTTTTTTCTTCAATGCAATTTCTTGCAAGGTCATTGATCCCGATGGACAGGATTCTCTGTAGAGCGAGGTGGTTCAAACTCTCTGTCAGCTTGAGATGTATTTTCCTCCATCGTTTTTTGATATCATGGTCCATCTCACCGTCCACCTTGTCAGAGAAATCAAGATATGTGGACCCGTGTTCCTAAATTATATGTATCCATTCGAGAGGTACATGGGTGTACTTAAGGCCTACGTGAGGAATCGGTCCCGGCTCGAGGGTAGCATTGTCGAAGGTTATGTAGTGGAAGAGGTTGTTGAGTTCTGCGTCGATTACATGGCCGAGGTAGAAGCAATAGGAGTTCCTGTGTCTCGTCACGAGGGGAGGCTTGATGGTGTTGGTACTATTGGATGGAGAGTCATCACTCCTGATTTCGATATGTACTCGAAAGCGCATTTTTGGGTCTTGCAACACACGACGGAGGTGTCTCCGTACATCGACGAGCACAAGGAGATGCTACGACAAGACAATCCTCGCCGATCCAAGGTTTGGATCACGGGACAACATAACAGTAAATTCAACGCGTGGATGAAAGTGCGAATCACCGGAGAGTCCGCAAGTGACAACCTTAAATGGTTGGCAAAAGGGCCCACATTTACTGTACAGACATGGCAGGGATACGACATCAATGGGTACACATTTTACACGAAAGCTCAAGATCGAAAGAGCACTGTGCAAAATAGTGGAGTGAGCATAGAAGCTTTCCATGAGGAGTTCAGCGAGACAGGCCCAACAACGGTAGTACGTGGATTGAACTCGTACTACGGGTTCATTGAAGAAATTTGGGAGCTCGATTACGTACTGCTCAAGATTCCCCTGTTTCGATGCCGATGGGTCCAAATCCCATAGGGTGTGAAGGTTGACAGTTACGGTTTCACTTATGTGGATCTCGATCGAGTTGCTTATAAAGATGAGCCTTTCATACTTGCAAAGAAAGCCATTCAGGTCATTTATGTCACTGACCCGGCCAATAAGAAGTGGCACGTCGTCCTTCATGGCAAGAGAAGGATTGTTGGAGTTGAAAATGTCGTAGACGAGGAGGAATACAATCAATTTGATGAGATTCCTCCATTTGGAGATGGCGTACAGGTCGATACTGAAGACACCGACGAAACCAGTTATGTGTGTATGGATCACCAGGAAGGGTTATACTTTAAAGGTAATCAATCGTACGTCCTTATCTCTCTATTTCCATCAGTATAGCTTATATCTCCTGTAATTCTCGTCTTTGCAGGGCCGTGGCAAGTGGAAAGTTGAGGATAACATGGCTGTGTATGTGGAAATTGTCAGTCAAAGTCCCCATTTGTATGTAACATTAACTTGAGCATGCTCCACATTGTATGTTAAATTTATTTGAGCATGCTCCACATTGTAACCAATTTTTGGATCTACATACACTGTAACCAATTTACAGAGCATTTGGACTACATTTGAAATATCTGAGTGTTCATTTAAAACAAGTTTTCGAGCATTCAGAGTTGAAGAGCTATAGATCAGTTTCAAGTTGTAAAACTTACGTTCAATAGAGAGATTATCATAGACGGTTATGAATTATCATAGACGGGTATGAATATAGAACCGACTGTGATATTCCCAACAGCGTCTCCGACGCTTCAAGTCTTACGTGCACGGTCGGTTCTCAAGTCCAAACCGTCTGTGATAATCTTAGCCACAGTCGGTTCTCAACTCAAAACCGTCTGTGATAATCTCTCACTATGTAGATTATCACAGACGGTTATGAATGTAGAACCGACTGTGATATTCCCAACAGTGTCTGACGCTTCGAGTTCTTAACGTGCACCGTCGGTTCTCAAGTCCAAACCGTCTGTGATAATCTCAGTCACAGTCGGTTCTCAACTCAAAACCGTCTGTGATAATCTCTCTGGAGATTATCACTATGGAGATTATGACAGACGGTTGTGACGTGAGAACCGACTGTGATAATAATATCACAGACGGTTGTGAATGGTGGACCGACTGTGATAATCTCTGTGCGGTACATAGTTCAAGGCGGGCTTTGTTCCGCTCATTTCCAGACTCCGCAACTATTTGCCCTAGCTCTTCACACTCGCACCGTCTGTCGCGATCACCTCCATCGCCTCCCCACAGTCTGTCGCGAAATCCTCCATCTCCTCCTCTCCGTCCGTCGCGATCCCCTGCATCGCCTTTCCACCGTCAGGCGCGATCACCTCCATCGCCCTCCCACCTTCCGACATGATCACCTCCATCGCCTCCCCACCGTGTCTGTCATTCTTGGTTAATTATAAGTATATGGGTTTTGTAATAGAATTATTAGTTGCAGATTTACTTAAACTGTTCTCTCTTTCACTTATGTTAGGAACTGATATGTCTGGTGACGAAATGCACCACTCGGGAGTCAGAGTGACCTCGCTGGCGATGAGACGCCTGGGCCGGAGGTCGCCGCGTCCACCGTGACCCAGCCGCAGAAGAGAAAGGGGCGAGGCCGGATGACATGCGCACGTCTGGACAAGCGGGAAAAGCAGCACATCCAGTTCGATGACAATGGTGTGCCAGAAGCTTCGGACAAACTTGTCAGTTAGTACCGCTCACTATGCGGCAAAGTGGCAAGGGAGCGGGTGCCCATCACCACCTCCGACTGGGGTCAAGTGCCCCCAGAGTGCAAGGATACGCTGTGGGAAGAAATGCAGGCGGCGTTTCACATTCCCGAGGATCGCCACTTCACCATCCGCCGGAGGACACTGATGTCAATAAACAAGGTGTGGAGGAACTTCAAGAGCCACCCTGCCAGGCACTATGTGAAGGAGTCGAAGACCCCCTTCGATGAATTCCCTTTCGTGACTCCCGAGGCATGGCAGCAGTTCATCGAGATGAAGGCCAAGCCAGAGTTCCAGGTGCTTAGTGCGAAGGGCCAGGCTAACCAGGCCAAGAATACCCACCCACACAGACTAGGCAGTGGTGGGTATGTGGGGAAGAAGGCGTTGTGGAGGAAGCAGGACGAGGAGGCTTCCCAGTCTTCGGCCGGCAGTCCTTATGCGGGCATAACGGACGTGCGCGCCCGCAATTGGTGCCGAGCAAGATCGACGATGACCTCCTCCGGAAGCGTCTCTGTGAATAACCCTACGGACAGGGAAGTGATCGACCGGCTGGTAAGATTGTCCGATCACGTCCTATCCTCGTAACACGCATGCAATGGGTTGTATTGCTAAGTTCTCCTGTTGCAGGTGACACTGAGTGCGCGGCGGCATTCGAAGAGTTATACCCGAGGAGGGACAGGGATATCCTCACAGCGGCGCTAGGAAACAAGGAGCATCCAGGCCGCGTGCGCAGCCTCAGTGCCACTGTGCCTTGGAGGCATGGTTTCCCTGATGATGAGGAGGTGGCTAAGAGGAGAAAGAGATCCCACCAAGCCCGCGATGAACGGCTCAAGGAGGAGATGCGATCGGAGTTCGCTGTTCGGGACAAAGCACTCCTATAGCAGTTGTCAAAGATGCGGTCCATGTATGAAGAGCTAAGAAAGGCGACCCAGGGCACCCCCCTTCTAGCAGTGGAAGTACCAACCCCCATTCTTGGCCACCGTAGTAGCTGCGCGTCTGCGCCGGGGTCTTCACAGACGGAGCCCTCTCCAAAGTATCTGGTGGACTTTCTGCAGGTAATGACCGTTTGTCTATGTTAATTCATTCGAAAGTGAAAAGCGGTGAAATTCAATATGTTAATGCACACTGTTTGTAGGAACCCGCCTCCTGCAAGCTTATGGTGCTGGCCGATCTCTTCCCGATCGAGGCTGGCCATGGGATGGTGCAACCATGCACGGCAAGGGCCACAATCCATGGTGCCCATGGGTCCAAGTGGACAGTGTCTTTGACCATTGCAAGGGTTTTCCGTTGGAGAAACCGCCGAACGACGAGATTACCACTCTCAGGGATGCGGTGCACACGTTCGTGCAATGGCCCGAGAAAGACATCGTCCTGGATGAGGTAATTCCCCCACCAGTTTCGTAATTCATACTGTAATAATAGCCCTCAGAGTTAGTGTCCTAATACGTAGGTTCTTACATCACAGACATCACAGACCGATACACGACCTACTAGCCAACCGACCCCTCCGAGAAGGCAACCAACTGGTCCGATGACGAAGCTGACTCCGACTAGGAGGCAACCATTCAAGAAACTGGCTAGTAGGGGAAAAGCAAAGAAGAGCCCGACGAAGGAGAGCGAGAAGAGTGCGCCAGCTCTCATGCCATTCGCTCTGGGGATGCCCATGGCCTCCGATACAGCAATTTCGAGCATGGGATTAGCATGCCAGAGCCTACATGCATGGTACATGACGAGGACAAACCAGACCAGGACGCAGCGTCCGACGCACATCATGGTCAAGTACACAGTGGTAGAGTTCCATAACGACGTTGGCACCTACCCGGTGACCTCGAAGACCTGCATAATTTACTGAACAAAGATGCGCTAGACTTGTCAATCCTACTGTCTTGGGTGCTGTAAATATCCTACTATCCTACGCCTGTTCGTGCATATACGGATATATGTCATTTATTAATTGGTTACTTCCGTGTAGCTGCATGACCAGCTATGCCAAATCTAAGGGCATACCTGTTGGTTTCTTGGACCCCCAGATGGTCGCCGAGGTGATGTTTAGGACCGACGCAAACTTCGTTGTCGACTACATGAAAAGAGGGTTGCTTGCTCAGGTCGACAAGGAGTACATACTTGTACCCTACAACCAGAGGTGAGTGCTTTCATCAGTACTTCACTCGTAGATTAGTGTCTCCATGTGCACACCCCCAAACTTAGATTAAATTTTTAATTCTTTACGTGTAACATGTAGCTACCACTGGATCCTGCTGCTACTTATTCCGAAAAGGAACAAGGTGTTGTACCTTGATTCATTGCAGAGGAAAGGGTACTCGTATTGTGGCGCACGAGATGTATTCGAAAGGTGATGATATTCATGTGGACCTGTCTTGCATGCATCTAGATTTACTGTCCTCAAATTCTTAATTTCGACTATCCTCTGTCAATTTTGACTATCTACAGGTCTTTCACGAACTACTTTGCCGAGGGAGGGCGACAACACGAGCGGCGAGCCGATAAGTTTCAGTGGTTACAATTTTCGGTACAAATTTCAACTGGCATCTGTTTTACTTTATAACGTGTCCCCAACTAACTCTCGATCTGTAAATTGGCAGTGCCATCAGCAGCCAGACGGTAATACATGTGGGTTCTACGTGATGCGCCACATGTATGACCTGATCATCACCCCTCACCGCCCAGATTTCCCCGAGGTATACAACTGCTCCCCTTTGTATCAATTTGGCAGAATTTACAACTGCATTGAGCTAATTTTTTCTGTACCAACTCTTGCTGTAGGGGGTCGACTTCCCTTCGGAAAGCTTTGACCCTCGGGAGATTGGTATTGTCCAAGGGATGTTCGCTGAGTTTTTCCTTGCGGAGGTCATATCAACCAAGGGGAAGTTTAGGGATCCGCAAGGTTCGTATTAGTGCGGCCTTACATTTATTTGTACATCTAACACACTGACTTTATTTGTCGATTACATTTATTTGTTCAATCTCAATTGTACATATTTCTGAGTTCTGTGCTGTATATATGAAATGCTATTGTACATGTTTCTAAGTTGTGTGCATGTATATATGAGACTATATATATTTGAGTACTGTGCATGTATGAAATGAACTGTATATATTTGAGTACTGTGCATGTATGAAATTCATGAACTGTATATATGAAATGCTCTTTGTACAGACGGTTTTGATCTTACAAACCGTCTGAGATTATAATCGTCACCGATAATGACACTATCACAGATGGTTTTGACCTAAAAACAGTCTGTGATATCACACTATCACTATCACAGATGATTTTGACCTCAGAACCGTCTGTGATATCACACTATCACATACGGTTCTGAGATTATAACACTATCACAGATGGTTTTGACCTAAAAACCGTCTGTGATATCTCACTATTACAGACGGTTCTGAGATTATAAACCGTCTGTGATAAGGAAACAATCACAGACGGTTCCAAGATTACCACCGTCGCTGATAATGACAATATCGTAGATGGTTTTGATCTCAAAGTCGTCTGTGATACTCTAAATACACAGACGGTTCTGAAACAACCGTCTGTGATAAGGACGCTATCACAGACGGCTCCTAGGTCATAACCGTCTCTGATAATATAAGTATCACAAACGGTTTTGATCTCAGAACCGTCAGTAATAATGTGAGTATCGCAGACGGTTCTGAGGTCATAACTGTCTCTGATAATTTGAGTATCACAGACAGTTTTGATCTCAGAACCGTCAGTAATCGCAGACAGTTCTGAGATTATAACCGTCTCTGATAATTTGAGTATCACAGACGATTCTGAGGTTATAACCGTCTCTGATAATGTGATTATCGCAGACAGTTCTAATTTCATAACCGTCTGTGATAATGTGAGTATCCCAGATGGTTTTGACATCAGAACCGTCTGCGATACTCATATTATTACTGACGGTTCTGAGATCAGCTCCATCTGTGGTAGTATGAATATCTTAGATGGTTTTGATGTTATAACAGTCTGTGTAGTATGAGTATCACAGATGGTTCTGATGTTATAACAGTCTGTGTAGTATGAGTATCACAGATGATTTTGATCTTATAACAGTCTGTGAAGGGAAAGATCACAGATGGTTCAAAACCATCACCTCCTGGTTCTATAAATAGCAAAGCTTCTCAGTTCTTAAGACTTACAAAATTTTGGTGAAGTCCTTTAGGAAATCTGCTTCTGACTCCCTGTCTCGCATTTCCTCTTTTACTCTCACCTTGATGGCGAACCAAGATCCCAAGACCGTTATTGAGATTGAGAGTGATGAGGAAGAAATAGAAAAGACACAAGATATCCAGAAGGTAAACTTCTTTTAAAACATCTTGTGATTTTTTGAGTCAAAGATTTTCCGAAGCAATTCATTTTAGACTTCACAGGTGATTGAGGAAATGGTCTCTCCAAAGAAGAGATCCAGAGATGACGAAGGACCCTCCAGTGGAGCTGCATCGAAGATTCTAAGGGGTGTGGGTACCTGTGTTGCCACATTGCCCCTTTCTTGGGCCCTTGCAACCCCTCCAGTTGCATTTTCATCTCCACCTTTGGAGACCCACAAAAATCCTTCTAACCATCCCACTTCTGGAGGAAGTCTCACACCCCCGCGACCAAGTGATCCTTAGCTTTTGTTGGGTAATCAACTTTATGCGGAAAGTCTTACACTTCCACGTCCAAATCTTCCCCAAAGCTCGACATTTTCCTCTACTTCTCAGGTAACAACGATCTTCACTCTCCCTGTTGGTTACATGTTTTATGAACTAACCACAAATACACATGAAGTAAAGGTCCCTGGAGCCCCCAGCGACCAGCTTGCTGATACCCAGACTCTTCTTGGTGAGAGAGTAGCCGTGTGCAGAACTCTCCAAGAAGAAAAAGAGGTGCTAGAGAAGCGTTATGAGGAGATGTCTTCGGCCATTCTGTACCTGGCAGAATGTTATGATGGTTCTCGCGAAGAGGCACGCAGATTCCATATGGAGAGAGATCATACTCGACAACAGTGAGAACTCTCTAATACAATAAGGAACAGCTGCACTCTCTTAATAAGGGATGGCATCAATAGGCTTAGAGACGTTGCCAATTGTCTTGGGGCAGCTAGTGTAGATCCTACTGATGCCAATATGTCCTTGGGAAAACTTATAAATTACTTTCGGATCAGGTCGACGCTTTGGTCGCTTGTATCCCTTTTGTATGTAAAGATTGCAAGAAGTAAAAAATTTCTTTTCCTTACATATCTGACTCCTTGAATGATTATATATAATTTATAACCACTAATTGGAGTTCCTTTTGAATCTTCTGTGTGAAAAAATGATTACAGAAAAGCATTTCTGCGACCAGAACACAGGTAGAACATTTCTATCTGAACTCAATGTTGGACAATTCTTAGGTCTCAGAACAGCATTGAGGCCATGCAGAATACTGCGGTCACAGTATAGCACTAAGACTATAAACAGCACTGAGGTCATAAAATAGCGTTGCGACCATATATTGGACTACGATCACAGAATAGCATTGCGATCAGTGCAGAAAATATGAGGTTACCCTAAACTTATAAGGTATTAATTCCTCAAAAATTCATAAAAATTTCTCATATGATTATCTGTACCATAGCCCCCAAATGTCAAATAAAATGATCTTTAATAATTTTGGAAAAGATACATTTTGCTTTAGATTCATAACTGGGTTCTAGATACAATAACGATTTCGAACAGGAGTGATACCCGTTATGGGAAATCATTAAAATAATGCACCTGGCGAGGAGTTATCTCGGGCATATAAAAGGAAGAAATAGCATGTCTGAGAAGCTTCAGGACCAAAACCCTCTTTTGCTTATCCATTCTCGCCGCAAAAACCCTCCTTTGCGCACCTTGCTCTCGTCATCTCCACCGATTCCAATAGTAATGGCGTCCTGGAGCTGATCGATCCATCATAATGAGGAGAGCCTGATAGCGCTTGAAAAAGAGGAGATCCTTCCTAAGCGGCTGCTAATCAATTGGTGGCCGGCGGAGAAGAACGAGGAAACCCCAGTCGTTCGTGAGAACGAACTGGTAATCTTTAAGGAGTTTTTGTGATGCCGGTTTTGACTCTCGGAGAGCGAATTCCTCCAAGGGATCCTGGCACATTACGGACTGAAGCTAGTGAATCTTCATCCAAACGCCATTTTAATTCTGGTGATTTTTCAGCACTTGTGCGAGGCTTTCATTGGTGTGATGCCCAGTGTGGATCTTTTTCGACACTTCTACTTTTCGGCATGGTCAAAGAGTGCCAATGCTACAGGCTGCATCTACTTCCGTATAAGGGGGAAGAAAGAGTACCCTTTTCTTCCTCTGGGGGATTCGGTACACGGGTGGCATCGCAAATGGTTCTACTACACCCCACCATCAGAGAGTAGCCTCTGGTTCAAAAACAGTCGACCAGAGAAGAGCAGTGAAATGGACACTGCTCCTGCTCTTGATTCAGAGATAAAGAAACAGGCCCAGGTAATTCTTCACTTAGTCCATCAAGGATTAACAGCACGGGATATCATCCGCGACTTTGTGAAGAATAGGGTGAGCCCCCTGCGGACGAGGGAACACCTTGCTTGGGAAATAGAATCCATGGTAGATGGTACCCTGGATTATAATACAGGTATGTTCTCTAGTCTACAAAATGTGCATTTCTACGAATGAAAAAAATTGCACCCAGTAGTTTGCATTTTTGTGATGTAGTTTTATCGTTGTCTGAGATCGAAAAATAGATGAACGGCCTTCTGCAGCCTTATAATGCCACAACAGAAGGAGCTCAAGGGTCACCCCATCCTCAGAGCTTAATAAACGGCAGCGATGATCTGAAACAAGAACGTCAAAAGGTACGACCTTTTTTGCTAAACTCGTTTGAAGTCACATATTGATTTGGATTGCCAAGTCAAGTATTTTATGATACATCTACTGAAGGGGCGAATCACCGGGACAAACGTCTGGGTGACGATGTTGGACCCTCTGGGGGTCAGCGGTGAAGAGGGTAAAGGAAACTCTTCGAAGCAGAAGGTGAAGGAGCCGGCTCCTGAAAAATCCAAGAAAATCCTAGGAGGGGCTTCTTCGAAGAAGAAAACAACAACCAGGAAAAATACTGCGGTAAGATTTTCTGTGCCCCCTGTACTCCAAGGTACGAATAGGAATTACTTCTTAGTCATATAGGGTGAGGGGAGTGAGGATGAGGAAGACGAAGTTCCTCTCATCCGTCACAAGAGGAAAACAACAGACCCTTGGGAGATCAGAACTCCAGAGAGGTCAACCTCTCGTATCATTGCTGAGGTCTTGTCCTCCATGGCGGGGATGGAAACGACGGCAAAGGATCCCGTGGCCGCAGAAGATCTTGCGGTCACGGAGGAGACTCCCAGTCCTGAGGCCCGAGAAACCCCGGGGCTGGCAACTCCTCCGATTATCGAAGGGACGGTTGTGGTAAGAACTTCACAATATTTAAATTTCTACTTCCCTGTATATACCTATCGTGTTGTGAACATGCAGGGAGAAGAAGACATTGTCCTGTTCAAGAAAAGGAAAACAAGGACCAATGTTGATGACACTTCAACAGGGGCACCCAGTGGGTTTCTTTCTCCCCAGAGCTCATCCTCGAAACCCAAACCTTGGATAGGATTTCGTATAAAGTAAGAATATCATCTCTTGTCAGTTCTATGTTATCAACAAGAGGTATTCTAAGTTATGATACTTAGGCATAGGGATCCTGTACTTAGTGCCCCGGCAACCTCACCAAACATTGGCACATCAACTACAGTAGAGGTTGTGGGCTAGACAGGTCCAACTCCCGTGGATGAGGAATCCTCTCAGGCCATTGTGGAGGAAATAATAGCAGACATCCAATCTCAGGGGATGGAAACAGCAATCTTGACCGCAGGGGTGGATCAGCAAGAAAAACCATCTGCAGCCCCTATTGCCCAGGAAAAAACAAGCCTCGAGGTTCAACCTTTAGCTGAACCTGAGAGTATGGTGAGGAGTTCATTCAATGATTTTGTAGAGGTAAGTAAATTGTCTTATTGTTTCTGAAATGGTAGAACTTAGGAACGTTCAAGTCTCAAGAGCAATGTCTTACTGTGTTCCAGGATTTGACCCTGGTGGCGACAAAGTCAAAAGCTTTAGCAAAACATATTGAGGTCGCACAACGGGAGATCAGCCGACTACAATAGTAAGTGTAATGCATCTTATCTATACCAACTTGAATTCTTATCTAAGTATAACTATTGTCTTTCTTGTCGTAGGGAAAATGCCTTCGGAACAAGAGCATGGCTGATCGGGAAAACCAGGAAGAATCTGCGGCCACGAGATTTTCTTCTCTAGAGAGGGAACTGCACGAAGCACAGTCAAAGCTTTCCTGTGAGTTTACTTCCAACCAAAAGAAATTATTTTCGTTACATGAACTACTGTAAAATTGATTATCGTGTTCATGCAGTACAAGAGGATCAAATAAGCCTTATTTCAAAGGAGAGAGATGATCTTCGGGCGACCATCGTGTTTTAAAGCTCAAAAATTGAAACTGTCTGTGAGGAGAATGGAACCTTAAAGGCAATGATTTCATCCTGCAATAGTGCTCAATCGGTCATCTTCGAAAAACTGAAGATGGTGGCAACTTTGCTCAAGGCTGATGTGGTCGAAGCTCAAAAGGTCAACCCCAGCTTTAGTGAGTTAGCCACATTGGTTACGGCTCAGGCTGAATCACTTCTCGAGTACCTCCTTGAAGATACGAAACGGCAAGAAGAGGCACTGAAGACCAATGTAAGATCTATAGCCTCTGCCATTCTATGCAAATTGAGACTTCACCACGGGCCAAATCTGAATTTGGATCCATTGGTGGGAGATGCAAAGTTCAAAAGTGACGATCAGTTTGAGGCCATATCTGAAGAAGTCAAGCCTATTATTGAAGAATTTTTGAAAGAACTGGGCTTACCATGACACATTGTAATACACAACGATCCTCTATTTTTTAACAGTTCCTGTAAATATACAGTTATACTATGCAAATGCATGCCTTAGGTTTTTTTGAAAAAGTGTACTTAATTTCATTTATATTACGACCAAATTCTCATAGCCCCCTCTTGAGATTATAGGTACTGGAAACTTAGTGTTATAATCTCAGGAAAAATATGGGTGTTTGATTATTAGAAATATCTAGTGAGTTTCTTATACGTTTAGGAACGGTTTATAAAGAAATGTATTGACCCAGATACGATCATCTGGTCGCACCGATACTGATCTTTATACAATACCAGGTCTTATTACGAACAGGCAGCCACTCGAATGATCAGAAACATGCTAGTAAGTCCCGTGTACGTTTAGAAACAACTTATTTAGGGATGTCTTATCTAAATGCGACCATGAGATCAGCCAGGGAATCCAACCAGGTTATCATAGTAAGGTGGTCACTGGTGACTAGCCCCTGAGCATAGCGCGGTATGGGTGTGGCAAAAGAGAAAGAAACCATGCTAATTGAAAAGGAAAAAAGAAATGGGAAACTTACATGTAGAACTTGTGTAATTGATCTATGTTCCAAGTATTAGACAAGATCCTTCCATCCTCCATAGCTAATCGGGCCGATCCTAGCCGCGGTACTGAAACTACAGTATAAGGGCCTTCCCACTGAGGAGAGAAGTTATTGTGTTTATACTGGTTTTGTATTTTTCGTAAAACCAAGTCACCCATGTGAATACTACGGGGCCGCACCTGTTTACTGTGATATTTACACAAAGCATGTAAATATATTGTGGGCTTGATCCGCGCCTGATCACGCTTTTCCTGGAGGAGGGTTAGATCTTGGGTACATTGTTCGAGTTGATCAGTCTGATCGAAATGATCTACCTGAATAGAACCAATATGAATTTCCATAGGTAATACAGCCTCGGTGCCATATACCAGTTGGAATGGTGTCTCACTCGTAGCCCGACTGCAAGTGGTACGCAGTGCCCATAAAATGGAGTAGAGTTCGTTTACCCAAGCCCTCGAGAGCACCTTAAGGTGATCGAAAACACGCTTCTTTATGCCTTTGTAATATCTGCCCGTTGGCATGTTCAACTGCACCATTGCTCTGCGGATGAGCTACAGAAGCAAAGCATACTTTGGTTCCAATATAGTTGCAATAGTCCAAAAAGAGACCACTAACAAATTGGGAACCATTGTCGGTAATGAGACGACTTGGAACACCGAATTATGTGACAATATTCTTATGGAAGAACTTTTTTGCCGTAGCAGCGGTAACGTTGCGGACAGGTTCAGCCTCAATCCACTTCGTAAACATATCAATGGCTATGAAAAAAACATGTACCCATTCACCACCTGGGGCATAGGACCCACGATGTCTATCCCCCAGTCCGCAAAGGGCCATGTTAGAGGAATAGTTTGTAAGGTGTATGCTGGTTGATAAACCTGTCTCGCGTGAAATTGACATTGTGGGCATGTCTTGACCAAATGTTTGGCATCATCAAGTGCTGAAGGCCAATAAAAACCCTGTCGGAAAGCTTTTCCGACCAATGTGCGAAATGACACGTGTGCACCACATACACCGTCATGAATTTCTTTCAAGAGGGACTTACCTTCCTCTTGAGATATGCAACACATGAATACTTCTTGAGTACCCTTCCTGTACAAGAACCCTTCTATGAGTTTGTACAAGCGCGCTTTCCGAACTAACCGATCACTCTCGGTTCATCCTTGGGCAAAGTCCCATGTTCGAGATAGACCCTCAATGGATGGGTTCAATCTCCTTCATGCCCAAGGTTGGTGACGCAGACTGTCACCGGGTCATCTTCGATCGAAGTCATGATCGAAGGATGTTCTAAGTGTTCAATGAACACTCCCATCGAAGCGGATGTGCGTGAGGACCCAATTTTAGATAACTGGTCTGCGAGAATATTGTCCTTTTGTGGGATATATTGGACTTCGAAATGACTGAAGTGTTTTTCCAATCTCCTCACTTCCCCAGGTAATGAGCCATTGTCTCATCGGAGGTGTTGTACTCCTTGTTTACCTTGTTTATGACTAGCTTTGAGTCTCCCCTCACCACTAATCGACGGACTCCGAGGAACTTAGCTGCCTGGAGTCCTACAGTAATACCTTCATACTCTGCTGCGTTGTTGGTCGCAACAAAGTGTAATTGAATGACATACTTGAGTTGGTCGCCCTAAGGCATGATTAAGACCACTCCAGCCCCTGAGTGTTGAAAACTATGAGAGCTGTCAAAATACATCGTCCAATGGTCGGTGCATGTCAAATCTTAGAGATTTAACTGCTGTGCGAGGGGTGAAATGGATGTCAAATGCTCCAAGTTCCACTGTCCACTTCGCAATGCGACTAGATTCTCCAGGTTGCAGATTATATCTCCCAACGGGAAGGACGAGGGCACAATAATCTTGTGCGCCTGAAAGTAATGTCGTAGCTTACGGGAAGCCATTAGAAGTGCATAAAGTATTTTTTGGACCTCAGGGTATCGCTCCTTTGGAACGTAAAGTACCTCGCTTACGTAATAGATTGGTTGCTGTACACTCTCTCTGTCCACGACTAGAACGGCGCTGACCACTTGAGGGGTGGCCGCCAAATAAAGAAGTGGTTCCCCCAAATTCGAAGAGACCAGTACTGGCGGGCTAGACAAATACTTTTTAACATCTTTAAAAGTTTTTTCGGCTTCATCCGACCAGGTAAAACCATTGTGTTTGCGAAGAGCCTTGAAGAATGGTAGCCTCGTTCGCCTAGCCTTGATATGAAACGACTAAGAGCCACCATGCGACCTGTTAGGTTCTGGATGTCCTTCATGGTCGAAGGAGATCTCATTTGCTCAATGACCTTGATTTTCTTGGGACTAACCTCTATTCCTCTAGAACAAACAAGGAAATCCAAAAGTTTGCCAGAAGAAACCCCAAAGGAACATTTTTCTGGGTTTAATTTTATTCCATGCTTGTTTAAATTACAAAAGATTTCAGCAAGATCATCCAAATGACTCAAGCTTTTCAAACTTTTTACAACCAAATCATCAACATAAGCTTCAAGATTACGCCCCATCTGGGAAAGAAAAGTCTTTTGCATCAAGCACTGGTACGTGGAACCGGTGTTCTTGAGACCAAATGGCATTTTGACATAGCAGTAGGTGCCAAATGGTGTGATGAAGGCAGTTTTCTCTTCATCTTCTTCTGCCATGCTAATTTGAGGGTACCCTGAGTAAGCATCTAGGAAGCTCATCAGTTCACAACCCGTTGTAGAATCGACCAACTGGTCGATGCGGGGAAGGGGAAAATCACCCTTCGGAGAGGCACTGTTTAGGCTGGTGTAATCGACGCATATGCGCCACTTACCATTTGACTTTAGGACCATGATCGGGTTCGCAAGCCACTCAGGATGATCGACCTCGTGAATAAATCTTGCCTTCTGAAGTTTATCTAACTCCACTCGGATGGCTTCTTGTCAATCAACAACAAAGCATCTGAGCTTCTGCTTTATAGGTCACTATCCAGGTCGAATCGCTAACCTGTGCTCAATTACCTCCCTTGGGACTCCAGGAATGTCGGATGGTTTCCACGCAAACAATCTGCATTAGCCCAGAGGAAAGTAACGAACGCGAGTTCCTATTTGTCGTCCAGCCTAGAGGAAGTCTCACACCCCTGGGACCAAGTGATCCTCAGCTTTTGTTGGGTGATCAACTTTCTGGGGGAAGTCTTACACTTCCACGTCCAAATCTTCCCCAAAGCTCAGCTTTTTCCTTTGCTTCTCAGGTAACAATGATCTTCACTCTCCTTGTTAGTTACATGTTTTATGAACTAACCATGCATACACAGGAAGTAAAGGTCCCTGGAGCCCCCAGCGATCAGCTTGCTGAGATCCAGGCTCTTGTTGGTGAGAGAGTAGTCGTGTGCAGAACTCTCCAAGAAGAAAAAGAAGCGCTAGAGAAGCGTTCTGAGGAGATGTCTTCGGCAATTCTGCACCTGGAAGAATGTTATGATGGTTCTCGCGAAGAGGTGCGCAGATTCCGTATGGAGAGAGATCATGCTCGACAACAGCAAGAACTCTCCAATACAATAAGGAACAGCTGCACTCTCTTAATAAGGCATGACGTCAATAGGCTTAGAGACGTTGCCAATTCTCTTGGGGCAGCCAGTGTAGATCCTACTGATGCCAACATGTCCCTAGGAGAACTTTGTAAATTTGGATCAGGTCGACGCTTTGGTCGCCTGTATCCCTTTTGTATGTAAAGATTGCAAGAAGTAAAAAATTTCTTAGACTTACCTTGTCAGTGACTATTCAGATTACAGGATAAACATTTGTAAGGGTTGGGCTAAGTCTAGAATATCTTAGACTTCCTTATTATCTCCTCCTTTGATGTCCCACAACCACAGGAAGGAAGGTTACTTAGCTCTCTCTTTCTTGTAGACCCGTTCGACCACTGAAAGGTATGAGCGAGTCTCCGTTAGTGGGAAGAATCATGAGCAAACTATTGGCACTAGTTTCTTGCCATCCTAAAAGAAAAGTTTATAAGATGCCCATCTCTCCTACAATATGAGTAATGATATACCTACTTTTCAGAAATACCAATACGAGAGGAGGATGTACCATGTGACTTATGAGTAGATTTGTCCTCAGAAAAACCTAGTTTAGAAGAATTTTTGAGACTTGACTTGGTTTTCAAATTAAAGAAACTTGAGAAGAAGTATGAACTTTAAGCACTTGGGGTTTTTCGGTCTTACTAGGCATGCACCCAATTTCCTCCTTGTTAAACGAACACTTCGAGGTGTCCAAAATGAGATCAAGGTTCTTCTCCCCATCAAAAAAATTCTTCAAAGAAGATTTGGGATATTCAATTTCATTTATCAATAAAAGACAGCTAGGTCAAGAGACAAGCAAATCTTCCAGAACTTTTTCTTTGAGCTTCAGGCTCTCACATGACGGACATGCATTAGTCCTCATGTTCTAGAGTTCCTTCTCAAGTCGATTTGCAAATGACTCTGTCAAGGATACCAACTTCTTTTCAAATTTAGCACATTTGGTACATGTAGTGGCTCGTAAGACATCAAAGTCTTGTCGCAAAGAAATACAAGAAGCAAAAGCACTCGACTTGTAGGACTCAAGCTCATAACATGTAGAATCAATCTCAGAATGCAAAGACCATCAAAGAATCAATCTCAGAATGCAAAGGCAGATAGAGCTCATAAGAATCAGAATCAGAAGTGCTCGAACTCTTGCTCAAAAGGTCATCGCGCTCCTTTCTCAAAACCTGAACCTTACTCCTGAAAGAATCAACTAAAGAATTTTGTGCAAGAAGGTCTTCTAGGAGCTGGTCTTTACTCATCTTGCTCATGTCAGTGTCGAGATCATTCTCATCAAGCTCATAGTCACTGATGGCCATGAAGCAGAGGCCAATGAAGTCATCATTTCTGTTGGGGGAGGCCAAGGTAGCCCTCTCGTCATCATCCAAACCATCATTGCTCATTTCATCGAGAGCGGACATGAAGGCCTTGTGCATGGCCTTCTTGAAAGCCTCAAAGTTCTTCTTCTGAGGCTGATAAGACTTTTTCTCTGACTCTTTCTTGGCAGCGCTCTTTAGAGTAGGGCAAAGAGCACAGATGTGGTTGGGCTTGCCACACTCAAAGCATATGATCTTTCCTCCTTTTCCTCTCTTGTCTTATCTTGCTTTGCACACCCTCACAAATTTTTTAGTAATCAAGGAAAACTCATCATCAGAAAGCACATCAATGGCATCATCCTCCAAAGTAGAAATAATAGCAAATGAATAACCAAGGGATGAGGACCCTGAAGACCCAAATGAACCAGGATGTGCGGCGTGTAAAGTGACGAGGATTGTTAGCCGTGCCTAGACTCCCATGGTCGCGCATATATTTCCATGGTCGTGCATAATGCTCCATGGTCGCACATACCTTTCTATGGTTACAGAAGGCCTACGAAAGAGATACCAAGTAATCCAAGGGTATTCTGGACATAACCCATCAATTATATTTAATTCTTGCAATCTTAGCTATGAGACTCTATAGATCTTAAGACATTTATTATTGTAAAGTCCATAGTCTTATGATGTATCCACGAGCACTATGATCACAGAGACATCTACCTATGACCACATCCTCTCACAAAGACAAAGCCTGATGTCAACACGTGGTCGCAGAGGTACGTGATCACGCTCCACTATAACCGTGCCTTTATCCTTATGATTATTTCCAAAATAATCATAAGGCGCTGACAGGGTAACCGTCGAAGGAGATTAGGATGGTGAGGTAGTTTCCACGACGCCAAGTCAAATTTTTCTAACTGCCACAAAACCACGATTGACGGGACGTAACCACCACATACCCATGACCCACATCTACCACCATGAGGCAATTGTAAGTAGTCGTGGGGCGTGTCTTCAGAAGGACAACCGGTAATCTCTTCGCTAAGTATAAACAGGCCTTCAAGGGAAGGATCAGGGGACCGATGACGAGGAAGATAGATCGATAGAATTAGCTACTACATCCTCTTTGTAACACTCTTTCATCTTCTTTGTAACTCTCTTTCTGTAATCCCTTTTTCTCATAGAGACAAATACATAGGAGTAGGGTCATTACTCAGCTAGGAGGGCCCGAACCTGGATAATTTCCCGTGTCTTAGATTCATAGATACCTTGAATACCTTGTGTCAATGATTGGAACCTAGGGTCCCTCTGCCGAGCTTATGCAAAGAAGAGAGTGAGGAAAAATGGAGCCAATCAGACAAGTTCTCAAGATGTTCAAGGTATCAATGAATCTAAGGACATAGGAGTGGGGTTTATCCAGGTTCAGGCCCCCTTTAAGTTGGGTAATAGCCCTACGTCCTGTGAGATTGATTATGTGGAAGAAAGGTTACAGAGAGAGTAAGATCCTTTACAGTTAGGAGCTAACTAATCCTATTCACTGAGCCTAGTCTTCTCTCCGTTGATCTGTCCTCTTTTGATCCTCCCTTTGAAGGCCCTTTTGTACTTGTCGAATAGGTTGCCAGTTGTTCTCCTGAAGGCATGCCCCATGATCTACCTTAACCGCCCAGAGGTGGGGGTAGTGAGGTCGTGGATAGTGGTTGCCGTGAATCAAGGGTACGTGGCAGTTTGGTGAATCTTAATTGGGTTGTAGTAGAATCACCTCACCGTCTTGACCTCCTTTGATGGTTACCTTGTCAGGGGCTCATGATTTTCTTGGGGTCAATCATAAGGACCAAAGTGAAGTAACATTTTTAGGAATGCCCGTGTAGTCCTGCGACCATGGTAATGAGATTAGGTCTTGTATCTATGAGAGCGAGGACTGCAGGAATTGTCTCCACGACCTTGTCACTCTTAGATATAGCATAAGACATAAGCTCCGTGATAACAAATGTCTTGAATTTTGCATGAATTAGGTATGCTTTTTTGGTTATATCCAGAATGCCCTTGGATTACCCTATATCCTTCTTTCCAGCCTTTGGCGACCATGGATGGGTCTGCGACCATGGTCACACGTGACTATGTAGAGTTGGTGTGACCTTTGAGGCCTAAAAGAGTAGCTAATAATCCTCATCAGCTAGCCCCCGAATTTGAAGTGACAAAAAGGCTTATTCAACAGTGTGTCCCTTCAAATTCACAACAATGCTTCATCGTTTCAAATCCCTATGTTGCATTGTACTGGCGGCAGCTGCGATGCACTTTGGGGAACGAGTTGCAGGCACTAGGGAAGATTTTGAGACTTTCGCCCCAGGCCCGAGGCCCTGGAAGCCAAAACGTCGCCTGAGGAGTCTATAAATAGTTGCTCACATGTGGTGGAAACTTCAACTCCTTCTTCAGAAATTTTTCTAAGTCAAAAAACTTTCTTAGCTTCTTCGCCTTTGTTCTAATGGCGTCTCCCAGCTGGCAGTGTTTCAACAAAGAAGATGAGATGGAGTTTATTGGCCCTCAAGAGGTAATGCTCTCTTGGTAGTGTAAGCTTCTTTGTAGAATGTGCCTTTCCTTAGGTTCGTTGCCTTATGCAGTCAGCCTGAGCATTTGACTTCTTCAAGAAAATGAGTTGGGGATGATCTCGAGTTATCTGGTGGATCTCCATCGAAAAGGATAATGTCTGATGCATACCAGGCTTCATCCCGAGCACACCCATCCAGGGCCAAACAGGCTTCGCATCATCCTTCCTTCTCAACGGGTGATGAGGAAGCTCTAGGCCCTGATGTGGCTCTGGTGCGGCCTGCGGCCACACAAGTTTTGCATCATCCTCATCTCTCAACATAGGATGAAATTTCTTCACCCTTGTCCTCCTTGGTAAGGATCTTCTAACCTTTTAAGATCACCAAGATTGGTAGGTTCTTTTCCTTGACGCAAGCTAATGGTGTTGAACAGAGCTGTGATTCCCGGGAAGAGCTAGACAAGGTGAAGGCCGAGCTCGAAGCCCTCCAAGGGGAGCACAAACTCCTTGGGGAGAAGTATGCCCGGCGGGGGCTCGACTTGGATGACTTCTTCAAGAGTGTTGAGCGCTTGAAAGCAAGTTTTGACCGGGCCAGGGAGACTACAAATCTTGCTCGACAAAGGGAGCAGCTTATGCGTGAGGAGAAGCACGCTGCGGATGTGACAATCGCCGGCTGTGGTCTCACTATGAAGGATACCCTCGCAAGACTGAGGGAGGTCGCGGGGCTTCTTGAGGCATTGGTGGTTGACCCTAAGAAGAACAACTTGTCGCTAGAGGAGTCCTGTGTCTTGGCTGCCAACCAAACTGACTTCATTTTAGATGCAGTTAGCTCTAAGGCCGATCCTTAGTTGGGCCTTTTGTATTTATTTTTATGTAAATGAAAGAATTTAATAAAGGAAGTTAATTTTCCTTATGCTGAATTTTCATGAATGTCATCTAATATTCTTTTATACTATTGTGTTATCTCTTTCCTTGTTTTTTGTCTACTGTAGATGGGTATGCGCGTCGTGCGCGATCACAGAATGACTATCACGATCATGGAAAGGTAAGTGCGCTACACGCGATCACGGAATGACTCGCGATCATGCCTATCGCAACGAGGTTATGTGCAATCATGAGAGTGTCAATTATTAATAGCTAGCCCCCAAAGTTGAAGCGAAATGAACCGTTCACTGGAAAAGGAGTTTTCATCTCTGAAAAGGTGACTTGTCGGTTAGACTTCTTGCTGAACTGTGAGTGAACGTGTCAGGTTTGTTTTGACGTGCATTTAATGCGAAAAACCCCTTTTGCCACGCGGCACGAACTGTGGTGAGGGAACTGAGGGAAGTGGGTTTTTAAACCCTTCGTCTCGAGCCCTAGCTTCCCAAGGAAGCTTCATCGCCATTTGAGTGTCAACTAAGTTCTTACAGAGGTCATCTGTGTGTTTCCCCAAAAATCCATCTTGATGGTTTGCTGGACAAGATCAAGCCACCGATCGGAGGAGAGCTTGCAGGCGTTGGAAGCTGATGGTTTTCTTCCCTCAAGGTCGTTGATACCATGGCGGCCTACTGGGGAGGATGAAGAGAGACTGCGGTGTGGGAGGGTGAGTTTGTGTTGTTTGAAGACTTTCTATGCTGCGGCTTTCATCTGCCGGAGAGCGATATTTTGCGGGAGGTTCTCTCCCATTTTGATTTGGAGTTGGTGAACCTGAATGCCAATTATGTGCTGATTCTGGCGATGTTCCAACATCTGTACCATGCGTTTCTTGGTGTTTTTCCTAGCATGGCATTATTCCGCCAGTATTACTTCTTGGCCATGTCAAAGGGCATGGTGGCGTCGGGTTTTGTGTATTTTCGTCTGTGGGAGAAGACGGACTTTCTCCCCTTTCCTCTGCATGACTTGGTGCATAAATGGTACCAGAGCTGATTTTATTGCACAGCCTTGGAGGAAAGTCATCTCTGGTTTGTCGACCGGCGGCCAGAGAAGTGCAATGAAAAAGATGTTGCCCCTACCCTCGACGAAGAGCAGAAGAGGCAGGTCTATCTGCTGAGGTGCCTAAGTGATGCGGGCCTGACTTCTTGGGACGTGATTCTTGATTTTGTGAAAAATCGGATTAGTCCATTGAAAAAGAGGGATCACCTTGCATGGGATCAAGGCCAAGGAGGACGCAACGAGGGATGGTAGCCCTAGTACGTTGATGAGTGGTCACTTGCTAAATTCGACTGTCTCAAGTGTATTATTGAATGCGTAATGTTGTCCAGAGCTGTCTCCTTTCGTTGTCGCGGTTAGAGCCAGTTATTTGCTGAAGGCTTTTAACCCAGTGGACGAAGGTGACTCAAGTGCGTCGAGACCGGAGAGCTTGGTCGGGGGTGCTGATGATTTGTTGCAGGCGCACCGAAATGTATGGTATCATGCAAATCGCGGTGGTGATGAACATTAAGCCACAATTCTCATGGCTTATGTAGTTGGCCGAGGACCAAGTGGTGAGGACGAAGAGGCCCTTGGGCGACGAGGGCCCTTCAGGTAGTTCCTCCAAGAGGGCGAGGACAACTCCAAAGTCCAAACAGCCCAAGGCACCAGCCCCCAGCAAAGAGAGAGTTCCACCTGCTGGGGCTTCCTTGTCCAAGGCAACAGCGGCCATCGCCAAGGCGACCACGGTAAACATCTCTACCTGTTACACCCAACAAGGAGGATGGGGAGTTATATTTTGCTTGTACAGGGGGAAGGAAGCGAGGAGGAGGATGATGAGACTCCCCTAATCCTTCGAAGGAGAAGGTTAGTGGAGCCGCCAAAGAAACCTGTGCTTAAAGCTCTCTCTTCGCTGCTGCCTCCCCAAAGTGGTGCATCGAGTTCTGGTAAACCTCTGGGACTCAGCATCAGGTAAGGCTAACTAAGTTTGTGTGCTTAGTTAAAGATTGGTTTTGACCATGGAATGGTTTGTGAAGGACCCCCTCGACCGTGGCCATGATGACTTTGACGGATGTGATTGCACCGACCATGGGCTCTGGGGAGTATGTCGCAATGGCAGTTGAGGCTATTGTGCGTAGTAGCGCAGTAGATCCGACAGTGATGAGTGAGGTCGTTATGGCTACTGGCGCCGCTCTGCCGTCGGGCAACCCGGACGTTCTGGCGCACATCCTTGGCGAAGTGGTGCCAGATCATGCGGACACTGAGGTCTGCAGGGATGGTGATGCCGAGGTCGTGGCAGCGGCCCAGATACCAGTTGTGGCCCAGCAATCTGCTTCAAAGGGGTTGACACTTCAAGTGTCTGCCTCTCATAACTCAGGCGATGGATTCTAGAAGTTATTCTCTGACTTTTTGGAGGTAAGTAACATCTTTCTTCATGCTAATTCAGTTGGGTTGTCTTTTGCGTGACCTTGTGTTTGTCACAGGATCCTACTCACAGTGCGGCTATGATTGGTTGGCTAATAGAACAGTTCAAGGTTGTGCAAGTAGAGCATGATCGTATAAAGCAGTAAGTGCTTTGCTATACTGTAGCCCAAAAAATGTTTCCAGATGACCATTGGCTGTTTGTCGCAGGGTAAACTTTGCTTTACTGGAGAAGATTGCCTCCATGCATAGCAATGAGGACGCTGCCATGGCCGAGGCTTTGAAGGAAAAGGAGAGCCTCGTGTCGACGTGCAACAAGTTGTAGGCTGATGTTGACTATGAGTCCATCTTGATGGCACCGATAACGGTTATTTGGACCATGTAAGAGTAAATTATCTTGAATTTATTTCTTTTCCCCGATCAGGTTAAAGGGAAGCAATTTGAAAGCTGACCGAGGAGAGGGACCAATTCGAAGAGAAGTTCATACAGCGAGGCAACGACCTCAAGAAACTTCATGAGACCATTGGCTCTCTTCGGTCAGAACATGAGAAGGTCAAAGAAAAGGCCAAGGCAGTTCTCGACGAGAAGGTTCTTTTGGAAGGGGTCATCAACCGCTGCCTTCTCATTGGGAAAAACACTTTGGGCGAGTTGAAGGAGGTCGCAGACTCATTTGACGCAGCAATCGTCGCCCCTGAGGGAGATGACTTATCACTTGCCGAGTCTTGTGACCTGGTGGCAGCACAGGCTGATTCTTTTTTTGCCAACATCCCAAATCTTGTGAGGAAGTGCGGGGAGGCACTGAGGACTGATGTCAGTGAAGTGGCCTCCGCCATGCTCTACAAATTGAGGCAACAACATGGTCCTGATTTGGACCTAAGGCCTGCGGTGGGAGAGGTTTTTTTGACAGTGAGGATCAGTTGGATGCGACTAGGGCCGAGGTCCAGATACATGTGGAAAGGTTGTTGCATGATCTCGGCCTTCCTTGATGCTTGGTTGAATTGTTGTACTTTTTGAGCTTTTTTGAGAAAATGAATATACAATAGACTTTGTTTAAGTATGGTACCTTGCGAATGCACATGGTTAGTATAATGCTGAACGAGAAAAGACCATAAACTATGTGAAATGATTATAAGCTGATATTATAGTTAAATCATATTTCTCCTAGCCTCCTCCTGCGATCTGTGTTACTTGAATTTGGTACATTGATCGCAGGATGTAGCAACTTTACACTAGTATATTGATCGGCTTATGGAGAACGTGATTACGAAGTCATAAGTGTATTTTGGACTAATAGCCACTTGAATGGTCAGAAACATATAGTAAGTTTCTAAGGCATTAAGAAACGACTTATGAAGAAAGGCTTAATTAGCTAGATGTGACCATGAGATCAGTCAGCCAATCCACTTGATCATCGTAGGTGGGTGTGTTGTGGCGATCAACCCCCAAGTGTGGCCCGAGGTGGGGTGAATAAGAATGTAATTTTTAATATCAAGTAGATGTGTTAAAGAATGGAAATAAAAGAAAGGAAAAGAAAGACTTACACGTAGAACTTGTGTAGTTGGTCGATATTCCAAGTATTGGAGAGAACCCGGCCGTCTTCCATAGCTAATCTTGTAGATCCAAGTCGAGGTAGGAGGTTACAGTGTAGGGTCCTTCCCATTGGGAGGAAAATTTATCGCGATTGGAATGATTTTGGGTCTTTCTCAAAACTAGGTTGCCCATGCGAAGGCTATGTGGTCGCACCCTTTTGGAATGATATTTACGTAGGGCTTGTAAATATGCCGCAGACCTGAATAATGCTTGATTTCGCTTTTCTTCGAGGAGAGCGAGTTCATCTTCACGGGTGTTGGTTGGATCAGTTGCATTGAAGTTATTTACATGAGGAGACCCAAGTTGTATTTCACTTTGTAACATGGCTTCAGCACCAAACACTAGTTGGAAAGGTGTGTCGCCTATGACTCTACTAGGTGTAGTGCTTATGGCCCAGAGGACGGAGTAGAGTTCATCTACCCAAGCCCCCGAGCGAATCTTCAGGCGGTCAAAGACACATTTCTTTACCCCTTGAATGACTACCCGTTGACTCGTTCAACTACTCCATTACTTTGCAGATGAGCAACATATGCAAAGAGACTTTTGTACCAATGTCATCGCAATAGTCTAAGAAGAGACCACTGATGAATTGGGAACCGTTGTCTGTGAGAAGGCGGTTTGGGACGCCAAATCATGTTACAATGTTCTTATGTAAGAACTTTTGGGCCACTGAGGCGGTGATGGTGCGGACTGGTTCAGCCTCGATCCATTTAGTGAATGTATCAATGGCTACGAATAAGAACTTATATCTATTAACTACTTGGGGCATTGGTCCCAGAATATCTATCCCCCAAACGGCGAATGGCCACGTGAGCGGGATAGTTTGTAATGCGTATGCTGACTGGTGATATTGCCGAGCATGAAATTGACACTAGGGGCACGTCTTGACCAGATGTTTGGCATCATTAAGTTCCATAGGCTAGTAGTACCCTTGGCGAAAGGCTTTTCCGACCAGTGTTCGAAAGGAGGCATGTGCACCGCATATGCCTTCATGAATTTCTCACAGAAGGGATTGGCCTTCTTGAGGGATGCAGCGCATGAGTATGACTTGCGTACTTTTCTTATATAGTGTGTCGTTGACCAGTCTATACATGCATGCCTTTCTAACTAACAAATCAGCTTCGGTTTCGTCCTCGGGCATGGTCCCATGCGCAAGATAGATTTTCAATGGTGTTATCCAATCTGCTTCTTGCTCGAGGATAGCGACATTAGGGATCGCTTCATTTGTCTTAGTGATTGAGGGATGTGTTAAGTGTTGACGAATACTTCTGCCGGAGTGGATGCACGTGAGGACCCAAGTTTCGATAACTGGTCGGCGAGAGCACTGTCTCTTCTCAGCATGAATTGGACTTCAAAATTCATGAAGTATTTTTCCAGTTTGCTCACCTCACCCAGGTAACGAGCCATTGTCTCGTCAGAGGTGTTGTACTCCTTGTTTACCTGGTTTACGACTAGCTGTGTGTCTCCCTCACCACTAGCCGATGGACTCCAAGGGATTTGGCTACTCGGAGCCCAGCTAGAAGACCTTCATACTCTGCTGCATTGTTGGTCGCAACAAAGTGAAGTTCTATGACATACTGAAGGTGGTCATCCTGAGGCATAATTAAGACCACTCCAGCCCCCGAGTGTGAGAAGCCACGAGAACCATCGAAGTACATCATCTAGAGGTCGGTGGTCGTTAATTTCGATGACTTTTGAAGTAGTGGTTCAGGGTTAGTCCATTCAACTACGAAGTCAGCAAGAATTTGAGACTTAAAATCAATCCGGGCAGTGAAGTGGAGGTCGAAAGCCCCCAGTTCCATTGCCATTTTGCAATTCAACCTGTTGCCTCCGAGTTATGGAGGATGTCACCTTGAGGGAATGACGATGGCACATAAATTTTGTGCTCTTAAAAGTAATGTCGTAGCTTTCGGGAAGCCATTAGGAGGGCATAAAGTAGTTTTTGGACCTCGGGGTAATGCTCCTTTGGTCCGTTGAGTACTTCACTGGCGTAATAGACTGGTCACTGCATGCCATCCTGTTCTATGAACAATACAACACTGATCGCGTATGGGGTTGCAGCCAAGTAAATGAGCAATGGTTCCCCTACATTTGGGGAGACCAACATTGGGGCACTTGATAAGTACTTTTTGACTTCTTGGAAGACCGTTTCAGCTTCGTTCGACCACTGGAAACCATTATGCTTACGTAGTACCTTAAAGAAAGGTAAACCACGTTCGCCTAACCGTGATATGAAAAGGCTTAGGGCTGCCATTCGACCAGTTAGGCTTTGGACTTCTTTCGTTGAGGAAGGGGATAGCATTTGCTCAATGGCCCGTATTTTGTCAGGATTAACCTCAATGTCTCGAGAACAAACAAGAAAATCAAAGAGTTTACCAGAAGAAACTCCAAAAGAACACTTTTCGAGATTTAATTTGATTCCATGTTTATTCAAATCGAAGAAAGTCTTAGTGAGATCATTTACATGATTAGAGCTTTGTAAGCTCTTTACAGCCAGGTCATCTACATAAGCTTCTAAATTACGCCCTAATTGAGATAGAAAGGTCTTCTGCATTAAGCGTTGGTACGTGGAACCAGCGTTCTTGAGCCCAAATGGCATTCTGACGTAGTAGCAGGTGCCAAAGAGTATGATGAAGGCAGTCTTCTCTTCATTTACTTTTGCCATGCTAACTTGATGGTAGCCTGAGTATGCATCCAGGAAGCTCATCAGTTCTCAACCCACTGTGGAATCGACCAACTGATCGATGTAAGGAAGGGAAAAATCATCCTTCGGGCAGGCATTGTTGAGACTGGTGTAGTCGACGCACATGCGCCACTTACCATTGGACTTGAGGACCATGACCAAGTTTGCGAGCCATTTGGGATGTTGAACCTCGCAGATGAAACCAGTGTCTTGGAGTTTACATAACTCCGCATGGATGGCTTCTTGTCGATGAGGAGCAAAGCATCGAAGCTTTTGCTTTATTGGTCGCTGTCTAGGCCAAATCACTAGTCTGTGCTCGATCACTTCCCTTGGGACTCCGGGCATGTCGGATGGTTTCCACACAAACACATCTGCGTTGGCCCGGAGGAAAGTAATGAGTTCGAGTTCCTATTTGGCATCTAGAGATGATCTGATTTGGACAGTCTTAGATGAGTCGTCTGGGAAGAGAGGAACTTGTTTTATCTTTTCATCTGGTCGTGGAGTCATTTTGACAGCATCAGGCTCCTTGGTCGTCAGCTTGACATCCCATAGGGGTAACTGATCGACCAATTCCAAAGAGATGCGATCACAAATTAAGGCTGTATGCTGACTGCCTCAGACTGTGATGACGCCTTTTGGGCTTGGTAATTTGATCCACTGGTAGGCATAGTGTACTGCCACCATGAACTTGGCCTGCCAAAGATGGCATTGTAAGTTGAATCAAACTCAATCATGTCAAAAGAATTAATTCTATTCTGAAGTTGCCTGGCTCTCCGAGTGTTCCGGGCAACACTATTTGCCTGATGGGCACCATCGTGGAGCCAGGTATGATCCTGAATAACGGGTGGGCCACCAGTTTGATTTTGGAACAAGGTATCTGCATCTCTTCGAGGGCCTTGGTGAACAGCAGGTTGAGTGAGCTGCCGTCATCAACCAATACGCGTCCACTTTAGCATTGCTAACAATGGGGGTGATCACCAAAGGGAGTCGTCTTGGATTGGACATTCCTTTGGGACAATCTTCCCTATTGAACGTCAGAGCAGTCTCTGACCAACAGGGGAATTAAGGCTCTCCTAATGGAGCCTCAACACTGTTTACCTCATGGTGAACGGCTTTGAACTGACACTTAGAGTAATAAGAGGAAGAACCACCAAAAATGACATTAACATGATTGCTAGGTACCTGGTATGGCATTACCTTGTCTCTGTCGGCGTCTTTCGTGTCTCGAGATCGTCTGTTTTTTGGTATAGTTGGCATGGGACCAGTTCCTTGATAGAAATCGTCTAGGCTCTTCAACTAGGCACGAAAATTCTTGAGATCGTATCCAGAGGCATTATGCAATGGACACCATTTTTTGTTTCCTTGCATGTTAGTTTGTTTTTCTGGGTGCTCGAGTGTTTCACCTCCGGAGGGAGGCTCATTAGATTTGAATGGAACTTTTTTACCTTTCTCTTGCGGTTGCTTGTCCAGGACTGCGACCTAGCGAAATCGGCTTGCTCCACTCCTGTTTGTCTTCTTAGCTCGTCCACTTGCAGAGAATTCAGGTTTCTTCGTGGTATCTTCTTTCTTTTTGGTCTTTAGGCCCAGTTGAGGGGGTAAGTTACCCTTATCCACCATTCTATTCCATTCCACAGCTTTCGCTGCATCGGAATAGCGGTCTACCATGTCGAATAGGTCTGACACAGATGATGGAGGATGGATACTAAGGTCCTCTGTGAACCGTCGGTATCTAACACCATGTTTGAAAGCCCTGATGACTGAAGAATCAGAGATGTTAGGAATAATATTCCTTACTCGTACAAATCTCTTAACAAACTGCCGAAGGGTTTCTGTAGAAGTCTGGCGCAAGCGATGAAGATCATCCTCCTTGCCAGGTTTCTCATAGCAATTTTGGAAATTGTTGAGGATGAAATCATACAACATTTCCCAGTTGTAGATCGATCCTTCCGGTTGGTTGAACAACCAGGTTCATGCCAGACCTTCTAGCACCATTGGCAAATAGTTTTCCATGACCCGTTCATCTCCTCCGGCCGCTTGGATGGCCGTTACATAGATTTGGAGAAACTCGGTTGGGTTTTGAGTCCCATCGAATCTCTCGATCATACAGGGTTTAAATTTAGCAGGCCAGACTACATTCAACAGTCCAGGTGAAAAAGCTTTGCAACCCACGTACATACTACGTGGTCGTTGATCATCGCGATTAATGCCTTGGTCATGGAAATGGTTGACCTAGGGAAGTTCACGACGTGGTCCCAAACGCGAGTGTATTGGTACGAGACCATGGTCGCAAGAAGTACTTGTTCGTCTGGTCTGGTCGTGTCGAGACTGTGCAGGGTTACATCTCTTATGCCCTTGGAGTGAACCGGCCTATTGTCGACGATTCGGACTCGGGGTCCTCAGCCGAACTTATGCAGAATTTGTAATAGTGAGACCTTTCAAGATGACCCTTCGGGAAGGTATGCTGAACAATGGAGAACAGGAACACAGAGAATTTAGACAGGTTCGGGCCCTCGATGGTGGGAGTAAAAGCCCTACGTCCTGTTGAGATTTCACTAAGTGTGGTAAAATGTTTACAAATGGGAGGAAAAGTCCTCACAGGCAAGGATTTTTCCTATAAAAGTGTACAAAAATAAGCTAAAGAAGACTTAAGAATGCTATATGAGATATGCCGTAGACTTGGCTAACTTGGATCTCTCCCTCCTCTTCCTTCTTTTTGATTGATACTTCATGCCATCCTTTTATACTGCTTGAAAGGGTGCCATGTGAAGGAAACTGCATCAATCGGTTGCTCGGACGGTTAGATACGGTTTTTGAAACTGCTCTTAACCTCCACGTAGGTTAAACACGTGTTTATTCATGAATAACGGTACGTGTTAACCCCCTGACGGTTGATTTTCCACGTGTAGGAATCTTCGGGACACTTAGAATATCCTGTCGTATAGACAACCGAATAGATAGATCCCAGGTATCCTGATCGGTAGACTTTCTGACCGCGGGATTTGGCTGACCGCGTAATATCCCGAATGTGTAGTTCGCGTATAGGCCACGAACTTCTGACCGCGCAAGGCCTACGGTCTGACCGCGTAAAGCTGCGACTTGATCGCGTAAAGCTTGCGACCTCGTGGTGATGCCTCTCAAAAATAACTTGAGTTCGCATCTCCAGATACATGCTCTGGCTCGAACCTGTCTTGAACCAGAAGTTTATTAGAAGTGACCCGGGTGTCAATCCTCGTCAGCTAGCCCCCAAATTCGAAGAAAACGAAGAGACGTGTTTATTTCGAATTTAAAAAATCGTGCATTGGACTTTTAACCCGGCCCTTTAACTTCTCCACTTAGTGGCGCACTAAGTGAAAACGGTTGGTTTCTCAAGACGGGTTCTGACACTACGTGACGGGCAATGATGGCGTCGTAGAGATTTTTATCTCGAGGTAAAATTGTAAATGTCTTTAACGAAACTCGAGGTGTCTGGGAGGCGAACCGTCGACCTGACGGCTATAAATACCAGACCCCTGGACATGTAAAGATCCACAATTTCCTCCTTACGCCTAAGTCTTTTCCTTGTTACCTGGCCTCCTTCCTTTTCACTTACTTTTCCCAATGGCAGATCACGAAATCATCGAGATTGAGAGCGATGAAGGGGAATTTGTCGAACAAGGGTCGAATGAAGTCCTGTCTCCTTTAAGGAAGAAACCCAAGGTTGACGAAGGATCTTCCAGTGGAACAAAGGTGAAGAACGTAGCGAGTTTCTTTCTTCCTTCAGTTCCTTTGACCCTCCCCGTCCATGCCTCTCGGCAAGTTAGGCCTTTATCCTTAGAGAAAGATCCCATCACATTCGATTCTCCCATCCTTATGGGTGATCAACATCCTGGTCGGCAAGCGGTGACTATCCCTCGACCAGATGATTGCCATATTGGGTTGGCGAAGCAATCTTCTTCTGGGAAGGTTGCACTTCCATCATATGGTGATCTTCCTCCCAAGATGGGTGTATCAACGGGTTATACACCGGGACAGGTAACAATTCTTCTCTCCTTTTTGCTGATAATTTTAGTTAATATGACTAACTTTTACAAAATGCAGGAGGTAGGAGGCCCCAGCGATCAGCCTACTGCTGCTCCATCTCTTCCTTCCGGACAGACTCTTCTGGAAGAGAAGAATGCCCTGGAGAAGAAGACCGAGGAGATGGCCTCGAAGATTCTGCGTTTAGCAGAATGTCTTGATCGATCCCGAGAAGAGGCGCACCATTTCCGCCGAGAGAGGGACTTCGCTCAGCAACAGCGAGAACTCTCTGACTTGATTAGGGATAATAGTGCGTCTGTTGTTAGGGACGATATTGATAGACTTAGAGTAGTTGCTAGTTCCCTAGGGGTTGTCAGTGTAGATCCTACTGACAACAATATGTCCCTTGGGGAACTTTGTAAACTTCTTTCGGAGCAAGTCGATGTTTTGATCGACTGCATCCCTTTTGTATGTAAAGAATGTAAGAAATAAAAAGTTTCTTATTTTTCACGAATATTCTTCATATCTTCTGTGCGAAAACATAGCCATAAACTTTACGTTTGCGACCATTCATACACAGGAAACTTTAGTTGTGCGATCAGAATCGTTTTTAAGAAAAAGGCACCGCGACCTGCCCTGATTCCGCGAGCAGTTTCAGAGCCGCGGTCAGAACTAAAGTGCGACCAGAGTTAGGACTCGGTCAGGCCGTTATTACGATTAGAATCGAAGTTTCAGCCTAAAACATGATTTCGAAAAAACCATAACCCAATTAGAAACATTCCAGTACGTCAAAAATTGAGTTATATGATTTTTTCGAAGAAAATGTTCAAAGAAAAAACGCCTTCTGAAAAAGTACTGAAAATTTTTCAGTCCTTTTGCACTTTCAGTTTCCAAAACAAAGAAGCCTTTTTGTTTCAGATCCGACGTCTGGGTACTTTATCGGGTCTATCAGAAACAGTATCCATTATGGGAAATAAAGCATTCAATGGAACGTTTGAAATGAGCTGTTTACCCATTAATGCGTCGCCTTGGGCCTATAAAAAGCAGTAGGTAGCTTCTTGAGGAAGCCACTCAGCCGCGAAAAAACCCTTAGAATTCCCGCCGCTCAAAACCCTCATTTTCTTCAGCCTTCGTCTTCCCTAAATCGCCAGCTTCCCCTTTGATTCTACACCATAGATGGCGTCCTGGAGCAGATCCATTCATCATTCTGAGGAGAGCCTGATGGCGCTTGAGAAGGAGGAGATCCTTTCTCCGCGGTTGCTCATTAACTGGCGACCTGCGGAGAAGGATCAAGAAACCCCAACTGTCCAAGAAGGCGAGTTGGTGGTTTTTGAGGAGTATTTTCGTTGCGGGTTCCGATTCCCTGAGAGTCGGTTCCTTAAGGATATCTTTGAGCATTACGGGTGGGAACTGATCAACCTCCACCCCAACGCGATGCTGATTCTTGCAGTATTCCAGCATCTCTGTGAAGCCTTCGTCGGAGTATATCCCAGCGTGGATCTTTTCCGACGATTTTACTTTTCGGCGTGGTCGAAGAGCACCAACGCCGCCGGATGCATCTACTTCCGGCTGAGGGATAAAAAGGAGTATCCCTCCCCACCCCTGCGAGATTCAGTGCACGGGTGGCACCAGAAATGGTTTTACTGCACCCCTCTGACCGAGAGCGGGCTGTGGTTTGAGAACTCGTGGCCAGAGAAAACAAGCGAGTTGGATACTCTCCCGGCGATGAACGCAGAGTTCATGAAGCATGCCGAGGTGATCCTTCACTTAGTCGAACAAGGGCTGACGGCACGTGACGTCATCCGAGACTTTGTGAAGAATCGGGTGAGCCCCCTACGTGAAAGGGCTCATCCGGCTTGGGAGATCACGTCCATGGCGGACACTACCCTGGACTATAATGAAGGTACTTACTTCTGACATAGAAATCCTTTTGTTATTTTTGAAATGTACCAATTTAACTTGTATCCGGGAACAGTCCTGCCCTCAGCTGAGATTGAGAGGCGGACTAACTACCTCCTCAGGGCGTACAACGCCGAGGTAGAGGGCCCCAAGGGATCGCCTCGCCCCCAAAGCTTGATTCATGCTGGCGACGACCTTAAACAGGAGCGCCGAAAGGTAAACTTCTCACTTGGCCTCTGTTTTGCAGGTTTTATGTATGTCCAACACTAATCAATTTCATTGGAATGAAAATAGCTCCTAGGGAGGTTCGCGGATGCGACATTCCCAAGTGAAAATGTCGGCTTTCTGAAGAAGCCGGCGGCGAAGAACGTGAAGAAGGTCTCCCAGAGACCCAGGACAAAGAGTCCTGCCCCTAAGAAGACCAAGCTGAACCCTGGGGAGGGGTCTTCACGAAGCGTCCCTCGTCCCACAAAAAAGACTGCGGTAAGATATCACATTCCTGCTACTTTTTCAGGCGCGACATGGAATCACTTCTTCGTCGTACAGGGAGAGGGGAGCGAGGAGGAAGAGGATGACGTTCCTCTAATCCTTCGAAGGAGGAAGATCGCAGATCTTCCATCCAGCGATGTCCCAGGCTGCCCCGCAGAGACTACAGCTGCCGAAGAGGTGGCCGTGGCTGACCCTGCGACCACCGAAGATCTGGTGGTTGCGGGTGACCTTCCAATTCCTGAAGCCCCCGGGGTTTCAGGGTCAGTCATCTCTGCTTCCCTGGTCGAAGGGACAACTAAGGTAAAGGATCTTTTCGATCATTCCCTCCATAACTCTTTCTGCATATTTGATAAGTTAATGTATATACAGGAAGGAGAGCTTCCCCCTGGATCCACTGGGGATTCCAGGGAGGAAAATCCTCCTCCTCCGCGGACAGAGGAGGAAGTAGACGAACGAAGGCCGGCTGTGATGGTTCCAGCAACTCAGGAATCGTCAAGGCCTTCGGATGAAGCCCCACCAATTAGCCCGGTGGTCCAGGTAAAGACTTATGTGTTTTTAACTGTTCCCTAAGAATATGCATGTAACATGATATTTCCAGGGGGGTGCTGTCTTATTTACCATCAGGAAGGCAAGAACCGGAGACGGCTCTCCTTCGCAAGGGGAGTTGTCCCAGAAGTCCCAGGAACGAATGGGATTTCGAATAAGGTAAGAACTCTTATTCGACAGTAATCTTATATAAAAACTGTCTGACCCACTCTTCCTGTTAGGCAAAAGAAGACAGCGCCTATACCTTCAACCGCCACTGTTGAAGCTAGGGCTAATGAGGGAGCCTCTAATGAAGAGCGCTCTACTCCCGTGGTTCAGGAAATCGTCCGGACCGCGGGAGGTGAATCAAGCACAGGGACTAGGTCACCGCCAGTGGCCTCTGGGGGTGGCGTCCGGCCGGCACTCCCATCAACTGTCCCTGTTGCAGGCACTTCAGGCGCGCTAGCAAGGATTCCTGCTAGCATGGATGATGCTGCCTTAAATAAGTTTATGAAGGTATGATGACTCCTGTTTCGGCGTTTGAATCGCCTTTAGAGCATACTTGACTCTCTTGCTTTGTGCCACAGGGCTTGTCATGGGTGACGAGCCAGTCGCATGCTGCAATGGCTAGCATGGCGGCTGTTCAAAAAGATCGTGACGGCTTGCGCAAGTGAGTATCGTCATCCTTCTGTTAATATAAGTAGGCTTTAATTGTGACTAACCTGATTTTGCTGCAGAGAGGCTACGTTCTTGAAGAAGGAGTTAGCCAAGATAAAGCTGAACTCAGTTACAGAGTTTCAGAAACTACGGACTGAAATCAATAGACTTCAGTCTGAGAATGTTGGTAAGTCGATTCCCAACTTGAGAAGACTCAAAGACATTTCTTGTTCATAACCTCTTTTCTTTGTGCAGCGCAAGCAGGTCGTATTAAACAGCTCAGCCAGGACAAAATGCTTCTTGAGTCCTCGCTCGACCACACCAATCAAGTGGTCAAAGAGTTGAGTCTACTGGTCTTCGAAAAACTGAAGGCCATAGCCAGCCTTTTGAATACCAATGTGGTAGAGTTGAGGAAGGAAAACCCAGATGTCAGCGATTGGGCATCACTGCTTACAACTCAAGCAGAATCACTGCTCGAATATCTCCCTGGAGATTTACGGCGACGTGAAGAGATGATCAGCACGAGAGTCCGATCAGCCGCATCCGCCGTACTCAGCCGGGTTCGACTTCACCATGGCTCAGATGCGAATCTGAGCGCGCTGGTGGGACCGGTTGAGGTCGAGAGTGACGAACTGCTTGACGCCGTTATCGAAGAAGTTAAGCCTTTCGTTGACAAGCTCTTGGCTGAGCTAAGGATCGAATGATCCTTGTATTTTGTAACCAAACAATTGTAATTACAATGCTATGTATGTAAAATCATTTTTTCAAGAGAAAGTGCATATTCACATCATAAGTTTCATACTATAAGTATATTCCTCTAGCCCCCGCCTCTGTTTTGTGAATACTGAAGTCTTAGTATTTTAAACAGAGGAAAACATAAGTATGATGACCAGGGATATGTGCTTCAAGCCGATGGTCAAGATTAAAGTAACATTTTAACCCTATTGCAAACTGGTAGCCACCCAAATGACCGAAGACTAGCCAGATAGTCCCGTGTGCGTTGAGAAACGGCTTATTTAGGAGTGACTTATCTGGAAGTGATCATGAGATTGACCAGCGAATCCGGTTGAAAAATGCTGTAATAACCTAACCGCCGGCGATCAGCCCCAGGTCGAATTTGTATAATTTGGGCTTAAAGAAAAACACTCATTGTATGAAAACAAGACATGTTTTTTATGAAAAGATGCTAATTGAACAGGAAAAAGGTGATTGGAATACTTACACGTAAAACTTGCGAAGTTGATCGATGTTCCAAGTATTGGACAAAATCCGACCATCCTCCATGGCTAACCGCGCAGATCCTGACCGCGGCACTGAGACGACAGTATATGGTCCCTCCCACTTTGGGGAGAATTTATTGCGGTTAGACTGGTCTTGAATTTTTCGTAAAACCAAGTCGCCCACGTTGAGATCTCGTGGTCGCACCTTTTTACTGTGATACTTGCGTAGAGCCTGCAAGTATACCGCGGACTTAATCAGGGCGCGATCACGCCGTTCTTCCAGGAGGATGAGATCTTGCGATCGTTGTTCGGATTGGTTGATCTGTTCGAATTGATTCGTGCGAACAGATCCAATACTTACTTCCATAGGCAACACAGCCTCGGCTCCATAGACCAAATGGAAGGGTGTCTCACCGGTGGCTCGACTAGAGGTAGTTCGTAGTGCCCATAGAACAGTATAGAGCTCATCTGCCCAAGCCCCCGAGCGGGTCTTGAGGCGATCAAAAACACGTTTTTTGATACCTTGCAGTACTTGCCCATTGGCCCGTTCTACGGCACCATTGCTTTGTGGATGTGCCACGGAAGCAAAGCACACCTTGGTCCCAATCTGATCGCAGTAGTCTAGGAAAAGACCGCTAGCGAACTGAGAACCGTTGTCTGTGATGAGACGGTTTGGAACACCAAATCGTGCCACAATGTTCTTGTGAAAGAACTTTTGTGCGGCTAATGCAGTAATATTTCGTACTGGTTCGGCCTCAATCCACTTTGTGAACGTGTCAATGGCTACAAACAAAAACTTGTATCCATTGACCGCTTGTGGCATAGGACCGACGATGTCCATTCCCCAGATCGCGAAAGGCCATGCGAGAGGAATAGTTTGTAATGCATAAGCAGGTTGATGAACCTGTCTTGCATGAAACTGACATTGTGGACACATCTTGACCATAAGCTTGGCATCATCGAGTGCCGAAGGCCAGTAGAATCCCTGTCGAAAAACTTTTCCGACCAGTGTTCGGTATGACGCGTGTGCACCGCATACACCGTCATGTATTTCTTTCAAGAGGGATTTTCCTTCCTCCTGAGATATGCAGCGCATGAATACTCCTTGAGTACCCTTTCTGTACATAACCCCATCTATGAGTTTGTACAGACGCGCCTTTCGAATTAACCGATCGCTTTTGGTTTCGTCCCCGGGTAGGGTCCCATGTTCAAGATAAACCCTCAATGGATGAGTCCAATCTTGTTCCTGACCGAGGTTGGCAACGAAGGCTATTGCCGGATCATCCTCGACCGAAGTCATGATCGAAGGATGGTCCAAGTGTTCAACGAACACTCCTGCCGGAGCGGATGAGCGTGAGGATCCAATTTTGGATAATTGGTCTGCGAGAATGTTGTCCTTTCGCGGGATGTATTGGACTTCGAAGTGACTGAAGTGTTTTTCCAATCTCCTCACTTCCCCCAGGTAATGAGCCATTGTCTCATCGGAGGTGCTGTACTCCTTGTTTACCTGGTTTACGACCAGCTGTGAGTCCCCCCTCACCACTAATCGACGGACTCCGAGGAATTTTGCTGCCCGGAGCCCTGCAAGAAGACCTTCATACTCTGCTGCATTGTTGGTTGCAACAAAGTGTAGTTGGATGACATACTTAAGCTGTTCACCCTGAGGTGTAACTAAGACCACTCCAGCCCCCGAGTGTTGAAAACTACGGGAGCCGTCAAAGTACATTGTCCAATAATCGGGGCACTCCAGTTCCTTTTCCAACTGCACGGGTGGCTCAGGGTTGGTCCATTCGACCACAAAGTCGGCCAAAACCTGAGACTTAACCGCCGTGCGAGGGGTAAAGTGAATCTCAAAGGCACCGAATTCGACCGCCCATTTGGCGATTCGACCAGATTTTTCTGGATTTCGGACAATATCCCCTAAAGGAAAAGAAGAAGGTACTGTGATCTTGTGTGCTTGAAAGTAATGTCGTAACTTACGGGAAGCCATCAGTAGCGCGTAAAGTATCTTCTGGACCTCAGGGTAGCGCTCCTTAGGACCATGAAGTACTTCGCTCACATAGTAGACGGGTCTGTGCACTCCTTCCCTTTCTGCGATCAGAACTGCGCTGGCCGCGTGTGGGGTGGCCGCCAAATACAGAAGCAATGGTTCATCCTTTTCAGGAGACACCAATACTGGCGGACTGGATAGATATGTTTTTACCTCCTGAAACGCTTTTTCGGCCTCATCTGACCACGTGAAGTTATGATGTTTCCGCAAGGCTTTAAAGAAAGGTAGTCCCCTTTCGCCTAATCGCGATATGAAACGACTTAAAGCCGCCATGCGACCAGCCAGGCGTTGAACATCCTTCATGGTCGAGGGTGACCTCATTTGTTCAATAGCTCTGATTTTCTCAGGATTAATCTCAATGCCCCTGGAACACACAAGAAAACCAAGAAGCTTTCCTGAAGAAACCCCGAAAGAACATTTCTCCGGGTTCAATTTTATTCCAAAGCGATTCAAGTTACAGAAGGTTTCAGCAAGATCGTCCAAATGAGACAATCTTTTGGTACTTTTTACAACCAAGTCGTCTACATATGCTTCGAGATTACGCCCTATCTGGGAAAGAAAGGTCTTTTGCATCAAGCGCTGATACGTGGAACCAGCGTTCTTGAGACCGAACGGCATTCTGACGTAGCAGTACGTGCCGAACGGGGTGATGAAGGCAGTTTTCTCTTCATCGTCTTCCGCCATGCTAATTTGATGATATCCCGAGTAGGCATCCAGAAAACTCATCAGTTCGCAACCCGCAGTGGAGTCAACCAGCTGGTCGATGCGGGGAAGGGGAAAGTCGTCCTTCGGACAGGCACTGTTGAGGCTAGTATAGTCGACGCACATGCGCCACTTGCCATTTGACTTGCGGACCATGACCGGATTGGCGAGCCAGTCCGGGTGATTCACCTCACGGATGAACCCGGCTTGTAAGAGTTTGTCTAACTCTTCTCGGATGGCTTCCTGTCGGTCGGTGGCAAAACGCCTGAGCTTTTGCTTTATTGGTCGTTGTCCAGGTCGGATTGCTAACCTATGCTCAATTACTTCCCTTGGGACACCGGGCATGTCGGACGGTTTCCACGCAAACACATCTGCGTTAGCCCGGAGGAAAGCAACGAGGTCGAGTTCCTATTTGTCATCCAGGGTTGACCCAACCCGAATTGTCTTGGATGGGTCATCTGGGTACAAAGGAACTTGTTTGAGTTTCTCATCTGGTCGAGGAGCAGCCCTGATCGCATCGGTGGTGACAGTGGCGACCTGAGCGTCCCGGAGGGGAAGTTGATCGACCATCTCCAAAGATAGCCGGTCGCACGTGAGTGCCACGTTGCGACTACCTCGGACCGAAATGACACCTTTGGGGCCAGGCAATTTCCCGCACTGATAAGCATAGTGCGTTGCCATCATGAACTTAGCGAGAGTAGGCCTGCCAAAGATTGCATTATAAGCTGAATCACAATCGATTACATCGAAAGTAACCAATTCTGTTCGGAAGTTATCTGGTTCTCCCAGAGTGACCGGGAGGACCACTTGTCCCAATGGCATCATGGAGGGGCTTGGGATTATCCCATAAAATGGATGAATTATGGGCTTGATCTTCGAACGAGGAATTTGCATCTCGTCGAGTGTCTTGACCAATAAAAGATCAAGGGAACTTCCCCCGTCGATCAGGACCCTTTCGACTCTCGCGTTACTGATGATTGGGGTAATAACCAGAGGTAATCTCAATGGTCGAGTTAGCCCCGCAGGACAGTCAGCGCGGTCGAATGTCAAAGGCATATCCGACCAACGGGGATATTGAGGTTCACCAAGGGATGTCTCCGTTTGGTTAACCTCTCGGCAAAAAGTTTTAAACTGCCTTTTGGAAACGAAAGAGGAGGAACCTCCGAAAATGACATTAACATGATTTTGAGGTACCTGGTAAGCCATTTCTTCGTCTCCATCGATGTCTCTAACCCCGCACGCCTGCTCTTTGGGCGGTAAGGTCGGCATTGGCCCAGCTCCTTGGTAGAAATCATCCAGTTGTTTCAACCAACTCCTGCAGTTTTTGAGATCGTGGCCTGCGGAATTGTGGAGTGGACACCACCTTTTGCCCTCCTGCGGATTAGTTGATTTTTCTGGCTGGTCGGAATCCCGGCCACCAGAAGCAGCTTTACTTTTGAAAGAAAACTTATTACCTTTGGTCGAAGGTGGTTTCTCCGCGATCGCGACCTCACGGTGCTGTCCAGAGCGGTTCCTCTTCGACTTTTTTGACTTCCCACTCGATGAAGACTCTGGCTTTTTGCTCGAGTCTTCTTTCTTGACGTCCTTGAAGCCTGGTTGGGGCGGTAGGCCCCCCTTGTCAACCATTCGGTTCCATTCGACTGCCTCGGCTGCATCGGAGTATCGATCAGCCATATCGAACAGATCTGCCACCGATCGAGGAGGGTGAATGAGCAAGTCTTCAATGAATCTCCGGTATCGAACGGCATGCTTAAATGCCCTGATTACGGAACCATCAGATATGTTCGGGATGGTATTTCTTACCCCGACAAACCTCTTGACAAACTGCCGAAGCGTTTCGGTCGAAGTTTGCCGCAATCTATGCAAGTCGTCCTCCTTACCCGGCTTTTGGTAACAGTTTTGGAAATTGCTAAGGATGGCATCGCATAGCATTTCCCAATTGTAGATAGAACCCTCAGGCTGATTGAACAACCAAGTTCTAGCCGGTCCTACGAGGACTGTTGGCAGGTAGTTAGCCATGACCTTGTCATCGCCTCCTGCAGCTTGGATGGCAGTAATATAGATCTGAAGAAACTCGGATGGGTTCTGAGTTCCGTCAAACCTCTCGATGGCCCCTGGTCGAAACTTATCGGGCCAAACGACCGCTCGTAGGCCAGGCGAGAAAGCTTTGCAACCAACGTAAGGACCGTGGACCGTCCTGCGACTTTCGGTCAGGTTTCGAGCAAACTCACTTAACGGCGGGGTGACTCGAGGTCCCAAACGAGAATGAACGGGAACTCGATCCCTACTGCGAGAGTCCTGCATTCGCCGATATTTGTCCTGTCGGGACGGTATAGGCGGCGGGTAACTCCGTCGACCAGAGCCAAAATGAGGACCATCTCGATCCCGGGAATGTGTCACTGAGCGGGAAGAGGCTGTTGGGGTCGCCTCAGATGCGACCTCGTCCAATCTTTCCGCCAGGATCCGGTAAAAGGCCGGTCTCTGCGCATCCGTGACCGTAGGAGGAAAGTTACGCATGACTTCCGCGATAGATCGCAGTCGACCATGGGTAGTTCTCCTAGGGGCACCGGGTGTTATTGTTTCCTCGTCCACTGGGAAGTGCTCCGGTGGTAAGGAAGGAGTCTGGTCACGTCTATGACCACGCGACCGTCGAGAAGAACTCGGGGCAGCATCATAACGAGCCTGCGCATCTTGAAGAGCCTCTAGGGCAGTTCTGCGTAGTTCGTTGTTTTGTTGCTCGAGATCTTGCTCCTCCTTCTGTTTGCGATCTTGTTCTTCCCTGGCAGCCTGTTGATCGGGAGTTTCCTCCGACAACGCAGCGAACTGCCTAGGAAGAGAAGTCGCCGATGGGGAGAACATCTCGGTTTGTTCCGAGTCGGACTCGAAATCAAAGAGACGGTGAAGGTTATCAGGGTCGAATCTTCCTGGGCTAACCTCGGGGTCACCATCGTACTTTCCCTCAGCGGGATCGTACGATGGGCCGGACTCATCACCTAGCACATTAAGAACCTCTGTGGGTTCTGACCCTGTGCCAGTTGCCTCCTGGTCGATCATCATGACTTGGGAAGATGATTCATCCTGTGGAAGATTCTGGCCTTCGACCTCTTCCATCGGAACGGGATCACTTGGAGAAGGCATTGGGATATGAGCATAATCCTCGAGATCGAAATCATTCTCGGAATCATATGCTCTAGCCATGTTTCGGCGAACCTCCGAATTTTAATTAGGACGCCTTGAGAAAGGCCCCACGGTGGGCGCCAGCTGTCGACGATTCGGACTCGGGGTCCTCAGCCGAACTTATGCAGAATTTGTAATAGTGAGACCTTTCAAGATGACCCTTCGGGAAGGTATGCTGAACAATGGAGAACAGGAACACAGAGAATTTAGACAGGTTCGGGCCCTCGATGGTGGGAGTAAAAGCCCTACGTCCTGTTGAGATTTCACTAAGTGTGGTAAAATGTTTACAAATGGGAGGAAAAGTCCTCACAGGCAAGGATTTTTCCTATAAAAGTGTACAAAAATAAGCTAAAGAAGACTTAAGAATGCTATATGAGATATGCCGTAGACTTGGCTAACTTGGATCTCTCCCTCCTCTTCCTTCTTTTTGATTGATACTTCATGCCATCCTTTTATACTGCTTGAAAGGGTGCCATGTGAAGGAAACTGCATCAATCGGTTGCTCGGACGGTTAGATACGGTTTTTGAAACTGCTCTTAACCTCCACATAGGTTAAACACGTGTTTATTCATGAATAACGGTACGTGTTAACCCCCTGACGGTTGATTTTCCACGTGTAGGAATCTTCGGGACACTTAGAATATCCTGTCGTATAGACAACCGAATAGATAGATCCCAGGTATCCTGATCGGTAGACTTTCTAACCGCGGGATTTGGCTGACCGCGTAATATCCCGAATGTGTAGTTCGCGTATAGGCCACGAACTTCTGACCGCACAAGGCCTACAGTCTGACCGCGTAAAGCTGCGACTTGATCGCGTAAAGCTTGCGACCTCGTGGTGATGCCTCTCAAAAATAACTTGAGTTCGCATCTCCAGATACATGCTCTGGCTCGAACCTGTCTTGAACCAGAAGTTTATTAGAAGTGACCCGGGTGTCAATCCTCGTCACCTATCCTCTGGTTGTTGAACGTGATGACTGACGAGGATTATTACCCGAGCTAGTTCAGAGTAATGTGCCTCGAGTTCTTAAAACATATTTACAATTTTATCTCTGGTTAAAAAACAAGTCAGCAATGCTATCATTACTTGTCAAAAACAACCCGGAACCCGTCTCGGGAAATAAACCACCACCCTTAGTGCGCCACTAAGTGAGAAAGTTGAAGCGTCGGGTCACTTATCCGATGCAGGATTAAAATTTGAAGTAAATATGTCTTTTCATTTTCTTCAAATTTGGGGGCTAGCTGACGAGGATTGTTACCAGAGCTAGTTCGGAGTAATGCACATCTGGTTCAAGACAGATTCAAACCAGACAAGTGTCCGAAGGTCCGTTGCTATGATCTCAGACGATCTGAGAAACGCGGACACATGGTCACAAGCTTTGCGCGATCATGAGATCGCAGACGTTACGCGGTGAGGAGGCCGTAGACCATCCACGGTCAGGAGGCCGTAGACCATGCGCGGTCAGAAGGTCATTGACTACTCTCGACTAGGATAACTCGGGATTGCTTAAGCTTTGCAACAAGCATATCCCGAGAATCACGAAGATCCTTCCACGTATGAAGACAACTACCAGGAGGTTAACATGTGCAGTTATCCCTTAATTGCACGTGTTAAGCCTGCGTGGAAGTTAAGTACGGTGCGGTTATCAAAACCGCACCCAATCAGCTGTTCAAAGCCATTGTGCGTTGGCACCCTTTCGACCGGTATAAAAGTGTGAGCAAATGTACAATACAAAAACAACGACGACAAGTAGACAACAACACGACATAGACGACGACGGATCAAGCACTAACTTTCTTGAGATAGTTTAGTTGTTTTTTAGACAATCACGCAAAAAAGATCTTTGCCTGTGATGATCTTTTCTCCAACTTTGTAAACCTTTTTCCATTCATAGTGAAATCACAACAGGACGTAGTGCTATTACTCCCACCATCGAGGGCCCGAACCTGTATAAATCTCTCTGTGTCCCATCTGACATTGTTCATCATCCCTTCCCGGAGAAACACCTTGAAAGGCCTCACAACTCACAAATTCTGCATAAGATCGACTAAGGACCCCGAGTCCGAATCGTCGACAATGATGCTTCTGGAGTAAATCCAAGGGCAATGTCATCAAGATTATATGCAAGCACTCTTGCGAATATAATCCTGTCAACATTCGCGAGACTTGAGGGCGGATTACGGAGTGCATATGTAATCCTCCAGAGATGATCTTCTGGATTCCTGTGAGGTGCCGGTGGAGTTCCTGGCGAGGTCGCGCCTGCCAGTGGAGAGTAGTTTGGAGAGGGAATAGGCATGCAATTACGGCAGCGACCTCCCGGAGAGGGTTGTCGAGATGTTCCAGGATCGGGATCGCAACACACGGTGCCTCGGCGTGTGGTTGCTAGTTGTAGAAGATCTTTTATGACTTTACGAACTTCGGCCTCTCACTATTCATGTTCTTGGTCCTCTTTCTGTTTGTGTTCTCGTTCGTGCCTAGCATCATGATGCTCTGGAGTTTCCTCCGAAAGTGCGGCAATTTCTCTAGGGATTGAGTTCGTAGACGGAGAAAGCATCTCATCTTTGTCCGAGTCGGACTCAAAATCAAAGAGAGATTTTAGATTGTCTGGGGAGAATTCGTCCAAACGGATGTTGAGGTCGTCTCCTTCCAAATCGGCCAACGCAATTGGTTCTAGCACATACTCGCCCTCTGCTGAGGGTAAGTGAACTGCCTGACCTGACTCTTGCTCGGCGACATGGTTGGGATCGAGAATGACACTTCCCCAAGACAAGTTGTGAGGGCATCGTCATCGCCATTAGCAGGAACGACATCTTCATCCAGTGCATCTACGTGATCCTTGAGATCGAAATCGTTCTCAGAATCATGTAAGCAAGGGAAATAATCAATGAGTACAATGAAGCCTGATGAAAATGTCTTTGGGCCTCATGGTGGAACCAGTTGTCAACAATTGGCACTTAGGGTCCCTCTGCCGAGCTTATGCAAAGAAGAGAGTGAGGAAAAATAGAGCCAATCAGACAAGTTCTCAAGATGTTGAAGGTATCAATGAATCTAAGGACACAGGAGCGGGGTTTATCCAGGTTCGGGCCCCCTTTAAGCTGGGTAATAGCCCTATGTCCTGTGAGATTGATTATGTGGAAGAAAGGTTACAGAGAGAGTAAGATCCTTTACAGTTAGTAGCTAGCTAATCCTATTCAATGAGCCTAGTCTTCACTCCGTCGATCTATCCTCTTTTGATTCTCCCTTTGTCGGGGGAAATCTCCGCAGGACTAAGTCCAGGTAAGATGTGTCACGATTGCCCGGGGACCTGGCCTCCGGCCCCTCCCCGGGCGCCGCCTTTTGGCCCCCGGGACGTGGCCTCCAGTGCCCTCCCGGGCGCTCCGTTTGGCTCCCGGGACGCGGCCTCCGGTGCCGTCCCGGGCGCCGCCGTTTGCCCGGGGACCTGGCCTCCGGCCCCTCCCCGGGCGCCGCCTTTTGGCCCCCGGGACGTGGCCTCCGGTGCCCTCCCGGGCGCCGCCGTTTGGCTCCCGGGACACGGCCTCCGGTGCCGTCCCGGGCGCCGACCGATTGCCCGGGGACCTGGCCTCCGGCCCCTCCCCGGGTGCCGCCTTTTGACTCCCGGGATGTGGCCTCCGGTGCCCTCCCGGGCGCCGCCGTTTGGCTCCCGGGACGCGGCCTCCGGTGCCGTCCCGGGCGCCGCCGTTTGCCCGGGGACCTGGCCTCCGGCCCCTCCCCGGGCGCCGCCTTTTGGCCCCCGGGACGTGGCCTCCGGTGCCCTCCCGGGCGCCGCCGTTTGGCTCCCGGGACACGGCCTCCGGTGCCGTCCCGGGCGCCGACCGATTGCCCGGGGACCTGGCCTCCGGCCCCTCCCCGGGTGCCGCCTTTTGACTCCCGGGATGTGGCCTCCGGTGCCCTCCCGGGCGCCGCCGTTTGGCTCCCGGGACGCGGCCTCCGGTGCCGTCCCGGGCGCCGCCGTTTGCCCGGGGACCTGGCCTCCGGCCCCTCCCCGGGCGCGTCCTTTTGGCCCCCGGGACGTGGCCTCCGGTGCCCTCCCGGGCGCCGCCGTTTGGCCCGGGGACGTGGCCTCCGGGGCTTCCCCGGGCGCCGCCTTTTGGCCCCCGGGACCTGGCCTCCGGCACCGTCCCGGGCCTCATCGCCCTCCTAAAGGTAAAGTCTTGAACTGTTTATCACGTGCAGGTCACGCGAGGGGCGCCTCGGGAACTAGCGACCACCTGTCAAGCATCCAAGGCGTTTGACCGGGAGAAGGACGGTCCTGCCCTTCAATCCGACGGTGGCTTCCGGGGTAGTTTAGGTTTTTTGCTGCTTTTTGGGGCTATAAATAGCCCTTGTACCCCTCTGTTGTAGGGGATTGGTTCTTTTATTGGAATAGCTAAACTCATAGACGTGCTCCGGAAGCCTCTCCCCCGGTGAGAGCCTCCCCAGCCGTCTCCGGTCGGGAGCGCGTCGACAGGACTAGGGCCCCCACCGGGACCCGAACCTGTATAAATCCGTGTGTCATTTTTTGTGCTTGTCCGGCGGGGGAGGACCGGTCATCCGGTCAACCCGCGCCGCGTAATCTTCGCTAGGACATTCTCAAAACCTGCCGGGGTATTCGCAATACCACGACACCCTTTGAAGGCCCATTTGTACGTGTCGAAGAGATTGCTGGTTGTTCTCCTGAAGGCATGCCCCACAATCTCCCTTAACCGCCCAGAGGTGGGGGTAGTGAGGTCGTGGATAGCAGTTGCCATGAATCAAGGGTACGTGGAGGTTTGGTCAATCTTGACTGGGTTGTAGTAGAATTACCTCACCGTCTCGACCTCCTTTGACGGTTACCTTGTCAGGGGCTCATGATTGTCTCGGGGTCAATCATAAAGACCAAAGTGAAGTAACATTTTTGGGAATGCCCGCATAGTTCTGCGACCATGGTAATGAGATTAGTTCTTGTATCTGTGAGAGCGAGGACTACGGGAATTGTCTCCGCGACCTTGTCACTCTTAGATACAGCATAAGACATAAGCTCCGTGATAACAGATGTCTTGAATTTTGCATAAATTAGGTATGCTGTTTCAGTTATATCCAGAATGCCCTTGGATTACCCTATATCCTTCTTTCCGGCCTTTGGAGACCATGGTCACACGTGACTACGCAGAGTTGGTGTGACCTTTGAGGCCTAAAAAAGTAGCTAATAATCCTTGTCACCTTGGTACTTGTCTGATTGGCTCCCTCCATTACCCATCTCATTTTTGCATAAGTTCGGCAGGAGGACCCCCAGGTTCCAATCGTTGACATAAAGTCAACGTCTTAGATTCAGGAGGAGACATCGCCGCCCTTGTCATCTCATACGTCTTGAGAGAAGAATACAAGTATTTGATTGTCAAGACATATAGGTCCTTAGTCTCCATCATGGTGGTGCTTTTGACATGCGAAACTGCTGGAGACAAGGAACGCAAGATATTGCAACACCTCTCAGACTCAGAAAGATTGTTGCCTACAGAACTAAGTTTGTTGACAATAGCATCAAAACGAGTGAAAAAGCCATTAATAAGCTCACTCGACTACATTGTGAACTACTCATACTCAAATTTCAAAAGCCCATGCTTTATGCTCTTCACTTGAATGGTACCCTCATGGAAAGCTTCAAGGGCCACCCAAATATCATGAACAGTAGAAAGGTGTGAGATGCGATTGTACTCAATCGTCCTAGGGCTCCATAAAGATAGTTCATTGCCCTTTGGTTGAGTAAAACATGTGCTCTGCTAGACTCATTAATTTCAGTAGGCTCCACATATGCATCTTCAATGATCTTTCATAAGTCGAAGCCTTGAGACTTGATGTATGTCTCCATGTGCTTCTTCCAATATGAAAATTCATCTCCATTGAAGATGGATGGCTTGCTTGTGTACTTCTCGGTCGCCATGACTCAAGAGATGGTGAATTCTATGAACGAGAGAAACACTGGACTCTGATACTAATTAAAAGACCAAGATGGTGAATCGAGAGGGGATGAATCGTTTTGTCAAATTGAAGCCCCCAATGAAAAATAAACAAGGGAAACAAGAGATAGTATGGTTGCTATGGGTGCTCGAATATCTCAAGTATAGCTCTCCTCAATCTTGGCATAAACCATCTCTAAATAACAAAAATAAAAGAAGAAACAAAAGGAAAGCAGAGACTAAAAAAATAGCTTGCGAGTATTTTAATAATCAATTGGGAGTATTTAAGAAATCAATTGTGGAATTTTAACAATCAATTGCAAATATTTAAACATCAATTGCAAGAAATAAAATTGTGAGTATTTAAACAATCAATTGCGAATATTTAAATAAGTAAGAGTAGAAATGATCAGATTAAGACCTAGACCAAGTTTCGGACTAGACTTGCTCTGATACTATTTGATCTAATTGAGGTATAGACGGGTTTCGACTATACTTGATCAGATGCGAATATGCGGAATAACAGGATCTTACTCAGAATTATCGAAACCCAAATTGATCGAAAACACAGTTCAAAAGATAGCACAACTCTTTATTGAAAAGAGGGATCTTGTACACGTTGAACAATAGGATGCACCACTAGTACAGAAATGCAGTCTACTAACCCCTATCTTCTATCGGTTATTAGCGATTTAGTAGAAAACCGTTACAAAAGGTGTCTTGCCGTCATAAAAGGCATAAGGGAGGTATTTTTCCTATCGGTTTGTAAGAAACTTACCGTTAGAAGAAGTAGAATGATTTACTCTAGCGGTGATGAACATATTTATCGTTAGAAGAGATGCATAAGTACTGACGGGAGGATGTTGTGTACCGTTAGAACTGGTCGACTTCTACAAATAGTTTTATTCTATTGGTACAGTATTTATATGTCGCGCCCCTAAACTGGGACTACGACTACTCCCGTGGAGACCTAGCTTGTTGTAGCTAGTCCTATACATGCGTACCTTTGACTTCCCAGGATAAGTCAAGCACAGGAGTCTATTCACATTGCAACAAAAAAACTTACAAAATATTTAAGCAGTGCGGCCTGCTGGCCTTAATATTACATAAAAAGATTACAATACCTTTGCGGCATTCAAGGTTTAGTTTAAGCAAAATAAAAACTTCTACACAGCGGATGATGGGTGTCCCTTCCACAGTAAGAAGTTGAAGGCAGAACAACACATCAGGGATTCGATGGGTCTGGCTCTCCTTCTTCTGGATCCAAGAAGTTCTCCACACCTTCTTCTTGATCTTGATATGCTCCATCTTCTGGGTTGTAAGTTGCAAGGGTGAGTACTTACGTACTCAGCAAGTCATAGGGAAGAGTAGATACATATAGTAGTATTGTTATGAACCTAGACTAGTCAAGAATTATGGATGTTTGTAAAATAATCTTTACTTCCATGTCTCATCTCATGGCAACACTTTTCATAACATATCATCGCTATTCATATTCACTAGATTATAGTATTACTGCGACACGTCGACACACGACAGCCCACGGTAGCAACCCTTATCATGACAACACATGTCATTTGGGTAATCTTGACTTATCAAATTTTATTTATAAAATATACTTGTGCCACACCCCGTGCATTTAATCCACCACAGCAGACTCCTATAAATCCGGGAGCTCGGAGTATTCGAATACGTTTTTAACTCTGCAGAGAGGTACCAATTTACCTGCAAGATATTCCACTTTCAAGCCCATCCTATCAATATGATTAGACCCTTCCTCACAACCATGTGTGAGTGGCAAGGTGGAGATAACAAGAACTTTTGTTATGTTTTACTCACATTTCACCCCTGACCCTGTGGATCTCTCGCGAACCACAGTTGTGGCGGGTTGTAGCCAAACCCCCACCCCTATGCGTATTCCCATTACTGGGTCAGCGTGCAAGATCACCTTCAGTGATATGTGTGGGAGCCGTACTCCGTGCCAATCGTGCATCTCTACACAACTCCTACAGGGGTTTCATGTGCGATCCGCATAAGTACTTATTCAAGCCTGTCCCATACCAGGCTTGCGGTTAGCACGTGTTTCATGCCACTAGACGCACAACACAAAGTTCTAGTCCTTATATGCCAGTGACCAGACCATCCACAAACCATGCACCTTTCATGCCTGCTATCCTTCGCAGTTAAGCACCTCCAATGCTACAGCCATCCATACCAAAATTATGGTCACGGCTAGGGGTTTTATTTCATGGATATATATATAAATACATATATAATAGTTCATGGTTCACTATTTGATCTTTTCACATTTCACAAGCATCCAGCTTTGTACTGCCAAAATATATCTCAACCATTCTTTCACATGCAATAGTACTTATATTCAAGGTCATATCATAGCAATTCATAAAATATGGGTTCAACATGATCAAGACTATGACTTGCCTTCCGCATCGTAAGAGACAGCAGTTGATGTTGGATCAGCAGTGAAGTCCTCGAACTCTGGCTCTTGATCTACTCTCCAATCAAACAAGCAACCAAGAATCACAATCTTTTCAATACATTATTATATTATATGCAATAACGCAAAGATGAATGTCCCGATGATTCTGAAATGATTGGGTTTAGAAGTTGATTAGGGTTAAGTTATAGAAACCAAGGTTAAGATTAGTTGTCAAAGGTTTACAAGGTTCCAAATGTCTCAAAGTATCAGAATGATATCAAGGTTGCGACTGGTTCGCTCAAAAAACAACGAACGTCTTTAGGTCGACATTCGGTTCAAGGCATCGACATAGGGTCGATGGATGACAGAGGGACTATCTCAACTTGTGGCAGTAGAATAAAATGTAGATTACAACTCCACAAGTCTAAGGGACAAGGTTATTTTCAATTTGCACAACTAGAAAGAGGTGAAAAGAGCTAATGCCACTGGCTGACAAGCTCTGGCATAGGGCTGACAATGTCAAAATCTAGGGCTAAGCATAAAATGCAGTTCAAGAGCTTAACTCAAGTTGTGATAGAAGAAATTGTAGATCACAACCTCAGGAGTCTATGGGACAAAGTTATGCTCAAAATGCACATCTGGAAGGAAGTGAAAACGGCTAATGCCACTGGCTGGCATAGATTGGCATTGGACTGACATGGCTAGAAAATAGGGCTTGCCATAACTTTTGATCTAGGGCTCCAATTGATGCACCACTTTGTCTGGGAGGTAGGCCTTGATAACAGAAACAATTCACTCAACAAGATCTAGGGCAGGAGATGGCCGGAAAGTGATGAAAACCGGGAATGAACACGGTGGCTGAAGTTTCAAATCACAGCACTGGATAGGAATTAGGGCATAGCTATAACTTCTAATTTAGACCGAATTGGAAGTCAAGCTAGTAGACAAAAGTACTCAGGAGATTGAGGCACATCTGGTGGACAAAGTTGTTGAAGCGGATTGGCCAGGAATAGATTTCTGGTGGCCGGCGCCGGAGAAGAAGACATAAGATTTGTGGATTTTCATTATACACAATTTGAACTCAATTCCTCGCTCAGGGAGTATCTAAGAGGTATAAGGAAACTGTTGGCATGATTAGATTGGCCAGAGTATCATCGGAGAAGCCTGGCGACGAGCGCCGGCGACTAGTGAAGCTCGAATTTGGGGGTTGCTTCGATTCAAGCTCAATTTTGAAATCTGGCTTCACGGGATTGCTAAAGATAGCTCACTGATCATTTTACTCTACTGGATTGAAGGCTAATTCGGATTGATTTGAGTTGCAAAGCTGGAACAGGGGTTTTGGCATTTCCGGCGATCACCGGCGATGACATGCATGGGAGTCCAATTAAATGATACAGCACGATAAGGGAGATGGGAGAAACTCACTGATGCTGTCAATTTGGATGAAGAGGCTGTGGTTGAGGCTATCACCGTGAGCCTCCTTCTGTGCTCGCCGGAGAAGACGACGAAGACGATGAGATTAGAGATTTAGTTGATTCTGGCGTAAGAGAAGTTAAGCTGAGAACAGGGCCGCTTTTATAGGCATGGTTAGAAGCTTGCTACGCTGGGGCTAAGGAACTTCTGCTGGTGAAACTTCGAGTTGAAGCAACGGCGAGCAACAAGCTGGCGAAGCTCTCTCTGGTGCGCGAGCTGCTGGTGAGCTAGACAAGATTTTCCAAGACAAAGACTGAGGCGCAGACATGTGTGCATGTGCAAAGGCGGTTGCAAAAACATGGGCTTGAGCAGCGCTGAAAGGCGGCGAAACACGGCAACGAGGTGCTCCTAGTCGCGGTCGCATTCGCACGGCGATGGTCGAAGCAAACACTGTGCACTGCGGTCGAGATCGCCGTGCACTGCTGGCCGAGGTCGATAAAGCTGCTAATTTGGTCGCAAATGATTGGTGAGGTCGAAGAAGTCGATTCCTGGTCCTGAGCAGCTACTCTGGTCGTGAACTGCTGCTGAGGTCGAACAAGGGACCTACTTGCAAGATTCTTTGTTTGAATTCTGGACTGATTTGTAATTTTTGATTTAGAGATAGTTGATTTGCAATCTGATTTCATAGATGAGTATAAACTTATACCTTATACTCATCTAGCAAGAGATTTGGTAAAATCTGGCTTGATTTGATAGTTTTTGATACAAACTCAAAATAGGGTACTTTAGGGTAAAATAAGATCTGAGTTTTGTCGATTTCGAATTCTGGCATATAGGATGAGATTTTGAAATCTGGACAGAAGGGAAAATTGTATCAAATAGCATTTGGAAGAGATTTGCTGAAGAAATTCTGAATTTGGAGTTGATCTGAAGATTTTAGCCTTTTTGGGTTTCCAGATATTAGATAAAGGACTAAATTACGATATAATTTGGACTGATATGTGAAAGAGGCTTAGATAATATAATTTGGCTGCCAACTTTCTGGATTAAGGTATTGACATACCCATGATCATAGTCCAAGAATAATCTGGTCTGAATTAGGTCAATACTTGACTAAATCTGAGTTCAAAGTATTTAGGGTAATTAGGATATTAAGTAAAATCCTGTTTTCAAAAACAGAAAAGGATTGATAGATCTGGGAGTTAGAAATGGAATTGAATCTGGCTTCTGAAGACTTTTATGTTTAGAGTAACTGACAGATCACATCTGGGAAATATGATCTTGATTTGAGTTCACAGGGAAGATTTTGAGATTTTAGGGTTTGAGATAGATACTGATCTGGCTATTACTACAGATACATGCATGCATGATGTTCATGAAAAAGAAAGTTTTTACCCCTAAACTCAAGGTGTTACATTATATACTGTTAGAATATATTACAAATTCCTATCGGTAGCTTGTTGTCAACCGATAGAATAGTTCGTCTGCTACGAATAGTTTTATTCTATCGGTACTGTATGTATATACCGTTAGAATATATCACAATTCCTTAGAACTGTTCGTCTTCAAATAGTTTTATTCTATCGGTAATGTATGTTTATACCGTTAGAAGATAGCACAAATATCTTAGAACTGTTCACCTTCTACAAACAGTCTTATTCTATCGGTAATGTATGCCTATACCGACAGAATATGTACAAAAATTCCTATCAGTAGGATGTAGTGTGCCAATAGAACCGTTCATCTTCTACAAATAGTTTTATTCTATCGGTAATTTATGTTTATACCGTTAGAAGAGATCTAAAATTACTAACGGTAGGCGGTTGTGTACCGATAGAACTGATCTAGTTCTATAAATACCCGGGTATGTCTCTTTCATTCGAACAGTTCATTGGGTGCTAGTAGCCCTAACCCGTAAGCTCCATGGATGGCTGGCGCACCTCCGCCGGCGGTCGCTGCACCTCTGCACCTCCATCGACGCCTACTAGATTTCGGCATGGCAAGCAAAGCACGTAAAATTTCGACAATATTGTTAGATTATTCTAATCCGATTATGGCAATTATCCTGTAATTTTTGTATCCTTCATTTTGATGTGTCTTGTTTTCAATATGATTATGTATGGTGTCTTGTTCCTGTTTTGTCGCGCCCCGAAACTGGGACTACGACTACTCCTGTAGAGACCTAGCTTGCTGCAGCTAGTCCATACACACAAACCTTTGACTTCCCAGGATATGTCAAACACAGGAGTATATTACATTGCAACAGAGTACTTACAAAATATTTAAGCAGTGTGGCCTGCTGGCCTTAATATTACATAAGAGATTACAATGCCTTCAAGGCATTCAAGGTTTAGCAAAATATGAACTACACAGCAGAAGATAAGTGACCCTCCCACAAAAGAAGTTGACGGCAGAACAGCACACTTCAGGGCTCTAACGAAACTGACTCTCCTCCTTCTGGATCCACAAAGTTCTCCATGCCATCATCTTGATCAAGGTACGCTCCATCTACTGAGTTGTATGTTGCAAGGTTGAGCACTTACGTACTCAGCAAGTCATAGGTAAGAGTAGATACATATAGTAGTGATGATATGAACCTAGACTAGTCAAGAATTATGGATGTTTATAAAATAATCTTTTTTTTCATACCTCATCACATCTTATCTTATTGCAGCACTTCTCATAATATAACATTTATATTCTTGTTCACTAGATTATAGCACTACCGCGACACGTCGACACACGATAGCCCACGGCAACACTCCTTATCATGACAATACGTCATTTGGGTAATCTTGATTTAATAAATTTCATTTAGAAAATATACTTGTGTCAAACCCCGTGGATTTAATCCACCGCAGCAGACTCCTATAAACCCGGGAGCTCGGAGTATTCGAATACGTTTTTAACTCTGCAGAGAGGTACCAATTTACCCGCAAGATATTCCACTTTCAAGCCTTTCCTATCATAATATAATGATTGGACCCCTGACTCACTTCATATTGTGAGCGGCAAGGTGGAGATAACAAGAACTTTTGTTATGTTTCACTTACAATTCACCCCCGACCCTGTGGCTCTCCGCGAACCACAATTGTGGTAGGTTGTATCCTAACCTCCACCCCTCTGCTTATTCCCATTACTGGGTCAGCGTGCAAGATCACCTTCAGTGATATGTGTGGGAGCCATTCTCCGTGTTTATCGTGCATCACTACACATCTCATGCAGAGGTTTCATGTGCGATCAACATAAGTACTTGTTCAGGCCTGTCCCATTCCAGACTTGCGGTTAGCACGTTGTTCATGCCACTAGACGCACAACACAAGGTTCTAGTCCTTATATGCCAGTGACCAGACCATCCACAACCCTACACCTTCAGTGCCTGCTATCCTTTGCAGTTTAGCACCTCCAGTGCTACAGCCATCCATACCATTTTTCTGGCCACGGCTAGGGGTTTTATTTCATGAATATATAAGTATATAAATACATATATAATAGTTCATAGCTCAAAACTTATTTATTTCACATTTCACAAATAACCAGTCTAGTACTACCAATTCATAAATCAACCATTCTCAATCTTTCACATGCCATATTGTCTATATTCAAGGTTATGTTATAGTAACATTTAAAATATAGGTTCAAGATGACCAAGAATATGACTTGCCTTCTACGTCGTAAGATACAGCAGTTGATGACGGGTCAACAGCAAACTCCTCAAAATCAGCTTCTGGATCTGTTCGACGACAAACAAACACACAATAATTACTTATTATGTTAAAATGTTTTATGACTTATATGCAGAAATGCTTTACAAGAATGATTAAACGATATTGGAGATAATTTGAATTGCAAGCTGATCTGAGTTAAGATTTTAGAGTTCAAGGAATCTGGGCTAAGGATGGGTGTTAGATAATCTTAGGGTTTCAAGATTATAACAGGGATAACAATTTTGTGGTTGGTTTAATCAAAAACAGCGAATGTCAGCAGATTGACATTCAGATCAAGGCTCTGACATAGCTTTAAGAAAAGCTAGAGTGCTTATCTCAAGTTGTGGTAGTAGAAGAAAATGTAGATCACAACTCTACAAATTCAGTGGACAAAGTGGTTCTCAAATTGCACAACCAGAAGTGGTTAAATAAAGCCAATGCCACTGGCTGACAAGCTCTGGCATAAGGCTGACAATGCCAAAAACTAGGGCTTAGCATAAAATGCTGTTCAAGGGCTCAACTAGTGTGCTAACTTTGTCTAGGAGGTAGGCTTGAGTCACAGGAACAAAAGTCACAATAGGATCTATGGCTGAAGATGGCTGGACAGCAAAAATCCGATGATGAACTGTGGTGAACTCACTGCACTGGGACAATTCTAGACACAAAATTTGCAAAGTTATATCTTCCAATCTAGGCCGATCTCGGTGTCAGGCTAGAAGACAAAAATGCTTAGGAGTTCAAGGCACACACATTAGACAAAGTGGTTAGGGCTGAAACGGCTGGGAAAATCTTTCCGGTGATCGGCGCCGGAGAAGAAGACACTGGAATTGGGCATTTTCGATACAGGCTGAATGAACTTAATTCCTTGCTCGAGGAGTGATAGAAGGGTATGAGGAAGCTACTGATAGCATCAATTTGACTGGAGGATCGCCGGTGTGGCCTGGCGACGTGAGCAAGCTAATTGATGATTATAAGTTTATAGGCATGCTCAAAATAGCTCTCTGATCAATTTATATTACAGGTTCGAAAGCTAATTTGGAGTAAATCAAACTACATTCCGGTGATCGCCGGCGTTAGAGGTCACCGGTGAGCAATTAAGTGATACCACACAGATAGAAGGAGAAGGGGAACTCACTGATGGCTTCAATTTGAAGTTTGGTGCAGCAGGGCGTGCTGGCACCGTGAGTCTCCTCGACGGCTCGCCGGAGAAGAAAACGAAAACAGCAAAATCCGAGACTTAACCGATTTCCAGTGAAGTGTGAAGGAGCTACTGGGTACATTGGTGTTTAAATAGGCCAGGCGAAGCTTGCGAAGAGGGGACAACGAAGAGATTGGCAGCCAGTGATGAGGCTGGTTGCGTGCAGAAGTAACAGCGGTGAAGACACAGCGAAGAACGGTGATGCAACGGCGACAAGTCTGCAACTGATCACATTGTCGTTCATCGAAACTTAGCGATGCTGGAGCAAGCGGTGGCGACAACAACTGGCGCAGCGCAAAAGCTACTAACAAAAAGCTGGGATTGCTGCTGCTGGTCGCGCACGAGGGCGGTGCTGTTCATCGGCGTTGCCACAGCACGAGCTGAAGCGAGGACACGTACACACAGGTATGCACGGCCACGAGCGCAGGCGAAACTTCACTGGCGATGAGCAGACACGGCGCACAGGCACGGCGAGCTCTGGTCGAAAACCAGCTAAGTCCTCTTGTCGAATTTGGACTGAACTGCAATTTCAGATTTTTGAGTTTGGACCAATCTGTAAATCTGGAGATTTGGAAGGTTTAGACTGAAATTGATTTCACTGATCTGGCAGATTATATTCAACAAAATATTTGGCAGAGATAATTGATAAAATCTGGCACATTTGAATAGTTTTTGATACAAACTGAAAATAGGGTATTTTAGGGTAATTAAAATCTGAATTTCAATTGATTTTGAATTCTGGCATTTAGGATGAGATTTTGAAATCTGAACAAAAGGAAAAATTGTGTCAAATAGCATTTAGAAGAGATTTGCTGAAGAAATTCTGAATTTGGAGTTAATCTGAAGATTTTGGCCTTTTTGGGTTTCCAGATATCAGATAAAGGACTGATTTGCGATAACTCTTGGACTGATTTGCGAAAGGAGTCTAGATGATAAAATCTGGCTGCCAACTTTCTGGTTCAAGGTATTGACATACCCATGATCATAATTTAAGAATAATCTGGTCTGGATTAGGTCAAGATTTTGATTAAATCTGAATTTAGAGTATTTAGGGTAATTAACTTAATTTCTGTTTTCGAAAACAGAAGTTTTGACAAATCTGGGATTTAGAGATGGAATTGAATCTGGCTTCTGAAGACTTTTAAGTTCAGAGTAACTGATAGAACACATCTGAACAATCTGATCTTTATTTGGGGTCATAGGTTAGATTTGGAGATTTTAGGGCTTGAGATAGATACTGATCTGGCTACTACTACAGATACATGCATGCATGCTATTTATGAAAAAGGGAGTTTTCACCCCTAAACTCAGGGTGTTACATGTTTTTTTATTAAAACAACTAAATAATATCACTGTGGGACAGATAATGTTCAATTGCTTGCTGATCCTTTTGATCAAATGATGAAAATTATCAGGATATATTTGCAAGACAAACGCTAGGTAACATAGTGAAATGCCAATAAGAGTATAAATGTAATATCTTCATCTCTCAGTAGGTTGCTCAATGCCAACTTGGACTTAGTAACAATTGAAATTGAAAGATCATGAAATTGAAAATGAAATTGAAAGATCATGAAATTGAAATTAAAATTGAAATTGAAAGATATTTGTAATTGAAATTGAAATTGAAAGATCATTAATGTCAAGATATTTACAAATATCATGAGATACACAAATATCTTGATCTCTCTGTAGGTTGTTCAATGCCAATAACATAGTCAAATGCCAACTAGCTTGCTCAATGATCAAGTGCATGTAAAAAGTTCATTAAATAATTAACATATGTATATTGGCAAGGTAATTTCTTCTGATGAAATAGAGTAGAAATGTAATATCTTGATCGCCAGTTGCAAGTTGATGTTACTATGACGAAGCACAACCTAACCTTCAGTTGGTAGTCTTTCTCAGATAGGGAGTCATTTAGGAAACAGTAAACAATCTTAATTTGCTCTAGAATGCCTATTTATGATCTGTGCAGGTCCTTGGATGATGCTCATGAGGGGCAACGTATTTCACGGTTCTTCATCGCAGTACGCTGCCTACGTTGGCTTGTTGGCGAAAGAAACGGTGAAGATCACCGTCGAGAGCTGGAAAGAAACGGTGAAGATCACCGTCGAGAGCTGGAAGCACGTGAAGGGCGAGATCTTGGTTGACTCGGTCGGGAAGATGCTCAAGCCCGGCGTGTTTCTCAAATCAGGACCTATAGAAAGCATCTTACATTTGTATCGTGTTTCAGCCATTTTTTTGCATGCACCAGCTTGTGGCCAGATGCTTACCTGCTTGGAGAAGAAGAATTGTTGTCATTTGCACAGCCATTCTTTTTGTTAATGGAGTTGAGTTGAGTTGATTGAGTCTGAGTCCGAGGAAATCACCAATACAAATGTAACTCAACGACAGTTCCAGCTCCTCGGGCATCTTTGAACTAAACTCCTATGGTTAAGTCCAATGTGGTTCAAACATTTGCTGTTTTGGATGAATGGATTTGTGATGTATTAGGTCTTACTTGTAGTCAGTAGTTGCATTGTCGCCACTTGCAAAGGTTCTCTTTTATGTAAAATGTATGGGCTATTGTGTCCTCATGACGATATGTTGTTAATTTCAGATGTGACTTTTTTTAATATACATCGAATGTGTGAATTGTTGTATTTGTATATTGTTGTATATTTGTGTATCATGTATTGCTATTTGGGACATGAACTTGAATGTGTACATGGGAGTATTTGTGTATTTAATTGTATTGGTAGGTAGGTGTGTATTTGTACTGCTGTTTCAGACATGCACTTGAATTTGTGAATTGGCATGTGTATGTTTGTACCTAAATTAATTGTTGTGTCATACATGAATCAGCTCGTTTTTGTTTCAGCCATTAACTAGAATGAGTTTAAATAGTACTCATTTTTTATGTTTCCTCTTGCATTTTCTTACAGGAATGGAGGCAACCAAGATCTCATGTAAGTAGAGATTTTTAATTTCTTTGTCAAGATGAAGTACCAAGTACCTAAGAAAAGTATTTTTGTGTCTCCTAGTTAATCTACAAATTAGCATCTCTTGAAATATTTCTTTATCTTCTAGTTAAGATCTGTTTGATGTTACATTGTGTTTAGATATGATTCTTTGAATGTGAGAACTGGTGTCATGTGTGTCATGCATTACCCAGCTTGCTTTTTGTTTCAGCCATGTACCAGTACCTCTTCTAACGGCAAATACACATATTTACTGATAGAACAACACATGTATTTGCTTATGTGCCTCAGGCATGCACTTGAATGTGAGAACTGGTGTGCATGTGTGCACTTAGATTGCTGTGTCATGCATTACCCAGCTTGCTTTTTGTTTCAACCATGTACCAATACCTCTTCTAACGGCAAATACACATATTTACCGATAGAACAACACCTGTATTTGCTTATGTGCCTCAGGCATGCACTTGAATGTGAGAACTAGTGTGCATCTGTGCACTTAGATTGCTGTATCATGCATTACCCAGCTTGCTTTTTGTTTCAGCCATGTACCAGTACCTCTTCTAACGGTAAATACACATAGTTACCGATAGAACAACACCTGTACCTGTTCAGCAATGTACCAGTACCTCTTCTAAGGGTATATGTCTGTTTGTACCGATAGAATATGTGTGTACAAAATTACCCGCACTTAGTCTAACGGGCATTTCGTGTATTTACCGTTAGAAATAGGTCCAGTATAAATAAAACCCCACTCGACCATTACTGAGCTGCTGTTTTTATCTGTTGCACTCTGTGTCCCTCTGTTTGTGATGAGAGTACCACGCTCGCAGCTACACTACTAGGGTGATCAGGGCAAGCTGGAAGGAAGTTGATTGGACCCCTCTCTTTAATGTAAGATTAATTGTCATCACTTATCTCTCTCCCTCTAGATCTCCCTCCCTCTCTACTTGCAAGCTAGCTATATTGTGTACGTAGTTCCAGGCTTGTAGCTCCAAGCTTGGGAGCTAGCTGGAAATGCCTCATGTTTTAGGAGCTCAATACCTTGTATTGTGTAGTTAGCTAGGTTAATTAGTGTTAATTTCGTCAGGCTAGGGTTTAACACATCATTTTTAAGAGGCTGCATGTACATGTACATGTACATAACTTAATCGGGCAGGTTTCATGCATGGCTGACTCGTTAAATTTTGTTAATTGTAGATGGACAGGAAATATTGGATGTATGGAATAAAACGTACTACTCTTGAATATTTGGATGGTGTGAATGGGTTTATTAAATTTGCGGAGCAACAAAAGGCAAGGAAGGGAGAGAAAGATATGCTTTGTCCTTGTACAGATTGTATGAACTTGAAGAGGTTTAGCAACTCTGATCAAATTAAGAGTCATTTAATTCGTCGTGGTTTTAACACGCGATACACCCGTTGGATATGGCATGGCGAAGATCTTGAGGAAACAAGCACCACTACTACCAATCAGCACGACTCGGATGTGCATTGCAATAATATTGGTGATCATCCGAATTTTGATAATGTTCATTCCGATGTGCACGTAGATGATGATGATAATCTAGATGAGATGTTACGTGATGTAGAGGAAGATTACAACGAAAATGACTTCTGTGAATTTGAGAAACTGATTGCAGACTCTGAGAAGCCTCTGTTCCCTGGATGTGCAAAATTTACAAAACTGTCTTCTGTGCTGAGATTATATAACTTGAAGGCAGGTAACTGTTGGAGCGATAAGAGTTTTACGGCACTATTAGATCTTCTAGCGGACATGCTTCCAGAGGGAAATGAGTTGCCAAGATCTACTTACCAAGCCAAAAAATTGTTGTGTCCGTTGGGAATGGAAATCGAAAGAATACACGCATGCCCAAATGATTGTGTTTTGTACCGTAACGAGTACTCCAGTTTGCATGTTTGTCCAAGATGCGGCGCATCGAGGTATACGTGTAGGGACCGGATTGATAGTGAACGTCACGAGGTAAAGAAAGGACCTCCGGTGAAAACTGTGTGGTACTTGCCTGTGATACCTAGATTGAAGTGGCTGTTTGCAAATCCGAAAGTCGCGAAGTACTTGCGTTGGCATGCTGAAGGCCGGAAACAAGACAGAAAAGTGAGACACCTAGCTGATTCTATTTAATGGAGAAACATCAACAGAACATTTGTTGAGTTCGGCGGCGAAGTTAGGAATATAAGGTTCAGGCTGAGTACATATGGTATGAACCCACATGGTAATATGAGCAGTCGGCATAGCACTTGGCCGATTCTTTTATGCATCTACAATCTTCCTCCTTGGTTATGCATGAAGCGCAAGTACATCATGATGGCGTTACTAATCTCAGGACCCAGACAACCCAGAAATGGTATTGACGTGTTTCTAGCGCCTTTAATCGAGGACTTACAGAAATTGAGGAGCGAGGGGGTGCAGGTGTGGGATGCATACAAGAAAGAGAATTTCATCTTGCGGGCCTTGATATTTTGCACCATAAATGATTTGCCGTCCTACGGCAATTTGTCGAGGTATAGTACGAAAGGAGCCAAGGTGGTTGAGAAACTGCCGGAAAATAGTGTACATGGGTCACCGCAGGTTTCTTCCGGTGCATCACACGTACCGTAAGAAGAGGAAATCATTTAACTGGAAGCCTGAGAAGGGATCAGCTCCAGTGTTTCTGACCGGTAAGGAGATTTACTCGTGCGTGAAGGACATCAAAGCTGAGTTCAATAAGTATTCTAAACCTCGAGAAAAAAATGTTTGGAAGAAGAGATCGATTCTTTGGGATCTACCGTACTGGGAGCACTTACAAGTTCGACTTTGCATTGACGTCATGCATGTAGAGAAAAATGTCTGTGACAGTTTGATTGGTTTGTTGTTGAACATTCCGGGAAAGACAAAGGATGGTGTGAAAGCTCATCGTGACATGGTGGAAATGGGGATAAGGACTGAGCTTGCACCTTTGGAGAGGGGAAAGCGTACATACCTCCCCCCGGCCTGCTATACGTTGTCCAAAAGAGAAAAAACAGAACTCTGTCGGTGCCTGCACGGCATTAAAGTTCCATGTGGGTATTCCGCGAACTTGAAAAAACTTGTGTCCATGAAGGACCTAAAACTGGTTGGCACGAAGTCCCACGACTGTCATGTGCTGATGTCACAAATGCTTCCCAGTGCTATCAGAGGTATTCTCCCAGTTAAAGTCAGAGAGACAATCACAAACCTATGTTATTTCTTCAACGCAATATCTTGCAAGGTAAGTACGCGCACTGTACTATAAGTTAATTAGCTCTATTTGTGGAGCTTAATTAGAAGATTTTTCTGATATGAATATTTGACGCAACTGTGTCCTCGTAGGTAATTGATCCGGATCGACTGGACGCTTTGCAACGTGACGTGGTTACAACTCTTTGTCAGCTCGAGATGTATTTCCCTCCATCCTTTTTTGATGTTATGGTCCATCTGATTGTTCACCTTACCAGAGAAATTAAGTTTTGTGGACCCGTGTGCCTGCGCTACATGTATCCATTTGAGAGATTTATGGGTGTATTGAAGGGATATGTAAGGACTCGTCGTCGACCCGAGGGGAGTATCATGGAAGGTTATGCCGCCGAGGAGGTGATTGAATTTTGCACAGATTATATGGCTGGAGTTGACCCAATTGGCGTTCCTAAGACACGACACGAGGGTAGGCTTCAGGGCATCGGAACGATTGGATTCAAAGCTATCATCCCCGCCCGTGATGTGTACACAAAATCACATTTTTGGGTCTTACAACACATGACGGAGGTCGAGCCATACATACACGAGCACAAGGTAATGTTACAGTCACAGAATCCTTCGAAGTCAGAGATTTGGGTCACCAGATAACATAACAGGAAATTTGCTGGGTGGATCCAAGAAAGAGTCACGCGAGCTGCCGATGGCTCCATGAGTGAAACTGTAACATGGTTGGCTAGAGACCCAAGATTCACTGTAGGGACTTGGCAGGGGTACGACATCAATGGGTATTCATTTTACACAAGAGCTCAAGATGCCAAGAGTAGCACGCAATGTAGCGGAGTCACACTATTTGCTATTTCCAAGGATGCCAGGTCAGTAAGGGCATTGAACTCATATTACGGTGCTATTGACGAAATATGGGAGCTCGATTACGGATTATTTAAGATTCCCTTGTTTCGATACCAATGGGTCAAAATCCCTCGAGGTGTTAAAGTTGACAGTTACGGGTTTACTCTCGTCGATCTTGATAGAGTCGGACACCAAGACGATCCATTCATACTTGCAAAGCAAGCCACACAGGTATTCTACATCGTTGACCCGGCCAATCCAAACTTGCACGTTGTCCTCCACAGCAAGAGACGTATTATTGGGGTCGAAGACGTTGTCGACGAAGGGAGTATAACCAATTCGATGAAATACCTCTATTTTTAGAGGACATTCAATCCATCCCTACTGAAGATATCGACGAAACAATGTATCAGCGAGATGATCACGAAGAAGGATTGTGGCTTGAGAACCATTGATGATTATTTTCTATTTCAGGGAAAAATGCCAAGCAAACAGCCCACAAGTTGTGCATCAAGGTGAGGAACTTATCATTAATACATCAGGCAATACATTTTTCTTTAGAACTTAATGATAAGCTAGTTCACTGCATTAATATATCTCAATTTTACTCCACAGCATGAGTTCTAACATGTACAGTAACTTTATCCTGTAAGAACTTAATTCTTCCCTTCAAATTTTCTTGCCAAAATCTCATTGTAGCCTCTTGCTTCTTCGAAAATTAAGCTCTCCAAAAATCTCATTCCCTGAAACATCATTTTCCAATGCCCTGCCCACTTCAAAAATTACTCTGGGAAAATTTACTTGTTCTATCGGTATTATTTTGTTGTATCGTTAGAATAAAACAATTAGTCTGACGGTATTTTGTTGTTTGTACCGATAGAAAAGGGCATCCACTACTTTATTAAACATGGCCCTTGAGTTTCCCTCCAGTCGAACCGTTCTAGCTTATAGCACTACGTCTCTTCGAGCGTGAAAACCACAACCTCCGCAGTGACCACTTACTTCCTCACTCCCACACGACGATCACCGCCTGGATACTGGTTCGCCACTGCCACCGGTCCATATTTTCGTCCTTCGCCGGCCGTCGCTCTGTTCTACACCGCCTCTCCATCACCACAACTGATCACCGTAAAATACTCTAATTCGTCGTTCCTTTTCCAGCATCTTCCTTATTTGAGCTTAGTGTTTTGTACGTACTAATTCTTCAAGTTTTAGAATTAAGCTAGGGTTCCCTATTGTGTTGGATTATGTAAATTCCGCAGGCAATGTTGATTTAAATTAGGGTTGACATAATATGTACCAGTGCTATAATGAACCTATTTAGAGATTTCAAATTATCTATACTATTGTATGTGTGATTAATTGCATCCAACTGCCATGTAATGCACTTTATATGTTGGAGGTGTTCTTACACATCTTCTATCGGTATCTCCTGTATTTGCTGATAGAAAAAATTGTTATGTTCTATCGACAGCTCATGTGTTTACCGCTAGAAAAGATTTCTGAACAAGTATTAAAACTTTGGATCTGGAAGGACATGAGTTATGCAATGTACTAGTTTGGTTGGGAATTTTGACTCACTTGGTATGAATATATGGCAATGTGGATGGGTCTTCGATGTCTATGTTTCAAATGCTTATACATGACTTTTCCCAACCTAATAGATGTGAAGTCCTGATGATTTGCATGCAGGTAATGCTAAAGATAACCAAGAGAGGGTGCTATAAACCATGTTATTCCTTTTTTGGTTGTGACCTACTTTCTGTGCTACTTCAAGATCTTTATATTCCAATAGCATTACGTTTGTCAGATTATGCACAGTGGCACTTAGATGCTTGTGTGCATATTTATGTGTGAAATAATAATGCTGGCCCATGAATATTAGTATAGCAAATCATGGAGAATGTTGACTTAAAGCAAGATTATGTGATGCCAGTGAATGGCAGCTTATCAACAATATTCCATATACACATAGAGAATCAACAATATTCCATATACACATAGAGAACATTGTTATGTTCTATCGGTATCTCATATCTTTACCGATAGAAAACATTGTTATGTTCTATCGGTATCTCATGTGTTTACTGATAGAAAAAATTGTTGAACACTTCAGCAATTAATTTTTGCATGTCTTTTAGTACTATTTTCTTCGGACATCCCTTTAGCAGCCCTAATTAGTCTCCAATCCTGAACTGAGTTATGGAACTCCAAGAAGAATTAATTGCCATATGTTGCCTGCTTCCTATATGAAAATGTGTAGATGAAAATGCTCAGAAATAGAATCTTATCTTCTATTGGTAGTTTCTGTGTTTACCGATACAAAAAAATTTTAAATAGGTCCTTTTGCTTTCTAAAATGATTTGGTTTGTGTTTCCATTAAATTTTTGATGGTTTGTTGATGGTTTTGTAGGGAAAGACATGTCGTCGTCTTCATCGGATGGTAGTAGTGGTTTGACTAGGGCCAATGTTACTAAAGATGCAGCTGGTTCATCCCAGCGCAAGAGGGTGGGGCGAGGCGCGACGACATTGGGCCATTTGGCCAAACGCATGGATCTTTCTTGTGAGTTCAACCAATTTGGGAGGCCAATCGGAAAGAATGCTGGGAAGTACGCGGCCTACGTTGGGCTATTGGCGAAAGAAAGGGTGAAGATAACCGTCCAGAGCTGGAAGGACGTGGTGGTGGACGAGAGGGATAGGTTGTGGGCGGAAGTAAAGGTTAAATTAACTGAAATCGCTGAACTCTTTCGTAATCACGTTCTCTTCGCTTATACTAAAGTTTAACTAACTCGTGATTAATTGTGTGCATTGTTTAAAAACAGGCTAAGTGGAACATCCCCGACGATAAACCTAGGACGGCCTGCTTGAAAGACATGAATGGAACATGGAAAACCTTTAAGAGCTGGCTCGTCAATAACTTCCTCGCTGCGGGGAAATCTCCTTGCGAGAAGTACCCCTTCATATCGGAGGAGGTATGGGAGGAATTCACCAAGTAGAAGGGGACTGAGGAGTTCAAGGCCATTAGGGAGAAGAATAAGGTGATCCAGAAGAGGAACGACCACCCGCATCAGCTCGGATCCCGGGGCTATGCGGGGAAGGAGGAGCAGTGGAAGAAGGAAGACGAGCAAAATTCTGGCATCGACTCCCCTGAGTTGCCGCTCCCTGAGAACTGGGATGCGAGGTGCAAGCGATGGTGGAGGGGGAGAGGGTCCGTGTTGTCCACGGGGTCTGTGGAGTTTGCAAACCCTAGGGACGCCGACGTTGTGAAGCGAATGGTAAGTTGGCTAACCTCGTAAACTGTGTGCGCACAAGTGTATATATGTATTTGTCTCACAAGGTACCTTTCAATGTAACATATCTCTTTTGAGAAGGAGGCAACGGAGGGATTGTTTACCCCGCAGAGGGAGAACGACATCCTCACCCGAGCTCTAGGAAATAAGGATCATCCCGGGCGGACACGAACCGTCGGAGCCATTGTGTCGTGGAAGGCCGGTTTCGTAGATCCGGCACCACGGAGGAAGAAGGCCCGCTCCTGGAAGGAAAAGGAAGCGGACCTCTCCGAGAAGATACGGGCTAAGGTACAGGCGGAGATACAGGCTGAGGTGCAATCTGAGGTGCCGTCGGAGGTCGCACAAATGAGGGAAGAGTTTGCACAGTTGAAAGAAGCATTGCTGGCTAAGAGTGCAGATGCGGATCCCCAGGACTACGGTACCCCGCGGGGTCGGATAAGCAGTTGCTCTTCGAAGGTCCTCGCGGATCCAGTGGATCTACTTGAGTTATTGCAAGCCTTCACTGTGCACTTAAGTTGATGCCACTCCCATTCTGTTAGAGTTGTTTCACTAACCTATTTTAATTATTACAAATTTGCAGAAGCCGGAGAGCTGCAGCCTACTGACTCACCTAGGCGACGGGCAGGAAGTGGTTGCACACGGGTTCGTATATCCGTCTGGGGACGATGTCCGGATCCACTGCGTACCTCTGCGGTTGGGGTTCGCAAAGGTACAGGTGGACATGGCCATGCCGGGCTACAACGATTCTCCATTGCCAGTCCCAACAGAGGAAATGCAGACACTTGCTGAGGCAATGGGCTCCTACGTACAGTGGCCCAAGAAGTGTGTTCTAATACAATAAGTAAATCCTACGCATTTAGATTACATCCTACTCAGTATACTCAACTTGCAAAATCTAACATACGTGCTCATTAATTGAAGTGGCCTGTCGGCGTGCTACCAAGGACTGCGCCCCCAGCTCGGGGCATGAAGCCGGATCTCGTGCGAACCTGAACACAGTAAAGACGGCCTCGACCCCAGCCAGTGCATCCACGCCTTCACCTCAGAAGAAAGCCACCATCACCTCACCCTTGCCTTCGAAGGTACGCGCTCAGTCCCCGGCAAAAGGCAAGGGCAAAGGCAAGGGCAAAGGGCGAAAGGGACAGCCAAAGAGGTTCAAGAACGGGTTCCTACTCGTGTCGTTGGCAGCTTTGCGCAAATTGGATCGATCAACCAGAGACCTTCATGAGTGGTACCTACACCGAGCTCGGCGCAATCTGAACTTCTTAGTTCCCTACAGGCCTGGGCAGTTCCACCGTGAGCCCGGGAGTATATCCGTGGCACATGAGGATCTGTTCGACCTCTACAACTGGCGAGAGCTCGATATGTCCATCATACGGACTGGATTCCTATGAGTTTGCTGATCCTATATATTGCTGTTTTCTAACTCTGTTTGCTAACTCTGCATTGTTGTAGTTCATTTGAAATGTAGTAACTTTCTGTGCAATATTAATGTCGTCCTTTGCATGCAGGTGCATGTACAAGCTAGCATCGGAGGCTGCGTGTGACAAGGTGGGTTCCTCGACCCAGAGAAAATAAACCTCACAATGCAAGAGCACGACGCCATGCACGCTGAGCACTACATATCCAAGGCGCTGATGGCGCAGCTGGACAGGGAGTTCATTTTGGTGCCGTACCACCAAAGGTTAGTGCATTTCATACTAATTTAACTCAATCTTGTATGCTATACCTTAGATATACTTTGAGCTAGCGGTCCTCTTTTATGTACAATGTAGGGGCCGCTGGATCCTCATTGTGATCTGTTCGTGGAGGAACGAGGTGTACTACCTCGATTTGATGCGTGACAGATTATCGAACGAATATGTGGTCAAGGGGAATATGGAGGCGTAAGTAACATATATGTTTGATTTAAACTTTGACCTCACTAACTAATGATAATACATTAACCGGCAATGCTAACTGAAATACAGGGCTTTTGAGAAATATGTGTCCCCTGGAGAGAGGCATGCCACACCGCAAGACTCCCTACTAGCTTGGAAAGAATATGAGGTACTCACGAGATTTTTTGTTTATGCTTAATTAGTTTATGGAAACAATAGCTAACATGTCTTCGCATATACAATTATGTCAGTGCGCCATCAGCAACCGCAATCGTGGGAATGCGGGTTTTATGTGCTGCGCTACATGTATGACCTAGTGCGGACAAACTTTGCCCAATTCCCCCAGGTAAGCATCGATAGCTAACTCAAATTTGAAAATTGGGCGTCAGGTTCAAAATTAGGAAGTTAGTTACTCAGTATTCACACAAGCTTGCAGATCGCCATGTCCAAAGACCAATACGAAAATACAAAGATTAGAGATCTCCGACAAATCTGGGCTCAATATGTTATGGAGGAAGTTGCGCCCAACCAACCGCCATGACAAGCTTTTCTCTCACTTGTTGTCAATTTTCTATTTTCGTGTACTCTGTGCATAGATTGTTTATATATAGTCTTATTGGTTAGTATTTGTCCATATTGGATTGCAATTTGTATTGGTTCATATATATGTGAATAAATGTGAATAACTGTCTAATGTGTCAATCTGTTCAATGTATATGTGAATTTACCCTTCTTTGCATCTGTACTGTATTGTGTATCCAATCTATACTGTATTGCATCTATACTGTATATGTAAATGTACTGTATTGTGAATGTAAAGAATGAACTGTATATGTGAATGTACTATATTGCATCTGTACTGTATTTCTATCGGTAAACTCATTCACAACCGATAGAGTACTATCCTTTCTTCTATCAGTACACTCATAATTAACCATTAGAAGAGTGTAACTTTTCCTGCCGGTAAACTCATACACAACCGAGAGAGTACTATCATTTTTTCTATCAGTAAACTCATTCACAACCGAGAGAGTACTAAGGTTTTTTCTATCGGTACACTCGTAATTAACCGTTAGAAGAGTGTAACTTTTCCTGCCGGTAAACTTATACACAACCGAGAGAGTACTATCCTTTTTTCTATCGGTAAACTATTTCACAACCGATAGAGTACTAAGGTTTTTCTATCGGTACACTAGTAATTTAACCGTTAGGAGAGTGTAACTTTTCCTACCGGTAAACTGGTACACAACCGAGAGAGTACTATCCTTTTTCTATCGATAAACTCTTTCACAACCGTCAGACTCGAACGGTTTTTCTACTGGTTGTCTCCTAAAATACCGTTAGAATAGTGCACTTCTTATATCGGTTATTTACCATTAGAAAATGACCTGCCTTGTTCTATCATGTATATCTCTAACGGTACAAAAACCGATAGTAGAAGGTTGTTTTTTACCGATAGAAGAAAGCTTTTCTGTACTAGTGCACTCGCCTACTTCGGTGAACTATGTGTCTAAGACTTAAATAAGTGTAATGACTATTCGATGATCTAAACTAGAATTATTACAAGGTATTTATAGTCCAACTGTATGAATATGTATCAGACTCAATAATCGATTAACCTAAACGTATTAGACTCAGAGAACTAACTAACCCTAATTAGATAGCACTTAGTTATATGTATATCGAGCGGAATACAATCCGACCAGAGATTGAATCCTTCCCGAGGTCGCGAACCCTTTCTGAGCTCGCAAATCCTTTCCAAACTCGAATTGCCGTATTCGACCTGACATCCACCCGGATCATGACTCCCCTATTGAGAAGGAGCCAACCCCTGTTGGCGACCACTTGATCAAAACTGGAGATGTGAAAATTGAGCCTGACCATCTTCTCAAGTGTACCACTTTGCCATAGGTGCTCGTTGATCTTTCCGGTCAATTTAAAAAGACTCACGTGTGCCGCTGCGGGTGGTCTTCACCTTCTTCTCCAAGATCATGTCAAGTAGAAGCTCCTCTCGTTGATAGACCAAGTCTTCAACATATGGTACTATAGTATCAGGCTCATCATCCAGCATCGAAGGCTCAAGGAGTTTGAGGTGCTCAACATTGACAACTAAGTAAATATCCATATACGGAGGTAACTCAAGCTGACAAGAATTAGTACCAATTTTCCGCAAAACCCGAAAAGGACCATAACGGATTGGTTTAAGCTTCTTACCTTCACATTTTAGTCTCTCCTTACTCAGATGTAACCATACCATATCACCTTCATGGAATTAAGCATCAACTCGATGTCGATTATGTCGCGCCTTGTACTTGAGTTGAGCTTTCAGCAAGTTTTGTTCAACCTCACCATGGAGCCGTTGAATACCTTCCAGGAACTTTTGTGCTCGATCCTGATCAGATGCTTCCTTACTGTTCTGTGCTGAGGTAGGGATGAAAAACTCCATGTCGAATGGACTCTGTGGTAGAAATCCCAAATAGACCTCAAAAGGAGACTTTCCAGTTGAACCATGCACTACTCGATTGAAAGCAAACTGTTGGTACGATATGCTTTCATCCTAGGTCTTCGGATGCTTAAAGTTAAAGCCCCTCAAGAGATGAACGACTGTTCGATTTACCATATCTGTTTGACCATCAGTCTGAGGATGAAATGCAGTACTCCTCTTCAGCTTTGTATCCATCATCATCCAAAGTGACCACCAAAAGTGACTAAGGAACTGGGTATCACGATTAGACACAATAGAAATCGGCAGTCCGAAATGTGTCCAAGCGTGCTGAAAGAATACTCGAGCCGCTTCTTCTCCAGTGATACTCTTTCGACAAGGTATGAGAATTATCATTTTGGAGAACCGATCAACGACCACAAAGAGATAGTCATTGCCACGTCAGGTCTTAGGAAATACTCCCAATAAATCCATGGATATGCCTTCCCATGGTCGTGACGGAACTGGCAAAGGAGTGTACAAACCCAATTTTCAGTTTGCTAGTTTCGAGATGCTGTAGAGACCACAGCCTCAAACAAAGCTAGCCACATCCTGCTGCATTCGCGGCTAGAACACATGTCGATGAAGATTTTGCAAAGTCTTTGTAACCCCAAAGTGACCAGCAACCTTCGATGTATGCGCTTCTCGCAGCCATTGAAAGTCAGGATCTTTATTGTACATTGTGGCATAGTCATCATGGCATGAGGGCTCGATCTGCATAAATGCTGATAAGCAGAGGGTCATAACTAGTGGTCATGACAACATGTCAGCCAATTTGTTGTGTACGCCCTTCGTATACGTAATCACCAAATTGAACTGCTATAGATACGATATCCACTTCATATGTTGGGCTTGCTGTAACTTTGATTGAGTTTGCAAATATTGCAAAGGTTGGTAGTTGGTGTGGATAACAGTCTCTTTACCCAAAAGGTAACACCTCCAATGTTTTACGGCCTGATGCAGCGCACACAACTCCTTGTCGTAGGTCGGATAGTTCTTCTGAGCTGCCTGAAATAACTCGGAGTGATATGCTACTGGTCGGCCTTCTCGCATGAGCATTGTGCCTATTCCATAACCTGAGGCATCAGTTTCTAGCTCGAATGGCTTCTGAAGATTCGGCAAAGCTAACACAGGAGCTTCATTGATCTTCTTCTTCAACAAGAGAAATGTGTCCTCTTGTTTCCTTATCCACTCGAATTTCTGGTCGATTCTGGTTAATGCATGCAATGGAGAAGCCACTATTGAGAAGTGTCGTATGAACTTATGAAGGTATTGGCATTCTCCCACAAAACTACGCACTTCCATAACTGTTCGCGGTCGAGGCCACTTGCGAATCACTTTTACCTTATCTAGGTTGATTTGCAACGTACCTTTGCTGACCACAAATCCCAGGTATAGTAGAATTTGCTGGCTGAACTCACACTTCTTACTGCTGAGGCGAAGTCAATGTTACCGAAGTTGTTTGAACACCTTTTCGACAAGAATGAGGTGCTCGTCCCACGAACGACTATAGACTAGTATGTCGTTGAGGTAAATGATGACAAAGTTATCAATGAACTGTCGCAATACGTCATTCATGAGACACATGAAAGTAGCTAGGGCATCACAGAGGCCAAACGCATGACCATCCATTTGAACAGACCTTGTCACATTTGAATGCAGTTTTCCAAGTATACTTGATACCAGCCTAAACCATCTCGCAAGAGGACGAGGACGATGCAGTAGGCGAGTATTCTAGTCGTTCTTTCCACAGGGACTAGAGAAAATGAATCGTATAAACTAGACTAATTGATGGCAAATGAAAATAAATCGGACGAAAGAGAGAGAGAAGATGTCAGAAGAATGCAAAGAGAGAGAGAGGTGATCTCGCCGCGACAGGCGACTAATGTTTATTCTGGACTAGTATTCGCAATACAAGCAATAGAAAGAAATCGTGTAGTGGTAGCGCAGGAGGCAGTGCAAACAACCATCATCGATCGCAATCTACGGCGAGTATCTACGAAACACAAGTACAAAGTAAACACTGAAGCCTAGCCAACTCCACTCGACAACTCAACCTCAAACAGCCAACTTTGTGAAAATCACAATCCAAATCATTTTGCAAATAGATTCAGCACAGGAGGGGATCAAGTCAATTAAATTCAGAAATGCAATTCAATTAAACTACAGCTCAATGCAAATTGCAACAATGAATAGTTAAACAGAAGATAGATTAAAGAACATGTAATACAACTCAAATATGTAGGTCATTACTCAAGCATCACACAGAGATTCAACAGTGAGACAATCATAAGAATTTAGTTCAACTCAGCCCAAAACACACTCATGCAGGAATCAACACACTGATTAAACATCAATTACTAACAGCAATCAAAGTTACATAAAAAGGTAATCAACAGTTTATCATCACAGTTTATCATCATAGAGAAGAACCTGTCATGCTCATTCAACAGAACTCTGAACTAAGCCACTCAAAACATTGCGAATCAATCAGAAGATGGAAACTAATCAAGAACAGTTTCAGTTTATCACTATTAATTCAGCTAAACCTCCAGCAAGAATTCAACAAATATAATACATAACAGTGATTATTACAGTACCAAATATCATTTGTATCGAATTCAGAGAGTTAAGTTCGATTCAACACATTTACATAAGCGATCATCTCATACACACATCATCAATTCATCAGTTTATCAAAATTCAATCATTGAGAAGCAAGGGACAAAGAGAATTGAACCACATTTCTTGCCTGCTGTCGAGGTTGCTGAAGTTCGTCGGAGTCAATGAAGACGACCGTAGAAACTTGGACGTCGGAGCAATCGAGGCTGAGGATGTTGGCAGTCACGGCTACGCAAGATGCTCACGCTCAAGTCGATGAAGAGGCCGTAGAAGAAGAGGACGTCGGCGGTGAGCTGGATCTAGGCGGTGTAGTGGAAGCAGTGCCGTGGAGCGGTGTTGGGAGTGGATCCAGGTGAAGGTGAGGCGGCTCTGGGATGGTATGGTGATGGGCGGCGGCGCTGTGGAGAGGCGGTCGGCGTCGGGTGATGGAGATCGGAAGAGGATCGGCGCAAGAGGGAGGCGCTTGGTGGTGGCGTGCTTTGTGGGCGGCGCGGGCTCACGTGGAGGCTGAGGAGGTGGTGCGGTGTCATGGATCGGGGGCAGCTCAGCGCCGGCGAGGGAGGTGCAGATGTGGGGGCTTTGAGCTCGCCGTGGTGGAGGGCAGCTCCAGTGGTGGGATGGTTGCAGATCTGCCACAAGAGGATGAGAAATGGGGAGTGGAAAATTTGGGCCGAGGATGCAGGAAGAAGAAAGGAGGAAGGGGAAGCCGACTTTGGGCTAGAGATGGAAGGAGGTGTGGAAAAACCGAGGGCGGAGGCAGAAAAGAAGCTCCACCGGCGGCGTACGGCCTAGTCATCGCCGGCGTGGTGGTAGGAGGGAGGCAAAAAAAGAAGGTAACAAACAAAAAACCAGGCTCAGCTTCCTCTGGTGGCCAGCGGTAGGAGATAAAGCCCAAATTGGCATTTTTACACTTAGGTCCCTGGATTTTTTAGAAATTGCAGAATGGACCTGGTGGCTAGGGTTTTGGGATTCCGGGCCCCTGGAGACTCCGATTTCAGCACGGTTGGTTCCTACGCGTTCGCGGAAACGCGCACTTCCATCCGGAATTGAACGAAGGTCGGAATAAGTCGATGAGGCGCGACCGCTAGCCAGAAATCCATCCGATTCGCGCCAACCTGTGACAAAAATTGCAAAACAAGTAATCCGGTTGATTTGGCGACAAATCTGGAATAATCTAGATATATGATGAGGCATATGACTAATATGTGCACAAGCATGGGAGAAAATAAATAGAAAAATCAAGCAAATCTGATAAATATCAATCCTCTTCTCGGATGCTGACTTGATGATACCCTTATTGTAGATCTAATTTCGAGAAGACAGTAGCATGCTTCAATTGGTCTAGCAGGTCATCGATACGCGGAAGAGGGTACATGGTCTTGATGGTGATCTTGTTCTGTGCTTGATAGTCGATGACATACGCCAAATCCCATCTTTCTTTGGTACTAACACCTCAGGAGATCCACAAGGTGAACTACTTGGTTGGATGACACCATCATTCAACAACTCACCAAGTTGTCTTTTGATCTCTTCATTCTCCAACATTGAGTTGTGATGCATACTCAGATTGAGAAATGTCGCATCAGACATGAGCTGAATTTCGTGCTCGATTGGATGTTTCGGCCAATGACCCTAGATACTTTCGAACAGATCACTCACTAGTATAGAAAAGCTTTCTTCTATCGGTAAAAAACACCCTTCTACTATCGTTTTTCATACCGATAGAGATAGACACGATAGAACAAGACAGAACATTTTCTATCGGTAAAAAACCGACAGAAGAACTTAACAATTCTATCGGCATGTTAGGAATGTACCGATAGAAAACCCGTCATAGTCTTACATCTAGCAGCAGGGAAAGTGCACTATTCTAACGGTTAATTACAAGTTTACCGATAGAAAAAGTGGTAGTACTCTCTCGGTTGGAAATGAGTTTACCGATAGACAAAACTATTGTACTCTCTCGAGTGTAAATGAGTTCACCGGCAGGAAAAATCACACTCTTCTAACGGTTAATTTCGAGTGTACCGAGAGAAAAAACTACTGTAGTCTCTCGGTTATGGATGAGTTCACCGGCAGGAAAAGTCACACTATTCTGTCGGTAAATTTCTAGTTTAGCGATAAACAAAATCTTAGTACTCTCTCGGTACGAAATGAATTTACTGATAGAAAAACCTATTGTACTCTCTCGGGTGTAAATGAGTTCACTGGCAGGAAAAATCACACTCTTCTAACGGTTAATTTCGAGTGTACGGAGAGAAAAAACTACAGTAGTCTCTCGGTTTTGGATGAGTTCACCGGCAGGAAAAGTCACACTATTCTGTTGGTTAATTTCTAGTTTAGCGATAAAAAAAATCTTTGTACTCTCTCGGTAGGAAATGAATTTACCGATAGAAAAGGTTGTAGTAGTCTCTCGGTTCTGGATGAGTTTACCGATAGAACATTCGCGTATACAGTACTTTCAAAATATAGTACATTCACATATACAGTACAAATGCAATACAGTACAGATTGGATACACAATATAGAACAGATGCAAAGAAGGGTACATTCACATATACAATTTATTCACATATATACGAACCAATACAAATTACAATCCAATATGGACAAATCTATGCACAGAGTATATATAAACAAATACTAACCAATAAGACTATATATAAACAATCTATGCACAAGTACACGAAAAAGAAAAATTGACAACAAGTGAGCGAAAAGCTTGTCATGACGGTTGGTTGGGCGCAACTTCCTGCATAACATATTGAGCCCAGATTTGTCGGAGATCTCTAATCTTTGCATTGTCGTATTGGTCTTTGAACATGGCGATCTGCAAGCATGTATGAATACTGAGTAACTAACTTCATAATTTTGAACGTGACACCCAATTTTCAAATTTGAGTTAGCTATCGATGCTTACTTGGGGGAATTGGGCAAAGTTTGTCCGCACTAGGTCGCACATGTAGCGCAGCACATAAAACCCGCATTCCCACGATTGCGGTTGCTGATGGCACTGAGATAATTGCATATGCGAAGACATGTTAGCTATTGTTTCCATAAACTAATTAAGCATAAACAAAAAGTCTCGTGACTACCTCATATTCTTTCCAACCTAGTAGGGAGCCCTGCGGTGCGGCATGCCTCCCTCCAGCAGACACATATTTATCAAAAGCCCTGCATTTCAGTTAGTATTGCCGGTTAATGTATTATCATTAGCTAGTGTGGTCAAAATTTAAATCAAACATATAAGTTACTTACGCCTCCATATTCCCCTTGACCACATATTCCATCGATAATCTGTCACGCATCGAATCGAGGTAGTACACCTCGTTCCTCGGCGGACAGACCACGCCGAGGATCCAGTGGCCCCTCCATTGTACGTAAAAGAGGACCGCTAGCTCAAAGTATATCTGATCCGGGAGGATCTCCAAGTCCTGATCGCATACGGATTCGCGACCAAGTCCTGATCGCATACGGCTTTGCGACCTTAACCGTGTTCGGAAAGGTTTCGCGACCATGGATTGGTTTGCGACCAGGAAAAGGAATTCGTTCCCTGTTCGGAATTGTAATCCTATATATATAACTAAGCTTATCTGTTTAGGATTAGTTAAGTTAGTTATATGAGTCTAATACGTTTAGGATTACTAAGTCTGATACGTACTCATACGATTGGACTATAAATAGCTTGTAATAGGTCTAGTTTAGATCATCGAAGAGTCATAGAACTTATTTGAGTTTTAGACACTTATAGTTCCTTCGACTAGGCAAGTGTGCCTAACGTTCGACGTGTAAAGCCCTCTTTGAAATAAAGAGTTGTGCAATTACTTTGGGTTTCGGTATTTCCGAGTAAGATCCCGTTATTCCGCATATTAGAATCTGGGCGAGCTTAGTGCGAAAACCAAGACTAGGTCTCAAATGGATCAAGTTGGTATCAGAGCGACTTTCCTATCCTGTGGATGGTGAAGACTCGCCAGGGTTACAAAACTTCCGGCAAAATTCCAGGCGATCAATTAACGGTTCCTACAGCCGCGTCTCCGACAATGTCTGACGATACCTCCGTTCAAGCTAACCTAGCCGAAAAAATGGCTAAGCTCTCCACCGACATAGAAACCGTGCTTGCTTGGATTAAGCAGCAGGCCATGATTGTACCTCCTGAAGTAGGGAAGGTTATGGGTGAGAAGACTGGTGAAGACTTGCGCAGGGCAGACGAAGATGAAGACGAAGGCGACCTCGCCAACACCTCCTTAGCTGTCGGATCTTTTAAAGTCGACGCTAAGATTGATATACCCATATATGATGGGGTGATTGATGCCAAGAAGCTGGATTCTAGGATCGACCAACTTGAGACCTACTTTGACCTGAAAGGGTTTAGTAGCGCTCAAAAGGTCAAATTTGCACCTTTGAAGATGAAGGACCACGCCAAGACATGGTGGAAGGCCCTTGTCACCAGTGGTGAAGCTGACGACCTTGCGTGGGGTCAATTCAAACGACTTCTGCGACAAGAATTCTATCCGATGGGTTACCTTGAGGAGAGATGGGAGCGTTGGCACATATTGTACCAACGGCGCGACCAGACCGTCCAAGACTATACGACAAAGTTTCAGCGACAAGCAATGGTCATTGGCATCTCACTATCCGACCCTCAGGTATTTTGGAAGTACACATCTGGACTTCAGAAATCGATCAGTACTGAGCTAAGTCTGTTCGGTGTCCAAGACATTGCGACCGCGAGCACAACTGCTATGGCGATCGAGAAGAAGAATAAATCCCGCAGCGACAAAAGCACGAAGGAAAATGCGACCTCGACAAAGAAAAAGCCGAGTCCGAAGAAGAACGCTTCAAAATCGGGCACGGGTGCCTTTTGCGAAAATTGTCAAGTCGCGGGGCATACCAAGGACAAATGTTACAAGCTTCATCCTGAACTTTGACCAAAGAAAAACGGACCAGGGAAAAGAACAGCCACGGCTACTGCGACTTCACCCGACGAAGAAGTTGTCCGAGTGAATTCGGTTAATGAGGCGGATACGACCTTGTCTCTGATGGCAATGCCGAAGGAGAAGGGTTCCGATCCACCAGACCATCACCCAACGGAGGACTTGTTCATCATCAATTCCGCTGTCCTACAACCCTTTGAGCTTTGCAATTTCGTTTTCAGTATCGTATTGTTGAGTATTGATCCATAGTCATCGTCTTGTTGCTGGTTTGAGGTCGCGAGTCACCTTGTGTCAATTGCCCTGCACCACTGGCCATCCTTTTTCACCCGCAAACCTAATCCTATTCTAGCCTAACCGGGAGAAAGATCTGAATTCGCGAGCAATTCCAGATTGTGCAGTGTTCACTAAAACTGGCATAACTTTTGCATACGAACTCCGATTTGGGTCTACTTTTTTTTGTTTTGAAGGGGACGATGACGCGCATCTGAAAATTCCACAAGTCTTTAGACCTGTGCATTTTTTTTGACCCTCAAAAAAAGCTTCTAAGACCGAGTTTCGACGCCTGAAAGTTTGCTGTCCTGTTTTGTCAATTCTTTCAGGCATCGGTTTCCTGTCGTTTGTTGCTTCAAATTGTGAGATTTTTGTTTCTCCTCTGAGTTAAGAGGTATATATTTGTGTTAGAAAAAAAAAACAGAGAGAAGAGAAAGAGAAGTAGAAAATCAGAATTGCTTGCATCCTTTGAGTCCTTTGTGCTGTGATATATCCCTTGCTAGGTTGAACTAGTTATAGGAGCACGCTTAGGCCAGCAACTGTGACAAGAACTTTGAATCTTTATTCAGCTTTGCTAACTGTTTTCGAAATTTGCTAATCCTTGCTACTATACTTTGCCTTCCAAGCTCCACCTTTCTTCTGATCAGTTCAGGTTCAATTCGGCAATCGCTACACTCAAGCTTGTCACGGTATCACGAACCAGCCGCCGGTTGTACCACCTGTTGCATTGGTAAGAACACTTGTAAGAGCGTGGTAAGATGCTTGAGAGTGAGTGAAACCACCTTCTGCCGCCAAAGTAGTTGATAGGGATTATACCACCGGTTGTTTTCGTTTCTTTTGTCTTTCTTTCAACTAACAATGGCAGGTAATGAGGAAGATGAGTGTGTTACACGGAACGAGCTTAACAACGCTCTCAATGACATCAACGCAAACATCGCAAGGATCGGCCAAGATAACGACCAAAGATTGGAGAGGATAGAGCGAAGCATCGCCAATCTTCTTACCAGGTTGGAAAATTTTGAGAGACAGCCGCCGCCCAATGGAGCTCGCAGAGTGGAAGATCAAGAAGAGTCTGTCGCGGGAGATGAAGTGGATGGAGAGGGCCATGATGCCTTTGCCGCTCGCGCCGCTGCACAGGATGTGCGACAACAACAACGCCTGAATAACAACCGTCAAGGTATGGGAGGTAACAATTTTAATCCTCGTAATGGTCGTGGACATGATGATTCTTTTGCTAGGGTTAAATTTACCATACCATCTTTTTCTGGTACTTATGATGCTGAAGTTTACTTAGATTGGGAAATGACAATTGAACAAAAATTTAACTCCCATCTTGTTCCTGAGATACATAGAGTTAGACAAGCTACTAGTGAGTTTAAAGATTTTGCTATCATTTGGTGGAATGAGATAGTAAATGCTGGATTAGCACCTGATACATGGGATAGATTAAAACAAGCTATGCGTAGAAGATTTGTTCCTCCTTCTTATAAACGTGATATGCGCAAGAATTTGCAACGCTTAAATCAAAATAATAAATCTATTGAGGAGTACTACCAAGAGCTACAAATAGGCATGTTGCGTTGTGAGGTAGTTGAGGATGAGGAGGATAAGATGGCTCGTTTTTATGGGGGATTACGGCGCGAGATTCAGGACATAATTGATTACAAAGAATATAATTCTATCAATAGATTGTTCCAGCTTGCTATGTTGGCAGAAAAAGAATTGCAGGGAAAACAGCAAAGGCCAAGGAGTAATTTCGGCAACATACCCACACCAAAGACGACGCCGGGGACAACCAAATCAGCTCCACCCCTTTCTGTTCGGTCTGCTGCCCCCTCCATGAGTAGGGCGCGTTCAGCAGCACCATCACCGCCATCACGAGTTCCCGAGGTGAGTAAATCTAACCATGTGCAGGCACCAACAAAGAGTTCTTCATCGGTGGCTTCCACGGGTCGAACAACGGAAATTGTGTGCCACCGATGCAAGGGGATGGGCCATGTCATGAAGGATTGCCCAAGTCGTCGAGCGTACATTGCAACAGAAGAAGGTGGGTACATTAGTGCTAGTGATGTTGAGGATGAATATGCTCTTGTAGCTAACCTTGCAGATAATGAGGATGACCATGAGACGGACGACGATGATGAGGAGATTTTAGGGACCGCTGCCACCAAGAATTATAGGACAATCATTGTGCAACGAGTGTTGAGCGCTCAAATGGAGCAAGCGGACAAGCTACAACGCCATAATTTGTTTCAGATGTACCTCATCGTCAAGGACCGTCGTGTTCGTGTCATAATTGATGGTGGGAGCTGCAATAACTTGGTGAGTTCAGATCTGGTGGAGAAGCTTTGCTTGCCCACACGTGCACACCCTCATCCCTACCATATTCAATGGTTCAATAACAGCGGTAAGGTGAAGGTAACACAAACTGCGAGAGTGCAATTTTCCATTGGAACATACCATGATTTTGCTGATTTTGATGTAGTGCCTATGCAAGTATGTTCCCTTTTGTTAGGCCGTCCATGGGAATTTGATACTGATGCAATTCATCACGGTAGAAGTAACAAATACACTCTTATGCACAAGGGGAAGAAAATCACTTTGCTCCCTATGACTCCTACTGAAATTGTGCAATGTGACAAAGAGAGAGCTGAAAATGAGAGAAAAGAGAGTGCGCTTGAATCTGAAAATCAGCAAGTGGCTAAAAATATTTTCCCACCTAAGAAAGACAAGAAAGAACCTAGTTCTAGGTCCGAGGGAATTAAATTGAAGGGTGGTGTTATGCTTGCTACAAAATGTGACCTTGCTGAAATTAATGAGAATGATGCACCGTGCTATGCTTTGATATGCAAAGATGCTTTGTTTTCATTGGATGATATGCCCAGTACTTTGCCTCCTGCTGTCACTAACCTTTTGCAGGAGTATGCAGATGTTTTTCCTGCCGAGATACCTCCAGGACTCCCACCCATACGAGGGATTGAGCACCAAATTGATTTGATACCTGGAGCGAGTTTGCCAAACCGAGCTGCTTATAGGACCAACCCCGAGGAGACTAAGGAGATTCAGCGCCAAGTCCAAGATCTTTTGGACCGCAGGTATGTACGTGAGAGCCTTAGTCCTTGTGCTGTTCCTGTTATTTTGGTTCCTAAGAAAGATGGCAGTTGGCGCATGTGTGTAGATTGTAGAGCCATTAACAATATCACAATAAGGTACCGTCATCCTATTCCTAGGTTAGACGACATGCTTGATGAGTTAAGTGGTTCTATAATTTTTTCTAAGGTTGACTTGCGTAGTGGATACCACCAAATAAGAATGAAATTGGGAGATGAATGGAAAACAGCCTTTAAAACCAAGTTTGGATTGTATGAGTGGTTAGTCATGCCTTTTGGTTTAACTAATGCACCTAGCACTTTCATGCGCTTAATGAACGAGGTTTTACGAGCTTTTATTGGGAAATTTGTGGTGGTTTATTTTGATGATATATTGATTTACAGCAAGTCGTTACATGAACATCTTGATCATCTACGTGCTGTTTTTGATGCTTTGCGTGCTGCACGTTTATTTGGTAACCTCGAGAAGTGCACTTTTTGCACCGAACGAGTATCGTTTCTTGGCTATGTTGTGACTACACAGGGAATTGAGGTGGATGAAGCCAAGGTGCACGTGATTAAGAGTTGGCCAACGCCCACGACGATTTCACAAGTGCGGAGCTTCCATGGACTTGCCGGATTTTACCGCCGCTTTGTGAAGGATTTCAGCACCATTGCAGCCCCATTGAACGAGTTGACGAAGAAGGGAGTTGTGTTCCATTGGGGGCAAGCACAGGAGAATGCCTTCAACCTTTTGAACGATAAGCTTACTAATGCACCTTTACTCCAACTTCCTGATTTTAATAAGACCTTTGAGCTTGAATGTGATGCTAGTGGGGTTGGACTTGGCGGTGTTTTGATGCAAGATAGTAAACCTGTTGCTTACTTTAGTGAAAAATTGAGTGGTCCTGTTTTGAATTATTCCACGTATGATAAAGAATTGTATGCTCTTGTGCGATCTTTAGAAACGTGGCAACATTATCTTTGGCCCAAAGAATTTGTTATTCATTCCGATCATGAGTCGCTAAAACATATTCGCAGTCAAGTGAAACTGAATCGTAGACATGCTAAATGGGTTGAATTTGTTGAATCTTTTCCTTATGTTATCAAACACAAGAAAGGGAAGGATAATGTGATTGCTGATGCCTTGTCTAGGAGATATACCATGTTGTCCCAACTTGATTGTCATATATTTGGATTGGAATCAATTAAAGAACAATATGCTAATGATGATGATTTTAAGGATGTCTTGCTGCATTGCAAAGAGGGAAGAACATGGGACAAATATGTGATAAATGATGGATTTGTGTTTAGAGCTAACCGCGTATGCGTTCCAGTTGGATCCGTTCGTTTTCTTTTGATACAGGAAGCTCATGGAGGAGGTTTGATGGGTCATTTTGGTGCCAAGAAGACGGAGGCCGTTCTGTCCGCTCACTTCTTTTGGCCGAAGATGAGGCGAGACATTGAGAGGTTTGTATCCCGCTGCACTACATGTCAAAAGGCTAAGTCACGATTGAATCCACATGGTTTATATATGCCTCTTCCTGTTCCTAGCACTCCATGGGAGGATATATCTATGGACTTTGTTTTAGGACTGCCTAGGACCAAGAGGGGGAGGGATAGTATTTTTGTGGTGGTTGATAGATTTTCTAAGATGGCTCACTTTATTCCTTGTCATAAGAGCGACGATGCTGTTAATATTGCTAACCTTTTCTTTCAAGAAATCGTTCGCTTGCATGGTATGCCTTCTACTATTGTGTCAGATCGTGATGCCAAGTTTTTGAGCCACTTTTGGAGAACTCTATGGAATAAATTGGGGACCAAGCTGCTGTTTTCAACAACATGTCATCCCCAAACCGACGACCAAACCGAGGTAGTAAATCGTACATTATCTACTATGTTGAGGGTTGTTTTGAAGAAGAATTTGAAGATGTGGGAAGAGTGTTTGCCGCATGTTGAGTTCGCTTATAATAGGGCGGTACACTCCACCACCAAGGTAACTCCTTTTCAGGTAGTATATGGCTTCAATCCCCGTGCTCCTATTGATCTATTACCTTTACCTACTAGTGAACGAGTTAATCATGATGCTAAGGAACGTGCTGAATTTATTCTGAAATTGCATGAAAAGACTAAAGAAAATATTGAAATGATGAATGAAAGGTATAGGACTGCGGGAAGTAAAGGTAGAAAGGAAGTAAAACTTGAACCGGGTGATTTAGTATGGTTACACTTGAGAAAGGATCGTTTTCCAGAATTGCGAAAGTCTAAATTAATGCCTAGAGCTGATGGTCCTTTCAAGATACTTGAGAAAATAAATGATAATGCATATAAACTTGAGTTGCCGCCCGAATTTGGGGTTAGTCCCACATTTAACATTGCAGATTTGAAACCGTTCATGGGAGAAGAAGATGAGCTTGAGTCGAGGACGACTCCACTTCAAGAGGGGGAGGATGATGAGGACATCACTCCTATGCATACGCCCGAGACTCCTCCAGTTGTGATGCAAGGACCCATCACAAGAGCACGAGCACGGCAATTGAATCAACAGGTGAGCTCGTTCCTAAGTGCCCGTGTATATACTTGTGAGGATAGTATACTACCTAATGATATTATTGATTATATTGTACTTAGGAACTTTGGAGAGGATCATGAAGGCCTTGGGAACCAGCAAGGGCCAGGAGGGAGGCCAGGAGGGCGTCCAAGTCAAGTTGGAGTCCCAATTCATCTCGGAGTCGGAGTCCCAATTCATCTCGGAGTCGACTACCTCGGCCACCAGGAGCAGTGTTCACTAAAATCGTCGCCCAGGCCACAAACGGACTCCGATTTCAATGATCCACATATGTATCGAAAGCTAAGGAGATAACCTTTCCAATGGCACAGGTTTCAGGTCAATTGGACTGCTGAGTCGACGGGAATTCACGTTGCAAGTTGGCGGACAGAATCTGTCCCAGGGTGCTGCGTCACCAATTTGGGCCGTTGGCCCATGTATCGTGTTGGAGTCCATCACGGACACGTCTAGGGTTTCTAGGACATCCCTTAGCCCTTATATTCAGTAGCCGCCGCTAGGGTTTGGTTTGGGTTTTGCTTAGATTAATCTGTCAAAGAACAGTTTCACCGTGTATCGGTTTGTGGAACCCCAACTCGTGAGATTCAATTTATATTTGCAATATTTCAGATTGCTTCTTTCTCGTTCTTGCTTGTGTTCTCGATTCGCATGCAGGGATAAGCCTTCTTGGCGAGGTCAATCGTGTTTGTGCATGGTTGATAACCAACGGAGCCGTGGTGTAGCGATTGCTGGGTTCGGATCGGGTCTGATCGGAAGCCGGATCGTCAACGTCGAGTCTCCACCAATCGACTTACCTCTACCTGTCGGAAGATCGGGCCACCGTGCGCATCACATCCGACGTGAACCAACAGATTACGAGTCAGTGTGTGTTGAAGTTTGTGATCTCTGCACGATATATTGATGAGGTGCAATGCGATGTTGTCCCTATCGATATCTGTCAGGTGATCTTTGGGAGTCCGTATCTGTATGATCGAGACACTCACTTCCATCGGCGAGCGCAAGAGTACGACCTCACCAAAGACGGAGTTAAGTTCGTGATCAGTAGAGACATCCACGTCAACACTTCGAACTTGATTACCGCAAATCAAGCTAAACGAATTGTTAATGCATGTCACAAGTATGTGCTTGTCATGATTCGACCCATTGATCAAGGTGAGGGTACTCGACCAGCATTGTCGCTGGAGTGCGGAGAGGATTCTGGTCATTTGTCGGGACTGCTGGAGAAATACAGTGATCTGTTCGAGACTACCTAGGGTCGTCCGCCGAAACGTCCAGTCGAGCACGAAATTCAGCTTGTGTCCGATGCGACACTGCCCAATCTGAGTATGTATCGCAACTCAGTATTGGAGAATGAAGAGATCAAGAGACAACTTGGTGAGTTGCTGAACAATGGTGTCATTCAACCGAGTAGTTCACCTTGTGGATCTCCTGTGGTGTTAGTACCAAAGAAAGATGGGACTTGGCGTATGTACATCGACTATCGAGCACTGAACAAGACCACCATCAAGAACCGGTACCCCCTTCCTCGTATTGATGACCTGCTAGACCAATTGAAGCATGCTGTTGTCTTCTCCAAATTGGATCTTAAGTCAGGATATCATCAAGTCAGCATCCGAGAAGAGGATACATGGAAGACCGCGTTCAAAACATGGCAATGTCAGTTCGAATGGCTGGTCATGCCGTTTGGTCTCTGCAACGCCCCGGCAACTTTCATGCGTCTTATGAATGACGTATTGAGACCGTTCATCGACGACTTTGTGATCGTGTATCTCGACGACATATTGGTTTATAGTCGTTCGTGGGATGAGCACCTCATTCATGTCGAAAAGGTGTTCGAACAGCTTTGGCAACATCGACTTCGCCTCAACCGTAAGAAGTGCGAGTTCGGTCAGCAAACTCTACTTTACCTCGGATTCATAATCGGCAACGGTACGTTGCAAATCGACCCGGACAAGGTCAAAGTGATTCGCGAATGGCCGCGACCGCGAACAGTTACGGATGTGCGTAATTTTGTGGGAGCATGCCAATACCTTCGGAAGTTCATCCGACACTTCTCGATTATGGCTTCTCCATTGCATGCATTAACTAGGATCGATCAGAAGTTCGAGTGGACAGGGAAACATGAGGACACGTTTCTCTTGCTGAAAAGGAAGATCAGCGAGGCGCCTGTGTTAGCTTTGCCGAATCTCCAGAAACCGTTCGAGCTAGAAACCGATGCCTCAGGTTATGCGATGGGCGCAGTGCTCATGCAAGAAGGTCGACCAGTGGCATATCACTCCGAGTTATTCCAGGGAGCTCAGAAGAACTACCCGACTTATGATAAGGAGTTATGCGCACTGCATCAGGCCGTGAAACATTGGCGGTGTTATCTCTTGGGGAAAGAGACGGTTGTCCACACCGACCATCAACCATTGCAATATTTGCAAACTCAGTCCAAGCTACAGCAAGCTCGGCACATGAAGTGGATGTCGTATCTGCAGCAGTTTAATCTGGTGATTAAGTACAAGAAGGGCGTACACAACAAATTCACGGATATGTTGTCGCAACCACCAGTTACAACCCTCTGTTTATCAGCGTTCATGCAGATCGAGCCATCATGTCATGATGACTATGTCACTATGTACAGTGAAGACCCTGATTTTGAAACAGCATTGACTGAGGTCGAAACAGGGAACCCTACAGAGTTCGTTCGTCGAGAAGGACTCTTGTATAAGGGCAATTTACTTTGCATACCTCGTGGAGCACCTCGAACTCAATGGATGCGAGAAGCGCACACATCGAAGGTAGCTGGTCACTTTGGGGTTACAAAGACGTTGCAAAATCTTCACCGACATGTGTTCTGGCCGCGTATGCAGGAAGATGTGGCTAGGTTTGTTCGAGGCTGCGGTCTCTGCAGCATCTCGAAACCGGCAAACCGAAAATTAGGTTTGTACACTCCTTTGCCAGTTCCATCACGACCATGGGAGAGCATATCCATGGATTTCTTGGGAGGATTGCCTAAGACCCGACGTGGCAACGACTATGTATTCGTGGTCGTTGATCGGTTCTCCAAAATGATTGTTCTTATACCTTGTCGGAAGATTATCACGGGAGAAGAGACAGCTCGGGTATTATTTCAACACGTTTGGACACACTTCGGACTGCCGACTTCTATTGTGTCTGATCGCGATACCCGGTTCCTTAGTCACTTTTGGCGATCGCTCTGGACGATGATGGACACCAAGCTAAAGAGGAGTACTGCTTTTCATCCGCAAACTGATGGTCAAACCGAGGTGGTTAATCGCACAGTCGTTCATCTCTTGAGAGGATATAACTCGAAGCACCCGAAGACCTGGGATGAAAGCATACCGTACCTACAGTTTGCTTTTAATCGAGCAGTGCATGGTTCGACTGGAAAGTCGCCATTTGAGGTCTGTTTAGGATTTCTACCACAGAGTCCATTCGATATGGAGTTTGTGATCCCTACCTCAGCACAGAACAGCAAGGAAGCATCTGATCAGGATCGAGCACAAAAGTTCCTGGAAGGTATTCAACGACTCCATCGTGAGGTTGAATAGAACTTGCTGAAAGCTCAACTTAAGTACAAGGCGCGACATGATCGGCACCGAGTTGATGTGATATGGTATGGTTACATTTGAGTAAGGAGAGACTTAAAGGTGATATGGTATGGTTACATTTGAGTAAGGAGAGACTTAAAGGTGAAGGTAAGAAACTCAAACCCATTCGTTATGGTCCTTTTCGGATTTTGTGGAAAGTGGGTAATAATGCTTGTCAGTTTGAGTTACCTCCATACATGGATATTTACTCGGTTGTCAATGTTGAGCACCTCAAACTCTTCGAGCTTTCAATGTTGGATGATGAGCCAGATACCATAGTACCATCTGTTGAAGACTTGGTCTATCAACGAGGTGAACCTTTACGTGAAGATGTGATTCTGGAGAGGAAGGTGACTACCACCCGCAGTGGCACAAAGGAGACATTTCGAATCGGTCGGAAAGATCAACGAGCACGTGCGGCAAAGTGGTACACAAAAGAAGATGGACAAGCCCAATTTCCACATCTCCAGTTTGATCGAGAGGTTGCAACGGGGGTTGGCTCCTTCTCAACAAGGGAGTCATGATCCCGGAGGATCTCCAAGTCCTGATTGCATACGGATTCGCGACCAAGTCCTGATCGCATACGGATTCGCGACCTTAACCGTGTTCGGAAAGGTTTCGCGACCATGGATTGGTTCGCGACCATGGATTGGTTCGCGACCAGGAAAAGGAATTCGTTCCCTGTTCGGAATTGTAATGCTATATATATAACTAAGCTTATATGTTTAGGATTAGTTAAGTTAGTTATATGAGTCTAATACGTTTAGGATTACTAAGTCTGATACGTACTCATACGATTGGACTATAAATACCTTGTAATAGGTCTAGTTTAGATCATCGAAGAGTCATAGAACTTATTTGAGTTTTAGACACTTATAGTTCCTTCGATGTAGGCAAGTGTGCCTAACGTTCGACGTGTAAAGCCCTCTTTGAAATAAAGAGTTGTGCAATTACTTTGGGTTTCGGTATTTCCGAGTAAGATCCCGTTATTCCGCATATTAGAATCTGGGCGAGCCTAGTGCGAAAACCAAGACTAGGTCTCAAACGGATCAATATCTCAGGTGTAACATACAAGATGGAGTTAAATTAGTACAAATGCACTAACCTTTGGTGGTACGGCACCAAAATGAACTCCCTGTCCTGCTGCGCCATCAGCGCCTTGGATATGTACTGCTCAGCGTGCGCGGCGTCGTGCTCTAGCATCGTGAGGCTTATTTTCTCTGTGTCGAGGAAACCCACCTTGTCACACGCAGCCTCCGATGCTAGCCTGTACATGCACCTGCATGCAAAGGTCGACATTAGTATTGCACAGAAAGTTACTATATTTCAAATGAACTACAACAATGCAAAGTTAGCAAACAGAGTTAGAAAACAGCAATACATAGCATCAGCAAATTCACAGGACTCCAGTCCGTATGATGGACATATCGAACTCCCGCCAGTTGTAGAGGTCGAACAGATCCTCGTGTGCCACGGATATACTCCCGGGCTCACGATGGAACTGCCCAGGCCTGTAGGGAACTAAGAAGTTCAGATTGCACCGAGCTCGGTGTAGGTACCACTCATGGAGGTCTCTGGTTGATCGATCCAATTTGCGCAAAGCTGCCTCCGACATGAGTGGGAACCTGTTCCTGAACCTCTCCGGCTGTCCCTATCGCCCTTTGCCCTTGCCTTTGCCGCCCTTGCCTTTTGCCGGGGACTGAGCGCGTACCTTGGAAGGCAAGGGCGAGGTGATGGCGGCTTTCTTCCGAGGTGAAGGCGTGGATGCGTTGGGTGGGGTCGAGGCCGTCTTTGATGTGTCCAGGTCCGCAAGAGATCGGGCCTCATGCCCCGAGCTGGGGGCGCAATCCCCTGGTAGCCCGACGGCAGGTCACTTCAATTAATGAGCATGTATGTTAGATTTTGCAAGTTGAGTGTATTGAGTAGGATGTAATCTAAAATGTGTAGGATTTACCGGTTATATTAGAAGACACTTCTTGGGCCACTGTACGTAGGAGCCCACTGCCTCAGCAAGTGTATGCAGTTCCTCTGTTGGGAGTGGCAACGAAGAATCGTTGTAGCCCGGCATGGCCATGTCCACCTGTACCTTTGCAAACTCCAACCGCAGAGGTACGCAGTGGACCCGGACATCCTGCCCAGACGGATATACGAAGCCGTGTCCAACCACTTCGTGCTTATTGCCTAGGTGATTCAGTAGGATGCAGCCCTCCGGCTTCTGCAAATTTGTAAATATTAAAACAGATTAACAAAACAACTCTAACAGAATGGGAGTGGCATCAACTTAAGTGTACAGATGAAGGCTTGCAGTACCTCAAGTAGATCCACTGGATCCGCGAGGACCTTCAAACCGCAACTGCTTATCCGACCCCGCGGGGTACCGTCGCCCTGGGGATCCGCATCTGCACTCTTGGCCAGCAATGCATCTCTCAATCGTGCAAACTCTTCCCTAATTTGTGCGTCCTCAGACTGCACCTCAGCCCGTATCTCCGCCCGTACCTCAGCCAGTATCTTATCGGAGAGCTCCGCTTCCTTTTCCTTCCAGGAGCGGGCCTTCCTCCTCGGTGGAGCCGGATCTGCGAAACCGGCCTTCCACGACACAATGGCTCCCACGGCCCGTGTCCGCCCGGGATGCTCCTTATTTCCTAGAGCCCGGGTGAGGATGTCATTCTCCCTCTGTGGGGTAAACAATCCCTCCACTGCCTCCTTCTCAAAAGAGATCTGTTCCATTTAAAGGTACCTTGTGAGACAAATTGCCTTATATACACTTGTGCGCACATAGTTTACGAGGTTAGCCAACTTACCATTCGCCTCACAACGTCGACGTCCCCAGGGGTTGCGAACTGCACAGACCCGTGGATGACACGGACCACCTCCCCCTCCACCATCGCTTGCACCTCTCATCCCGGATCTCGGAGAGCGGCAACTCAGGGGTGTCGATGACAGGATTTTGCTCGTCTTCCTTCTTCCACTGGTCCTCCTTCCCCGCATAGCCCCGGGATCTGAGCCGACGCGGGTGGTCGTTCCTCTTCTGGATCGCCCTATTCTTCTTGCTAAGGGCCTTGAACTCCTCAGTCCCCTTTTGCTTGGTGAATTCCTCCCATACCTCCTCCGATATGAAGGGGTACTTCTCGCAAGGAGATTTCCCCGCAGCAAGGAAGTTACTGACGAGCCAGCTCTTAAAGGTTTTCCATGTTCCATTCATGTCCTTCAAGCAGGCCGTCCTAGGTGTATCGTCGGGGATGTTCCACTTAGCCTGTTTGCAAAAAGTGCATACAATTAATCACAAGTTAGTTAAACTTTAGTATAAGCCAAGAGAACGTGATTACGAAAGAGTTCAGCGATTTCAGTTAATTTAACCTTCACTTCCGCCCACAACCTATCCCTCTCGTCCGCCGTCACGTCCTTCCAGCTCTGGACGGTGATCTTCACCCTTTCTTTCGCCAACAACCCAACGTAGGCCGCGTACTTCCCAGCATTCTTTCCAATCGGCCTCCCAAATTGGTTGAACTCACAAGAAAGATCCGTGCGTTTGGCCAAATGGCCCAACGTCGTCGCGCCTCGCCCCACCCTCTTGCACTGGGATGTAACAGCTGCATCTTCAGTTACGTTGGGGTTGGCCCTAGTCCAACCACTAGTACCATCCGATGAAGACGATGACATGTCTTTCCCTACAAAACCATCAACAAACCATCAAAAATTTAATGGAAACACAAACCAAATCATTTTACAAAGAAAAATGACCTATTTGAAATATTTTTTCCATCGGTAAACACAAAAGCTACCATGCAATACAAGATAAGATTCTATTTCCCAACCAAACTAGTACATTGGATGCCTCATGTCCTTCCAGATCCAAAGTTTTAACAATTGTTCAGAAATATTGTTTCTATCGGCAAATACAGGACATACCGATAGAATATGTGTAAGAACAACTCCAACATATAATGTGCATTACATGGCAGTTGCATACAATTGATCACACATACAGCAGTATAGATAAGTTAAAATCTCAAAATAGGTTCATTGCAGCACTGGAACATATTATGTCAACTTAATTTAAATCAACATTGCCTGCGGAATGTACATATATAATCCAACACAATAGGGGACCCTAGTGTAATTGCAAAACTCGAAGAATTAGTACGTACAAAACACTAGGATCAAATAAGGAAGATGCTGGAAATAGAACGACGAATTAGGGTATTTACGGCGATCAGTTGTGGTGATGGAGGGGCGGTGTAGAACGCAGCGGCGGCCGGCGAAGGACAAAAATAAGAATCGGTGGCAGTGGCGAACCAGTGTCCAGCCGGCGATCGTCGTCTGGGAGAGAGGAAGAGAGTGCTCACGGCGGAGGTTGTGGTTTTCTTCGCTCTCGAAGAGACGCAGTGCTCTAAGTTGGAACTGTTCGACTGGAGGGAAACTCAAGGGCCGTGTACGAGCAATAAAGTAGTGGATGACCTTTTCTATCGGTACAACCAAATAATACCGATAGTATTATGTACGTTTCTATCGGTACAACAAAATAATACCGATAGAAAAAGTAAATTTCCCGAAAAAATATTTGAAGTAGTGGATTCCTTTTTTCTATCGGTATAAACAATAAAATCCCGTGAGACCAATTTTCCCCAGAAAATTTTTTTAATTAAGTGCCTGAGATTATAGTATTGGGTGCCATTTTTCTATCGGTAAAAACAACAAAATACCGTCAGAAAATGAAAAGGTAAACACAATTTAACATCAAACAGACCGTGCTTGAAAGCTGCAGAATGATAAAAAAAGAGGGAAGATAGCCGGAAAATTGGAAAATTGACATAAAAAGAAATTGTTCATTCATTGTTGTTTTATCACTTAAAAACAAAATAAAACCCAAAATGCTAGGTCAGGGGGTGGTCTTAGCCCTGGCTGCATGTAGAATAGAGTCAGTTTGACTTGCAGCCAGGACACAGGACTCCTCTAGCGACAAGTTGTCCCTAGGATCAACTACTACCGCGTCGAGAAGGCCTGCGACCTCCCTCAGCTTCGCTATGGTATCCTTCATAGTCAAAGCGCAGCCAGCGATGGTCATATCCGCTGCTTTCTTCTCCTCGCGAAGACGCCTCGTCCTCGCCCTAGCATTGTCACCATCCGTCTTCATGCGCTGAATACGCTGGAAGAGATCATCAATGTCAAGCCGTAGCTGAGTGTGCTTGTCCGTAAGGAGCTTGTGCTCCTCCTGGAGGGCCCTCAGTTCGGCCTTCACTTTGCCAGTGTCTTCCATGGCTCCCATTCCCTGTGCAAAGCAACAGGTCAAGAATGTAGTGAACATGGATTAACAATACAGGGGTAAACCCAGGAGATTTAGAGTTCTTACCAGGGAGGGCGTGGCTGACAATCCCATGGAGGTTGCCATTGTGAAAGAGAAGATGAGGAGTCGAAGAGTTCGAGAATTAGAAAAACAACAAAATACCGCGACGCATGGCGAGGTACTTATAGAGTTTCCAAGGCGACGCATGGCGACACGGTTGAGAATTCAAAGCGCCAGTGTTTTTTTCTATCGGTACAAACAACAAAAAACCGTCAGACAACAAAATACCGTAAACTAACGAATTTATTCTAACGGTAAAATATAATAATACCGATAGAATAAGTAAACTTTTCGCAGGGAAACTTTTGAAGTGCCTAAAGTAGTGGATGTCCTTTTCTATCGGTAGAAATAACAAAATACCGTCAGAAAAATTGATTTTTGGACAGCTTAATTTGAAGAAGCAAGAGGCTGCGATGAGATTTTTGCAAGTGCTATTTGAAGGGAAGAATTAAGTATTTACAGGATAAAGGTACTGTACATGTTAGAACTCATGCTGTGGAGTAAAATTGAGATATATTAATGCTGTGAACTAGCTTATCATTATGTTCTAAAGAAAAATGTACTGCCTGATGTATTAATGATAAGTTCCTCACCTTGCTGCAGAACTTGTGGGCTGTTTGCTTGGCATTTATCCCTGAAATAGAGAAAAATCATCAATGGTTCTCAACCCATAATCCTTCTTCGTGGTCATCTCGCAGATACGTTGTTTCGTCGATATCTTCAGTAGGGATAGATTGAATGTCCTCTAAAAATGGAGGTATTTCATCGAATTGGTTGTACTCCTTTTCGTCGACAACATCTTGGACCCCAACAATACGTCTCTTGCTGTGGAGGACAACATGCAAGTTTGGATTGGCCGGGTCAACGATGTAGAATACCTGTGTAGCTTGGTTTGCAAGTATGAATGGATCGTCTTGGTGTCCGACTCTACCGAGATCGATGAGAGTAAACCCATAACTGTCAACTTGAACACCTAGAGGGATTTCGACCCATTGGCATCGAAACAGGGGAATCATAAGTAATCCGTAATCGAGCTCCCATATTTCGTCAATAGCACCGTAATATGAGTTCAGCGCCCTTATTGACCTAGCATCCTCGGAAATAGCAAACAGTGTCACTCCGCTACATTGCGTGCTACTCTTGGCATCTTGAGCTCTTGTGTAAAATGAATACCCATTGATGTCGTACCCCTGCCAAGTCCCTACAGTGAATCTTGGGCCTCTAGCCAACCATGTCACAGTTTCACTTACGGAGCCCTCGGCAGCTCGCATGACTCTTTCTTGGATCAACTCAGCAAACGTCTGACTTCAAAGGATTCTGTGACCGTAACATTTCCTTGTGCTCGTGTATGTATGGCTCGACCTCCGTCATGTGTTGTAAGACCAAAAATGTGATTTTGCGTACACATCACGAGCGGGGACGATAGCTTTGAATCCAATCGTTCCGATGCCCTCAAGCCTACCCTCGTGTCGGACCTAGGAACGCCAATCGGGTGACCATATAATCTGTGCAAAATTCAATCACCTCCTCGGCGGCATAACCTTCCATGATACTCCCCTCGGGTCGACGACGAGTCCTTACGTATCCCTTCCCTTCAATACACCCATAAATCTCTCAAATGGATACATGTAGCGCAGGCACACGGGTCCACAAAACTTAATTTCTCTGATAAGGTGAACAATCAGATGGACCATAACATCAAAAAAGAATGGAGGGAAATACATCTCGAGCTGACAAAGAGTTGTAACCACGTCGCGTTGCAAAGCGTCCAGTCCATCGGGATCAATTACCTACGAGGACACAGTTGCGCCAAATATTCATATCAGAAAAATCTTCTAATTAAGCTCCACAAATGGAGGTAATGAACTTATAGTACGAGTGCACGTACTTACCTTGCAAGATATTGCGTTGAAGAAATAACATAGGTTTGTGATTGTCTCTCTGACTTTAACTGGGAGAATGCCTCTGATAGCAATGGGAAGCATCTGTGACATCAAGACATAACAGTCGTGGGACTTCATGCCAACCAGTCTTAGGTCCTTCATAGACACAAGTTTTTTCAAGTTCGCGGAGTACCCACATGGAACTTTAACACCGTGCAAGCACTAACAGAGTTCTGTTTTTTCGCTCTTGGACAACGTATAGCAGGCCGGGGGGAGGTATGTACGCTTTCCATTCTCTAAAGGTGCAAGCTCAGTCCTTATCCCCATTTCCACCATGTCACGACGAGCTTTCACACCATCCTTTGTCTTTCCCGGAATGTTCAACAACAAACCAATCAAACTGTCACAGACATTTTTCTCTACATGCATGACGTCAACGCAATGTCGTACTTGTAAGTGCTCCCAGTACAGTAGATCCCAGAGAATCGATCTCTTCTTCCAAACATTTTTTTCTCGAGGTTTAGAATGCTTACCGAACTCAGCTTTGATGTCCTTCACGCGCGAGTAAATCTCCTTACCGGTCAGAAACACTGGAGCTGATCCCTTCTCAGGCTTCCCGTTAAATGATTTCCTCTTCTTACGGTACGTGTGATGCACCGGAAGAAACCTGCGGTGACCCATGTACACTGTTTTCCGGCAGTTTCGCAGCCACATGCTCTCAGTTTCATCTAGGCAAATAGGGCAAGCCTTGGCTCCTTTCGTACTATACCCCGACAAATTGTCGTAGGCCAGAAAATCATTTATGATGCAAAATATCAGGGCCTGCAAGATGAAATTCTCTTTCTTGTATGCATCCCACACCTGCACCCCCTCGCTCCACAATTTCTGTAAGTCCTCGATTAAAGGCGCTAGAAACACATCAATATCATTTCCGGGTTGTCTGGGTCCTGAGATTAGTAACGCCATCATGATGTACTTGCGTTTCATGCATAACCAAGGAGGAAGATTGTAGATGCATAAAAGAACCGGCCAAGTGCTGTGCCAACTGCTCATATTACCATGTGGGTTCATACCATCTGTACTCAGCCCGAACCTTATATTCCTAAGTTCGCCGCCGAACTCAGCAAATGTTCTGTTGATGTTTCTCCATTGAATAGAATCAGCTGGGTGTCTCAGTTTTCCGTCTTGTTTCTGGGCTTCAGCATGCCAACGCAAGTGCTTTGCGACTTTCGGATTTGCAAACAGCCGCTTCAATAGGTATCACAGGCAAGTACCACACAGTTTTCGCCGGAAGTCCTTTCTTTACCTCGTGACGTTCACTATCAACCCGGTCCCTACGCGTATACCTCGATGCGCCGCATCTTGGACAAACATGCAAACTGGAGTACAAGTTACGGTACAACACACAATCATTTGGGCATGCGTGTATTCTTTCGATTTCCATTCCCAACGGGCACAACAGCTTTTTGGCTTGGTAAGTAGATCTTGGCAACTCATTTCCCTCTGGAAGCATGTCCGCTAGAAGATCTAATAGTGCCGTGAAACTCTTATCACTCCAACCGTTGCCTGCTTTCAAGTTATATAATCTCAGCACAGAAGACAGTTTTATAAATGTTGCACATCCAGGGAACAGAGGCTTCTCAGAGTCAGCAATCAGTTTCTCAAATTCACAGAAGTCGTTTTTGTTGTAATCTTCCTCTACATCACGGAACATCTCATCCAGATTGTCATCATCATCATCTACGTGCACATCGGAATGAACATTATCACAATTCGGATGATCATCGATATTATTGCAATCCACATCTGAGTCCTGCTGATTGGTAGTAGTGGTGCTTGTTTCCTCAAGATCTTCGCCATGCCATATCCAACGGGTGTATCACGCGTTAAAACCACGACGAATCAAATGACTCTTAATTTGATCAGAGTTGCTAAACCTCTTCAAGTTCAGACAATCTGTACAAGGACAGAGCATATTTTTCTCTCCCTTCCTCTCCCTTTGTTGCTCAGCAAATTTAATAAACTCAGTCACACCATCCAAATATTCAAGAGTAGTACGTTTTATTCTATATATCCAATATTTCCTCTCCATCTACAATTAACAAAATTTAACGAGTCAGCCATGCATGAAACTTGCCCGATTAAGTTATGTATATGTACATGTACAGCCTCTTACAACAGATGTGTTGAACTCTAGCCTGACGAAATTAACACTAATTAACCTAGCTAACTACACAATACAAGCTAGTTAGCTCCTAAAATATGACGCATTTCCAACTACCTAGCTCCCAAGCTTAGAGCTACAAACTTGGAACTACACAATACAGCTAGCTTGCAAGTAGAGAGGGAGGGAGATAAGTGTCGACAAGTAAGCATACCTTAAAGAGAGGGGCGCAATCAACTTCCCTCTAGCTTGCGCTGATCACCCTAGCAGTGTAGCTGCGAGCGTGGAACTTTCATCACAAATAGAGGGACACAGAGTGCAACAGAACAAATTAAAGAGCAGCGCAGCAATGGTCGAGTCGGGTTTTCCTTATAATGGAGATTTTTCTAACGGTAAATACATGAAATAACCGTTAGACTAACTAAGGTAATTTGCCTCTCACATAATCTATCGGTAAAAACAGACATATACCGTTAGAGAATGTACATTACTGAGCAAGTACAGGCATTGTTCTATCAGTAAATATGTGTATTTACCGTTAGAGGATGCATGACACACGAGCATGTATTTTTCTATCGGTAGATATGGGTACTTACCGTTAGATGATGCATGATTGAGCAAATATGTGTGTTTTCTATCGGTAAATATGTGTATTTACCGTTAGAGGAGGTAGATGTACCAAACACACATGACACCAGTTCTCACATCCAAGGAATCATATCAATGTAACATCAAGCAGATCTTACATCAAACAGATCTTAACTAGAAGATAAAACAATATTTCAAGAAATGCTAATTTGTAGATTAACTAGGAGACACAAAAATACTTTTCTTAGGTACTTGGGACTTCATGCATCTTGCCAAAGAATTTACAAATGCCACTTCACAAATTCAGGTACAAACATACACATGCCAGTTCACCAATAAAAAATCAAGGTACATGTCTGAAACAGCAGTACAAATACACACCTACCAACCAATACAATTAAATACACAAATACTCCCTACACATTCAAGTTCATGTCCCAATTAGCAATACATGATACACAAATATACAACAATATACAAATACAACAATATACAAATACAACAATTCACACATTCGATGTATATTAGAAAAGCCACGTCTGAAATTAACAACAGATCACGACGAGGACCAGTGGCCCATACATTTTACATAAAAGAGAACCTTTGCAGGTTGCGACAATGCAACTAGGGACTACAAGTTAGACCTGATACATAACAAATCCATTCATCCAAAACAACAAATGTCTGAACCACATTGGACTTAACCATAGGAGTTCAGTTCGAAGACGCCCGAGGAGCTGGAACTGCCGTCGACTTACATTTGTACGTATTGGTGATTTCCTCGGACTCAAACTCGATCAACTCAACTCAACTCAACTCCATTAACAAAAAGAACCGACTTTCCAAGATGTTGTTCTGTGTAGTGATGGTGTAGAATGGCTGTGCAAATAACAACAATTCTTCTTCTCCAAGCAGGTAAGCATCTGGCCACAAGCTGGTGCATGCAAAAAAATGTAAGATGCTTTCTATAGGTCCTGATTTGAGAAACACGCAGGGCTTAAGGATCTTCTCGACCGAGCCAACCAAGATCTCGCATTTCACGTCCTTCCAGCTCTCGACGGTGATCTTCACCGTTTCTTTCGCCAACAAGCCAACGTAGGCATCGTACTGTGATGAAGAACCGTGAAATACGTTGCCCCTCATGAGCATCATCCAAGGACCTGCAAAGATCATAATCATATTGAAAAGAAGACACATCAAAATGAAGGATACAAAAAAAGCAGAATAATTGCCATAATCGGATTAGAATGATTTACATACCTTGCTTGGGATGCGGAAGTCTAGAGGGCGTCGATGGAGGTGCGGAGGTGCAGCGGTCACCTGTAGAGGTGCGCCGGCCGTCCATGGAGCTTACGGGTTAGGACTACGAGCCCCAGATGAACTGTGAGAATGAAGAGACATACCCCTGTATTTATAGTACTAGATAAATTCTATCGGTACAAACACCATATACCGTTAGTCATTCTATATATATTCTAACGGTACAAAATCAATTACCGATAGAAAAAAAACATCTGTAGAAGTTGAATGGCTCTATCGGCACAATACAAATTACCGATAGGAATTTTTGTCCACACTCTGTCAGTATATACGTACATTGCCGATAGAATCATACTAGTTGTAGAAGGAGAACAGTTCTAAAATATTTTTTCTATATTCAAACGGTATAAACATTCGTTACCGATAGAATAAAACTATTTGAAGATGAACAGTTCTAAGCAATTTTTGATATATTCTAACGGTAAAAGAATACATTACCGATAGAATAAAAATATCTGTAGAAGGCGAACGGTTCTATCGGCACACTATATATTGCCGATAGGAATTTTTGAGATATTCTGTCGGTATACTAATAAATTACCGATAGAATAGGTCTAGTTGAAGAAGTCGACCAGTCCTATCGGCGCACAACATTCTCCCGTTAGTACTTATGAATCTCTTCTAACGGCAAATATGTTCATCACTGCTAGAGTAAATCATAGTATTTATTCTATCGGTAAGTTTCTTACAAACTGATAGGAAAAATACACTCGTTTGCCTTTTTTGGTCGCGTGGCACATTTTCTATCGGTTTTCTACTAAAGCGCTAATAACCGATAGAATATAGGGGTTAGTAGACTGCATTTCTGTACTAGTGACTATATTTCTCTAGCAGTCCCGAGAAACGACCAAAATCTTATCGACACACCAACGACAGCGTTGCTCGAGTACTATCACTTTGACCAACTGGTTGAATAATAACAAATGCGTATTTGTGACATGTATTGATGATTCGTTTGGCCTGATTTGCGGTAATCAAGTTCGAAGTGTTGAAGTGGACGTCTCTACTGATCACAAACATAACTCCATCTTTAGTGAGCTTACACTATTGCGCTCGTTGATGGAAGTGAGCGTCTTGATCGTACAAGAACGGACTCCCAAAGATCACCTGACAAATATCGATGGGCACAACGTCGCATTGAACCTCATCAATATACCAAGCAGAGATCGCAAACTTTAACACACACTGACTCGTAATTTGTTGGTTCACATCGGATGTAAACCAACCCAAGGGATACGGTCGCAGGTGTGTGATCGTCTTCAAACCAAGTTGTCAAACTAGTCCAACAGAAATTAGATTCTTCTGACTTCCAGGATCGAATATTGCTGTAACCACTTCGTACTTCACCTGAATGTTGATAGTGAACAAGTCCTCTGTTGAGTGATGGTCGTCAAGCAAATCCAAACCTTTCTCCTTTAGCATTGCCATCATAGACAAGGTCGTATCCGCCTCATTGATCGAATTCACTTGGACAACTCCTTCTTCAGGTTGAGCTGTAATAGCTGTGGCTATTCTTTTCCCTGATCCGTTTCTCTTTGGTCGAAGCTCAGGATGGAGCTTATAACACTTATCCTTTGTGTGCCCAGCAATATGACAATGTTCATGCGAGATGCTCGTACTATATTTTGGAGTACTTTTTTTCGGACTCAACTTTCCTTTTGGCGAGGTCGAATTCTCCTTCGTGTTCTTGTCATTGCGGGATTTATTTTTCTTCTCGATTTCCATAGTAGTTGTGCTCGCGATCATGATGTCCTGGACGGCGAATAGGCTTAGCTTAGCACTGATCAATTTCTAAAGTCCATATGTGTATTTTCGGAAAATTTGAGGATCAGATAGCGTGATGCCAATGACCATTTCTTGTCTCTGAAACTCTGTCGTATAATCCTAGATGGATTGGTCGCAACGCTGATACAATGTGTGCCAACGATCCCATCTCTCCTCGAGATAACCCATTGGGTAGAATTCTTGTCATAGGAGTCGCTTGAATTGACCCAACGCAAGGTCGTCAGCTACACCACTGGTGACAAGGGCCTTCCACCATGTTTTGGCATGGTCCTTCATCTTCAAAGGTGTAAATTTCACCTTTTGAGCGCTACTGAAACCTCATAAGTCAAAGTAGGTTTCAAGCTGGTCGATCCAAGAATCCAGTTTTTCGGTATCGATCACCCCATCGTATATGGGTATATTAACCTTAGCTTCGACCTTGAAAGATCTGACAGCTAAGATGTGTTGGCGAGGTCATCGGCCTTGTGGTCATCTTCGTCTGGCCTGCGCAAGTCTTCACCAATCTTCACACCCTTAACCTTGCATTTTTTGAAGCATCAACTTCAGAAGGTACAGCCATGGTCTGCTGCTTAATCCAAGAAAGCACGGCATCCATGTCGGTGGAGAGTTAGCCACTTGTTCGGCTAGGTTAGCTTGAACGGAGGTATTGTCAGACATCTTCGGAGACGCGACTGTAGGAACCATTGAATTATCACCTTTGGTTGCAAGAGTTTCTTGCGGAGTTTTGCTGGAAGTTTTGTAACCCTAGCAAGTCTTCACCATCCACAAGACAGGATAGTTGCTCTGTTACCAACTTGATCAGATCCTAGACCAAGTTTCGAACTAGACTTGCTTTGATACTATTTGATTTGATTGAGATATAGACGGGTTTCGACTATACTCGATCAGATGCGAATATGCAGAATAACATTATCTTACTCGTAATTACCGAAACCCAAGTTGATTGAAAACACAGTTCAAAAGATAGCAGAACTTTTTATTGAAAAGAGGGATCTTGTACACGTGAAACAATAGGACGCACTCGCCTATGTCGACGAACTATGTTTCTAAGACTTAAATAAGTACAATAGCTATTCGATGATCTAAACTAGAACTATTACAAGGTATTTATAGTCCAATCGTATGAATACGTATCAGACTCAATAAACAATTAACCTAAACATATTAGACTTGGACAACTAACTAATCCTAATTAGATAGGACTTAGTTATATGTATATCGAACGAAATACAATCCGAACAGAGATCGAATCCTTCCCGAGGTCACGAACCCTTTTTGAGGTAACGAATCCTTTCTGAACTCAACCTGCCGTATTCGACCTGAGATCCTCCTGAATCAAGAAATTTAAACAACCATAAAAGAAACAATAAAAAAAATATACAAAGAAAATTTATATTTCTTTCAAAATATGCAAGAGACAAGTAAAAAAGCTTTTAACAAAGCACTCAAAAGACTAAGCAGGAAAAGTCAAAAAGCTCTCTCCAAAGGGTTGAGTGCTCCCCTAGCACTCCCCCTTCTTATATAAAGCTAATCTCCGCCTAGAGTAGTCTTCACAATTCATGTGGTACTAAACTAACAACTGGTGGAGGTTGGGTCCGAAGCTCAATTTGGCCCAACTCTCAATCACTCATGTTTATAATTTTCGGAATTACATTTTTTGAACAATAGATACTAAAATAGTCATAACTTCATCATCCGAACTCGGATTTAGATGTTCTTGGATCCATTAGAAAGATAACTTCACGTTCTACAACTTTTTGGTTCATACTGGTCTGAGAATAAGTCTGGATCAGTACAGAATTAGCTCACAGATAGAACCTTTTGCATAAACTTTCATGCGGAGTCCATAGACCATCTCAATGATTCCTCGGGTATCACATAAGCACGACTTATACCCTCCTTGACACCACCACATGTCCACCTCAATGTTGAATAGCTCGACACATGCCGGGAAATCTATCCCGTTCTGGACCCTGATCGGCAACCTCTACACTTCGACTGGCTCGAGCTACTTCAATAATTTTGATGCAATGCCACATCCGGGTATTGGATTAGCTATGTTTATTGTTCCCACAAGTCTCTAGCACCTCCGGCATCTCTTGGACCAGTCGAGTCTCCGCCTCCTTGCTGAGCACTACCCGATGGCCCATCCTTACCGCAAGTGTACTATAACTCCGATATATCGCAACATGCACCAAAACCAAGCAAACCCATTACATAACACTGTTCACATATAATGAGAACATAAACAAACATAAGAAGATGTATAATAACAATTCAAAACATTATTAAAACACACATCGCTTAAAATTAGACAATCACATGGGGTTTAGATAACTCTTTGTGCTGACATACATTATTTTCACATGTGCAGGTTGACATTGTGACGACCATCGAGAGGCAGACCAGGTCCTTATTGTCCGGTCTTGCACATAGAGGATGTTGGTGTTGTATGGAGGTCAGTGGCGCTTTATGTTCCATCAACGTCGGAGCGCGACAACTCATCTTCGACCTAAGCTGCAGCCGAAGAACTGATGCATCTGTCGCACACATGAGAGGGGATCAACCACCTAGTATGATGTCAGCTAGGCCTAGCATGATTGGTGCTTGACAGAGCACATCATCTGCACGCCCTAGTATCTCTAGTGTGCGACCAGCTCTACAAGCACGACGTTCACTCGGGGAAGTGACGTATCGGGTACGTTCGTTGGCCCAACTCATCTTCCGCACTCATCGTCGATGTATACTAGCTCATTGCCGTAGAGCTCTGCAGATAGGATGCTCAGCCAGACATCACACACCAGCTAGCGATGATTCATATGACTCGGACGACAAGGATGGCATTAGGAGAGCTCAAGAAGATGTAGGTAGGGCTTTGGCGGAGCGGCTAGCAACAAATGAGCCTTCGGACCAAGCTCAGCTTGAGCAAATGTCCCAGAGGCACGTAGTACCTTGGATGCCTTCACAGCCGAGATGGGGACAGTCCTTGGACGAGCCGACTTTTCAGTTTGGGCAACACAATATATATACTCCACAAGAGGACGACGCTGAGTGGGTGGCACAACAGAGAGATAATGATAATTGGCTCTTGAGCATGCTAGGGATCCATGACCCTCATGCACATCAAATGCTACCCACTTGATGAGCTCTGACCGAGCCAACTCAGAGATCCTCCTGCATCCACACAACCATCTTAGGTGCACGGGTACATAGAACACTATGATCCTTCTACAGCTGCTGGGCAGCAGTCCTTCTACAGCTGCTGGGTAGCAATCACATGTGCTGCTCGATCTATATTCACCGTCGCCTTTTAGAGAGATAGGCCAACACATAAAAGGGGGCATCCTAATCCTTAGCATATGTTGTACTTTTTATTTTCAACATGTATAAACATCTATACATCTTAAATGTTCGGTGCTATTACATTTATTGAATGCATCATGTCATGGCCAAAAACCAAAACGTTAATGTTCGGTCTCTACATGTTTTTATCGAATATATCTTAGAGAGATATTACGTAATTTTTGCATGTACTATGGATGAATTTTTTAAAGATATGGATGTCAAAAAATCTGAAAATTCATGTACAATACAATGCTTGCATACATGACCGATTGTTTTGGTTATTTAAATAGAAAATAAAGCAGAAGCTAACTTGTTGTGTTAATTGTCATGAATACAAGAGGGTGGGATATTATAAACGCATGTTACTAAAAAAAATTAATCCTTACTTATTAACCAAACAAATTAACTAACCTGATCTTAACATAATCATCAATCAAATAATTTGTTTAAAATAATTACAATATACCTTAGTCGAGTCTTCTTTTTATGTCTTTATATTGGATTAACACTAACGACGAACAAATCAAACATGAATTTGGAAAAGCATAATTACAATATACTTGAACCGAGCTATCATTTTATGTGTTTTGATTGTCGTAACACTAATAATGAACAAATCACACATAAATTTGGAAAAGCATAACACGATGAAAAAAACTGACTCATGTAGATACCTCCCTAGTCCCAGAGTTAGGGTTTCCGCCACTTTGGGTTCAGAGTTAGGATTTTCGGTCAGGAGGGGGTTAGGGTTTAGGGTTAGTTTCACAATTTATGATTATTTCAAAAAACTTCGTCTCGGAAGAGGGGACACACTAACCTAACCGCATAAATTATCATTGTGTGTTAATAAAATAATTTTATCATTAATAAAAAAAATTATTAACCTAATCTTAATATAAGCATGTATCAAATAGTACTTATATTAAATTTTTTAAATTAGTGCCCTAGTTGCGGTTTGTTGAGCTTTGGTGGTTTGACAAGTGGTTTGTCGCGACTTAGTCACACGACAATTACCCTATCGTCACGTGACACATTCCTATCGAGTTTCTAGAACTCGACAGGCTACCGTTGCAGATTATTTTTGTAAAATTTTACAATTGTGGGTTGTTTCTATAATTAATTATTTTTTATGGGTTATTTACAAAAAAAATTTCTTCACAAAATAGAGAGATCAATTTTAACCCTATTGAAAATCGAGGGACCAAAATGAGTGTAAAGTAAAGGTACTAAAAATGGCCTTATGTCTAAAGGATTTTATTTTCGATTAATCATTCTAGGGTTTGTTGGATAATATTTATGCTCTGTAAAGTTACACAGAACTTAAATCCTTTTTTTGTTGTTGTATTAAGTTGTTTGGAATAGGAAATGTTGCTAGAGTACATGCTTGAAATATAAAGTCTATACATTCTCTTTAGAAATTGATGTTCGGTTAACTAACTGAACTTATCTTTTTAATATAACATCTGTATTTATTTTCATTTGATAAAAAAAACTTCTTAAAAGGAGCTTATGAACATGATAATTCACCAATAGCTATTAACCTTAGAAAATTTGGACAATTTTCTTTTTATCTATGTGTACAACTCTATCTCTGTGTTCCATTTTCATCGCAATCTTAAGAATTCACCTGTTTATTTTGGTTATCAACTAGATAGAAAACGCCCGTGCATTTACCTTTTTTTTTTTTTTTTTTTGCAAATATTTCAATATGGACGAGTGTACTTCCCAGGCAACTAACACAGTAACCTGCTTTCTTTTCATCAAAGTTTACCCGTCAGATCGACATGGGGATATTTTTGAGCTCATCACCGAAATGTAAGATTGTCTAAAGATTACTTTTGAGATTTATGTGTATTTTCTTGAGAACTGGAGTTAAACATAATTGCAAAATAAAGAGCTTACATGAAAATTTTGATGCAAGCAAAGTTTTACGCTTGATTTTGCTAAAAGAAAAAAGTTCAATTTTCTCCGATGGATGGAAGCCAATTCAACTAAAACATAAATATTTCTTTAGAAATTTTGAACAATATAACTGTAGCTTCGTAATTTTGAGCAAATTCTTTCCGGAAGATTCCGGGCCCAAATTTATCCTAACAAGACTTCGATATCATATAACTAACGAATATTCTTAATCACTAAATTATCTCGCAACCCTTAAACTAAATCACCAATATTAATGAAACACATATACATGCCGAACCAAGGGAGCGACTCTAAATTAATTAATTTGCCGCCGCCCCATTATAGAATTTAGGTACAAATGACGTGGATTGCTGAGCAAAAGGTAGTCACCAGTCAAACGTCGGTCTGTGGACAAACACATTATTTTATTTTATATTTTGATTGAAAAGGTATTATTTCATTTTATATGCAATGGGAAAACACATGTGGGATTTGTACTTTACTAATTGCTTCATGTATATAGACTACTAGCTAGACCATGTCATTGTCTACCTGATTTCTTGCGAAGCCTGTATTGGGCGCGTGGAATTTTCTGACGTTTTGTCATTTCCAGGAAGCTGTAAGAGTAATAGATCGAAAGAAATTTTAAGAACTCACGTACGGATCTATAGCTATTGGTGCGTTTCACGCCATATAGGCGCATAAGAAGTTTGGTTAGGAACCCTTCTTAATTCTGTCTTTTTTAATGGTGAACTGGTGATTAATGATTAATAGTGTTGATTAATAGCTATTAATTAGCGGTGATTATACATTAACCTTTGCAATTTGTATTAATTACATTGAAATTTCGATACGATGAAAACAGACAATTTATTCGGTAAAAAAAAAAAACATCATAATTTGTCTTAAATCAACTCAAACAACTAGCTAGGCCACTAAACAGAGTCACACATACCATTCATTACATGCATCCAATTAAACAAGTCAACTGAACCATTTTGTAAAAGATTAACTCATCTACATACATTATCTCATAACAAAAATAAATCCATACTTCCAGCCAAATACTATCTTATTATACTCACTAGAGTTACGTTTTCATTGGAGATATTAGCTACTTACATTACTATGTTTCTACGAAAGCAATTAGCAAACAATTGTATATCCATATGCAAGCTTTTGTGTGAGAGTTTTATAGAAAACACCACAGTACTAAACGAACTGAGGGGTCTCAAATTTTTTGGTATGTGATATTTTGGAGGACAGTATCCCTTCAACTATCATCTCTGTTACTAGTCATAGGTATAAGGTTTTCTTTTCCTGAGATACCTAAATTTTTTGAGAGTAAGAGTTTGCTAAGTATTTACCATATTTAAACTCATTACTACAAGTGTTAAGATTTAAATTTAAATTCTAATGTCTACTAAAGATCCAAAGTGCCTTAATAAAATTTATTATTTTACAAACCGAATTTTTACGGTAGTTTTCGATTGAAATTATTCTGCATTAATTATTTTGTAATGCATACGAGTACTATTCTACATATGAACAACACAGAGTAAAAGTTTTTTTTTTAGATATCTAATTTTTTTAAGAGTAAGAGTTCACTATGTTTAAATCCACTATATTTAAATCCAGAAACTACAAGTTTTGGGATTTAATTTCTAATTTCTACTTGAAACTTAGATACCTTATTAATTGAGCTATATGGAGTTGGCTAAAATACCTAATTGTTAGGTTACAAATTGGTGATTTATATCTGGTAGCTCTCTTTTCTTGTGGAACTCATTTTCTCCCCGTTGCTTAATTAGCGCATGCGATAATTCCACTAGATTGCCTTTTGTGGACTTGGAGTCCTTTGTCTCGTAAAATGTCATTATAAAAATTGGACTTTACAACTCTCTGATTTCACGTGTCTTCTGCAATGTATACGTCGTGTCTTCCTAGTTAAGGGATGACATATGACTTCCATAGTTGACAGTTCCATGCATACCTGCCTGCAACTGCAAGTGTGTCTTGACTAACAACAATTCGATGTCAAAACCATGGGCTTCATGCAGCATGACTTGCCCATTAACCCATACTTTTTCCTTCTTATCACATGAAGGAATGGAGATTGGAAATAGCAAATGAAATTCAGCATGGAGCTAATATTGTACTTCGTTGGCCGCAGAAATTTGTCATTATCGAGCATGTATAATGAAAAACATTTAAAAAAATATTGAATTAATGAAAACTTATAAAATTCTAAAACTACAAAATAATTATTTATATTTAAAAAAAATGAAAAATGTGAAAATAAAAAAAACAAAACAATGAAAATAATAGAACATCATCAAATATTAAGAGCTGAAAAATCGATAAAATGGCAATAGTAAATAAATATCATGAAAGCATCAAGTGCCCCAAACAGATGATAGAAAATAAATAAAATTAGTAAGTAAGCAAAACTTTGTAGTAGCGAGCGGAAGCAAGTCTCTGTCTCTATACCTCCCCATTTCTATCTTTTCCCTCCCTTTCTCCTCAACCTCACTCCTGCACGACAGCGAGCATTGGTTGCAATAGGAATTTTTTTTCCAAATAACCCCTTAAAAAAGATAAATTCCAAAACTAATCCCTAACTTTTAGATTTTACAAAAATGATCCTTTATCGCGAAGCGACTGAAGACGTGGCACGGCCCAATACACCGTTGGCCCTAGCGACTAAAAATCGAAAAAATATTCATGGAGGTGGGATTAGAACCGTGGTCTCTCCGGAGAGAGAGAGCGTCTTAACCAACTAGACTACAATCAATTTTTGTAATTTATTGGTATGGCATAGTTTTATATCTTTTCAGTCGCTAGCCGGGCTAGCGACTGAAAGCATACGTGGCACGCAAACTGGACCAGTGGAGCGTTGGGCCTTGCCACGTCATCAGTCGCTAGCTGGGCTAGCGACTGAAGGTCAGTCGCGCGGCGCGGTTCACAACAGAGAGCTATTTTTGCAAAATTTAAAAGTTAGGGGTTAGTTTTGTAATTTATTTTTTTTTTGGGTTATTTGGAAAATAAATTCGTTGCAATAGAATAGGGATAGAGCTGAACGGTCCTTTTTTAAAAAATAAAAAACTGTAAAGATTTATGTGGAAAAAAAAAATCTCTACTGCCTCCATCCTTTAAAAAAAATAATGTTTTGATTTTTCACGGTCTCCAAAATACTACTTTAATTGTTACTTTTATAATTATACATCAACAAATATCATAAAAATATAATATTATGAAAATAATTTTAACAACAAATATAATAGTATCATTTTCATATGACTGATAATATATAATTTTCTATATATTAATTATCAAAATTGACAAAATTCAACTGCACTGATTGTAGAACATCATATGTTTTAAAGACAGAGGGATCAGTGGTACGAAGATATGATTGATTGCATGCATCTACCTCAACTAGGTGAAATTTTTATATGGATAACTCTTAAAAAAATAAATATGAAAATAACACAGAAGAAAAAGAAATGAAAAAATGATACCAGTCATTAGTCCGACTATCGACTTTCTATTAATAGCAAAAAAATTCGACATCTAAGTTGGCGATTGGTGAGAAAACTAACAAGTCGACACTCAAGTTGGCAACTGATGAAACAAACCCACCAGTCACCACCCAAATTGTCGACTGTTGGACTACTATAAAAGGGCCACCAAGCCCCCTCCCCCGACGACTAAACAACCACAGAAACTGCCAAAAAAAGAAAATATTTCTGTCTTTTCCATTATTTTTTTTGGTCAATAATTAGTTTAGATCTGATTAAATTAATTGATATTTAAGTTAATATTGTAGAAAATTTAGATCTATTTTTGTAAATGTAGATATGATCAGTATTTATTTTAAAACTGTTATATGAATTTTAGATTTGATTTCTGGATATTTAGAACTGTTTTAGTAAATTATAGATATGATTTTTTTTAAAACTTTATATGAAAATTTAGTTTTTGTGAAGTAATGATTTGTAAATTAATGTTATTTAGCTGTGAACTGAGGAAATGTAATTTGAGGAAAAAAAATAGAGTAGATATAAGGTAGGATTGTAATCGATCTAAAATGAAATTGGATAATCCAGATGCCGAATCCTGAAAAATCAAATTCGAATACTTTTTCAAGAATATGAATTCGATTCTTATGTGGGATATTGGTTCGGAGTTTAATTCAAACTCAAATATTTAGTAGTAAAATACAAATATTCTATATAGGGTTTGAACTTCATCACCTCATGTAGATATTCAATAGTAATGACCATTCGGTCGATACCTCCCCCATTCTGCCTCTGCATTCCCTCTTCTCTTCATTTCACAGCCATGTCCATCGTCCCCCATTCCACCTCCGTGTTCCCTATACAGTCCATTTTGTGACCACCGGTTCTCATGTATAAAATTTGAAATGAACTAAAAATAATAGGATTGGGATTTTGTGTAATCATAATCTGATTTGAATGCACGAGAGTAAAAAATTATTTGATGATTTATAGGTCTGATTTATTATTTTTAAATTATATTAGAGATATGATGTTTGATGTTTTGTAGATATTTTAAGTTGAAATTTATGGATTGTATATATGATGATTTGAAGATGTGATTTGTTGATTTGGTAATTATATTGGAGATATGATAATTAAGGATTTGTAACATTAAAATTGTTCATATTTATGACATGTTGAATTGTAGAAAATGTCTGATACAAGAATAGTTTATGTATTCCACAGGGAACAAATTATTAGAATGGACCATACAGGGATGACATCAGTGCTTGTGACTGTATAGAAATATAATTGATAACTTCAACACTGTTAAGTTTTAGGAACTTTTAAGATCCGAGTCATGCACACCTTTAATCTCGACTAAAATTTATACAATATTGATATAGAAACATTGGTGTCTACTAGTGAAACAAGTAGTTGAAAATAGTATAAACTTAGAGGTGACAGGTCTTACAGCTTTTATGTTAGAAGGGTGAAAAATTCTAACCATGTATGGGATGAATGCGTACTGTATGTGATGGTTAAAGATATTGTGCTGCCTACGAACATAAACATTGGGGCAGTAGAATAGTTAGTCAAGACATGGGAAGAAGGGCAATATATGAATATTAATACAACTATGTCATAGAATTCTGTGGAGTGTCCGAACTCAGTATTCGTGGGTGGTCATTTCTAGCATGCAGATGAAGTTTATGTCAACGAAGGTGAAGATGAGGGCCTGCAAATCTTGGATAGTGAAGGTTCGGAGATTGATCCAGACTATGCAGATTCCTCAAGTGAAGAAGAAGATTACTATGGGATGGAGCCTCCGTGACAATGGCTGGATCCAAGTAGGTTTGAGTCTGCCTGAGTCCACGAGGATGGCTGATCAGATTCGGAATCCAACGAGCATAAATTATCATTAGGACAGCATTTTCATAGCAAGAAGGATGCCAAACAAGGTGTGGTAATGTGAGCCATGTCCCTACGTCGATCTTTCAAGGTCGACAAAACAAATCTAAATCTCTTTTAGTGAAGTGCTCAGTGGAGGGATGTCGATTTTACATTTGTGTTACACGTTACGGAGACAATGAGCATTTTTTTGTTATAGAATCACCGAGCATGATTGTTCAGTTATAGAAGTCTCACAGCGTCACAAAAATATGTCATCACATTCGTTGCACGTGTAATTTTGTGCAACCTTCATGCAAATCTTGAAATGCCACCGAAAGAGATTGTTGATCAAATTAATGACACGTTTAGATATAACATTGGGTATGGAAAGACATGAGGGCAAAGAAACTTGGTCTTGAGATGCTATTTGAATCTTTTTATGATTCTTATAATTATGTGCGCAGACTTCTTCAGCAAATCGTCGATACCAACCCTGGCACTGTGATGGACATAGTTCATACACCAATTTTGGACGCAAATGGTGACATAGTTTCTAGAGTTGAATACATGGAGCGTATATTCTAGCCTTTTGGGTAGGTCATCCCTGTTTTCAAGTACATGCGACTAGTACTTTGTGTCAATGGCATGTTTCTAATAGGAAAGTATAAGGGAATTTTGATGATAGCCATTGCTACAGATACCAACAATCATCTACTTACTATGGCGTATGCCTTAGTAGAAGGCGAGAGCACAGACAGCTGGCTATGGTTTCTTACGAACTTGAAAAAACTGTAGTAAAGGGTAAATGAAACATGTATCTAATTCATGATAGACATAAGGGTCTATTGAGTGCAATTGATTTCATGGTGTCCACTGATGAGTCTGAGTACAGATGGAATGACTTGATCAGCCGGTGGTGTAAACGACATCTTGTGGCAAACTTCTTCACTCATTTCAAAAATGGACCCCTAATGAAGAAGTTTAAAAAGATGTGTGATTAGAACTACACACTAAGTTCAAACAAATTTGGGAGGAATTAGAAAAAGAGACAGTAGATTTAGGTAAAGCTTAAAGGATAGAGGCCAGTAGTTCACAGCAAGTGGACGATGAAGAAAGTGTTGTCGGCACTTCGGATGTGCTGAGATGACGCAATTGGAGGTCAAGAATTAAGAAATTTATCGAATGGATTAGTGACAAAGCACCTGAGAAGTGGTCATTAATGCACGATAATGGAGGCGCTACGTATGGCATAATGACCACTAAGATGGTATAGGTGTGCAACTTGTGTTCGAGGGAATGCAAGTCCTTTTGCTCACTAGAAATTGTCGAGTTTACCTGGCATTGCACAGCTAAATAATTCCATGAGAAAGGTATAACTACAAAAGCATTACTGAGCACAACACCACCAAAATTTTCTCACGAAGTATAGGAGTACTTAGCAAAGAAAGCTGCAGTCGCTCAGAAACATTCAGCCGAGTGTATTCCTAATAGCAGAAGGAAAACATGGCTCATTTATCTCAAGAGTAAGGATGTTGGGGGTGCATACATGCGCCAGCTTAAGAAGAAAGGTATCATTTTTGAAGATAGTGTCAAATGCACCTGTAATAAGCCAACTCTATTGCACAAAGTGTGCTCCCATGTGATGGCAGCATGTGTGCACGATAACCAATCAAGTGAGATGTACCTATCCATTTACTATGGGTCACATTATTTGGCTAAAACCTGAACTATAAATATTGATATATGAGGAACTCAGCACCATTATAGACATCTTTCGTGCAAGCTAGGTGAGATCTGGTATGTGCCACTCCGATACTTGTAGCGAAAAGGCCCTGACTGACGACAGACACGTCGAATTGGCAACGACATGGACAACGTAGAACATGAAGAAATGCAAAAGTGTACCATCTGTTGACAGCTTGGCCACATAAGGAGGACATGTTTAGCTGCAATCGACCATCCTATAGCTTAATGCTACCATATTGTGTAATTCTTATTCTTACTTGTAGTGTATTAGATTTGTAGTTTATTATACACTTGTTTATATGAAGTACTAACTTATTTCTCCTATTTACAAACATGGCTCACAATCATCTACATATTCTTGAGTTACTCGAGCTGTACTACGACGATTGACATTGAGCTCAAGCGTTGAGAGATGGACAGTAGTTGTAGCCCTTCCAACTACAATCTCCTGCCACAGCCTGGCCCCTTGATAGCAGATACATCGTACGACTCCGTGTGGCTAGATTGCTTCCCTTCATGAGGACGATTTCATGGTTGGAGGCTTTCAGGCATGACTAATCGCTGGTCTTCGCTCTGGTGGATAGATGGAGGCCTGAGACACACATTTCACTTTCGGTGGGGTGACTTGTCCATTACACGTGAGGATGTGGTCATGCTCCTTGGTCTGCCGATTCATGGACAGGCCTGGGTACCACTGGTCACTGCTTTAGAATGGGATGAGGCGTTCACCTAGAGATTTCATTCATTGCCTCTGGGTCAGGAGCCCTTCCACCATGATGTTGGAGTTCCTGCGACTTGGCTCATGCACTTCAAGACTTGTCTAGTGGATACCAACAAGTGGACAGTCAGCCGACACTTCAGGACCTATCTAGCGGATACTGACGAGTGGGTAGCTCTCCTGCACCTATTCGGCAGCTTCATGTTTACTGGTATGCATATTTTATTTACTACTATTTAAAGTACTATAGCTAATCATTACTTTTTTTGTCCACAGGTATGCACGGTGACACTATCGATTGATGGCTAGTTCCACTAGTGTAGATGATTGCTGACACTTCGATCGAGCATATCCCACACATAAGCTGGGGTTCAGCGGTTCTCTACGCGACATGCAGAGCATTCTGTGTTGCCTGCATTTGGCATGCTAGGCAGACTAATATGGCGGGGTGTCCTTTGCTCATTCAATTATAGTCGTACAAGCACCTCCCTATTGGATGGCCGATCATCACAGACGTGCCCGTGGCTTTTCTGAAGAGCTACCCGTAGAGGTATAAGGATGATGAGATCAACCACCCTGACCATGGGGGATTGTTGATTGTAGCACGAGCTGCAATGGGCCACTATCTAGATATACGCATGCTACAATGCATACAGTGGTGAGATGGAGCTGTTACATTTGGCGCAGGGTATATGGAGGCCCTAGACAGCTGCATAAATTGAGAGCATAACACCAGGCTAGATATCGTTGGTATGTGTATAGGACTAGGACCTATGGCTCACTCGATGCATACTTGTCTTCAGTCATATGTTGGAGGTCCACGTTCTTTGGTGGGTGATGCCTCAATTCGGCCTATTCTAGATGATCCTTTCTCCATACTTTGCCCATTAGTTATCGCATGACTAGCACGAGTAATTATGTGATCATCTGACCCCACTGTATTTTTCTTTTATGAAAATACCTACATGTTTTATTTTGTTTGTAGGTAGACCTGTAAGGGCAAAAAGGTCGTCAGTTGGGAGGACTGATAGGCTTCTTACACTCATCGATGGGAGCAGACAGTAGCAATAGATGTTGTGTGTGAGGAGAGGCCATATGACTCTGACATACGACCACTATCTCCGATGATACATTCCATGCAAGCCACACATCCTTCGGCACCTACAGATTTGCTTGCTTCAACCGTTCAGCAGACTTACGCTGCCAGGTATAAATCGATAGTCTTTTTCCTATTTCATTTTTTCTTATTATCACTTAAAATGGCTTCGTGTTTTGACATACTGATGCACACCGTATCATCTACTCATTCACACAGTCGCTTGTCCAGTGGTTGTATGCACGTGCCCTTGTCACACATGAGGAGTTGGTGACGGCCATCATCAACATTGATCGGATCGTGTGCCAGCTGATAGTCAACAGTAGCGGTATTCTACTTATAGGTGTTGGACCTCTGCCACCATGGGCTCTGTCTCAACATACGCCGACTGATCATTGGAGCACCTCTTCTCAGCTTCCCGACGCAGCAGGTCAATTAGGTATGGTCATCAATGCACCGATTTATCTCGGTAGGCCCCTGCTTAGCTCTTATCGTACAACTGTTCGACCTCACCTCACGTTGCCATCTGGTGGTTGCATACGGATCTCTAAGGGAGCCCATGCACCGCCCTCTGCCTTCGCATCTGATTCTAGCCTAGGCTTTGACATCACATTCAACTCTGATGACAACTACGTCGCCACATCACAGCGCCAGATGGATGAGCAATTGACTATGTCGTTGGCTGCAGTAGAGGGGACAACACAGGGGTGAGATTTACAGCACGGTTGGATAGCATGACAGGCTCCCACCCTACCTACTTCCTGGGCCAGCCCGTGCTGAGCTGGAGGTTGTCCTCGGCCCTACGTACGTGGAGTATGTCAACCTATTGCGACAAAGGGAGGACACCGAACAGGATGCCCCCCATCCACAGCAGCATCCTACTCAACCTTTGCACCTAGTTGATACTCTATCAGTGACGCAACCTACATAGGAGCAAGCCTCGCCAGCTATGCGGATGCTAACTATCAGAAGACATCGCATTAGGGATCGTCACCCCGCCCCCCCGATACATGCCATCGAAGTATCAAGGCCAACCAAAGAGTGGGAGATAGTAGTTTAGCCATATTCTGTACATACTCTTTTTCGTTGTTTATGAACATGATGGCTTTGGTACTTTGGGGCAAATGAATACAACTATTTTGGATCCGTTGAGAGTTCTTTTTTCATTGTTTTCATATTTCCTGTTATTTTTGGCTGATTTATCATTTTTGTATCTCCGCACAGTCCAAGCCTAGCCAACACCCCCGCTGAGAACCAAAATTTGGCTAAAGTTAGTACTTCCAAAACAATTCCTGCGCTTATAACATTTTCAACTTTTCCGGCTTTCCAACTTTTCAGCTTTTCGAGTTTGTCCTTAAATTTTACATATGCATCCAATCAATGTCAGAAAACCTTGCCCAAAGTTTCAACTCTACTTTTCAGCTTACCGTCAGAAAAAGCTGCCCTAGATGTCATATCTACTTTTTCAACTTTTTAGCTTACCGTCATAAAAGCCTGCCCGAGTAGTGAAGTCTACTTTTCAGCTTTTCGTCAAAAAAGCCTACCCCATTTGTGATATCTGCTCTAGAATGAAACTCACCTCGAATCTATTTGATACATCCATCACTCCAGTCAATAAGTGTTCTCTCTACTCAGTTGCGCACTTACCCTACTACTTTTGCATCACAAACTCTAAGCTATTTCTCTTTGTCTAAACTTATGGTTGCATTTGGTTCATCATCTAGAGGAAAACCCGAAGAAACATGTCAATATCAACAACCACCGCTATGTCATTGTAACTAGCTATGAGACAAGTATAGGTCCACCGATGAACGAATGCTCTAGCAAATATACTACAGCTGTGCAGAGTTTAAGTTTCCTAACAGCAGAGAACTAAGTGCTCTACTATGTTTATTGTTTTCTTCCATACTATTTAACTTATTGATTGATCACATTTTTTCCTTAGAATTATGAGCGCAAGTGTGACTTTCGTTCAGTGGATCGATAACGAGATGTCTGAGGAAGCTAAGTCACACAACAAGTTTTGGGCAAAAGTAAAATCTCACTGCATGATGTCCGGTCTCCTAGAGAAGCCGAATCTTGATAAGGTCGATCCTTACTGTAAGGCCAAATGGCGTTCAGCCCCGGACCAACTAATGGAGAACGAAAGATTAGCTCGTCGTACAGAAGCTAATCATATCATAATTGAAAAACCATAGCCGGTTTTGAGCCTTGATCGTCGTTGGCCCTTCTAAATACTTTTCGTCTTTAATTTTCTTGAGTGTTATTCACTCAAAAATGTACTCTCTACTTTTAATTATATATCTCAATTTACCTACATGCATATGCATTAAGCCGTGACATAGAAATGTAATCTTTTTCTTCCAGTAATTTGCGACTGGTGATAGTTTGCATTAGATCTAGAATCCTTTTTTCCAAATACTTTTTCTTCCAGATTATTTGATGATTTTGTTTTTTATATGCGTTATCTGTACATAAATTTTGAAACATTGGTTTTGTCGTTTCATTTTTATCATGTTTCCTCTAAAATTCAAAACAATTTGAATTACTAGTTTTGCTGTCATCCAAAACAAATGCTTCAATAAAATTACATAAATTTGATTAGAGTACTAGATTAAAAAAAGAATTTTCTCCAGAAATGAAAAAATATATATAAAAGATAAAAAAAAGGCACATACTAATTAGCAAATTTAAAAAATCTGAGTCCGGTACAATGCTCCCACTAAATTAAAAAAATCTATAAATTCCTGATTTAAAGCGCCATAATTCCACCCTTTCTTCCTCTTGTCGCACAGCTAAAACTGTCGAATAAAAACTACACGCCAGTAAATTTGTGAAATAACATGTTATTTTTAAATTTTCCTTTTTCATTTACATTATTTTCATAAATAGCACATTATTTTTGAAATGTTCCTTTTTCATTTACATTATTTGCAAAAATAGCAGGTTATTTTCAAGATTTTCTTTTTCATTTTTATTATTTACATAAAATATGTGATAGAATGGATTAGTTGCCAATCCAAATGGCGGTTGGAGCTCTTTGTGGACAAGTCGTTATCTAGGATGGCGGTTGAAACTATTTTTTGCAATTTTCTTTAGATCGAAGTTATTTTGCTACTTCTTTTTTTTAGGTTATCTGTACAAAAATTTCCAACTAGGTTAATATATTTGAGACCTAGTCTTGGTTTTCGTACTAGGCTCACCCAGATACTAACTTGCTCTATTTGCAATATAGACGACTTCATCTAAATTCGACCAGAAGCTAATATGTGGAATAATGGGATCTTACTCGGAATTACCATAACCCAAAAGTTGATCGAAAACACAGTTCAATATAATTGCACAACTTGTTATTTCAAAGAGGGCTTTACACGTCGAACGTTAGGACGCACTCGCCTACGTCCAAAGAACTAGACTTGATAATATTAGATGATCTAAACTAGACCTATTACAAAGTATTTATAGTCCAATCGTATGAATAAGTATCAGACTCAATAATCTAAATGTATTAAACTCAAATAACTAACAAACCCTAAACAGATAAGACTCAGTTATATGTATGTGGATCGGACTAAAATTCCGACCAGAGATCGAATCACAATTCCGACCAGAGATCGAATCCTACCCAAGGTCGTGAACCAATTCATGGTCGCGAAACCTTTCCAAACTCGATTAAGGTCGCGAAGCCATATGCGAACTCGACCTGAAGATCCTACCAAATCATGACTCCCCTGTTGAGAAAGAGCCAACCCCTGTTGGCGACCATGAGATCAAAACTGGAGATGTGGAAATTGAGCTTGACCATCTTCTCGAGTATACCACTTTGCCGCACGTGCTCGTTGATCTTTCCGGCCGATGCGAAAGGACTCCCGTGTCCTACTACGGGTGGTAGTCACCTTCTTCTCCAACATCATGTCGTTAGCTAGATGTTCTTCTCGTTGATAGACCAAGTCTTCAACAGATGGTACTATGGTATCTGGCTTATCATCCAGCATCGAAGGCTTGAAGAGTTTGAGGTGCTCAACATTGACAACTGAGTAAATATCCATGTACGGAGGTAACTTGAGCTGAAAAGCATTATGACTAAATTTTCGCAAAATACGAAAAGGACAATAACGAATTGGTTTAAACTTTTTACCTTCTCCTGTAAGTCTCTACTTACTCAGATGTAACCAGACCATATCACCTTCTTGAAATTGAGTATCAACTCAGTGTCGATCATGTCGCGCCTTGTACTTGAGTTCAGCATTCAGCAAGTTCTGTTCAACCTCACGATGGAGCTGTTGAATACCTTCCAAAAACTTTTGTGCTCAATCCTGATCAGATGCTTCCTTGTTGTTCTGCGTTGAGGTAGGGATCACAAACTCCATGTTGAATGGACTCTGTGGTAGAAATCCCAAACAGACCTCAAAAGGCGACTTTCCAGTCGAACCATGCATCGCTCGATTAAAAGCAAACTGCAGTTAGGGTATGCTTTCATCCTAGGGCTTTAGATACTTAGAGTTAAAGCCCCTCAAGAGATGAACGACTGTGCAATTTACCACCTCGGTTTGACCATCAATTTGAGTATGAAAAATGGTACTCTTCTTTAGCTTGGTATCCATCCTCGTCCAGAGCGATTGCCAAAAGTGACTAATGTTGGATCAGGATGTCGACTAGAGGGGGAGGGGGTGAATAGGAGACTTTTAAAATTTGTTTTTGCAAATGAAAATTCAAATTAAGGTAAAGCAAGTAATAGTAAAAGATAAGAGATTGAAACCGATATATCCCGAGGTATCGGAGACACGCCCAGTCTCCACTAGTCCTCGTTGAAGCACTCAGTCCTTGAGTATAGCTTCAGTATCCACACAGGACACTATCTACTAAGGTTGCTCCTTGTCCCCTCCGGAAAGGCGAGCACCAAGCCTTTTACAAGTTATCGCGTCTCTCCGACAATCTCCGATTTGGAGAGATCAGCGATTTCCGCCTCCGAACCGTCTAGGTGAGGGCGCTCACCAAGAGTAATAAGAAGCAAGGTCTACTCTAGGCCTCCAATGCACACCGAGAAAATATCTAGAAATGAGAATGCAAGAACAATATGCTCGATGTGGCTGATACTCTCACGACTCGATCAAAAGATCAAGTTATAAGTAAACGAAGAAGCACTAGTGAGAAAGTATGAAAGGCTATGTTGCTGTATTTGCTTGTATTAAAACAGCAGCTCAACACCTCTATTTATAGCCTTCGTGGTCAAAAGAGCCGTTTGTGCTCGAGCTGAAAAATAGTAACCAAGACTGACAGTCAGTTTCACAAACTGACAGTCAGTCTAGTGTATCACCAGAAAGAGTAAAAACAGGATCACAACAGCTCGAACGTTGTGGACTAAAACGGTAAAAAGAAACAGTCCAAACTGACAGTCAGTTACAAAGACTGACAGTCAGTGTCCACAAAATCAATAGTGAAAAGCAACGGCTAAAAACTTTATAACCGTTGAAGCAGATAACAGCAAAAATTTACTGCCCAAACTGACAGTCAGTGTGTCAAACTGACAGTCAGTTTCAGTTTCAGTAACACAGAGAAAAACAGAATAAAAACCAACTCAAAAACTCTCTGTGGTCGAAACCCACACTGACAGTCAGTATACTCATACTGACAGTCAGTTTAGTACAAAAAAATCTGAGACAGAAAAAACATGCTCTCTGGAGATTTGTCAGTTTGCACTAACTGACATTCATACTGACAGTCAGTTACCAACACTGACAGTCAGTCTAGTAAAGAAAAATCAGATCAACAAAAACATACTCTCTGGAGATTAGTCAGTTTATCAAACTGACATTCATACTGACAGTCAGTTATCAACACTGACAGTCAGTCTTGATAAAAACAGAGAAAGCTCAAAATCCAGAGATCTGATTCAAATGATTTCAGTTTTGTTTTGAAGATATTTTCGTGAAGAACATTTTTGACAACAGCAAAAATTAGATCTTTTCAGATCTTTCTCAAGAAGTAAAAACCTCAACTGTTGACAAAATTCAATATATCAAAACAAATTGTCGAAAAACCACAGATAATGATATGCGTGCATTGACCTAGATTTTTCTCGGTATAATTGGAGATGTAGAGAGAACTTGCGTCCCCTCTTTATAGTACTGTTTAAACTAAGAATAAAATCCTTAAACCGATTGATCTTCATGCACCCTGAGATCGGTAAACCTAGAACTACAACATACCTCGATGCATCAGTTTAGTCCAGCAAAAATAATTTCTTTTTGCGTCTTCTTATGCTTTTAGAACGACTTAAATTGAACTTCAACATTTTGATCACCAGCCCTCGCTTTTTGTGCGGTTGTCTGAAATCTGTAACACTAACTCAAACACATAGTTAGTCCAAAAATACTTATTATCATCAACCATCAAAACACATCAGGGTTAGGCATGAAAGGCCTAGATGCAACAACTAAGGAATTGGGTATCACGATCAAACACAATAAAAGTCTGCAGTTCGAAATATGTCCAAACATGTTGAAAGAATACCCGAGCCGCTTCTCCTGTGATAGTCTTTCGACAATGTATGAGAATGATCATTTTGGAGAATCGATCAATGATCACAAAGAGATAGTTGTTGCCACATCAGGTCTTAGGAAATCCTCCCAAGAAATCCATGGATATGCTCTCCCATGGTTGAGGTAGAATTGGCAAAGGAGTGTACAAACCTAGTTTTCGGTTTGCCGATATCGAGATGCTACAGAGACCACAGCCTTGAACAAAACTAGCCATATCTTGCTGCATCCGCAGCCTGAATACATGTTGGTGAAGATTTGGAAAGACTTTATAACCCCAAATGACCAGCAACCTTCGATGTGTGTGCTTCTTGCATCCATTGAATTCGAGGTGCTCCACGAGGTATACAAAGTAAATTGCTATTGCACAAGAGTCCTTCTTGCCACACGAACTTTGTAGGCTTCCCTGTTTCGAGCTCGACCAGTGTTGATCTGAGATCAGGATCTTCACTGTACATTGTGACATAGTCATCATGACATGAGGACTCGATCTGCATGAATGCTAATAAGCAGAGGGTCGTAACCGGTAGTCGCGACAACATGTCAGCCAATTTATTGTATACACCCTTCTTGTACTTAATCACCAAATTGAACTGCTGTAGATATGACATCCACTTCATATGTTGAGCTTGTTGTAGCTTCGATTGAGTTTGGAAATATTGCAAAGGTTGGTGGTCAATGTGGACAACAGTCTCTTTATCTAAGAGGTAACACCGCCAATGCTTTACGGCCTGATGCAGTGCACACAACTCCTTGTCGTAGTTTGGATAGTTCTTCTGAGCTCCCTGAAACAACTCGGAGTGATATGCTACTGGTTGACCTTCTTTCATAAGTACAGTGCCCATTGTATAACCTGAGGCATCGGTCTCTAGCTCGAATGGCTTTTGGAGATTTAGCAAAGCTAACAGTGGAGCTTCACTGATCTTCCCCATCAGCAAGAGAAACATGTTCTCATGTTTCCCAGTCCACTTGAACTTCTGGTCAATCCTGGTTAATGCATGCAATGGAGAAGTCACAATAGAGAAGTGTCGTATGAACTTCTGAAGGTATTAGCATGTTCCCACAAAACTACACACTTCCGTAACATTTTGCAGTCGCGGCCACTCGCGAATCACTTTTACCTTATCTAGGTCTATTTGCAACATACCATTGCCAACCACGAATCCTAGGTAGAGTAGAGTTTGCTGGACGAACTTGCACTTCTTACGGTTGAGGCGAAGTCAATATTGCCGAAGCTGTTTGAACACCTTTTCAACATGAATGAGGTGCTAGTCCCACAAATGACTATAGACCAGTATGTCCTCGAGGTAAACGATCACAAAGTCATCGATAAACTGAAGCAATATGTCATTCATAAGATGCATGAAAGCTGTCGGGGCGTTGCAGAAGCCAAATGGCTTTATCGGCCATTCAAACAGACCTTGTCGCGTTTTGAGCACGGTCTTCCACGTATCCTCCTCTCGGATGATGACTTGATGATATCTTGACTTAAGATCCAACTTCAAGAAGACAGCACATGCTTCAACTGGTCTAGCAGGTCGTCAATAAGAGGAAGGGGGTACCGGTTCTCGATGGTGATCTTGTTCAGTGCTTGGTAGTCGATGCACATACACCAAGTCCCATCTTTCTTTGGCACTAACACCACAGGAGATCCACAAAGTGAACTACTCGATTGAATGACACCATCGTTCAGCAACTCACCAAGTTGTCTTTTGATCCCTTTATTCTCCAATACCGAGTTGCGATACATACTCAGATTGGGAAGTGTCGCTTCGGACACTAGCTAAATTTCATGCTCGACTGGACTTTTCGGTGGGAGACCCTGGGTTCTCTCAAACAGATCACTGTATTTCTCCAGCAGTCTTGACAAATGACTAGAATCTTCTCGGCCCGCCAGCAACAACGCTGCTCGAGTACCATCACTTTGACCAACTATTCAAATCATAACTGGCACATATGCGTTGATGATTCGTTTGGCTTGATTTGCGGTAATCAAGTTCGAAGTGTTGACATGAACGACTCTACTGATCATGAACTTAGCTCCATCTTTAGTGAGCTCGTACTCTTGCGCTCGTCGATGGAAGTGAGTGTCATGATCATACAGATACGGACTCTCAAAGATCACCTGACAAATATTGATAGGAACAACATCGCATTGGACCTCATCAATATGTTGAGTAGAGATCGCAAACTTCAGCACACACTGACTCGTTATCTGTTGGTTCACGTCAGATGTAAACCAACCCAACGGATACGGTCGTGGGTGTGTGGTCATCTTCAAACCAAGTCGCCGAACTAGTGCAGCAGAGACCAGATTCTTTTGACTTCCAGGATCAAATATTACTGCGACCACTTCGTGCTTTACCTGGATGATGATAGTGAACAAGTCCTCCATTGAGTGATGGTCGCCGGGTGAATCTGAACCCTTCTCCTTCAGCATTGCCATCAGAGATAAGGTTGTATCCACCTCATCAACCGAAGTTACTCGGACAACTCCTTCTTCAGGTGGAGCCGTAGTAGCAGTAGCTGTTCTTTTTTCTAGTCCATTTTTCTTTGGTCGAAACTCAGAAGGAAGCTTATAGCATCTATCTTTGGTGTGTCCCACGACTTGACAATGCTCACAAAAGGTACCCATGCCCGATTTCGAAGCGTTCTTCTTTGTACTCGGCTTTCTTTTTGTCGAGGTCACACTCTCCTTCGTGCTTTTGTCGCCCCGAGATTTGTTCTTCTTTTCGATCGCCACAACAGTTGTTCTCGCAGTTGCGATGTCTTGGACGCCGAACAGATTTAACTCAGCACTGATCGATTTTTGAAGTCCAGATGTGTATTTCTGAAATACTAGAGGATCGGACAGTGACATGCCAATGACTATTGCTTGTCTCTGAAACTCGGTAGTATAGTCCTGGACAGATTGGTCGCGCCGTTGGTACAATCTGTGCCAACAATCCCATCTCTCCTTAATATAACCGATCGGGTAGAATTCTTGTCGCAGGAGTCGCTTGAATTGACCCCACGTAAGGTCGTCAGCTTCACCACTGATGACAAGAGCCTTCCACCAAATCTTGGCGTGGTCTTTCATCTTCAAAGGTGCGAACTTCACTTTTTGAGCGCTACTGAACCCTTTCAAGTCAAAGTAGGTCTCAAACTGATCAATCCAAGAATCCAACTTCTCGGCATTGATCACCCCATCATATATGGATATTTCAATGTCGACCTTAAAAGTTCCGATAGCTAAGGAGGTGTTGGCGAGGTCGTCGGCCTTATGGTCATCTTTGTCTTTATCTTTGTCTGTCATGCGCAAGCCTTCACCAGTCTTCACACCCTTAACATTGCCTCTTGAAGCATTGACTTCAGAAGGTACAGTCATGGCCTGCTGCTTAATCCAAGCAAGCACGGTATCCATGTCGGTGGAGAGCTTAACCACTTGTTCGGCTAGGTTAGCTTGAATGGAGGTATCGTCAAACATCTTTCGAGACGTGACTATAGGAACTGTCAAATTATTGCCTGGAGTTTCGCCGCAGGTTTTGTAATCCTGGTGAGTCTTCACCATCCACAGGACAGGATAGTTGCTCTAATATCAACTTGATTAGTTTGAGACCTAACCTTGGTTTTCGCACTAGACTGACCCAGATACTAACTTGCTCTGTTCGCAATATAAATGACTTCGTCTAGATTCTACCAGAAGCTAATATGCGGAATAATGGGATTTTACTCGGAATTGTCGAAACCCAAAGGTTGATCGAAAACACAGTTCAATGTAATTGCACAACTCTTTATTTCAAAGATGGCTTTACACGTCGAACGTTAGGACGCACTCGCCTACGTCGAAGGACATAGACTTGATAATATTTGATGATCTAAACTAGACATATTACAAAGTATTTATAATCTAATCGTATATATACGTATTAGACTCAATAACCTAAACGTATTAGACTCAGATAACTAACAAACTATAAACAAATAGGACTCAGTTATATGTATGTGGATCGGAATATAATTTTGACCAGAGATCGAATCCTGCCCAAGGTCGCGAACCAATCCATGGTCGCGAAACCTTTCCGAACTCGGTTAAGGTCGCGAAATCTTTCTGAACTCGGTTAAGGTCGCAAAGCCTTATGTGAACTCGACCTGAAGATCCTCCCGGATCATAGGCCCACTCATGTGTAGCATATTTTGTAGAGCTGGTGATTGATCGGCAAGTTTACATACTGGAACCAAGCTATTTGGATTTCGGATGCAAGTGAGAGGGTTTTAGCTAGGCCGAGAGGTGTCCCATTGGGTTGGGCTCGCCTAAAGACATTATTAGTAGATTGACTGACATATATTAAAGATTTTTAAGATGAACTACGATGAGTTAAACATTATAAGGTATGCTATTAGTTTTAGTGTGCAACAAAAACAAACTAATAATTCTAATAATATTTTGTAAACCTTATACACTGTCACTTGCATCACCTATATAACCAACTAAAAAACATCTCATCTCAATTTACATCTCTTTATACTATCCGAACTATACAAATATATTTTCAATTTACATCTCTTTATGCTATCCCAACTTTTTTCACAAATATTTGTTAATTTATGAATTCTAGACAAATTTTAGTATACCACCCTATTAAATTAGGTAGTTGAGCCTTATATGCATGTGCGATTGAAGATAAAAACTCATTAATTATAATATATAAAGTTAATTCCACGAAAGTAAAAAATTTCCAAAAGCACATAAATACGCTCAGGTGTGCCAATCATTTAATTACAAGCGTCACGGAGTACATGCTACACTTAAAAAAAACCATTTAATTACAAATTGCGAGTACTATATATATTCTATACATGCACCATGCAGGAAGCAACCTAGAAGCCGGTGAGTCGATGACCAGGTGGGAGCGCCCCAGCCCGCATGTTTGACTCACCATCAATCTTCTCATCACCAAACAAACTAATCTTCATATGAATCTCACACACTCTTCAATAATGTGTCTCTATATATACTAGAAATCGATCTTGCATCGCCTCCACGACAAAGTCCAAGAAAAACAAATTAAAACCAACCACCATACCATTAATCTCGATGGCTCTCCTTGACCCTACTGCTCTTTCCCTGTCCACGCCGGGCATGCCGAGGCGAGAGGACTACCTCGCGCTCTGCCTCGCCGCGCTCGCCGGCGGCAGCGCGCATGCGCAGCAGCAAGGGAACCCCCTGCCGCAGCGCCGGTTCCGGTGCACGGTTTGCGGGAAGGCGTTCGCGTCGTACCAGGCGCTCGGCGGGCACAAGTCCAGCCACCGGAAGCCGCCGGCGGCTGCTGGGGAGCCCGCGGCACACTCCTCAGGTACTTCAGAGGAGTCGACAGGCTCGCCGGGCGGTGGGGCCGGGACTCACCGGTGCACCATCTGCCGGAGGAGCTTCGCGACTGGGCAGGCGCTCGGCGGGCACAAGCGGTGCCACTACTGGGACGGCTCATCCGTATCGATGACAGCGTCGGGGTCGGGTTCGTCGACGGTGAGGAACTTCGACTTGAACCTGATGCCGATGACGGAGAACGCCGGGATGAAGAGGTGGGGGGAGGAGGAGGAGGTTCAGAGCCCACTTCCGGTCAAGAAGCTCAGGATGTGAATGTGAAGTGCTCGTCAGTGTAAAAATTGGGAGCTAGATAGTGATTATTTATTCATTGGATAATTTGGATTTGTTTGTTCGTATTGGAATTAAGATTCTAGCGTAGACATGAAGGCCTAGGTTGATCGATCTCGGAGATCTGGGCAAGATGTGTTGTGTCATTTATTCAATTTATTGATTTGATGTTTTTGATATGCTGATCATTTTGATTAATTTGTTGAGAGAAAGTTGATTCAAACGGTTTTCCAAGGTAGATCTTGCATGAGGTAGTTGACTTCTTGAGAAGTCACTACCCACATTTCAAGTTTGTTTAGGTAGCATATATTTCAATTTTAGCAATTTTATGTATCTAATTTGTTTGTGCTACCATTAGATTCTATTTTAAATTTTGATGAAATAGAAAAGACAAGTAGCGACAATAGATAGTGATGAAAGTAAAAAAAAATATTTATGTCTAAGTTGGTCTTTTTCATAAATATAATAGAGTTTGACATAAATTTTGTAAGATACTAAGATCTTAGAACATCACTCCCTCCATATTTAGCAATTTTTTGAGATCTTTGAGTGTTCATATAATAACTTCAATACGAGAGTTTATACAGAGAACATCATCTATAACATCACTCCCCCTATATTTAGCAACTTTTTGAGACCTTTGAGAATTCATACAATAAGTTCAACATGAGTTTATACATAAAACATCACCTATATTTAGCAAATTTTTTAAGGGTAAATATCCAATGCATCTCATCTCTTTGATACTTCTGTACATTTCATCTTACAAAATCATATAAATAGTCATGAAAAATTGTATAAAAATTAGAGAATGTGTATATTAGGTTAGTCAAATAGACTACAAAATTTCAGCTCTAAACTTGATGTATCTTAGGAGAAACAAAAATAACAAAATTTAGTGCATAGTAACTTTTATATTTATTTTTTATCTTTTTATTTTGGATTTATTATCAGCTCAATTTTTCTGTTTTGTTTCTCCTTGTATAAATTGTATTTGGATTTGAAATTTTTTGAGACGAAATTTTGCGAAATTTTTTGAGATGAAATTTTGCAAAATTTTTATGACAATTTATATAGAATTTTAAAGAAGGATGCACAAGAACATCAAAGGGGTGAGATGCACTAGATATTTCTCCATTTTTAAGTTCTCGGACGTTGATGCAATATGTTCAACACAAGTTTATACCAAATCAAGAGTTTGCACATGATATTATTCCACTAGATTATATAGGTTAATAGTATGGAAATGACTAAGACATTCACAATTTTTATATACAAAAAAATTTTAAGAAAAATGCAATTACTTAAAATAAGAAAATGTGACAACCTAGATAAGAAAATGTGACAACCTAAAAAAAGATAACATAAAATAAGAAAATGGGACTAAAAAATGCAACATTCTAAAATAAGAAAACGACAATCAAAAAAATATGACAACCTAAAAAATACGACAACATAATATAAGAAAGTGAGACAATCTAAAAATGTGACACTTTGAAATCTATTGAATCAAGCTATGGTTATTGCATCAAAATTTATTAGTCCATATCAAAACTGAAAGTAAAGTTGATAAAAAATATTTTTTTCTAGTCATTTCATAATAATAATAAATAACGGTAATGAAATCCAAGAAATAACTTTGGTTCGTATTGATACATAGAATAGTAAGAATGCATATACATTGATTTTCCCCTTAAGCACCTCATTACTACAGAAATGCACTTTACTAACGCACATTTTTGTAATGGTTATAAGCATGATAGTAGAATAGCCATTAGTTCTAGTGCATGCTGCAATGTCTGAAACCTTTCCTATCAGTTAGCACTGAAACAACTATTAGAACTATAATTGCACTACCTTTTATCTAATTGGAAACTTGTACTAACAGTTTTTTTGTCATAACCTATAGAAATAGTTGACTTATTACTATAAGTTAGTTCTTAAGGACCGATAGAAAAAGTGCCTCACTTTCCCACTTATTAGGGACAATTTTCTAATAGTTATAGTTTAAGAAACCGATAGAAAAAGCAAAAGTTTGCTATCAGTTTGAAGTTGTAAACCGATAGAAGATATGCTCCTCTATCCTACATCTATTTGGACAAAATGTAGATATGTACTCACGATTGTTATAATGAACCGATAGAAATAGTCAACATCTTTTACGTGGCAAAATTGTAACGGTTAAAAATTAGCAACCAATAGTAAATAGTTGACTTTAAAACCCCATAGTCGTTCCATCTCTAGTCTTGTCTCTCTGCTACCGCTGCTCTGAGCTCAAAAAACCAAAGTGAAGGTGAAGGTCACAGTTAGCTTGAAGAGGTTAGTTTGTCCCTCTCTTAATTCTCTTCCAATATATGCAGCTCATACTTGAATTTAGCATAATTAAAGTTCTTATAATTAGCTAAACCTCAAGGGACCTTTAATTAGTAAAGTATTGTGAGCTTAATTACTCCCTAGATATGTTTCTACTCCACATTATTTGATGATGTTGATGATGAGTTCATTTGTAGTTAGGGTTTAACCTACTTAAGTAAGTTAGGGTTTCATGACACTAATTCTTTGAATTGTCTAATTAAATTATAGATGGATCGAGAATATTGGATGTATCAAGTGACACGTAATACACAGGAGTACCTTGAGAGTGTGAAGGGATTTATTAAATTTGCTGAGCAATACAAGGCGAAGATGGGCGAAAAAGATATGTATTGGTCGTGCAGAGATTGCATAAATTTGTAGATGTTTAGTAACTCTGATTAGATAATGAGTCATTTGATTCATCACGGTTTTAATGCACGACATACCCGTTGGATACGACATGGCAAAAAACTTGTGGAAACAAGCACCAGATGTAATCAAGAACAGCAAAAGGATGGCATTCATGAAGATGAGAATTTAGACTATGGTTATGTGGACATGCATGCTAATGATAACCATATAGACGAAATGTTATGTGATGTAGAGAAAGATTATAGAGAAAAAGACTTCACCAAATTTCAGAAATTGATTGTAGATTCTAAGAAACCTTTGTTTCCTAGTTGTAGAAAATTTACCAAGTTGTCATATCTGATAAATTTATATAACCTGAAGGCAAGTAATGGCTAGAGTGATAAAAGTTTCACAACATTGTTGATCTGTTAATGGACATGCTTCTGGAGGAAAATGAGCTGCCAAGAACCTTTTATTGAGCAAAAAAAATGATGTGCCCAATGGGAATGGAAATTGAGAGAATACATGCATGCCCGAACGATTGTATGATGTAGTAACGAGTATGTGGATATGGAGGCTTGTCCAAGATGCAGCACCGCACGGTATAAGTAGAAGGACCAAACTGACAACAATAATGAATAATGAAGGGGTAAATTATGGACCTCCAGCCAAGATGGTATGGTATCTTCCCGTGATTCCACGGTTGAAGCAGTTGTTTGCAAATCCAATTGATGCAAAGCATTTGCGTTGACATGCCGAATGCTGGAAAGAAGATGGAAAATTGAGACATCCAGCTCATTCCATTCAATGGAGAAACATTAATAGGGCCTTCCACGATAACTTTGGCATTGAAATGAGGAATATAAGGTTTCAACAGAGTTCAAATGGTATGAATCTACACGATAACATGAGTAGTCGGCATAGCACTTGATTGGTTCTTCTGTGTATCTACAACCTTCCTCCTTGGTTGTGTATGAATCATAAGTATATAATGATGTCGCTATTAATCTCAGGACCAAAACAACCTGGGAATGATATAGATGTGTTTCTAGCCCCCTTGATTGAGGACTTGCAGAAATTGTGGAATGAAGGTGTTCAGGTGTGGGACACATACAAGCAAGAGATGTTCATCTTGCAGGCTATAATATTTTGCACCATAAATGATTTCCCAGCCTATAGGAATTAGTTTGCCTATAGTACAAAAGGAGTCAAAACTTTCCCTAACTGTCGAGATGAAACTAAAAGCATGTGATTACCGAATTGCAAGAGAACAGTGTACATGGGTCACCGCATTTCTTCCCATGCTTTAGGCCTACCACAAGAAGAGGAAATCATTCAACAGGAGGCCCGAAATCAGATGAGCCCCACAAGTGATGACCGGTAAGGAGGTTTACTTACATGTGAAGGACATCAACGTTGACTTCAGTAAATATTTTTAGCTTCCGAAGAATGTTTGGAAGAAGAGATCGATTTTTTGGGATTTACTGTACTGGCAGCACCTACAAGTTTGGCATTGCATCCATTTCATGCATGTAGAGAAGAATGTCTGTGACAGTTTGATCGGTTTGTTATTGAACATTCTAGGAAAGACAAAGGATAGTGTCAAAATGGGGATCCAGACGGAGCTTTGCCCCTTGGAGAAAGAAAGTCGTACATACCTCCCGCCGAACGGCTATAATTGTCCAAATGAAAAAAGACAAAACTATGTCGATGCTTGCATGGTGTGAAAGTTCCATCGGGGTATTTTGTGAATGTGAAAAAACTTATGTCCATAAAAGAGTTGAAATTGTTGTGCATGAAGTCCCATGATTATCATGTGCTTATGACACAATTGTTTCCTATTGCTATCTATGACATTCTATTAGTCAAAGTCAGGGAGACAATCATGAAGCTCTGTTATTTCTTCAATACAATATCCTACAAGGTTAGCGCACTCGTACTATATTATTCCCATATATTAATGTCATTAGCCACATTAATTAGCCTTACCAGACTATTCTCCTCGTTAAACAATCTTGGAAAGGTAATTGACCTAGAAGGATTGGACAATCTGCAATGAGATGTGGTTCTTACTTTTTGTGAGCTCAAGATGTATTTCCTTCCATCTTTTTTTAGTGTTATGGTTCATCTGATTGTGCATCTTATCATAGAAATAAAGATTTATGGACTTGTGTTCCTACACTACATGTATCCATTCGAGAGATTGATAGGTATTTTGAAGGGCAATGTACGGGACTGACATCGGCCCGAGGGAAGTATCATCAAAGGTTATGCGGTTGAGGAGGTGATTGAATTTTTTTTGCATTGACTACATAGAAGATGTTGACCCAATTGGCATCCCTAAGTTTAGACACGAGGGTAGGCTTAGGGTGTTGGCACAATTGGGTTCAAAGCATTTGTTCCTAACAGTGTCATATACGCAAAAGCACATTTCTAGGTCCTATAGCACATGATAAAAGTGGAGCCCTACATCCAAGAGTACAAAACACTTTTACGGAGACAGAATCCCTCTAAGGCAGAAATTTGGGTCACCAGAGAATATAATAAGAATTTCATTGTGTGGATCAAAAATAGAGTCACTCAAGCCACCGAGGACTCGGTAAGTGAGATGGTTTGATAGTTGGCTAGAGAGCCAAGACGTATTGTTGGCACTTGGCAAGGTTATGACATCAATAGTTATATGTTGTACACCAAAAAGTAGGACCACAAGAGTACTACGCAATGCAGTGGCGTGAAAATTTTCGCTTTCTCCGAGGATGCCAGGGAGATACATGCATTGAACTTGTTCTATAGTGTAATTGAAGAAATATGAGAGCCTGACTACGTACTCTTCAAGATTCCTTTGTTTTGATGCCAATGGGACTAGATCCCTCAAGGTGTCAAAGTGAACAATAGAGGTTTCATTCTCGTCGATCTTAGCAAATCTGGGCATAAAGATGATCCATTTATACTCACCAACTAAGCCACCCAAGTCTTCTACGTGGTCAACCATGCCAATGCACTATTACACATTGTCCTTCATGGCAAATGATGTATCATTCGGGTTGAAGACATCGTTGATAAAGATGAGTACAATCAATTTGATGATATAACTCCTTTTTTAGCTAGCATGTAATCAGTTCTTGTCGAAGATATTGATGAGACAAATTACATACGAGCCGATCAAGACGAAGGAGTATGGGTCGAGAACTGTTCTTGATACCTAAGTTGAACATGATAAGAACAGATTGTGAAGTATTCCTTTTATATCTTGAATTAGATATGTTAAATCTGAGATATGTTATTAGATGTGATATCCCAGGATAGCACAAGTTACACTGGGTAGTGCTTTCTGTTTGTCTGTTTCTTTATGTATTTTCTAGTGGTTATTACACCAAAACTGATAGAAAGACTACTTTTGCATTGGTTGAGAAATGGTGAAGGTACAGACATATTTGCACTCTACACTATTTTGTAACTGTTGTTAAGTACAAACCGTTAGAAAATATACCTTTCTACTTGGACACTTTAGCTAGGGCTAAGTGCAGATTCATAATTATTACTCTTTTCTATGGGTTATTACACAAACATTTGTTATAGAAATCATTATTGTATCAGTTATTTCAAAAACAAACATTACAAAAGGAGCTGTCTACAGATTGTAAAGGAAATACTATTTTCTATCGGTTGTCAACCATAAACTGTCACAAAAGAACATATCCTATCAGTTATCTTTGAGCAACCGTTATAAAAAGTATGCTTCACCCTTTACTCAGTCATTGTTAATCTATATCAGTTTTGTTGTACCAACCATTATAAATATTTTTTTCTATGCGTTGTTTAGTTGGGAACTGATAGAAAGCTCCAAGATTTTGTGTGTATAGTTTTGTGGTAGTTTGACAAAGACCCCTATTCATACATAACTGAACCCTAAAACAACCTAGCTCCCATCGTCTTCGGTATCCCTGCGTCGATCTTCACTGTCGTTGGGTGCATCTAACCGCCGGTGCTGTCCGCCATTGGCCTTCGATCTTTGTTTTCCACCGAGTCTTCAATCCTTCTAGGTACCGCCAAATTTCCTTCTCTTGCTAAAATGTTTATGCCATTGCGAAATATTTCCTTCCTCTATGTCACCCTTGCATAGTGCACACTATTTTGCCTCTTTGTGTATTTCTTATGTTTCTTTAGGGTATTGATCAGAAATTTGGTGTAAAGCTGATGTTTCTGTAGGATTAGGTTTCTGTTTAATGTACATGTTTCTGTAACACTCATACAATGAATTATTCATGTAATGTTCATATTTGTATACGAAAAGAAAATTCTACATTTGCTTGTTACTTGCTCGTGGAATTTCTGTAGGGTAGAGTTTCTGTAGTGTATGAAAGGTAGTTTTTGTATCAGTTTTTTAACAAGAAACTGATGCAGATTATTTTTTTGTAACAGTTAGTTTGATAGGAACTGACAGAAAAGGTCCGAAGGGAGACAGCTTGAAGGTCATGTAGTATGAATCTTTTGTATTGGTTTTTAGTTAGGAACCGTTTGAAATTAGTTTTTGTATCAGTTTTGACATTTGAACTGAAAGAAAAGAGTATATTGGCAGACAGAGCATTTTCAGTTTAGCATTCATACTAGGTTCCAATTTAGGTTTCAATTCTAGTCTGGTGTACAAATAGTTTTCGTATATGCTATACAAACTTGAGCAAGAAGTGTTCAGAATTAGTATACTTTCAAATTCCATGCATTAGCAAAAAATTTCACTTGTAATTGATATACATGTTTTTCCTTAGGTTAAGATGTCAATAGATCAGATTCAAGATTACCACCCTGAGAGTAGCAGTGATTCAAAGAGTGGCACAGATTCTGGGTCACAGCCGATGGCCAAGGTGGTGGAAAAATCTCTATCGAAGGGAAGTAGGAAAAAGCGAGGATGAACAATCTTGGGGTGGTTGGCCAAATGGACTGACCTCAAAGTAGAATTTAATAAGTTTGGAAGACCAGTTGGGGAGGATGCCAGCCCATATAGTTCATTCATCTGCTTGCTACCTAGGAAGAGAGTGCAGATCACCTTGACAAGCTAGAAGCTACTCCAGAAAGATGAGAGGGATATGTTGTGGGCAGAAGTGAAGGTATAATCAGTACTAGTACTAGTTATTTCCTTTTTGTTTTTTTGTTTGCTACAAATGCATCATGATGTTTGTTGGGGGAAAATACTAGCCAACGCCAGAAACGTCACCGTGGGAGTTCTTTCTCCGGGGTTGAGAAATTTCCCCCGGCGCTCCTTCTCCGGGCCGGGGAAGACGTCTCCCGGAGCCCTCCCCCGGGCTCGAGAGAGATTTCCCCCGGCGCACCTTCTCCGGGCTAGGGAGAGCTCCTCTCCCGGAGCCCCTTCTCCGGACCGGGGAAGACGTCTCCCGGAGCCCTCCCCCGGGCTCGGGAGAGACCTCCCCCGGCGCACCTCCTTAGGGCTAGGGAGAGCTCCTCTCCCGGAGCCCCTTCTCCGGACCGGGGAAGACGTCTCCCGGAGCCCTCCCCCGGGCTCGGGAGAGACCTCCTCAGGGATAGGGAGAGCCCCTCTCCCGGAATCCCTTCTCCGGGCTCGGGAGAGTTTTCCCCCGGTGCTCCTCTGGTGGGCACCGATTTCAAGGGCTACCACGTGTCAGAAATCGGTGCCCTGGACCTCGTCAGAAGACCGTTTTGCCCCCGATCCTACGGTGGCAGCAGGGGCGGTTCAGTAATTTGCGTCTTTTGGGGTCTATTTATACCCTTGTAACCCTCTTTTGTAACCTAAGACATTCATTTGTACTCAATCCAAAAAGACAAAAAGGCGTGTTCTGGAGCCCTCTCCCCGGGAGAGAGCCCCCTAGCCGACACTCGTCGGGAGCACGTCGACAGGACTAGGGCCTCCACTGAGGCCCGAACCTGTATAAACCCCTGTGTCAATCTCTGGGATTGTCCAACGCGGGGTGACCCGTCGCACGGTCAGCTCGCGTTGAGGAACACGTGTTGCGCACGTCATCAAATCTGCCGAGGTATTTTTTATACCACGACAGTTGGCGCCGACCGTGGGGACTCGTGACAAATAGTCATGGCTCCAAGAAGGATGAGGCACTTAACCTCCGTCTCCAACGATGCCGGCCCTAGCAACCCGGCACCACCCGCGCAAGGGGCCGTCGTCGCGACACCCCCTCCCGGGGACACTCGGGGGGAGGCAACACTCAACTCTCCCGTCATCCTTGGCGGGGGAACGACTCCTGCGAGCCTGCCCGAAGGTTCCGGTTTGGGAGGACCAAGCGTACCCCAGGTAATGCCTTCAACTTCAGGTGACCCGCTACTCAGGGCGCTGGTGGAGGGACAGCTTCGCGCACAATGTACTCTGGAAGAGTTGTTACGCGCCATAGCGCGGCCTCCGGCCCCCGCTTACCCGCACCCGTTCCAGTTCGGAGGGATGGCACCTCCGTTCATGATGGGACACCCAGGAACCTTCTTCGCTCCGGGGGCTTTCCCCTTCCTGGGAAGCGTCCCCACCTCCGGAGGTCCGTCACTCCCGGGGGGTCAGCCCGTCTCCGGAGGCTACCCTTTCCCAGGAGGCGTCCCCACCTCTGGAGGTCCACTCCCGTGGGGTCAGCCCGTCTCCGGGGGCTACCCTTTCCCAGGAGGCATCCCCACCTCAGGAGGTCCACTCCCGGGGGGTCAGCCCGTCTCCGGGGGCTACCCTTTCCCAGGAGGCGTCCCCACCTCCGGAGGTCCACTCCCGGGGGGTCAGCCCGTCTCCGGGGGCTACCCTTTCCCGGGAGGCGTCCCCACCTCCGGAGGTCCACTCCCGGGGGGTCAGCCCGTCTCCAGGGGCTACCCCTTCCCGGGAGGTGTTCCCACCTCCGGAGGTCCTTCACTCCCGGGGGGTCAGCCCGTCTCCGGGGGCTACCCCCCGCCGGGAGGGTGTTCGTTCCCCGGGGGTTCTCCCGTTCCTGAACCATCCCTTGCCCCGGAAGGAATTCACCCCCCTGGGACTACGCCTATCCCAACGGGTATCCCCGGGGTGATTCCTACATTACAGGCCGTTCCCCCATGGGGAAGTCTTCCCACGCCGCGGGCCGTCTCCGTGGCCGGGACTCGTCCGGCCCGCGATTCCTCTCCCGCGCCGGTGACGGGCGCATCTCCGCCTCCTCCCCCGGGTCCCCCTCCTCGGGCTCCCCCGGTGAACCAAACGCGGTTCACTCGGGAGGAGGTGGAGCGCATGCGCACGGCAAGGTCCGAAGGCACCCCGTCCCGGTACGGCCGGGAATCACTCGCGCGCAAGCGCGCCCCCCTTGTCCCTACAGACAAGGGTAAAAGACCCATGCAAGAGGCCTCCGTCACTTCCGGAGGTCCCCCCGAGATACAAGAGGTGAGCTCCACCAACCCCGAAGAGCGAAGGCGATACCGGAAGGCCGGCGGTCCGTTGGGACCCCTCTCCGATTCGGACAATGAACACACTTCCCCCGTGAAGGGGGATATCGATGCAAACTCCCCAAAGGAAGTGGAAGGGGCTAACCAACCCCTTTGCCGCCGCCTCCGGCGTGTTCGGTGGCCAAAACCATATCGGCCGCCCCACATCGAGCACTACAACGGGGAGGCCGACCCCTACGAGTTCGTGCAAGTGTACTCCACGGCCATCTCGGCGGTTGGGGGGGACGAAAGCGTCCAATGCAACGTCTTCCCCCTCTACCTCTCGGGAATAGCTCGTTCATGGTTCTATAACCTAAAGAGCGGGTCCATCAAGTCATTCGCGCAGCTGAAGCGCGAATTCTGCGCAAATTTCCAGGGGAATTACATCCGTCCCCTGGATTCGTCGCAGTTGTACACCGTTCGCCAACGGTCGGGGGAGACAATACGAAGTTTCTTCAAACGCTTCGCGCAGATCAAGAGCAAGGTGGCTCATGTCCCCGACTCGACGGTGATCGAAGCGTGCAAGAGTGGCATTCTCCCGGGAGAGCTCCACCGAAGACTCTCCCGGAGTTGCCCGTCCTCCGCCGACGAGCTCTTCAACGTACTCGAGAAGTACGCGAGAGCCGAAGAAGACGATCTCTGGAAAAAGCACCAGGGGACCTCTATCCCCGGGGAGAGGGACGCGAAGGAGCCCTCCAACAAACGTCCCCGGAGGGGGCCCCGCAACGAGCCAAGGCCTCGGGACACTTTCGTCCTCGAAGGCGGAGGCGGCTCTCGGGAGTCTAACCGGGGATAGCGCCCCTTTTCCAAGCCCAAAGGTGGTGGGGGAAGCCGATCCTCCCGTCCACAAGAAGGCAAGGAGTCTGAAGCCACTTTGTGGTGCGCTTACCACAAGTCCAACTCCCATGCAACCCGAGAATGCCACGCGCTCCTCAACCACTTCGCGACATTCCTCGAGCAACATGGGCCGGGGGGAGGAGGAGGAGGCTCTACCTCCTTACCCCTTCCATCACCAGCCTTGGCGGCACTCCCCGCTCCGCCAGGGGGACGTCAGAGGCAAGGCCAGGAAAAGGGTTCGAGCAACGAGCTCCCCTTCCAAGCCTCCGAGAGGCACATCAATGTCATTGTGGGAGGATCCGCCTCCGGGCGAGATTCCAAACGCCAGCGCAAAGAGTATGCGCGGGAGGTGAAGGTAGTAGGGGCCGTTAACACGTCCCGGCCGTCCAAATGGTCGGACGTCCCGTTGACGTTCACCATCGAAGACGCGAGTGGGGTGCGCTTCCCCCACAATGACGCGCTGATCGTCTCAGCCACCGTGTTCAACTGCCGCCTTGCCCGAATCTTGGTGGACGGCGGGAGCTCCGCGGACGTCCTCTACCTAAAGGCGTTCAAAGAAATGCAGGTGGACGAGAAGCTCCTGCAACCCGCGGTGGGGCCCCTGCAAGGATTCGTCCCGGGGAAAACCATACATCCCGTGGGGAAGGTCGACCTCCCGATGACATTCGGCACACCAGATAATTACCGGACCGAAATGGTTCGGTTCGACGTGGTGGATCTCCCCTCCTCCTACAACGCTATAATGGGAAGAACCATCATCAACCGCTTGGGAGCAGCGGTCCACCACAACTACCTTTGCATGAAGATCCCCGGGCCTAGCGGGGTGATCTCCGTGCATGGTGACCAAGGCGTGGCTCGCTCCCTCTACGAGCGCGCCTCTGCAGTGATCGGGGACGTTAACCTGGTCAAGGCCCCGGGGGGAGGGAGCTCCTCCTCAACCCTAAACGTGCCAATTGCTCTCCCCGGGAAGTTCCTTCCCAAGCCTCGCCCTCAGGGAGACCTCCGGGAAATCTCTCTCTTCCAAGACGAGGGGAAGACTATCAAGATCGGGGCTGATCTCCCCGAGGAACACGCGACGCGACTCGCCGAATTCCTTCGCGAAAACGCGGACGTCTTCGCATGGAAGCCCGCGGATATGGGGGGTGTGCCCAGGGATGTTATCGAGCACAAGCTCGCGGTAATACCCGGTCGCCCCCCGGTGAAACAGAAGATGAGGAAGCTCTCCCTCGAGAGGCAGGAGGCCATCAAGGTGGAGATCGCTAAACTCCGGGAGGCGGGGTTCGTTCGGGAGGTCCTACACCCCGAATGGCTGGCGAACCCCGTCCTCGTAAAGAAGGCAAGTGGCAAGTGGAGAATGTGCGTCGACTTCACCGACCTCAACAAAGCTTGCCCCAAAGATGACTTCCCGCTCCCGCGGATCGACCAACTGGTGGATTCCACCGCGGGATGCGAGCTGATGAGCTTCTTGGACGCCTACTCGGGCTATCATCAAGTCCGAATGGCGGAGGAGGACGAGGAAAAGACGAGTTTTATAACTCCCCTCGGCACCTTCTATTATGTCCACATGCCTTTCGGGTTGAAAAACGCCGGGGCAACTTTCCAGCGCCTGATGTGCTTGGTCCTGAGGGATCAAATTGGCCGCAACATGGAAGTATATGTTGACGATGCAGTCGTCAAGAGCACGCGCTCGGCCACTCATATCGAAGACTTGGGAGAAACCTTTCGCAATCTCCGTAAGTACGGGTTAAGGCTTAACCCGGAAAAATGTGCATTCGGCGTTCGCGGAGGAAAACTCCTTGGCTTCCTTGTGTCCCAAAGGGGCATCGAAGCCAATCCCAAAAAAATTCGGGCCCTCCTCGACATGCCTCCGCCGCATTCCGTCAAGGATGTGCAACGACTTACCGGCCGCTTGGCCGCGTTAAGTCGCTTCGTCTCGCGCTCGGGGGAGCGCGGTCTCCAATTTTTCAAGATCCTCCGCGGCCTTGAGGGGTTCCATTGGACTCCCGAGGCACAGGCTGCATTCGAGGACTTGAAGAAATACCTCGCGAGCCCTCCAATGCTCGTGAGCCCGCGTCAGGGGGAGCCCTTGCTCCTCTACCTCGCGGCTACTCCGGTCGCCGTCAGCGCAGTTCTCGTCAAGGAAGAAGACGGGCACCAACGCCCCGTTTACTATGTGAGCGAGGCTCTCCAAGGCGCTAAAACGAGATACACGAAGATGGAGAAGGTGTGTTACGCCCTTCTAATGGCCTCGCGGAAGCTCCGCCACTACTTCCTAGGCCACCCTATCACGGTGCCTTCCTCCCTCCCTTTGGGGGAGGTGCTTCGGAACAAGGAAGCCACCGGGCGAATAGGGAAATGGGGGGCCGAGCTAGCCCCCTTTTCGCTGTCCCTCACCGGACGAACCGCGATCAAATCGCAGGTTCTTGTGGACTTTGTGGCCGAGTGGGCTCCGGTCCCTGGACTGGAAGAAGAAGCGCGTGCCGCCCCGCCGCGCGACGACCACTGGACCCTCTTCTTTGACGGCTCCCTCTGCCTGGCGGGGGCTGGCGCGGGAGTAGTCCTGAGAAGCCCCGAGGGGAGAACCCTCGAATATGCGGCCAGGCTCGAGTTCCCCGCGATGAACAATGTCGCGGAATATGAGGCCCTTCTCCTAGGGCTACGTCTTGCCCGCTCATTGGGTATCCGACGCCTCCTCGTCAAGGGGGATTCTCAACTCGTGGTATGTCAAATGGAGAAGTCTTACTTGTGCCATGACCCGAATTTGAGCCTCTACCTTGACGAGGTCCGGAAGATGGAAAACTACTTCGACGGCCTCGAGGCGCGCCGAATCCCGCGTAGGGACAACGATTGAGCCGACACCCTCGCCAGGGCAGCGAGTGCCCGAGGGCCTCTCCCCGAAGGGGCCTTCTTGGAGGTCATCTCGAAACCTTCCGCAACGGCTCCCGACCCGGACTCTGAGTCCCGCGACCCAGTCGTCGCGGAAATCGTCCGGGCCACATCCTGGATGGCCCCCCTTATCTCTTGCATCAAGGGAGAGGGGGAGCCCTCCGATGAAGCCGAAGCCAAGCGCCTTCGCGCTAAGGCGCGAGCGTACGTGCTGATAGAGGGGACATTGTACAAGCGAGGGGCCTCTGCGCTGCTTCGCTGCCTCCCGCGGGAGGAGGGAGTTCAGCTCCTTGAAGATATTCACCTCGGGTGTTGTGGTTCTCACCTCGGCCCCCGGGCCGTCGCGTCAAAAGCCATCCGCCAGGGTTTCTACTGGCCAACCGTCGCCCGCGACACGAGAGACCTCGTCTCTGCTTGCGGGGCTTGCCAAAAAATGGCAAAGGGCTCCAACCTACCCTCCGCAACTCTGCAGGCAATCCGCCTCATGTGGCCCTTCGCGCGGTGGGGAATGGACCTCCTAGGCCCGTTCCCCCCGGCGTCGGGGGGATACAAGTACGCGGTTGTGGCCGTGGATTACTTCTCCAAATGGGTGGAGGCCGAGCCCCTCGCCGCGATCACGTCTCGTGCGGTGCAAAGGTTCTTTTGGAAGAACATAGTGTGCCGATTCGGCGTCCCCCGCGAGATCACCGTGGATAACGGAACCCAGTTCGACTCAGCGATCTTTCGCGAGTTCTGTCAGAACTTGGGTACTACCCTCCACTTCACCTCGGTGGCTCACCCCAAGAGCAATGGGGCGGTGGAGCGCGTCAATGGAGTTATCCTCCAGGGGCTCCGTCGCCGCCTGGAGCAGAGCGCTTCCAGGCGTGGGGCTTGGGCAGATGAGCTCCCGAGTGTCCTTTGTTCCATGCGAACGACCCCAAGCCGAGCAACAGGGCGTGCCCCCTTCTCGCTCGTATACGGGGCTGAGGCAGTGCTACCCTCGGAGATCAATTTCCGATCGCTGCGAGTCGAACTCCTCGAGGGAGTCTCGGCAGCCGCGTTTCAAGCCAACGAAGACAACCAGAGGCTGGAGGTGGACCTCGTCGAAGAAGAGCGGGATAGAGCCCTCCTCCGCAACGCCATTTACGAACGCGAGATGGCGCGCGCCTACAACAAGCGCGTTCGGGGGAGGGCCTTCCGCTTGGGAGACCTTGTCCTCAAGCGCGTCACCGACCCTCAAGTCCAAGGGAAACTCAGCCCAAAGTGGGAAGGGCCATACAGGATTTCCACAATCCTTGGCTCGGGGGCTTACAAGCTCTCTACTCTCGAAGACCAAGAGCTGAAGCACACATGGAACGCAGACCTGCTCCGCAGATTTTACACTTGACTCCGAGCCTCCCCCCGTCCCTTTGGGCTTCGCGAGGGGAAGGCACGATGAGTTGTAGCCATGGCCTCAAAGGCCTTTTGCCCTCCACCCCTTTTCTTGCAATCCCGCAGGGGGTGGGGGCATTGTACCAGCTTGTTTTAATCAATGCAAATGGTCTTTTCTCCATGTGTTTTCGTGCAGACTTCTTTAATCGCCCCTGAGGCAATACCCTCATCACGAGGATGCCCTCCCCGTGAGGATGCCCCCTGGGGATGCCCTCATCACGAGGAAGCTACAGGCTCCAGCTCAGCCTTAAGTCCCGACGGCGGGAGCCCCGTTCCCCCTTGGGCGGCTTACAATATCCCCTCATGGACTGAGGGCGTAAGCGGCAACCTGGTTCCCAAGGAACCGAGGTAACAAGTCACTTTGGGGGACCAGTCCCCCCCCCATACACTCTAGAGCTTGCTTTTATGCTCTTCCTCCTCTGGGAGCGATCTAGGTCGCGCGACCGATAGATCATCTATCCCCACACTCGCCTGCACGAGGATAACCCTTCGAGGGTGCCACCCCTCATGGGAACAACTGGGATACTTCTTATGGTTTCAGCGCGGGCCGCCTGTCTAGGTCACCCCCCGCTGCGGGGGGAGGAGACAAAAAGGAGAAAAATACCCAGCTAATTCCATTCGAAATCAGGGGGCATCTAAAGCATCTAGAACCCTCTGGGGGTGGAGCCTCGCTCCCCGGATTCTCGTCCCCCGGAGGAGCCTATCCCCCAGAATTTTGTCCGGGGAAGGAGCCCTGCTCCCCGGACTTTCGTCCTCCGGAGGAGGAGCCTCTCCCCCGGAGCTTTGCCCGGAGATGGAGCCCTGCTCCCCGGACTTTCGTCCTCCGGAGGAGGAGCCTCTCCCCCGGAATTCTGTCCGGAGAAGGAGTTTTCCTCCCCGGACTTTCGTCCCCCGGAGGAGTTGGCTCCGGAGGTGAAGCCTTCCTCCCCGGACCTCTGTCCCCTGGAGTTGTTTTCTCCGGAGGAGTCTCTCCCCCGGTATTTCGTCCGAAGGAGCCTCGCTCCCCGGATTTTCGTCTCCCCGGACTTTCGTCCTCCGGAGGAGTTGTCTCCGGAGGAGCCTCTCCCCCGGGTTTTCGTTCTCCGAAGGAGCAACCTCCCCCGGAACTTCGTCCACCGGAGGTGGAGCCTTGCTCCCCGGATTCTCGCCCCCCGGAGGAATCGTCTCCGGAGGAGGAACCTCCCCCGGGACATCGTCTCCGGGAGCGGAGCCTCGCTCCCCCGGAGTTTATCCCCCAAGAATTTTCCCCCGGTGATTTAGAAGCACAAAATAAGCGAAAAGGAGCATCTTTTTATTCCATGAAAAACAAGCCGGGAGACAGCCTCTCCCGGTAGGCTTACAGAATACAACCGGAAGTCGAGTACTCCCGGAGGATATACGGGGGACTACCTGCGTCTAACGTGGACTAGGACCCCCTAAACCTAGTGTCAAGCTCGCGCCACGTCCCGGTACAAGCCCTGGACTCGTCGCCTCACCGCGTTGAACATGTCCTCCGGCCAGTACTCATACCCTTCGGGAGGTTCGATGCGCAAGGGAATTGCCTCCCACACTCCCGGGGGAGGTTCTGGCAACTCCGCGCGGTGATTGTCAAAATTCGCCAAGTGCCAATCAGGCAACCACCGGAGTAAAGCTTGTCCCCCCCGGGGGACACCGGAGGCGAGACTCCCGGAGATGGGAGTGAGTTCCACGTCCTTCTCCGGGACCCCCGCCCCAGACACCTGACCATGACAAGATATTAACTTAGCAAAAATTTCCATTTCATTTGGCGAATGATTTACACATCCGGGGTTCCCCCTACGGAACTACCGGGAGCAAAAATCCTATACAAACAAAAAAATCCCCTAATCTACCCAGGGGGGACAGGAGGCTCATACTTGCCCGGCATCGTCCCCCCCGGAGGAGGCGTCGCCCGGAGCTTCAACCCCGGCCTCCTGCGGGCGTCTTGTTCGCGGGGGCTCAATCACCCGGTCGTAGAGAGCCCCCGCCAACTCCTCCAGCGCCGCCCTGCGGGGCTCGTAGAACTCCCGGAAGCTTCGAGGGACGAGGCGCCCGATAGCTTGGGCCCCGACCCCCTGGTACTCCACCAAGGAGGCTGCGAGCGCAGTGGTGGTGGACGCCAGGGCCCGGGCACGGACGTCCGCGGCCTCCGGGATCGCCGCAATGTGCCGGGTTAGAAATCTCCGGGCCTCCGCCAAGGAGGCCAGCGGGTTGCGGGGATTCCCCTCCTCCCGGAATTCGACTCCAAGCCCTATCAATGTGGCCCGGAGTCGATTCCCCGCTGATACGAGGGCTCGCGCCCCCGTGGCCTCCGCCTCTTGAAGCGCCCGGGAGTGAGCCTCCCCGGAGGACGCGAGCTGCTCTCGGACCCCCTCCAGCTCCCGGAGGGCGGTGTCCCGGGCGGCCTCCGCGGGGGCCAACTCCGCCCGGACGCGCTCCAACTCCTGGGTGGTCTCGTCCCTCTCCCGGACGAACCTCTCCCGGGCTTGGACGGCTGCGTCCCTCTCCCGAACGGCGGCGTCGCGCTCCGCTTCCGCGGAGGCCAAGGCCGCCCTCATGTCCTCGCTCTCCCGGGCGAGGCGAGTCCGGACGGCGCGGGCTACAGCGGTGGTCTAATAGAAGAAAAGGATCAGCAAATGCAAGCAATGAGGTGCGGAGTTAAAGGTCCTCACCTGTAGAGCCAAGGAGACGACCTCTCCGTAGCGCTCGTCGATGCCGCCCTCCCGGACATGAGCCCGCACCTTGGGGGTGACAAGGCTCAAGGAGAGCTTGCGCGTCTCCTTTGTGGAGAAGAGGCACGCCCCCCTCGCCGGGGAACGGGGGTCGCCTCCCATGGGCAGGCCCCCATCACCGGCCCCACTCCCGGAGCCTTGGGGAAGGTCTCCCGGGGGAGGGGCGGGGAACCTCCCGTCCCCGGCGTGAGGGGAGCGCTGTAGCGTCCGGTGGGCTCCCCCTCCTGAGCGTGGTGTAGCCGAAGGTCCACTCCCTGGAGGGACGTGATGGCTCGTTCCCCCGGGAGGCGGCGTCGGGAGACATGCGACGTTGGGGGCGAAGAGCGCATCCAGGCGTGCGAAGGCGCCATCACCCCGGAAGTACACCCCCGGGGGATCCTCCCGGAGAGCTTGCTCCGGGGAAGGAGTGGCGTCGTAGTCCCCGGAGGTGGACTCATCCTCCTCCACGACCACGTGGTCGAACACGCCTGATGCCCCCAGGGCATCAAGTTGCGCGACCAGCGTGGCCGTGTCCGTAGGGCTCTCTTCATGCCTCGGCTCCGGGGGCTGCGACCCCCACTGGGGGGTGACTTGGGCCGGAGACGGCCTCACCTCCCCCGGCGTTCGACGCATCCCCGGGGTCGCCTGGGCCGGGGAGGACCTCACCTGCCCCGGGGGTCTTGTCTTTCCCGGCGCATCGGGCGTCCCCGCCGGCCTCTGTGCCGGCGCTGGTGAAGGGGGGTGGTCTTGATTGGAGCCCTGTCCCGGCACCTGCGCGGTCTTAGCGCGTTTGGCCGCCGGGAGCGCCCCCGTCTCCCGCCGCCTGTGGGAGCCCGGGGTTGGAAGTGGAACCCTTTCCGGGAGGGTCATCCCGAAGGCCTCGGAGACGATGTTCCGGGGAGGACCCTCCCCGATGGCAGCAAGACACCGGGAGTGCTCGTCCTCGTAGTACCTCCCGAGGAGGTGCTCCGCCTTCTCCCGGGTGGACTTGTAGGACCTAACTGCAAAAAAACAAAGTTTCAGAAACTAATCCTCGCGATGTGTGAACTCCCGGGGAGAAGAAACTTACGCCGCGCCACCGGGAATCGCGGGGGACGAAGCTCCGGGCCCAGTCCCGGACCCTTCCTACTCCGGCTGAAGGGACTAAGCCGGAGGAGGAGCAGCTCCTCCGCTAAGTCTCGCATGCTCCTCCGGGAGCGAGCCTCCTTCATTTTGGCGACGGAGGTTAGCTCCTCCATCGTCAGCACCGGAGGGCCGGGGGAACGGCCTAACGTCGCCGGCCTCGCGGAGTAAATCATCTCCGGGTCGCCCGCCCGGAGATAAAACCATCTCCGGCTCCATCCCTCCCAGTGCTCTTGGGAGGCGGCCACCGGGTACTCGTCCGCCCGGGAGGGAGCGAATTTCAGCATCACGGAGCCGCAAGTAGACTTGGGCCCGTGCTTCACCACCAGGGAGATCTTCGCTTGCACCCGGTAGAAGTATTGGAAAAGGCGGAGGGTCCCCTCCACTCCGGCGGCTGTCTCGCTTAACCACAGAAACAGCCCCATTCTCACGAGAACGTTGGGTGTTAGGTGGTTCAAGGCGATCCCGTGCTCCCGGAGGAAGTCCCGGAGAAGCGGGTGGATCGGGAGCCGCAGGCCCGCCTGGATGAAGGCCATGTAGGCCACAATTTCTCCTTCTCGGGGGTTTGGGGTCGCCTCCCCCGCAGCCGGGACGCGAATGTCCCCCTCCGCAAATATTCTCCGGGAGACGAGAGTCTCCCGGTCCCCGGCGGAGAACTCGGTTGTCCCGAGGTAATCGGAGGTCGCGTCCTCCGGGACACTCGAAGTCTTCCCGCGTCCCTTCGATGCCATTTCTTCCCCCGCAGGTTTTGTGAAACCGGGGAAGAAGTTACTTCCGGAGAGCGACCGGGGAAGAGATCACTCCCGAAGAATTTGGTGGATTATGAGGATTAAGAAGGAAAGCGTGCCTCCCTTGAGGTGGGCCCCTCCTTATATAGGCAACTAAGGTGCCCCCGATGGCTGCCACGTGTCAGCTCGAGGGATCTACACCGTGAATATGAAAGGTCGCACAAATATCGAGGCAATACATGGTTAACTTAAATAGTGCTCCTCTCCCGGATGAGGGCGAGTTATGGGCGTTATATTCGCTCTCCGGGAGAGGGCCATGTTTCCCCTAAGCTAACGAATCTCACCCCCCGGCGACATCAAAATGTCCCCGGAGGTGCGGGGGGCTCCTGTTGGGGGAAAATACTAGCCAACGCCAGAAACGTCACCGTGGGAGTTCTTTCTCCGGGGTTGAGAAATTTCCCCCGGCGCTCCTTCTCCGGGCCGGGGAAGACGTCTCCCGGAGCCCTCCTCTGGGCTCGGGAGAGACTTCCCCCGGCGCACCTTCTCCGGGCTAGGGAGAGTTCCTCTCCCGGAGCTCCTTCTCCGGGCCGGGGAAGACGTCTCCCGGGGCCCTCCGCCGGGCTCGGGAGAGACTTCCCCCGGCGCACCTTCTCCGGGCTAGGGAGAGTTCCTCTCCCGGAGCTCCTTCTCCGGGCCGGGGAAGACGTCTCCCGGAGCCCTCCCCCGGGCTCGGGAGAGACTTCCCCCGGCGCACCTTCTCCGGGCTAGGAAGAGTTCCTCTCCCGGAGCTCCTTCTCCGGGCCGGGGAAGACGTCTCCCGGAGCCCTCCCCCGGGCTCGGGAGAGATTTCCCCCGGGCTCGGGAGAGATTTCCCCCGGCGCACCTTCTCCGGGCTAGGGAGAGCTCCTCTCCCGGAGCCCCTTCTCCGGACCGGGGAAGACGTCTCCCGGAGCCCTCCCCCTGGCTCGGGAGAGACCTCCCCCGGCGCACCTCCTTAGGGCTAGGGAGAGCTCCTCTCCCGGAGCCCCTTCTCCGGACCGGGGAAGACGTCTCCCGGAGCCCTCCCCCGGGCTCGGGAGAGACCTCCTCAGGGATAGGGAGAGCCCCTCTCCCGGAATCCCTTCTCCGGGCTCGGGAGAGTTTTCCCCCGGTGCTCCTCTGGTGGGCATCGATTTCAAGGGCTGCCACGTGTCAGAAATCGGTGCCCTGGACCTCGTCAGAAGACCGTTTTGCCCCCGATCCTACGGTGGCAGCAGGGGCGGTTCAGTAATTTGCGTCTTTTGGGGTCTATTTATACCCTTGTAACCCTCTTTTGTAACCTAAGACATTCATTTGTACTCAATCCAAAAAGACAAAAAGGCGTGTTCTGGAGCCCTCTCCCCGGGAGAGAGCCCCCTAGCCGACACTCGTCGGGAGCACGTCGACAGGACTAGGGCCTCCACTGAGGCCCGAACCTGTATAAACCCCTGTGTCAATCTCTGGGATTGTCCAACGCGGGGTGACCCGTCGCACGGTCAGCTCGCGTTGAGGAACACGTGTTACGCACGTCATCAAATCTGCCGAGGTATTTTTTATACCACGACAATGTTTAACTAACTAATTGATGCACCGGTTCATAACAGGCAAAGTGGAACATCACCAATGACGGTCCTAGGGATGCTTTCCTTGAAGACATGAATAACTCATGGAAATCATTAAAGAACTACCTAGTAACCAATTATATAGCGCAAGGAAAATCTGCTGCCTGGGACTACCCTTTCATCATGGAGGATGTGTGGGACGAGTTCAGGAAGCAGAATGAGACCCCTGAGTTCAAGGTATACGTTTTAAATTGCTTAGCTTTTTTCTTAGTTATATATATGAGCTAACAAAAGCTTACATTGCTTCATTTTATACGAAGTCGGTTAGAGAGAAAAATAAAGAGATCCAAAAGAAAAACAACCACCCACACTGGCTTGGATCTTGGGGGTACTCTAGGAAGGAAGGGTCTTGGGAAAAAGTCCTCACGGAATTAACCATCACTGCCTCCCTTGAACTGCTGATTTCTGAAATGTGGGATCCATGATGCAAGCAGTGGTGGATGACCAAAAGGACGATTGTCCACTGGTTTGCTAGAATCCCTGAACCCCAAAGACGTTGAGGTCATCCAAAAAATGGTAAGGACGATGCGAAAATGATGAGTTATATGCATAGGCATGCAATTGTAGTATTCATCTAACAATGCTTCTTATAATAGATCTGGATAGAGAAGGAGGTAATTGATGGGGGATTCACTCCTCAAAGGGTGGATGATGTCCTCAACTGTGCTGTCAGCAACAAAGAGCATCTTGGGCGATCACAGACGGTTGGTGTGATCATGCTGTGGAAGGATGCCTTTGAGTGAACAGAGAAATTGAGGAAGAGGAGCCAGAGCTGGAAGGCGAGGGAGGAGGAGAGCGCTAAGAAGATTAGGGCGGATGTAACCTCGCAATTCAAGGCCAAGTTCGCCGAGATGAACGAGAAATTTTTAAGGCTATCCTCCCTCGTGCAATTGAAGGGCACTGACCCTACTACTCCCGTTGGGTCCCCATTGGGCGAGCTTACCAACTTCTCTCCAAAGATCATCGCATTGCCAATAGATACACTCGAGGTATGGATTACTTAGACCAAATCATATTAATGCCTTAGGTATCATCAAAATGTTGTACTTACTAACATCTATTATTTGTTCCAAAATTCAAAGGGCCAGGAATCGTGCAGCCTTGTTGGTAAAGTAGGCAAAGCCTCTATCGTGGTTGCACATGGTTTCATGTATCCGTGGGGGGGGAGGATGTTTGGGTCCAATGCACTGCAATAAGGACGGGCTACATGAAGGTGAAAGTCGACATGGTCAAACCAAACCACGACGCATTATGGTTCCTATCCCAATAGAAGGCATCCAATTTTTGCGAGATGTCATAACTTCATTCGTACAATGGTTGAAGAATTGCATTGTGCTCCAAGAGGTAAATCCGACGAACTAAAACTCACATTATTAATTTCTAAAAACTAAGTAATGTCTTCATATGTGGAAGATGTCTATAAATACAGTCTTCAATAAACCCGACCACAGCACTAAAAAAGGCACTATAGCTACTGAAGGTCTGCTAACCCCACCCCCAGCAAAGAAGAGAGGCCCCGTAACCCCACCCCCACAAAAGACATACCGTCGCTCACCAGCAAAAAAGGGGGGCAAAGTGAAGGGGAAACATGTGCTCAACTTCAAAAATGAGTATCGTAGGTCAGCCTCCAGAATATGGATGACGCATGTCAATAGTTGCACGAGTGGTACCACGAGTGGTACCCCGATTGGTCTAGGTGAAACTCGGGCTTCAAAGTGCCATACAGGACGGGCCACTACCATCGGTCGGCGTAATTCATGTCGATCATGAAGATCTCTTCGACTTCCAATTCAAGTGTTTGGATATATGCATCATCTACACATCGGTCCTATGAGTTTACTTACTCTTTGTGTGTTATAGTTTATTGAAGATTACTATAGCTCATCATCTAGATGCAGTTGCATGTACAAACTAGCATCATTCACTAGGTGCGACGTGGTGGGCTTCATGGATCTGGAGAAAGTAGTCAGCACGATACTCAACAGAAAATTAGAGCACACCATAACCTATTGACGTTCGTCGTTTTTGAGCAGACCAGCCACAGACTTAATGTCAATTTTGATGCCCTGAAACCCTAAGAGCCTTTAACACCCATCCTTAGCCCAGATTCTATAATTTTTATGGTTTCGACCCAGACCAGCTTTCAGATCTCCATATCTCAGTATAGCCGAAGGCATTTTCTCTAAAGAGCATGTTGCATATAGATTATTAATGTATTTAAATGGATTGTGATCCCTGTTTGCTTGTTTGATCTCTGATTAGAGCAAGAACCCAAGTTCGAAGACTTCGTCATAGACTCGACATCGACTGCTGTTTCTTACGACACAGAAGGCAAGTCATATTTGAACATATTGAACCTATATTGTAAAGGATTTTTAAGATATTACCTTGATTGTAAAGTAGAGTATTGCATGTGATGAGAAAAGAATGATTTGGCAGTACTAGGCTGGATGCGTGAGAAAATGTGAATTATGGTAGTGAGCCAGAACTAATATATATGTATATATTTTATATTCATGAAATAAAACCCCTAGCCGTGACCAGTATTTTGGTATGAAATGGTGGAAGCACTAGATGTGCATGGGTTGTGGTATGATCTGGTCACTGGCATATAAGGACTAGAACCTTATTGTGTGTCTAGTGGCATGAACAACGTGCTAACCGCAAGCCTGGTATGGGATAGGCTTGAACAAGTAGTATGTGGATCACACATGAAACCCCTATATGACATGTACACGATTTACACGGAGTGCGGCTCCAACACATATCACTGGATGTGATTGCACGCTGACCCTGAGTGGGAACATGCCAATTAGTGGGGGTTGTGTAACCTCGCCACAACTGTGGTTTCTGAGTGGAACCGCAGGGTCTGGGGTGAATTGCATGTGAAACATGGCAAAAGTTCTTGTTATCTCCACCTTGCCACTCACACATGGTTGCGAGGAAGGGTCTAATCATCTGATAGGATGGGCATGAAAGTGGAAATATCTTGAGGGTAAATTGGTACCTCTCTGCAGAGATAAAAATGTATTCGAATACTCTGAGCTCCCAGGTTTTTAGGAGTCTGCTGCGGTGGATTAAATCCATGGGGTGTGACACAAGTATGTTTTCTAAATAAAATTTGATAAGTCAAGATTACCCAAATGACATGTGTTGTCATGGTAAGGGGTGCTGCCGTGGGCTGTCGTGTGTCAACGTGTTGCAGTAGTACCATAATTTAGTGAACATAAATAGCGATGCTATTCTATGAAAAGTGCTGCCATGAATATGATCATGAGATGTGAAAAGCAAGAAAGAAAAGTATTTTGAAAACCCTCCCCTCTTTCCTCTAGTAGCATAGGTTCATATCATCTATACTATATGTATATCTACTCTTACCTATGACTTGCCGAATACGAAAGTGCTCACCCTTGCAACCTTTCATCAAATAGATGGAGTGCTTCATGACCAAGACGAAGGCTTGGAAGATTTCGTGGATCCAGAAGGAGAAGAGCCAATTCTGCCGTAGCCCTGATGTGTGTTGTTCTGCTATCAACTTCTTACGACTGTGGGGCTTCGCCTAGCTTCTGCCGCGTAGTTGTTATTTTGTTTTCATTAGACCATTTGTGCCATGAAGGCATTGTATTACCCTTTTGATGTATCAAGACAACAGGCCATACTGTTTATGAATGATATTTTGTAACTTATTCTGCTAAAATGAACTCCTGTGCTTGACTTATCCTGGGAAGTCAATGGTATGTATGTATGAGGCCAACCGCAGCGAGCTGGGTCTCCACGGGAGTAGTTGTAGTACCTTGTTCGAGGCGCGACACTTGATATAAATACAAATCAATAACTTTTGTTTTAAATAACTTATATAACATATGACAATTATAATAAAAGATGGTTGGTCGATTGTTGTATAACAAATACAAATTGTTGCTTATGTGAATGAGAAAATTGTGTTGGTTGTGACATGACTTGTATACACTTGATAAAAGAAATTAATCATATGAAAGTGAACTGCTAGTTTAATGCACAATTAACATACACTTAATATTTAGAAAATGAATAACATGTAGATTGTGTTGATAACATCTCACCTATATAAAAGTATTAAGTATTTCTACTTAGTTGCAACTAATTCTCTTGTCCTTTTCACCTGTAAGCATTGCTTTATTAATAACAAAACAAGACAAATGAAAAAATAGTAACTAACAAGGTAAATAAAAGGTTAGAATTATATATACCTAGGACATGATATGAACCACCACTTATTGTAGTATCATCTTGGATCTACAAGTAAAAGTTCACAATTTGTTTATTTGGATGGTATTAGTAAGTAAATAAGAGTGATTATACTAGATAGAATAGATTACTTTTTCATGTGCCATGCAATTGACCGTCCAAGCGCATCAGAATCAATCCAATTTAAACAAGTGGAATTTAAGCTAAGCTCATTTAATAATGAGCCAAGTTCAAGCTGACAGGCTCAACTTGAATCATCTTAATAAAATTTCATAGATAGATAGGAATGAGGTTTTTCAGACCCCCAGCAAGATGACCACAATAGGTCCAAGTTGATACAAAGGACCACACTTAATGTTCTTAATTCCTCTCTAAGACTCATGACATTCAATGACTAATTTGTAGCATTTGTAATTACTTCGGTCATCGAGAATCAGAACAGAAGGTAGGCTCCAGACAGCAAAATCATTTTTGCATCCATCCTAACAAAACCTACGGATTTGGTATAGTTCTTTTCACCCATATTGTGGTCGAACACAGAAAACAGACACACCTAACTAGCAAACCTACCATGAAACTGGCATTTAGACAGCTAGAATTCCACACATAAGCATAGCACCATAACAAAAGAAACTTCCACTAATGAGTTGTATATACGCCGCTCTCTAATGTCTGATATCGGTGGCCTAATAAGCTCTCCTATATTTTCAATCACCTGAACAGAAAAGTGTATAGAAATAACTGAACTCTTTCAACATGGTTTTGGTGTTGGGGGGAGTGGAGGGGGCTGTATAATTGCAGAGCATAGCATATCTTCTGCCTTGTGTGCACAACCTTTGCAAAGATACCAAATCCATGAATTCTTGATTTTCCTAACAAAAAACATATACCTGTAAATAAATTTACAAAAACATAAAATGCTTATCGTAGTGATTCCATATCATTTATCCAACAGTCTAGTCAACATCAGCATCCCAAGTGAAATTTAGGATCCCGTATTTCTCCCACTACCATCCAAAATTGGTGCTCATTACATTCTAGCTCAACTCCTTTTCACCAGAATCATAATATAATACTGAAATCTGTATTGTTATCATATTCAGTTTTCATCCTAGTCTGGTACCTCTCGATTGGTTTGCAATTGATCCATCTACTGGACAGCTTCTTTGGTGCTAATGCTCAGACATGTACTTTTCTCTCCAGATACTAAAAGACTTCAATCAACAGTCCACTTATTCCATATCATACTGTAGAGTCCATTGTTAAACACATAAAAGGACACACCCAACATCCACATCACGAAGTTCACATAACAATATCAATGATGAAGTAGAACTTAACCAATACCATAGAACAAGTACACACAAAATAGAACATGAGCCCTAAAATTTTAAAAAAAATAGACATGTTTTCCAAGTAAAAAATTAGTAGATGAAACAAGTGCAAGTGATTAAGAGCAAAAAATATTATGACCTCGCACTTCCTTCAAGATATCTTTAGCCAATAAAAGGCTTGATCATATGCAAAAGATCATGCTATAATAGATATGATATTGTTTTAAAGATTGACGGAACTCACCAAAAGCAAGTCTCCTCCTGAATGTGGCTTTCATGCTTTTGTACTTTTTGACCATGGAAGATACATTACCAACAGTTTCTTGCTGTGCACATATAAAATTGAATTGATGAAAGAACTTGAAAGGGGAATTAAAATAATATTAAAAGGACATTAAAAATAAAAAAATATAACATTGACATAATCAAACAACTCTACATAAGGCTCATGGACTCACTGAGGAAGCTATATAACAAGAAAAATCACAATTGAAGTGGAAAAATCAAGATCATTCGTACTTCAGGTGGCTTTAGAATGTACAACCACATTTTGCTTCAAGAAAAATTCTTAGTGTCAAATAAACATCACTTGTTCTTACCACTTCTTGCACAGCCAGATGGGTTAGTTGGAAGCATGTCTGTTTGAACTACCTGGGAATGCACAGCAAGGTTGCTTTCAAGAGGTGGACATTCAGTAGATGGGTGTTAAATTACATAAAGAGCAAGATAAATTACAACAGCATAAACCATCATTCTTTGAACACTGAGTAAACATGACAGGAGTGAAGTCATGCAACAATTTAACTATATAATTCTGGTACTAGAACCTATTGCGCCCATGAAATTTGACAACATTGCTAATACACCAATGCACAAACCACCAGAAAACATACTGAGACTCATGAAATCTGCCGCATCGAGCACTGACCCTCGCCTCCTTCTGTCTCTCTGCCGCACCGGGGCCTCGCTAACCCCTTTGCCACACCGGGCCGCTGGCCATGACCCCTCGCCAAGCCCCTTTGTTGCACGCCCATGACCAGCCTGCCATCTGCCACGCCACGCCGGGCCTTCAGATCTACAGCAAGAGACAGGTCATTTAGCTAGTCAAACCTGACAAAGAACAGAAGAATTCTAGCAAACACCAACATATTGATTCCAAACTAACTACTAGTATATCCAAAATATGCTTAGTAACCCATACAAGATAACATAGCATTTGACCATGCTACTTTATCCTAAAAACTATATCCGAAATATGCTTCACGCTAGCTTGCAAGCAATAAACAGATTCCAAACTGACTAATGGTATTGACCACTCTAAATAAAGCACAAATGTTTCATTTAAGGTGATAGATGGGTTGAAATAATGAATGAATTCCTCATATGTAATACTGCTACTTCATCCTAAAATTACAATTTACAGATTGAAGGACAAGAACTGAAGAGTGATACCCCATAACAAAATTGCCTACATATTAAACTCCTCTTGTTAGAGGGAGCCAAAGTTAAATCAATACACAAGAAAACATTACAAAAACAAACTTGTCTGGTGACTAATCCACCAAAATTTCTAGAATTAGCATAATACATCACAACAAATCGATGCCGCCACAAGCAATGAAGACGCAATGATGCAGCGGTGCAGTGGAGGGTGGAGATCGCCAAGAATTACAACGTGTAGAAAGAGGAGTGGCTCATGCACCTTTGCTTGCGTTGATGAGGAAGTAGCCGTCGGGCGTGATGCGGCTGTAGAATAGGTCCACCACTGCCCGCGAGTGGCCGTGGCACTAGCACTCATGCCCCTCTGCCCCTCTGCTACACTGGACCTCGCTGGCTGCTCTACTGTGCCGGGCTTGCAGATTTGCCGCGCCACGCCAACCTCGTGCCTGGCTGCTCAGCCTTTGCCCTCCGTTGCTGCCATTGTGCCTCCTCCCTCCGCCACACGTCGTTGCCGCTAGGGTTTTGAGGTGGGGGTGCAGTGCAGAATTGGTGGGGGATCGGTGGGACAGCAGAGGTGGGGTGTGGTAGGGGATTGGTGGGAGAGAGGTGGGGGTCTCGGCCGGCGGTGGGGGAGAGGCGCCGTGAGGAGGAGATTTTGGTGGGGAAGGGACGAAGCCTTCGCGGTGGTGGGAGGCACAGTGATCAGAGGAGAATGGTTTTATTATTGGGCGCAAAAAAAAATAAATCTATTAATATTTTTCTGTTATTTTCTGCTGAAAACTTTCCCTCTCAAAATAATAATTCTGTTATTTCTCTGCTGAAAATTTTTAGTTTTGCACAAAAAAATATATATTATTTATTCCTAGTGGTAGATCTACTAAAAAAAATAACTTTTCCCAGCTGACACATCGGTGAAAAATCAAAATTATATTTTCATCTGTAGGACTGCTGGGAAAAAAAAATTTTCCTAGTAGTTTTATAGCTTGCACTAGCCTACTGTGTTGTAGTGAAGTGTAATTTTAAACATCTTATTATATGGCTTGACATGACAGTTTAACCGAAGGTGACACAATGAAGTAGATAAATATAATAGTGATTTGTACTCTAAGGTGATGATAACATTTCATGTAGTATAATTCTATTCAAGGATATATCATAATCAACACATTTTAAATATAGGCTCAAGATGTTCAAGAACATGACTTTCCTTCAGCGAAGTACGTATCGACGGTCGATGGTGGTTTCGCAGTAACATCTTCGAACTCAAACTTGTCACCTAAGTGACAATCAAGTTCAATCATCAACCAATTTATAACCTCATTATAAGTATAAATATGAATATGCATGGCATACAAATGAAAAATGCGATTTCAAAGTGATTAGGATTTCAGATGATGGGTTTGAGGTCCTTGAATGGGCTCCGAATTACTAGCTGATTTAGAAAAATGATGATTTGAAGTCATGGCTTGATGAAATGGATTTATAGCAGTGGCTAGGTACTGGGTTTAGAGTTTTATAACCATTGGAAATGACAAGATGGAAATTGTCGGAATTGAGGGTTTTGGTGGGATTCGAAACAGGCTCGCAAAATGTGAGTGGGGTCTATTTTAAGGCCAAAATAGTTAGGCAAAAGGTGAACTTTGCCATAGATTAAAAATAATTATTAGAGAAGAAATATACTTTTTTAATTAAAAGTAACATTGAAAAAGAAACCCAAAAACTCCAAAAAGAATTTGGAAATGTTAATATTTAATAAAATAACACAGAATAAGCATTTTTACTTTTCAGCCCTTTTTGCGAAAATAATCTTAGTGACAGAGATTATTACCCAAGTTAGTGGCTGATGCCATTCTATGGTCGTATGAAGCCATGGAACAAGACCTAAGATACCTATATGCTTTTTTCATGGCCGCAGAGACCTAGGGGAGAGATTATGGGTTAGTTCAATATATTTTGGACATAACTCCTCACGGATGTTTATTACCTGTGATCTCAATGTTTGCGGTCGTGGAACTTCGTGGTCACGGCACCTATTGTCGTAGAGTCCATGATCTCATATACCTGTGAGTACCATGGTCGCGGAGATATCTACCCGCAATCACCCCAGTCATGGAAGGAAAGCCAATATCAATATTTGGTCATAGTCAGTACGCGACCAGACTACTGAAGAGTTATGTTGGACCTGAAAAGTATGATTGACACTTACCAACCACAATCCAAGGATCATATGGTTATAATACCATCAGTTATAACCATTCCATAATATTCCCAGGACAATATAATTCCCTTTCTCACTGACAAGATAACCGTCAAGAAGATAAGGATGAATGTGCAGTTGTTGGACCTGAAAAGTATGATTGACACTTATCAACCACAATCCAAGGATCATATGGTTATAATACCATAAGTTATAACCATTTCATAATATACCCAGGACAATATAATTCCCTTTCTCACTGACAAGATAACCGTCAAAAAGATAAGGATGAATGTGCAGTTACCTATAACCGCACATCAACTACTGGCAAACCGCTGTATAGAAATTGCCAAACTTCCCTCTATTGGCACCCTTTCAACAAGTATAAAAAGGGGACCAATTCAAAGGGGAAGGGGAGAAAAAAAATAAGGGAAAACAAGCTTCGGAGAAGATTATTAGCCTTTACAATACATTTTCTTTGTATTTCATCTTACTTATAGTAAAAACACAACAGGAGTAGAGCTATTACTCAGACTTCAAGGGCCCGAACCTGTATAAATTCTGTCATTTTGTTCCATAGATACTGTGATTTCTTCTAGTGATTGTTAGAATTGTTTCCCTGCTAACCAAATTAAATTCGTGTAAGTTTGACTATGAACCTTGTTCCAATCGTCGACAGCTGGCGCCATCCGTGGGGATCCTTTCAAGACATTTTCTGATTCACTAGAGTTCATTGTATCCATGGATGCTATGCCTTGTGCATATGATTCTGAGAACGACTTCGATCTCGATGATTATGGCAATGTCATGGATGAGGACTTCGCCCCCATCGAAGATGTTGATGTTGCCCTCGAGGCTTATCCCAAGGAGGAATCTTCTCCGGTTTTGGTCACATCCATCAACTAAGAACCTGAGAAAGCAATTCACTCGCCTTCTGTGAGTTTTGCCACATTTGAAGACGAGTACATGCCATGACCCATTGCATGTCCTGAACAGTACGGGAGATGAGGATCTTGATTTGGGTCTGGAAGAATCTGCTCCAGACAATCTAAATTCTCTCTTTGATTTTGAGTCTAACTCAGACAAAGAGGAGATGCTTTCTCCATTTGTGGTCTCCACTCCACAGGAAGTTGCTACACTTTTTGAAGAGACCCCTGAGCAATGCATTGCTAGGGAGGAAGGAGAACGCATATGGGAAGAAGATGAAGCTTGCAAGCGGCGAGTGGGCGAGGTTCGCAAGACCACAGAGGAAGCTCTGCGCCTTACACAATTTTGCCATGATACCGCCACTCATGACTTTGGTCCTGGAATATCTTGTCAATGACATCTTGATGGTCATAGGTGCGACCAATCGCCGCTCTCATCCCCGGAGTATTCCCCAACTGTTGAGGCAACAATGGCAAAAACTCCTCTGGTACCCAGAAGGAGTACACAAGATCGCATTCGTGTGATTGCGGAGGCGCTTCGCAATCCTCCCTCAGGCTTAGCAAACGATGATGGGGTAACATTCGCAAGGGTACATGCAGAGAACCTCAATGGGGTTGCCTCAGATGTAACTCCAACCGCATTGTCGTGATCAATTACTTATTCCCAGGAGCGAGATAGTGCTTACTAGGGCCAGAGATGACACAATTGTGTTTACACTACCTCAGCCTGACACGACAAATCTCGATGAACCAGTGATTCTCACGACCACAACCGTGAATCAGTGCGCTCACGCTTGGGACCACGTGGTGAGTTTCCTTAGGTTAATTCTTCTCACGACCAAGGAGATAGATGCAATGATGGACAATCGCATGTTTCATATGTGGGTTGTAAGGCTTTCTCACCAGGATTGCGTGCTGTGGTCTGGCCTGATAAGTTCAAGCCTAGCATGATCGAGAGATTTGATGGTACTCAAAATCCATCTGAATTCATTCTAATATATGTCATTGCCATTCAGGCAGCAGGATGAAATGACTAGGTTATGGAAAACTATTTGTCGACGGTCCTTGAGGGTCTAGCACGGACCTGGCTATTTAATTAGACAGAAGGATTGATCTATAATTAGAAATGTTGTGCGATGCTATCCTCAATAATTTCTAGAATTGCTATGAGAAGCCTGGCAAAGAAGATGATCTTCATCAACTGCGCCAGACTTCGAACGAAACCCTTCGGCAGTTTGTCAAGAGATTTATGGGAGTAAGAAATACTATTTCCAATATCTCTGACAGTTTGGTTATTAGGGCATTTAAAAAGGGCATTCGATATCGAAGATTCACTAACGACCTGAGTATCCATCCACCAAGATTAGTGTCAGAACTTTTCGACATGGCTGATCGATATTCCGATGCAGCCAAGGCGGTAGAATGGAATAGGATGGTGGATAAGGTTAACTTACCCCCTCAGCTTGGTCTCAACTCTGAGAAGAAGGATGTTTCTAACAAGAAATCTGAATCATCTATGGGCGGGAAGTCCAAGAAGTCCAAAAATGATGAAGCAAGCCAATTCTGAGAGGTCGCAATCATGGAAAAGCAACCACAGGGAAAAGGTAAAAAATTTCCATTCAAAAATAATAAACCTCCTTCTAGTGGTCGCAACAATGACCATACAGAAAAATAGACTAACATGCAGGGAGGCAATAAATGGTGTCCGTTACATAATGTCCCCGAACACGACCTCTAAAATGGTTGCAACTGGTTGAAGCGCATGGAAGATTTTTACCAAGGTAACGCGCCTATGCCAACTATACCAGAATAGGGACAATCCTGTGGAACTAAGGATGCTGATGGAGATGAGGACATGCCGTACCAGGTATGAAATAATTATATCAATATAATTTTTGTGGTTCTTCATCTTACATTCTAAGCATCATTTTAAGTTTGTTCGCCAAGCGGTGAATAATATTGAAGCTCCCCCAGGAGAGCCTCAATTTACCCGCTGGTCAGAGACTTCCCTGACCTTCAACCAAGACAATTGCCCAAAGGAACTATTGCGACCACGGCGACTCCCTCTGGTGATATCCCGCACAATTTGCAATGCTAAAGTGGGTAGAGTACTGGTTGATAGAGGCAGTTCCCTAGACTTACTCTTTGCAAAAGCACTTGACAAAATGCAAATACCTCATTTGAGGATTAAACCTGTGGTTCACCCATTTTTGGCATAATTCTAGGTCTTTCGATGATGCCTATCAGCCAGATTGTACTACTGGTAATACTCGGGGAACCAAAGAACTTTCGCATAGAATTAATTACTTTTGATGTAATTGATTTGATTCAGCATATAATGCTATTTTTGGTAGGCCCTCACTCACCATTTTCATGGCGGCAACGCATTATTCTTATCAATGCGTTAAAGTGCCAGGACCAAAAGGCGTGATTACAGTCAGAGGCCGTCAAAATATGGCTCTCACATGTGATCGCATTTCCTTGGAATTGGTCGACCAGCTTCCCCTCCGAGATGTCAAGGCTGCGACCAAGGAACTAGATGCGGTCAAGGTAATTCCACAACCAGATGAAAAACTCAAGCAAGTTCCCTTATTCCCAGTCAACCTGTCTAGAACCATTGGGATTGGGTCAGGACTGGAAGACAAATAGGAACTTGCGCTCATCACTTTCCTCCAAACTAACACATATGTGTTTGCGTGGAAACCATGCGACATGCCTGGAGTCCCAAGGGAATTGATTTAGCATAGGCAAGCAATTAGGCTTGGACAGCGACCAATAAAGCAAAAGCTCAGATGGTTTGCTCCTAATTGACAAGAAGCCATTCGGTCAGAGTTAGATAAACTCTAAGAAGTTGGCTTCATTCGCGAGGTTGACCATCCAAAGTGACTCGCAAACCTGCTCATGGTCCTGAAATCTAATGGTAAGTGGCACATGTGCGTTGATTACACCAGTCTTAACATTGTCTGTCCGAAGGATGATTTTTCCCTTCCTCACATCGATCAGTTGTCGATTCAACAACAGGTTGTGAACTGATGAGCTTTCTGGATGCCTACTCAGGGTACCATCAAATTAGCATGGTAGAAAAAGATGAAGAGAAACTGTCTTCATCACTCCATTTGGCACTTACTACTATGTCAGAATGCCATTTGGGCTCAAGAATGCTAGTTCCACGTACCAACGCTTGATGTAGAAGATCTTTTTATCTAATTAGGCCGTAATTTAGAAACTTATGTTGATGATCTGGTTGTAAAGAGCTTGGAAAGCTCTAGTCATGTAGATGATCTCACTGAGACTTTCTGTAATTTGAAGAAACATGGAATTAAGTTAAATCTTGAAAAGTGCTCTTTTGGAGTTTCTTCTGGTAAACTTTTAGGTTTCCTTATTTGTTCGAGAGGCATTGAGGTTAATCCTGAGATAATTTGGGCCATTGAGAAAATGAGATCTCCTTTGACCACGAACTGCTTCGACCACGAAGGAGGTACAAAGCTTAACTGGTCGAATGGCGGCCTTGACTCATTTCATCTCATGGTTGGGCGAACGTAGATTACCTTTCTTTAAGGGTCTACGTAAGCACAATGGTTTCCAGTGGTCGAATGAAGTCAGAAAAGCCTTTCAGGAAGTAAAAGCGTATTTATCAAGTGCTCCAATGTTGGATTCCCCGATTACGAGAGTGCCATTACTCATCTACTTGGCTGCTACCCCTCACGCGGTCAGCACTGTTCTGGTCGCGGAAAGGAAAGGTGTTAAATAGTCAGTTTATTACATAACTAAAGTATTAATTGAATGGACCAAAGGAGAGTTACCCTGAGGTCCAAAAGTTACTTTACATTCTCTTAATGGCTTCCAAAAAGCTATGACATTACTTTAAGCGCACAAGATTTTCGTGTCCTCGTCCTTTCCCTTAGGGGGTATTATCTGAAATCTAGAAGTAATTGGCGGAGTTGCGAAGTGTGCAGTTGAACTCAGAGCATTCACTACTACAGAAATGCAATCCACTAACCCATATCTTCTAACGGTTATAAGCAATTTGGGAAAAATCCGATAGAATAGGACGACAGCGGCGGAGAAGAGGTTTTTTACTATCGGTTAGACACTGGTACACCGTTAGTGAAATGCAAATATTTTTTACTATCGGTCATTACTGTACCAACTGATATAATAGATGAAATAGTACTATCAATTTTTCATTCATAACTAATAGTAAAATTATGGACTTTATACTATCGGTTCGTACTGTACCAACCGATATAATATATTAAATAGTACTATCGGTTTTTCTTTCGTAACTGATAGTGAAATTACTGACTTTTTACTATCGGTTACTACTGTACAAATTTATATAATATAGTACAGTTTACTATCGGTTATATAAAACAAACCGATAGTAAAATGACATCATATAAACTAATTGTTATGATAGTGGGGACCTTATTTTACTATTGGTTTGTGTTTTTGAACCGATAGTAAAATTGTACAACTTAATTAGGTCGACCCCTGCTCTGCTCTCTGCATGTTGGAATCATTTCTACCATACGTGCATCCACGCTCCAAGCTAGAGTGATCTGGAGAAGCTAGCTGAGAGGTTGATAATTCCATCCCCCTCGGTATTGTCATCTTCTCATCACCTCTCTCTCTCTCTCGATCACTCTTTCAGACTCTCCCTCTCTCTCTACTTGCAATTCATTAAACTAGATACATGTAGCTCCAAACTAGCTAGAAGGCTAGGTTGGCTAGCTAGCTATAGCTTGCTGAAGTTAAGCAGCTAGCTAGCTGGCTCTTCCAATTAATGCATCAAGTTAATTAGGGTTTCATATATACATATCCATTTAATGTAATTAAGCAGCTGTACACACATATGGCCTAGCTAATTGATGATGTTTCATGCATATATGCATGCCTTGAGTCATTAATTATTTATTTCAAATTGTCAATTTTGTGAAATAATTGTAGATGGACCGAGAATATTCGATGTATGGAATAAAACGTACTACTGTTGAGTATTTGGAGGGTGTGAATGGGTTTATTAAATGTGCTGAGCAAGAAAAGGCGAACAAGGGAGAGAAAGATATGCATTGTCCTTGTATAGATTGTATGAACTTGAAAAGGTTCGGCAACTCTGATCAGATTAGGAGTCATTTGATTCATCGTGGTTTTAACGCACGCTATACCCGTTGGATATGGCATGGTGAAGATCTTGAGGAAACGAGCACCACTACCACTCAGCAGCACCCGGAAGTGGATTGCAGTAATGATGATCATGATCAGAACATTGGTAATGTTCATTCGGAAGTTCATGTAGATGACAACAATTTAGATGAAATGTTACGTGATGTAGAAGAAGATTACAGCGAAAACGATTTAGCTAAATTTGAGAAATTAATTGTTGATTCTGAGAAGCCTTTGTTCCCCAGATGTGCAAAATTTACAAAGTTGTCTTCTATGTTGAGATTATATAACTTGAAGGCAAGCAACGGTTGGAGCAATAAGAGTTTCACGACGCTATTGGATCTGTTAGCGGACATGCTTCCAGAGGGAAATGAGTTGCCAAGATCGGTTTACCAGGCCAAACAACTATTGTGTCCGTTGGGAATGGAAATTGAAAGAATACATGCATGCCCAAATGATTGTGTTCTGTACCGTAACGAGTACGAGGATTTGCATATTTGTCCAAGATGTGGTGCATCGCGGTATAAGCATGGGGACATAATTTATCACAATGGATGTGATGAGGTAAAGAAAGGGCCCCCGGCCAAAACTGTGTGGTATTTGCCTGTGATTCCTAGATTGAAACGGCTGTTTGCAAATCCGAAAGATGCGAAGTACTTGCGTTGGCATGTTGAAGGTCGGAAACAAGGCAGAAAACTAAGACATCCAGCTGATTCTATTCAATGGAGAAACATTAACAGAACATTCGGTGAGTTTGGTGCCGAAGTGAGGAATATAAGGTTTGGGCTGAGTACGGATGGTATGAATCCACACAGAAATATGAGCAGTCGACATAGCACTTGGCCGGTTCTTTTATGCATCTACAATCTTCCTCCTTGGTTATGTATGAAGCGAAAGTACATCATGATGTCGTTACTAATTTCAGGACCCAGACAACCCAGGAATGATATTGACGTGTTTCTATCACCGTTAGTCGAGGACTTACATAAATTGTGGAGCGAAGGGGTGCGGGTGTGGGATGCACATAAGCGAGAGAATTTCATGTTGCAGGCCATGATATTTTGCACCATAAATGATTTCCCGGCCTATGGAAATTTGTCGGGGTATAGTACGAAAGGAGGCAAGGCTTGTCCTATTTGCCTGGATGAAACTGAAAGCATGTGGTTATCGAACTGCAGAAAAACAGTGTACATGGGTCACCGCAGATTCCTTCCGATGCATCACGTCTACCGTAAGAAGAGGAAGTCATTCAATGGGAAGCCTGAGAAAGGATCAGCCCCAGTGTTTGTGACTGGTAAGGAGCTTTACTTGCGTGTGAAGGACATCAAAGTTGAGTTCGGTAAATGTTCTAAACCTCCAGGAAAAAATGTTTGGAAGAAGAGATCGATTCTTTGGGATCTGCCATATTGGGAGCACTTATAAGTTCGACATTGCATTGATGTCATGCTCGTAGAGAAAAATGTTTGTGACAATTTGATTGGTTTGTTGTTGAACATTCCAGGAAAGACGAAAGATGGCATCAACGTTCGCCGTGACATGCTCGACATGGACATAAGGACTGAGCTTGCACCGTTGGAGAAGGGAAAGCAGATATACCTCCCCCCGGCCTGCTATACTTTGTCAAAAAGAGAAAAAACAGAACTCTGTCAGTGCCTACATGGTGTCAAAGTTCCATGCGGGTATTCTGCGAACTTGAAGAAACTTGTGTCCATGAAAGACTTGAAACTGGTTGGTATGAAGTTCCATGATTGTCATGTACTGATGTCCCAAATGCTTCCCATTGCTATCAGAGGCATTCTCCCAGTCAAAGTCAGAGAGACAATTACAAAGCTATGTTATTTCTTCAACACAATATCTGGCAAGGTACGTAACCGTGTACTCCTAGCAAGTTAATTAGCTCCATTCGTGGAACTTGTCAGATTTTTTGGATCTGAATATTTTCTGCAATTGTGTCCTTGTAGGTAATTGATCTGGATGGACTGGACGATTTGCAACGTGATGTGACTACTACTCTTTGTCAGCTGGAGATGTATTTCCCTCCATCTTTTTTTGATGTTATGGTCCATCTAATTGTTTACCTTGTCAGAGAAATTAAGTTTTGTGGACCCATGTTCCTGCGCTACATGTATCCATTTGAGAGATTTATGGGTATCTTGAAGGGATATGTAAGGAATCGACATCGGCCTGAGGGCAGTATCATTGAAGGTTATGCCGCCGAGGAGGTGATCGAATTTTGCACCAACTATATGGCCGAGGTTGACCCAATTGGCATTCCTACGTCTCGGCATGAGGGCAGGCTTCAGGGCATTGGAACGATTGGATTTAAAGCAGTCATCCCCTCTAGTGATTTGTATGTAAAAGCCCATTTTTGGGTCTTACAGCACATGACGGGGGTGGAGCCATACATACACGAGCACAAGGAAATATTACAGAAACAGAATCCTTTGAAGCCAGAGATTTGGGTCACCAGAGAACATAATAGGAAGTTTGCTGGGTGGATCAAAAATAGAGTCTTGCAAGCTTCTGAGGGCGACGTAGATGAAGTTGTTACATGGTTGGCCAGAGGGCCTAGATTTACTGTAGGGACTTGGCAGGGGTATGACATCAACGGCTATTCATTTTACACAAGAACTCAGGACGAGAAGAGTACTATGCAATGTAGTGGAGTGACACTACTTGCTATTTCGGAGGATGCCAGGGCAGTAAGGGCACTCGACTCATATTACGGTGTTATTGAGGAAATATGGGAGCTCGATTATGTATTACTTAAGATTCCTCTGTTTCAATGCCAATGGGTCAAAATCCCTCGATGTGTTAAAGTCGACAATTATGGGTTTACTCTCGTCGATCTCAGTAGAGTCACACACCAAGATGATCCATTTATACTTGCTGAGCAAGACACACAGGTGTTCTACATCGTTAACCCGGCCAACCCAAAGTTGCACGTTGTCCTTCACAGTAAGAGACGTATTGTTGGGGTCGAAGACGTTGTGGATGAAGAAGAGTATGATTAGTTCGACGAACTACCTCCATTTTTAGATGGAATTCTTCAATCTGTCCCTACCGAAGATATTGACGAAACAAGTTACCTGCGAGACAACCACGAAGAAGGATTATGGGTGGACAACCATTCTTGACTAATTTGCAATATGTAAGTAATGTATATTATTTGGATCTTTAATCGAAGAATTCTTCAAATCATTTTTCAAAAATTCTTTGGGAAAACATACATGATGCATTGAGAATCATTTATGCAAATTTTCATTTCAATTGGAGTATATACTTGATTTGAGCAATAATTGATTCTTTTCACAGATCAATATGAAAACTGTAAATTTTCATTCCATGATTGGTCTTTACTGTTAATTTATTTCAAAATTATTGGAAGTCTTTTGCATGGGGCTTCAGGTGTCTTTACAAGTGCAAAATGATGTACTGAGACCCATCTGTAATTGTTCTCAGGAAAACCCTTTAGGTCAATAATACTGTATTCTACTATCGGTTTATTGTTCATAACCTATAGTGAAATACAATGCAAAATGATGTACTGAGATCATTTGTAATTGTTCTAAGGGAAATCCTTTAGGGTCAATAACATTGTATTTTACTATCAGTTTCAACTGCCAAACCGATATGAAATTAAACTCTACTATCGGTTTATTGTTCATAACCGATAGTGATTTATATTGTGTTATGAGCCCCTGTTCTTAATTTACTATCGGTTAGTAATAATAAAACCGATAGTGAATAATGCCAACACACCAAACCCTAACTTACTTTGTATTTACTATCGGTTTGGTGGTTATGAACCGATAGTACAGATTCATATATTAGGTTTAACCTCGCATGATTTTCCCTCCAGTACAACTGATCACATTCCAAATACTTGCGTGTGGAAAACCCTAGCCTCCCCGACGTTCGCATTTTTGCTCCTCTGCGCCACCATTGCCGATCGCAATTGGGTTCTCCACCGCCTCCGGCCATTGCATCGCGCCACCGCCTCCGGCCACTCCACGAACGACTGTAAGTGTTCTTGACCAAACCGCTCGCGTCAATTGCTTAACTTTATATGCAATAGTTCATATGTGGTTCAATGGATTACAAATATAAAACTAGAGTAAAATTCATGAACTACAAACTTGATAGCTATGAGAATTACAGACTTGATGAAAATCACTAGCAATTTGTCATACAGTGTAATCCACTATCGGTTTCTTATTTAGAACCGATAGTAAATACCATAAACTGAATTTTCTGTTAATTATTTCCCATTTTCTAATTTTTATCTGAAATTTTGGTTCATTTAAATTTTAACAGATTTTATGTTCCTGCAGAGAGACTAGCATAGTTTGCACTGCTAATCTTATATATTTTCCTGAATACAAACTTGAGTACTATCGGTTTTTATTGTCAAACCGATAAGAAATAGAGTATGTCATAGTTTGCACTGTTAATCTGACTTTTCTGTTAATTATTTCCCATTTTCTAATTTTCATCTGAAATTTTGGCTCATTTAAATTTTAACAGACTTTATGTTCCTACAGAGAGACTAGCATAGTTTGCACTGCTAATCTTATATATTTTCCTGAATACAAACTTGAGTACTATCGGTTTTTATTGTCAAACCGATAGGAAATAGAGTATGTCATAGTTTGCACTGTTAATCTGACTTTTCTGTTAATTATTTCTCATTTTCTAATTTTCATCTGAAATTTTGGTTCATTTAAATTTTAACAGACTTTATGTTCCTGCAGAGAGACTAGCATAGTTTGCACTGCTAATATTATATATTTTCCTGAATACAAACTTGAGTACTATCGGTTTACTTGGCAAACCAATAGGAAATATAGTATGTCATATCGGTTTGTTATTGTCAACCGATAGTACATTGAAAAGTATAAATTTTGCAGAGTTCATATTTCATTTGTGAAAAGAATTAACTATTGCTCAAATCAAATACATTTGAAATGAAAATTTAAAGAAATGATTTTCATTGCATGAAATATATTTTTCTGATGAAATTTTTCAAATAGGATTAATTTTACAATCAAGAGTTCTCGAATGACCTTTATGTTAAGCAAGAAGGTATCAGTTCGACAACCCTTTGCAAATTGAGTTTACAAATCCACTTTAAATCTATTTTGAAGACCATGTTGATAGGAATTTATGATTTTTGGCCTTTTGAATGAAAATTTGACATTTTAACAAAAAGAGGTGGTTCATCATTGCCATTCCATTTTAGTTATGAACTTTGTCATGTACCTTTCTTCATATCAATTGATGGTCTGTTCATGGAATTTTAGGTAAAGCCATGTCGTCATTTTCCTCGGCTGATAGTAGTGATTCGGCGAGGGCGAACGTAGATGGCGCTGCCTCGTCCCAGCGCAAGAGGAAGGCGCGAGGTGCGACGATGTTGGGCCGTTTGGCCAAACGCGCGGATCTTTCATGTGAGTTCAACCAGTTCAGGAGACCGATCGGGAAGAACGCCGGCCACTATGCTGCCTATGTTGGCTTGTTGGCGAAGGAAAGGGTGAAGATCACTGTCCAGAGCTGGAAGGACGTTAAGGCCGACGAGAGGGATAGGCTGTGGGCGGAAGTGAAGGTAAAATTAATCAAAATCACTGAACTCTTGGGTAATCACATTCCCTTGGTTTATCCCAGAGATTAGGTAAGTCCTGCTTATATGCACCATTTGAAACAGGCCAAGTGGAACATCCCCGATGATGGTCCGAAGATAGCTTGCTTGAAGGACATGAACAACACGTGGAAAACCTTCAAGAGCGTCCTCGTCAGTACCTTCCTCGTTAAAGGCAAATCTCCATGCGAGAAGTACCCCTTCATAACGGAGGAGGTATGGGAGCAATTCACCCAACAGAAGGGGACTCCTGAGTTCAAGGTATGTATGGTTCCTTTGCTTGGTTACACCATTGTATGCAGTAACCAGCGGTGCAGTAATTTTCTTGTTTCTGGTACGAAGGCCCTCAGCGAGAAAAACAAGGCAATCCAGAGGAGGAACGACCACCCACACCGGCTCGACTCTCACGGCTATGCGGGGAAGGAGGAGCAGTGGAAGAAGGCTGAAGACGAGGCGTCGAATTTCGTCGACTCCCCTGACCTACCACTCTCCGAGATTCACGATCCGCGATGCAAGAGCTGGTGGCTGGCCAAAGGGACCGTGTCGGCCACGGGGACTGTGGAGTTCCCAAACCCCAGGGACGTCGAGGTCGTGCAGCGACTCGTAAGTTGGCTAACTTCCTGGTTGGAATCATAGAGTGTTGTAGAAAAAACTATGATCACTAGTGTGCGCACAAGTTTGTATATATTTTTTCCTCACAATGGAGAGCTTTGAATGTAACAGATCTCTTGCTCTAAGGAGGCGACCGAGGGATTATTCACTCCCCATAGGGAGAACGACATCCTTACCTGGGCTCTAGGGAACAAGGAGCATCCAGGGCGGACGTGAACCGTGGGGGGTGTGGTGCCATGGAAGGAAGGCTTCTCGGAGCCCGGGCAAAAGGCGAAGAAGGCTGGCAGCTAGAAGGAAAGGGAAGTGGAGCTATCTCAGAAGATACGGGCAGATGTGACTGCACAATTTGTGGACATGTTCGCTCAAATGAACAAGAAGTATGAACGCCTTAGCCGAGTTGTGCAGTCAAGGGTTTAGATCCAGCTGCCGAGGTCGACGCTGCCAGGCTGAGTAGTTGCGGCTCGAAGGTTCACGTGGATCCGGTGGATCTGATTGAGGTATTGCAACTCTTGATCTATATATGCAGTTCCGTTGATGCCACTCCCGTTACGTTAGAACTATTTCGCTAACCTGTTATAATTGTTGCAAATTGCAGAAGCTGGAGAGCTGTAGCCTATTGATCAACATAGGCGACAAACCTGTAGTGGTTGCAAACGGGGTCGTATACCAGTCTTGGGCGGATGTCCGGATCCACTGCGTACCTCTGGAGCTTGGATTCACAAAGGTACAGGTGGACATGGCCCTCCCGGGCTATAGCTCTTTTCCGTTGCTCGTCCCAATGGACAAAATGCGGACAATTGGCGAGGCATTGGACTCGTACATACGGTGGCCCAAGAAGGGTGTTAGACTATAGGAGGTAAACCCTAGCCATTCTAGCTTACAACTTAGTTAATATACTCAATTTGCAAAATCTAACTTATGCGTTCGTACTTAAAGTGGACGATGGATACCAGCTCACTTCCTGAGGACACCACCCCCGCCACAACGCATGATCGAGCTCCTTCGGCCCCCATGCCTCCTCCGACGACCTCAAACCCTTCGCCATTAAATGAGGCCGGCGGCACCGCACCCCAACCTTCGAAGGTATACACTCACTCCCCGCCCAAAGGCAAGGGCAAGGCCAAAGGCAAGGACAAACAAAGCCAACCGGGTACGTTCAAGAACGGGTCCCCACTCGTGTCAGAGTACCTTTTACGCAATATGGATCAAATAACCAGAAGTCTCCACGAGTGGTACCTGACCCGGTCTAGGTGCCACATCAACTTCTTGGCTCACTTCAGGCCAGGTCATTTTCACCGTGAGGCCGGGAGCATATCGGTGGCCCACGAGGATTTGTTCGACCTCCTCAACTGGCGGGAGCTTGATATGTCCATCATACGGACTGGAGTCTTGTGAGTTTGCTGTTGTCTGAAGTTATCACAGTTCATTTCATAAATCTAATCACTTTGTATGCACTACTTACTAATGTCTACTTTGCATCCAGGTGCATGTATAGGCTGGCGTCGATGAGGGCATGTGACAAGGTGGGTTTCCTCGACCCAGAGAAAATAAGCCTCACGATGCTAGAGCACGACCAAGCACATGCAGAGGAATACATATCAAGGGCACTACTAGCGCAGCAGGACTGAGAGTTCATCCTTGCGCCATACCACCAAAGGTTAGTGCATTTCCTACTAATTTAACTTATTCTTGTATGTTACGCCTAACATATGTATGAAATGGTTCGCTTATATATGCAATGTAGGGGCCACTGGGTCCTCGCCGTCATTTGCCCATGGATGAATGAGGTCTATTACCTCGATTCGATGAGTGACAAGGTGGCGCATGTTTTCACCCTCACATGGCACATAGACGTGTAAGTAACATAGTTTTTTAAAATTTTTCTCTGACTAGCTAATTAATGATAGCATATTAACCGGCAATGCTAAATTAAATACAGGGCTTTCAAAAATTATGTTAGTGCTAGAGGGAGGCATGACGCGTCGAAGGGCACAACAATTTCTTGGAAAGAATATGAGGTAATTATTACGGATGGAAGTACTCATGATGAGTCTTTTAATTTAAGCTTAATTAGTTCTTTCAAGTTAATGTGGGTTTATGTCTTTGTATATGCAATTATCCCAGTGCCATCAGCAGCCACAATCGTGGGAATGTGGCTTCTATGTCATGAGATTCATGTATGACCTGATCAGGAGAAACTTTGCCCAATTCCCTAAGGTAACCATTTTTCCTGACTCAAAGTCGAACATTAATTGGATGTGACGTAGGTTCCTAACTTCATACACGCATATATGTAGAGCGCCATGTTGAAAGAGCAATATGAGTTGCCTCAATTGAAGGAGCTGCGAACAATTTGGGCTCAATATGTCATGGAAGAAGTGGCTATCAACGATCGATTGTAACTGACTTGTGTAATATATATTGAATGTGTTGATTGCTGTATTTGTGAATAAACTCAATATGTGAATAGATTCATTGATGTATTTGTGAATAAACTCGATCAATATGTGAATAAATTCAATCTGTCCAATGCATGTGTATATTACTGTATTAGTGTATTTGTGAACAAATTCAATATGTGAATATTGGTGTATTTGTAAATATTGGTGTATTTGTGAATAATCCAATGTATCTCTATATTGCTGTATGTATATGTGAAAGATTATATGTGAAAGATTCCAGTACTAACCGTGTCGAGTACATAACCGATAGGAAAAACTACACAGTACTATCGGTTATATACTACAACCGATAGAATAAATACTCCAGTACTATCGGTTCATATACTACAACCGATAGAATAAAGTTTCCAGTACTAACTGTGTCTACACAATACTATCGGTTTAGATCCGAGCCGATAGAAAAAACCTACACAATACTATCGGTTTAGATCCGAGCCGATAGAAGAAATAGTCATTAGCGATTAGTGAACATTGGGAATATAGATGTTTAACTAACGGTTTTCAACTGATAGAAGTGTGCTACATTTCTACTATCGTGCCGATCACTAATGGTAAGAGAACCGATAGTAGAGTGGATTTTTAACCGATAGTGAAAAGCATTTCTGTAGTAGTGATTTGATCTCTATTTCACTACTTGAGTAGTAATTAAATCTCAAATTATTATGGATTTTGTGGTCGAATGGACTAATCTCGAACCACTTGTGCAAGAACTAACGGATTTAGAACATACCGACCACTAGACAATGTATTTTGATGGCCCTCATAGTTTTGCAAACTCGGGGGCTGGAGTGGTTTTAATCACGCCCCAGGGAGACCAACTCCAATATGTCATACAATTACACTTTGTTGTTATCAATAATGCAGCAGAGTATGAAGGTCTTCTCGCCGGCCTTCGAGTAGCCAAATCCCTCAGAGTCCATCGATTAGTAGTGTAGGGAGATTCACAACTAGTCGTAAACCAGGTGAATAAGGAATACAACTGTTCCGATGAGACAATGGCTCTATACCTGGACAAAGTGAGGAAATTGGAAAAATACTTCAGAAATTTTGAAGTCCAATTTGTTCTGCGAAGAGAAAACATTCTCGTAGGCCAGGAGTGTTCGTTGAGCACTTAAAACAACCCTCAATCATGACCATCGCAGAGGCACCAGAGGCAATGACTAACGTCACCGCCCTTGAGCATGAAGCAGATTGGATTCAACCATTGAGAATCTATCTTGCACATGGGACCTTACCCGAGGATGAAACCGGGAGTGATCGATTAGTTAGGAAAGCACGCATGTACAGACTAGTCAAAGGAACCATGTATACGAAACATGCTCAAGGAGTACTTATGTGTTGTATTCCTCAAAGAAGATGGAAAATTCCTTCTGAGAGATTCATGGAGGCATGTGCGGTGCACATGCATCCTATTGGACGCTAGTTGGAAAAGCTTTTTGATAAGGTTATTATAGGGCCACGGCACTTAATGATGCCACGCAATTGGTAAAACATGTCCACAGTGTCAATTTCATACTCGAAAGGTTCACTAGCCAGCATATGCACTTCAAACTATTCCCTTAACTTAGCCATTTTCTATATGGGGAATAGATATTGTGGGTCCTATGCCCCAAGCGGTCAATGTATATAAGTTTTTGTTCATAGCCATTTATACATTTACTAAATGGATTGAAGCTAATCCAGTTCGAAACATTACCGCCACTTCGGCGAAGAAGTTATTTCAAAAAAAACATAGTGACACGATTTGGTGTTCTAAGTCATCTCATCACAGACAATGGATCCCAATTTGTTAGTGGTCTTTTTCTAGACTATTGCGACAAAGTGGGACCAAAATCTGTTTTGCATCCATTTCTCATCCACAGAGCACTGGTGCAGTTGAACACGCCAACGGGCGGATAATACAAGGGGTTAAGAAATGTGTTTTTGACCGTCTTAAGTTTTGCTCGGGGGCTTGGGTAGAAGAACTCTACTCCGTTCTATGGGCATTACGCACTACGTCCAATAGAGCTACAGGTGAGATGCCTTTCCATCTGGTTTATGATGCAGAAGCAATGTTGTCAATTGAAATCCAAATTGGCTCTCCTCGTGTGGATCACTTAGATATTATTAATCACAGTGAAAAACGCGTAGATGAAATTACTCTTCTTGAAGAGAAGCGTGATCAAGCACTGATTCGGTCAGCAGCATATTTACAAGCTTTGTTTACATATCACAGTAAAAGGGTGCGACCACATAGTCTACATGCGAGAGACTTAGTTTTAAGAAAAATCCAAAATGAGTCTAATCGCAACAAATTCTCCCCTCAGTGGGAAGGCCCCTACACTGTAGTTTCACTACCATGACCAGGATCGGCTCGATTAGCTATGGAAGACGAAAAAATTTTATCAAACGCCTAGAATATTGACCAGTTGCGTAAATTCTACGTGTAAGTTTTTCCATTTCCATTTATAATTTTCTTATTTATAAGTACTTTTTTCACTCTATGTTATGGTTGCATTCTCATTTTCAACCCTTTTCTTTTCTCGGACCACGCCCGGGGGCTGGTCGTGATAAATGCCTTACTACGATGTTTAAGTGGATTCACTGGCCGATCTCATGGTCGCATCTAGATAAGACATCTCTTTTCAAGCCGTTTATTAATGCATAAGGGACTTACTAGCATGTGTTTGATTATTCGGGTGGTTGTCTGTTAGCAAAAAGCTTATGAATTTGTGCTTCGCCATTTATCCCTAGGACCTTATGATTGCATCTAGTTAAGACATCTCTTTCTAAGCCATTTCTCAACACATAAGAGACTTACTAGCATGTTTCTGATCATTCAAGCCTTGGTCTACTTAGTCCAGAATAGTTATCCTACGATCAATATACTATGTTTTCAGTATTTGTGATCACAGGAGGGGACTAGCGAAATATAAGTATAGCATTAAGTCAGAAACTAAGTACTTTACATTTTTTATCATTCTTTTTTCTACTAATCATATGTATATGCAAGGTACAAAGACTACAATATACCAAAATATTTCCATTTACAGTGTCAATTTTACAAAACTTACAATGAGAGGAAATATATCAAGCAAGGTCGAGGTCGTGTAATAATTTATCCACTAAATTCTTGAGCTCGGCCATGGTCGCATTCAACTGATCTTCACTGTCAAAAACCGCATCTTCCGCCACTGGATTGAAGTCTAAATTCGGACCATAGTGATGCTTGAGTTTGTAGAGGATGGCAGAGGCCACAACACCAACATCGGTCTTCAGTGTCTCCTTATGCCTCCTCACAAATTCTAGAATGTTGGTGACCAGAGAATTAGATTGAGCTGCGACCAGGTTGCATGACTTACTAAAAGATGAGTAATCCTTCTCAGGATTAACAATGTCAGCATCAACTAAGTCTGCAACTTCCCTCAACTTTGCGAGGGTATTCCTCTCAGTGAGACCACAATTCTTGATGATTGTTTCCAAGGCGCCCATTTCATTAAGGGCAAGCTTTGTGGTCTCCCTGGCTCTCTCACTGGCTGCCTTGTAGCGGTCGATGACATTCTGAAGTTTATCGAGGTCGTTTCCTTGCTCGATATACTTCTGCTCGAAGTGATTCTTCTCTTCAAGCAACCCAAAATTCACTCCCTTTGATCTGATCAGAGAAAGAAACAAATTCAATTATTTGTTCATAAAAGATCACAGAAGCAATGTAAAATCCTGCCAAAATGAACTTATGATCTACATCGGTTCGCAATTTATTGCGAACCAATAATAGGTGCTCTTCTTCCCCTTGGAGGAAATTGCATGATTTTGTTTTTTTTCCTTCAAGGATGCCAGGACTTCAGTGAGTTTTTCGCTGTTCACCCTTAGAGCTTCAGCCACTACAACTTCCTTATTGTTGCGTGCTTTTGCAACCTCTTTCATTAAAGCAGAGTTTTCCCTGCAACAATAAAAATTACTAATATAGTTCATAAAGGACTAAGATTAAAGCAAGAAACTTACTGCTTGAACTAGTCGTGCTCTACTTGATCGACCTTGAATTGCTCTACCAACAAGCCGACCATAGCCGTGGTATGAGTAGAGTTCTAAAAAGAACAAAAGAAAAAATATCTGAAGATATTTCTCAGATAAATATTGAAGGATATGGGGTAAAAGTTTTACTTACCTCTAAAAGATCTTCAAGAAACTTCTCAGATCCAACAACTTGATTGCAGGAGGCCAAGTCATCCCACGCCTACCTAATGTTTTGAGATTGAAGATTCACTTCAAAGCATGGCGCTGGGGATCAGCGGGCTGGACTGCTGTTTCTGGCCTCTCTTCCCTTTGTTCCCCTAAACACGAAGGAAGTATAGTTTCTTCGACCAGAGGGGGAACAAAAGTTTCTGCTTGTTCGCCTGTCCCCATGGTCATGGTCACTGTTGCGACCTGAGTTTCTTCATCATTGATGGGCTTTGTGGATTGGATATTCTGAACCACCCCATCAATGACAGCTTCAGGGTTTTCCTCGACCACAGTTGGTTCAGTTTCAGATACTGAAGTAGGCTGAGTAGTGGTCCAGTTTGTCTCATACATCCAGTTATAATTGGATAAGCTATACCTAACTAAGTAATATGACTTAGTTAGAGATAAAACAGATGTTTACCTGAAGCAAAGTCCTAGGAGATTTCGGTAACTTGACACCCCACATTTGGGAGATAAAAGCATAGATAGCACCTTCGGAGAAGGTTTTTTTGAGAGGTTCTAATGACCTATTCCTCTAAAGAATTAAAGGAGTTTCATCTTCATCCCCCTCGCTCCCCTCTCCCTGTACGACCATGAAGTAATTTCTAGTCATACTTAGCAAAATTTGAGAAGTATGAATCCTTACTACTGCAACACTCGGAGCAGTTTGTCTGGCCTTGTATGTGGCCGTGCCTTTGGTCGCAGAGGAGTTCTTCTTCAATTTCTTCGATGAAGACCCACCAGAGGGTCCTACATCATCGCCAGCCTATTTCTTTTGAAGCACCTGGCCCTCGAGCAGCTATGCATATCAAAATGATTTTTTTATAACCACTATTCAAAATAAGATATGTAACAAATTTTCCAAAAGAAAAATACCTTTCGGCGCTTTTGTATAAGGTCATCGCTGTTGCTGACCATGCTCTGCGGTCTCGGTGCGATAATATCACCTTCTGTGGCCGCACTATAAAGTTTTAGGAGACCATTTGTTCTCCTATCGACCTCAAAAGTGGGCAAGGCTATTGAAGAAAAACAATTAGCCAACAAAAATTAGAACAGATTGAGAAGAATGTACCAATTTGTAAGAAGCAATTACCCTGGTTGTAGTCCAGGGTGCCATCTTCTATTGTTCGCACCTCCTAGGCAGGGTGCTCCCTCTTCTTCAGAGGACTGATCTGGTTCTTCACAAAGTCTCGGATCATATCTTGGGCAGTCAAGCCCTCATTCACCAGGTGAAGGATCAGTTGGGCCTGCTTCCGCAACTCATCAATGAGTGCAGGGACGGAATCTGTCTCACTGCTCTTCTCTGGCTGACGATTCTCAAACCAGAGATGACTCTCCTCAGGAGTCGAGCAGTAGAACCACTGCTGGCTCCCTCCATGGACGGAGTCACAGAGGGGAAAAAAGGGGTAGTCTTTTGTCAGGGCCCCGATACTGGGCCCATAGCAACCCCCCAGGATGGGTTGCTTACAGCGTTTGTATCACAATCACAACTCAAATAAAGCACAACTTAGTTATACATATGTAAAGAGTAAAACCATTACATAGGCTTCTAGCAATAATTTTACAATAATGGCCGACCAGGACAACATAAGGTTTTTGGGACTATTTTTTTTTATTTTTCATGAAAGAGTAGCAGGCAACACAGTCGAGCTCATTCGGGGTTCACGACCATAGACCCAAAGGTCAAAATCAAAGTCTTTGGGAAACTCCGGCTCTTCTTCTGGATTAGGATTCACATCCACAATTGGAGGGTCCACTGAGTGGAATGACAAGCGTGAGTACAAGAGTACTTAGCAAGTCTCAGCATAAGAATTTGCTCTCACCATGCCAGAGGTTGATCAAGTAAATGGATTATGTAGCATAGAATATTAAATTTCACAATTACATTACTAAGACAATTTGAAGAACATGTATTTAACGAGGTAACTATACAAAGCATTTTTAATGACTCAAGAGTGGAATCCAGGCAAAACATCCTAGTTTTCCCCTTTTGTTTTAGCTCAATATCTAAAACTATTGTGCTATACAATTACTACCCATGGTATATCCCTATCCGGGGGTACGGAGTACTCGAATAATTTTTAATCTCTGCAGAGGTGCACCGCTTTACCCACATGAGTCCATCAATCTTTCCAGTCAGGCCATTTACACGCACAGTATTGCATGCGACTAGATTGAGGAGACAAGGCTCTCAAAAACTTTGTATTAATTTATATCCCTGTCTGACAATTCGACCTCACTGGTCATTCTTGTCGTTGTGAGGTACCCTCAATGAGAAGTACCCTCACGCCCAGCATTCACGAGTTACTCAAGGTCAGAGTAACCGCACGAACTCTCCCCTCACATCTCCCCCTCACCCATTCAGGCCATAAGTTTAGACAACTAAACTTAATAGGACCCATCCAAACCTCTCAAGTTTGGAGCCTGAACGAGAATGACCACCATACAAAGACAAAATCAATACTTAGTAGTTTACTGGCTGAGTTCAATTTCTTGATCATGTGGTTGGCACGTAAACATGCCCATGGCTATTTAGCACAATTTGTTATGTCCTTATTAGCATGTAAGCTATTATCCCTTCTTCCCATATGAGTCAAGTCACAATTGACTCCTCTCCATCATTCCATTAATAACCATTCACATGCAACAAAACTTTTAAACTACAATTCTTTTATGCTCTAGCGAGCCATTTCTCACTATGCTTCTACACTCATATATTACTGGTTGGTCACATAATTATATTCTAGGGCCTCAAGGAGTTCTTTGTTTAATCAATCAAGGACGGCTATTCAAGTTAGGTCAATAACTACACAAGATTATTGAAAATACTTTTTCATAATGAGCAATTATACTTTCATACATGCATCATCAAAAAAATTAGTTTAAAAGTATGGGTCAACGATATGATCAAGGATCTAAAGCTTTCCTAACTCTGGGGTTGTCATTTTTGCGATGGTCGGGTCGACTTCTTGCTCTTGGACTTCAGAAACCTCGTCTTCTGGACACGCACCACAGCAACAACCCAGAAAATGACACAATACCTTTGTATTAATGTACAAAAATACAACAAAATATAGAAATATAAATATGAGATGCAGAAATGCAGATCTACATGCGATTGCACTAGGTTTTGCACTGTCGTGGTATTGCGAATACCCCGGCAGGTTTTGTGAACGATCCTAGCGAAGAAAACACGACGCGGGTTGACCGGGTGACCGGTCCTCCCCCGCCGGACAAACACAACAAGTGACATGGAGGTGTATACAGGTTCGGATCCCGGTGGGGGCCCTAGTCCTGTCGGCGTGCTCCCGACCGGAGTCGGCTGGGGAGGCTCTCTCGGGGAGAGGATTCCAGAGCACACCTATGAGATTGGCTATTCTAGCAATAATGAGCAACTTGTTCTTACAACAGGGGGTACAAGGGCTATTTATAGCCCCAAAAGAAGCAAACAGACTAAACTACCCCAGACGCTACGGTCGGATCGAGGGGTAGCAACGTCCTTCACCCGGCCAGGTGCCTCGGATGCTTGACAGGGGCCGCTGATTCCCGAGGCACTTGCCACGCATCTCGCACGTGACCAAAGCGCTCGTCACGCGACCCGCACGTGACACGGAACCAACGGCTCCTGCCCCCGGAAGGACGACAGCGCCCGGGACAGGCACCGGGGGCCATGTCCCCGGAGGAAAGGAGGTGCCCGGGACAGGCACCGGAGGCCCTGTCCCCAGGAAAAAGGCGGCGCCCGGGGCAGGCACTGGAGGCCACGTCCCCAGGCGAATGGCGGCGCCCGGGGCAGGCACCGGAGGCCACATCCCCGGGCGAATGGCAGCTCCCGGGATAGGCACCGGGGGCCTTGTCCCAGGGCTAAAGGCGGCGCCCGGGGTAGGCACCGGGGGCCACGTCCCCGAGCCAAAGGCGGCGCCCAGGGCAGGCACCGGAGGCCACGTCCCCAGGCGAATGGCGGTGCCCGGGACAGGCACCGGGGGCCTTGTCCCCGGGCAAAAGGCGGCGCCCGGGGCAGGCACCGGAGACCACGTTCCCAGGCGAATGGCGGCGCCCGGGACAGGCACCGGAGGCCACGTCCCAGGGCGAAAGGTGGCGCCCGGGTTAGGCACCGGAGGCCACGTCCCAGGGCGAAAGGCGGCGCCCGGGTTAGGCACCGGAGGCCATGTCCCCGGGCGAATGGCGGCGCCCGGGGCCGGCATCGGAGGCCCTGTCCTCGGGCGAATGGCGTCGCCCGGGGCAGGCACCGGGGGCCTTGTCCTCGGGCAAAAGGCGGCGCCCGGGGCAGGCACCGGAGGCCATGTCCCCGGGCAAACGGCGGCGCCCGGGACAGGCACCGGGGGCCTTGTCCCCGGGCTAAAGGCGGCGCGACTTACCTGGACTTAGTCTCGCGGAGATTTCCCCCAACAGCAGCCCCCATGCCCTCAGGGGATGATGCTCGAGTCCCCGGTGGGTATGGTAAAGGTCTCTGGGAAAATCTCCGGTCCAAGCAACCGGACCCGTGATGTTTCAATTCCCGTGCCGCGCGCTTATGACCGCGCCGTTTGGACATAAATGCGCTCGCTGTTCTAACCGATGCCTCAGTTTGCGCGCCCATCCCTTGGTTTCCCGGGCGCGGTTTGAATTTCGACGGCACGGATGTACCGCGAAGTGCCACATGGCGCCCATCTGGGCCACGCTTCACCTCTATAAATAGGGCCTTGGGGGGCCCGGAGAGCTCATTCCAAAATTTTCAAACTCCAGCGCCCTTAGCTCTCGGAAGCTTAGCCTCTGGAACCTTAGTCTCCGGAACCTTTAGGTGCCTCCAGTTCCCGGAAGCTTTAGCCACCAGAAAAAACCTAATGGCGCCCAAGGGCCGACCAAAGACCACGGAGGTGCCCCTGGAGGAAGTCGCTGCGGACTTCCTCTGGGCCTCCGAGTTCACGGCCGGGGACTTAGAGTCCCTGGTCGACCGGGGAGTCATCGAGGACAGGGACGTCCGGATCCCCGTGAAGAAAGATGGAGCCCCCCGCCCCAGGCCCAGAGAGGTCGTGGCCTTCGAGGCCTTCCTTGAGGCGGGGCTCCGGCTCCCGGTGCACCCATTGCTCTGGGAGTTCTTGAAGGAATATGGGGTGGCTTTGAATCACCTCACGCTGAACGCCATCGTCCGGATGGGCCTATTCATATGGCTCTTCGAGACGGCGATCGGACGGGAGCCCACCCTGCGATGCTTCCGGTACTTCTATGAGCCGGCGGCGAGGAGCTCCCACATGGTGAAGGGGGGACCCAAGTCCCCCTTCGGCTTGGTGATGGTGCAGATGCTACCGTCGCGAGTAGCCGACTACCCGGTGGCGGCCTCCCGGGACCACTGGGGCGACTAGATCCAGAGGTGGTTCTATCTCCGGGTCCGAGACGACGGGGTGGTGTATTCCCGGAGGCCCCCACCTACAACCGGTCGTCCACGCCGAAGCCCCCGGTGTGGACGGAGGAGGAGCTGGAGCTCCTCGGAAAGGTCATCGCCTCCCGGGGCACCCACTCCATGCGGGACGCCGCCGAGGAGATGATGCTCTTGAGGATCTCCCCCTTCTCACGCGGGAGAAGGGGGATCGGGATGTGCCCGGAGCAACGGCCCCCGGTGAAACCGGTGACCCGACGTAAGTCTTCGATTACCCGGTTCATTAGATTTACAAATTTTTCTAAATTTTTCTAACTCCTACCTTTCGCAGTCCAGCCGTACCCGACAGCCCGGGAGAAGGCGGAGAACCTCCTGGGGAGGTACTTCGCCGATGAGCACGAGCGCATCGTGCGCGTCATGGGGGAGGGCCCTGCCCGGAACCTGGTAGCCGAGGCCTTCGGGCTAAAGCTACTGGAGAGGAAGCCCCTCCCTACCCCCGGATTGCACAGCGGGGGAAGGAAGCTGCCGGGGGTTCTGAGCCTAAGAAGGCCGGAGTTCAAAAAGGCCCCGGCCCATCGATGACGCCGGCCTCGACGCCGGCGAAGGTTCGGGACGAGACCCCCGGGACTAGGTGCGCCCAGGCGCCGACCCGGAAGGAAGCAACGCCCCCTCCCCCGGAGAGCCCTGTTGAGGCTCGGGGGAAGGGACCGGCCGCGGGCGAGGAGGTGTCTGATTCGGCCGACTACGCCCCCTTGCCGCCTTCGGTGATAGCCCTCCTGGCGCCCCCGGCACCTTTGGAGCCGGAGAGGCAAGAGGTGAGGTTCACGGAGGCCTCGCGTCGCCGAGTGGAGTGGCCGGTGGATGAGGGGGGAGCCCCTCGGTCTATGAGGTCCCTCCGGAAGCGGAGGTCCGGGGGGCCCCGCAGCCCGGGAAGGGAAAAGGGATCATGGTTCCTCCCCGGGGAGGGACCCCCTCCGAGAGCTCTTCGGATACTTCCTCGGAGGCCACCTCCTCGGCGACGAAGACGCCGACCACCGCCACCCCGGCCCACATTATGCCGGGTGCTCAGGTCCGGGGGCCCATCATCGGCTGCGACGGGACCGGCACCGGGCGGGAGACCCCCTGCTTTCCGCGGGGGAGGTCGACTGCTACGCGGAGGGCCCGCAGACCCGGAAGGTCCAGGCCTACATCTCGGAGGGGACGCTCCGTGAGCGTTTTGGGGAGCTTCAGTCTCTCCAAATCCAGGTACTTACCCGAACCGATTGGCGCTTTCTTTCGGCCCCCTACACTCGAATTTTTTCTAACTCTGGAGTTTGTAGGGGGCGGCCATTACCTGGGGGCTTGAGCAGCGCATCGGCCGGCTGTTGAAGGACGCGGAGGAGAGGGCCGCCGCTTTCCTGGAGCAGCGGGATGAAGCCCTCCAGGAGCTGGCCCGGGTCCAGGCCCAAGTGCATGTCTCCGAGGCCGTCAACGAACGCCTCCTGCAGGAGGCCAAGGCGAAGGAGGAGGCCTTCAAGGAGCTCAAGGGCTCGAGCGTTCGGGCGGTGATGGACGTAGGGCACTCCGTCTGCTCGGCCCTCGAGGGCCTTGGCGTTAGCCTAGGCCCCGAGAGTAGCTCCGAGGTGCCCCCAGCCACACTCACGGAGGCTGTGCGTTTTCTTAACGCACAAGTCTCCGTGATCCCAGAGGCAGCAGATGCCCGGGCGTGAGGCCGGGCAATCCCCGTGGTGGCGGCCGCAGCCGGGCTCGTGGAGCACCGGGGGGTGGGAGCCCAGGCGATCGGGGGCTGCATCCCCTGGAGCTTCCCGGAGTTTTTCGAGCCCTCTCGCCGGGAGGTGGAGCAGCTCGCCGGGGGCTTCTACGACCGGATCATCCGGTGAGGTTCCCGGCACCGGCGCCTCCGAGAGCGGATGCCCTGGCCCCGGCTCCGGTGGAAGCCCCCCGGGGAGAGGACGCCAGTGACAAAGTATGAGCCTTCCCCGGGGTCTTAGCTAGGACCCTTTTTTGCTTTCTTAGTATTTTGCTCCCGGTAGCTTCTTACAAGAAGCCCCGGACACTTGTAAAAAGACATTTTGAAATGCAATGGAAATTGAAAATTTTTCTAAGTCTTGAATGAATACAATGTTACCAGGTTTCCCAGGAGGTTACTCCCGGGCGAAATTCAAGGAGAAATTCCCCGGGGCGAGGCCTTTGAGCCCCGGTAGGTGCCCCCCAGGGGACGCCCAAGCTGCTTCGATCTTGCTAAGTCTCATCTCCGGGGAGCACAGCGGGGACGTTGTCCGGGAGCCAATCCGGTTGAGATGGCATCCGGAGTGGCACTTGGATAACTTCGACAATCATCGCGCCGAATTATCCCCTCCACATCCGGGGTCCCGGATGATCCCCCCTCTTCGGATACTTCCACCGGCGGGCTACGAGTATTGGCCCGAGGACGTGCTCCGGGAAGCTCAGCGCCGCATACGCGCGTTGTACCGGGACCTGACCCGGGAGCTATCGGAGGGCCTCCGGGACTACTAGGTGTAGGAGCCTTAAGACGTAGAGAATTTCCGGGTTATGGCCCGGGTTGTACCATTTCCGATGCCCACCGGAGGGGGAAGATGTCCTCCGGTTGAATGATCAATAAAGCTGTGTTTGCTTGTTGTTGCTTTGAGAGTCTTCTTCTGATACGTTTTCTTGGATGGTCTGGACGACTTCTTTTGATAAGACTGAGCTAAGTTTGCTCGTTTTTCTTGGATGGTCCGGACGACTCCTGGGGGCTCCTTATCCCCCCCCCCCCCCCGCCCACAGCGGGCCGGAGGGTAGCTCTGCATGCTGTGGGGGTGACAAAGCCCCCGGGATGAAGATGAAGACATGTGGCATAAGAATTTTTCCAAGTTAAAAAATTCCAAAACGAGGTTTCCGGGGATAAACTTTTCGGGAGACAATCGTCTGGTCGCCGTGAGAACGGGGAGCCGGGAATAAGGTCTCCGGGGAAGAAACATCCAAGAAAACCCGACAAATTTCCGGAGATGAACTTTCCGGGAGACAATCATCCGGTCGCCGTGAAAACGGGGAGCCGGGAATAAGGTCTTCGGGAAAGAAACATCTGAGAAAACCCGATGAAATTTCCGGAGGTGAACTTTCCGGGAGACAATAATCTGATCGCCGTGAAAACGGGGAGCCGGGAATGAGGTCTCCGGGAAAGAAATATCCAAGAAATCCTTAATTTTTCCGGGAGACAATCATCCGGTCGCCGTGAAAACGGGGAGCCGGGAATAAGGTGTCCGGGAAAGAAATATCCAAGAAATCCGTCCCGCTGGGGAGACTATCAACTCCCGGAGGAGGATGTGCCCAATGACGGGTCTGAGTATTTGGGTAGGGGACTAGTCTCCCAAAGTGACTCATTACCACGGTCCCTGAGGACCGGGTTGCCGCTTACACCCTCAGTCCACGAGGGGTGATCGTAAGCCGCCCTACGGGAGGGACTTCTTGGGTCATGAGAGCCCACTTCCTCACAGGGAGGGCATCACCGTTAGAGGCGGTAATGTAAAAACATGCATTGAGACAGAGTTGAAGAAAAATTCCAGTTGTATTGATAATAGAACAAAATACAACGCCTCCCCCCGCGAAAGGGGAGGGAACGGTAATTACAATGTCCCCCCTCCCCCTTCGGCGTGATCGTTCCGTGGGAGGGGACAGTAAGTACGAGGTCCCCCTTCCCCCTCCGGCGTAATCGCTTCGGGGGAGGGGACGGGCCTGTGTAGGCTAGACGTAAAACTTGCGAAGTAAACGCAAGTTCCACTGTGCTTCAGCTCCTGCTCGTGGAGGTTGGAGAGCTTGTAAGCCCCCGAGCCCAGGACCGCGGAGATCCTGTAGGGGCCCTCCCATTTGGGGGAGAGCATACCCTGGGCTTGGGGGTCCGTGACGCGCTTGAAGACAAGGTCCCCAAGGCGAAAAGCCCTCTCGCGCACGCGCTGGTTGTATGCACGCGCCATCTCGCGCTCGTAGATGGCATGGCGGAGGAGCGCTCGGTCGCGTTCCTCCTCCACGAGGTCGATCTCCAGCCGCTGATTTGCCTCATTGGCCTGGTACACCGCGGTCGTAGCCTCGTCTAGGAGCTCGACTCGCAGCGACCGAAAGCCGATCTCCGGGGGGAGGACTTCCTCAGCCCCGTAGACTAGGAAGAAGGGAGTACGTCCCGTCGCCCGACTCGGGGTCGTGCGCATGGAGCAGAGGATGCTAGGGAGCTCCTCTACCCACGCACCCCGCTTAGAAGCGGCCTGCTCGAGTCGCCGGCGTAACCCCTGTAGGATCATGCCGTTGACCCTCTCGACAGCCCCATTGCTCCAGGGATGGGCCACTGAGGCGAAGTGGATGACGAGCCCCAGGCCTTCACAAAATTCTCGGAAATAAGCCGAGTCGAATTGGGTCCTGTTATCAACAGTGATTTCCCGGGGGACACCAAAACGACAAATGACGTTTTTCCAGAAACACCGCTGAACAGCCCGGGACGTGATGCTGGCCAAGGGTTCCACCTCTACCCACTTTGTAAAGTAGTCGACCGCGACCACCGCATACTTGTATCCTCCGGGCGCTGGGGGGAAGGGTCCTAAGACGTCCATCCCCCAGCGCGCGAAGGGCCAAGTGATGGGGATAGTCTGCAGCGCTACAGGGGGGAGGTTCGAACCCTTGGCCATCTTCTGGCAAGCCTCGCACGCAGAGACAAGGTCTCGCACGTCGCGCATCACCGTGGGCCAATAAAAACCCTGCCGGAGAGCTTTGGCCGCGATGGCGCGGGGAGCTAGGTGAGAGCCACAACTCCCCGCGTGGATGTCTTCGAGAAGCCGAAGTCCCTCCTGCCGAGGGAGGCAACAGAGGAGGGTGGAAGCCCCCTGCTTGTAGAGCTTCCCCTCCAGCAGGAGGTATGCCCGGGCTTTAGCCCGGAGGCGCTTAGCCTCGGTCTCGTTGGGAGGGTCCCCCTCCCCCTTGATGAAGGAGATGAGGGGGTCCATCCATGATGGAGTCCGAGTGATCTCGGCGACCTTCGGGACACGTGGCTCGTCGCCCGTGTCCGGGGCGGCCACCGAGGGCTTCGCGATGGTCTCCAGGAAGGCCCCCTTGGGAAGCCATTCCCGGGCGCTGGCTGCCCGGGCTAAGGCGTCGGCCCGGTCATTGTCCCTTCTCGGGATATGCCGGGCCTCGAGGCCGTCGAAGTGCCTCTCCATCTTTCGCACCTCCTGCAAATAAAGACTCAAGTTTGCGTCATGGCACAGGTATGACTTGTCCATTTGGCAAACTACGAGCTGAGAGTCTCCCTTCACTTGGAGGCACCGGATCCCCAGGGAGCATGCAAGACGCAACTCGAGGAGCAAAGCCTCGTACTCAGTGACATTGTTGGTTGCGGGGAACTCGAGCCGTGCCACGTACTCGAGTTCCTTCCCCTCGGGGCTTCGGAGGACTACTCCCGCACTGGCCCCGGTGAGACACAGCGACCCATCGAACATGAGTGTCCAATGATCACTGCGTCGGGGCAGCGCGGGGAGGTCTTCGTCCCCGGGCCCGGAGGCAGGAATCCACTCCACCATGAAGTCGGCGAGGACCTGCTACTTGATGGCGGAGCGGCCTGTGAGGGACAGGGAGAAGGGGGTGAGCTCGGCCCCCCACTTCCCGATCCGGACGGTGGCCTCTTTGTTCCGCAGCACCTCCCCCAGGGGGAGGGACGACGGGACGGTGATGGGGTGTCCCAGGAAGTAGTGGGGAAGCTTCCGGGACGCCATTAGGAGGGCGTAGCAGATCTTCTCCATCTCCGTGTACCGAGTTTTGGGCCTTGGAGGGCTTCACTCACGTAGTACACGGGACGTTGCTGCCCCCCTTGCTCCTTCACCAACACCGCGCTCACGGCGACCGGAGTCGCGGCAAGGTAGAGGAGCAAGGGCTCTTCTAGAGATGGACTCATGAGCATTGGAGGGCTCGTGAGGTACTTCTTGAGGTCGTTGAAGGCCTCCTGAGCCTCGGGGGTCCATCGGAACCCCTCGAGCCCCCGGAGGATCTTGAAGAATTGGAGGCCTCGTTCCCCCCACCGCGAGACGAAGCAGCTCAGTGCGGCTAAGCGGCAGTTGAGCCACTGGACATCCTTGACGGAGCGCGGCGGGGGCATGTCCAAGAACGCCCGGATCTTTTCGGGATTTGCCTCTATGCCCCGTTGGGACATGAGGAAAGCCAGGAGCTTCCCTCCGCGCACGCCGAAGGCGCACCTCTCCTGGTTGAGCTTCAACCCATACGCGCGGAGGTTGCGGAAGGTCTCCGCTAGGTTGTCGATGTGGGCGGCTGCGCGGGGACTTTTGACGACCGCGTCGTCTACATAGACTTCGGCGTTGCGGCCGACTTGGTCTTTGAAGACCAGCGTCATGAGGCGCTGGAAGGTCGCTCCCATATTCTTCAGCCCGAAGGGCATGTGGATGTAGCAGAAGGTTCCGAGGGGAGTTATGAAACTCGTCTTTTCCTCGTCCCCTTCCGCCATCCCTACTTGATGGTAACCCGAGTAGGCGTCCAGGAAGCTTATCAACTCGCACCCCGCGGTGGAGTCGACCAGTTGGTCAATCCGCGGGAGTAGGAAGTTGTCCTTGGGGCAGGCGCGGTTGAGGTCGGTGAAGTCCACGCACATCCGCCACTTGCCATTCGACTTCTTTACGAGGACGGGGTTCGCGAGCCACTCGGGGTGCAAGACCTCCCGAATGAACCCAGCCTCTCGGAGTCGGGCGATCTCCACCTTGATCGCCTCTTGGCGTTCAAGGGAGAGTTTCCTCAGCTTCTGTTTGATCGGGGGGTGACCGGGGGTCACCGCGAGCTTGTGCTCAATGACCTCCCGGGCGACGCCCCGCATGTCCGAAGGCTTCCATGCGAAAACATCGGAGTTTTGGCGCAGGAAAGCCGCAAGTTGCGCTGCATGCTCCTCGGGGAGCTCCGCCCCGATCCGGACGGTTTTGTCCCCGTCGTCTGGGGACAGCAGGACCTTCCGGACACTGCTTGGGGAGGGACCTTCCGGACGCTGCTTGGGGAGGGGCCTCCCGGGAGTATCGCCGTGACGTCCAGTTCAGGGGGAGAGACCTCCCTCCCAGGCGCCTTAATGATGTTGACGCTTCCGATTGTGGTGGCGGCGCGCTCGTATAGAGCGCCGGCCATGTCTTGGTCTCCCTGGACGTTGATCACGCCGTGCGGCCCAGGGATCTTCATGCATAGGTAGTTTTGGTGGGTGGAAGCCCCTAGGCGGTTGATCGTGGTCCTCCCCATGATCGCGTTGTAGGAGGAGGGGAGGTCCACCACGTCGAATAGGACCATCTCGGTCCGGTAGTTCTCCGGGGTGCCAAACGTCATGGGGAGATCCACCTTCCCCACGGGGTGGATCACCTTCCCCGGGACGAATCCTTGCAAGGGGCCCGCCGCGGGCTGCAGAAGCTTCTCATCCACCTGCATCTCCCTGAAGGCTTTCAAGTAGAGGACGTCGGCGGAGCTCCCGCCATCAACGAGGATGCGGGCCAGGTGGCAATTGTAGATGGTGGCGGAGACGATGAGTGCGTCATCGTGGGGGAAGCGAACCCCGCGCGCGTCTTCCGCCGTGAAGGTGAGGGGGACATCCGACCACTTGGGTGGTGGAGACGTGTGCAGCACCCGCACCACCTTGACTTCGCGCCCGTACTCCTTACGCTGGAGCTTAGAGTCCCGCCCGGAGGTGGACCCTCCCACAATGACGTTGATACGCCGCTGGGAAGTTTGGAAGGGGAGAGTTTATGACGGCTCCCCCTCCTGTGTCTGCCCCTGCTGACCCCCCTGCCCATGCTGGTCGAGGAACGCCGCGAAGTGTTGCAGCAGCTGGTGACACTCTCGGGTAGCATGGGTACTGGACCCATGGAAGGTGCACCACGGTCCTTCCCTGCTTCTTCCCTTGGGGCCTTCCCGACCGCGGGAAGACTGTCCCCCCCTGGCCTTTCGGCTTGGGGAAGGGGCGGTTGCCCCTCGGGGGCTCACGCGAGCTGCCTTGACCCTCGAGGACAAAGGTATCCTGAGGCCGTGGCTCATTACGGCCCCCCTGCCTGGGGCGTTTGAGGGGGTCCCTGGCCCCCCGGTCGGCGGGGCCGGGAGCCCCCTGGGTCTTCTTCCAGAGGTCGTCCTCCTCCGCCCGAGCGTACTTTTTGACTACGTTGAAGAGCTCGTCGGCAGAGGAGGGGCAGCTTCGGGAGAGCCTCCGGTGGAGCTCCCCCAGGAGGATCCCGCTCTTGCACGCCTCGATGACCGTAGAGTCGGGGACATGAGCTACTTTGCTCTTCACTTGGGCGAAGCGCTTGAAGAAGCTTCGGATGGTCTCCCCCGTCCTCTGACGGACGGTGTATAGCTGCGAAGAATCCAGGGGACGCACGTAGTTCCCCTGGAAGTTCGCGTAGAACTCGCGCTTGAGCTGCGCGAAGGACTTGATGGAGCTGGCCTTCAGGTTGTAGAACCAGGAGCGGGCGATCCCGGTGAGGTAGAGGGGGAAGATGTTGCATTGCACTGTGTCGTCCCCCCCAGCTGCCGAGATGGCTGTGGAGTATACCTGCACAAATTCATAAGGGTCGGCCTCACCGTTATAGTGCTCGATGTGCGGTGGGCGATAAGGCCGCGGCCACTGAATGCACCCAAGTTTGCGGTACAGGGGCTGATTAGCCCCCTGTACTTCCCAGGGAGAGTCCCGGTTGCTGTCTCCTTTGATGGCGGACGTGCCCTCGTTGTCGGAGTCGGGAAGCAGCCCAAGAGGTCCGCCGGCGTGGCTGTGGCGACGCTTTTCTTCCGGGCCGGGGCTGAGTTCCCAGACGTCCGAGCTCTCCCTCGGAGAGGCTGGCTCCTCGGTGGGTCTCTTCCCCCAACTGGTGCGAGAGAGAGGCTCTCCGTGCCCGCGGCCAGGGCGAAGTTCTTCCCCACACTTAGCCGTATGCATTCGCTCAACCTCCGCCTGAGAGAAACGGACCTGGTCCGTCGGGGGCACCCTCGGGGGCGGCCCCGGGGGAGGAGGGTCCTCATGCACTGTAGCTACAGGCCCGGAGGCTACCGGGGCCGGCTGGGGGGAGCCCCCTACGGAGATCCCCAGGACCGGAAAGGGGGAAGCCCCTGTATCATCCGGAACTGGGGAGGGGGCGCCCGCGGTGGCGCTCGGAACCGAAGTGGAGGGAGCCCCCGTGGCGACGACCGGAACCGGAAAGGGGGAAGCCCCTGCGATATTCAAAACCGGCGAGGGGGGAGCCCACGCGGCGACGTCCGGAACCGGGGAGCCGATGCGGAGGGAGGTCCGCTGAGGCACGGGAGCTGCTCTGTCGACCGCCCCCGTTGCGGTAAACGCGACGCGCGGGGCGGGACTAGCTCCCGGCGCAGTGAAAACCCCCGGCATGTATTGGGCCCCCGGCCCCGGGAATGGGCCCGGAACAGGGTATCCCCCCGGTGCCATGAAGGGCCCGGGTACGAAGTAACCTCCCGGCACCGAGAAGGACCCGGGTGCTGGGTGGGGTCCGGACGTATGACCCGCAGGGGGAGGGTACCCCCCCGTGGGGTCATACGGGGCGGCCGAACCTCCGGAGACCGGAGGGACCGCCAGGTGACCCATAAACGGGGGCATAGCCCCCGGGTAAGGGTACGGCGTATACGTGGGGGCCGATGGCCGCGCCAACACGTGGAGCAGCTCATCTATAGAGCGTTGGGCGTGGAGCTGGCCCTCTACTAAAGCCTCGAGCAGGGCGTCCCGGGGAGCCGGGGGAGCCGTCGGGGGGAGGCTGGTCCCGGCCGAGGCTCCCGCGGTCACTGAGAGCGACCCGGAGGTCGAACCACCTAAGTTAAGAGGGAAGGTGGAAGGCGGTACCTGGGTCTAGCCTCCTCCGGGCGGAAGCGATGGGACAGTCGTGTCCCGGACGGGTGGCGCCGGGTCACCGGGGAGGGCGCGAGCCCTCGTTCTTGGGAGAGCCATGGCGTCTTGTCACGAGTCCCCACGGACGGCGCCAACTGTCGTGGTATTGCGAATACCCTGGCAGGTTTTGTGAACAATCCTAGTGAAGAAAACACGACGCGGGTTGACCGGGTGACCGGTCCTCCCCGGCCGGACAAACACTACAAGTGACACGGAGGTTTATACAGGTTCGGGTCCCGGTGGGGGACCTAGTCCTGTCGGTGTGCTCCCGACCGGAGTCGGCTGGGGAGGCTCTCTCGGGGAGAGGCTTCCGGAGCACACCTGTGAGATTGGCTATTCTAGCAATAATGAGCAACTTGTTCTTACTATAGGGGGTACATGGGCTATTTATAGCCCCAAAAGAAGCAAAAAGACTAAACTACCCCGGACGCTACCGTCGGATCGAGGCGTAGCAACATCCTTCTCCCGGCTAGGTGCCTCGGATGCTTGACAGGTGGCCGCTGATTCCCGAGGCGCTTGCCACGCGCCCCGCACGTGACCAAGGCGCTCGTCACGCGACCCGCACGTGACACAGAGCCAAGGGCTCCTGCCCCCGGAAGGACAACAACGCCCGGGACAGGCACCAGAGGACATGTCCCCCCGGTCGAATGGCGGCGCCCGGGGCAGGCACCGGGGGTCCTGTCCCCGGGCGAAAGGCGGCGTGACTTACCTGGACTTAGTCTCGCAGAGATTTCCCCCAACATGCACTAATTAGGGTTTCAGCTTGTTTAAAATGCATCGACTTTCTACAGCAACATAGCTCAAACGGCCTCAAATTAGGATCAAATTTCATAGGGAAGCTACAAATGCTAAAGCATGGAAAGTGACGAGATCAGATTTTCAATTCGACAACTGGATGACCCACTTCGACTAGGGAATTCCATCAGCTAGCATTCGGGACGTGCTCTGCACGACGTTAGCACTGTGCTGGTCGTGTTCATGCCAACACGCATGCACGCAGTGCAACTTGCGCACAGACGTGTACGCGTGCGATGAAACTGGATCACCACACGCCTTAGCACTGTGATGAGTTGCTGGAACACTTGTGTACCCCTGGGACAAGCTGGCGACACTGGAACGTGGCCGGCGGCGAAGGTTCAATGGTGCCGCAGCGCTGGAACGACGGTTACAGGACAAACTATGCCACGGCCTCCATCCCACAAGCTATCATGGCCTAGGAGTACACTGAGGCATCACTGAAGGTATTGGGGAGGTGCTGGTCAGTGATGAGTGTTGGATCAAGGATGCCGACTAGAGGGGGGTGAATAGAAGGCTTTTAAAACCTTTTAAGCTTGAACAAATAATTGCAAATCAAGAACAAATAAAATAAGCAAGAGAGGAAGAGAACGAACACAGCAGTTTTTACCGAGGTATCGGAGACTTGCCCAGTCTCCACTAGTCCTCGTGGAAGCACTCAAGTCACTTGAGTTTTGCCTCAATATTCACGAAGAGTATTATCAACTATTGGTTGCTCCTTGTCCACTCCGAAAAGGCGAGCACCGATGCCTTGTACAAACTTGCCGAGCCTCTCCGACAATCTCTGAACGGAGAGATCAACGGCCACGCCACCAAACCGTCTTGGTGAGGGCACTCGCCAAGAGTAATAGGCAGCAAGGTCTTCTCTAGACCTCCAAACACGCACCGAGAAACTACAAGTATGCTAATGCAATGAACTGGAATGCTCGGTGGATCAGAAAACACTCGACTTGATCAAAAGATCAAGATTTTATAGTAGAAAACTAAAGCTCAAGAGTGTATAAGAAAATGCTACTGCTTGTTGTGTCAAACACATGCCCAAAGCCCCTATTTATAGCCTCAAGAATCAAATGAACCGTTGGATCTAGGGCTGAAAATCAGCAACTCAAACTGACAGTCAGTTTGGCTAACTGACAGTCAGTTTAGTGCACAACGGCCAACAAAATTTACGGATGAAAATTTGCTAGCCGTTCGTGGTCGTTTAAGGAAAGCTGAAACCCACAACTGACAGTCAGTTAAGTTCGACCACATACTCGACCAAAGACAAATAGAAACTCAGTTAAAAGCACTGTGGTCGAAACCCAAACTGACAGTCAGTTTAGTACAAAAATTTTGAGCCCAAAATACACCCTCTCTGGACAATTGTCAGTTAACACGAACTGACATTCAAACTGACAGTCTGCCTGATCAAAAAACAGAGATAACTTTAAATCCACAAGTCCAAAAGAGGTGTTTAATAGTTCGTTTGAAAGATAATTTCAAGGACTACATTTTTGTCAACAGAAACAAAAACCAGATCTGCCTAGATCTTTCTAGAAAAACAAAAAACTCTTCTGCTGTCAAAAACTGAACTGAAAAACCAGATTTTTCAAATTAAGTTCAAACCAAATCCAACCAAAATGATGCAATGCAATGACCTAAGATTCTCGGTTTATGTTGGAGATAAAGAGAGGACTTTCACCACCCCTCTTTATAGTACGGTTAAAACTAAAAACAATTTTCCTAACCGATCATCTCCAAACGCCGAGATCGGTAAAAATAAAATACGGATTACCTTATGTCCTTTGCATCTTCAATCTTGGTGACCTTGGACTTGCAACGTCTGATGACACTGCAACCTTGTGCTTTCATCCTTGGCTTGCGACCTTTTGCTTGCTACTTGCAGATCCTCCAGATAGCTTAGGTCTCTGCGGCTTTCTACTTGCCGACCTTAGGCGAAATAGCTCTTAGGTCTCTGCATACATATAACTCAAAGATATGATTAGATCAAAAACACTTAATGTTATCAATAATCAAAATCCACAATAATAGGGGCCTAGATGCAACAATCTCCCCCTTTTTGATGATTGATGACAACAAGTGTTTAAATGAATAATTAACAGATATTCAGGAACTCCCCCTAAATGAATGCATATATAAATACCCATGTGAGTCATTTGAGATTTGAGAGTGAATCTATAATGATAGATCATGAGATATCTCAAGAATCTTTCTCCCTAATCTCTCCCCTAAGCATAAACAATGTCTTTAATGAAACAAGAAACTAAAGAATCTCTCCCCCTTTGTCATCAAGCACAAAAAAGCGGGAGGACAAAAAAAAATCAGACACTTATCTTAAATCAACTAGCATTTGATATATCAATAATATTCAATTCTCCTCTGAGAAAGCAAAATCTACTCTCATCTAAAGGTTTGGTGAAAATATCTGCTAGTTGCAAGTCTGTTCTAATATAATTCACATCAATGTCTCCTTTTGCCAGATGATCTCTAATAAAGTGGTGCCTTATTTCAATATGCTTAGTTCTAGAATGTTGAACAGGATTGTTTGCAATTTTAATGGCACTTTCATTATCACACAAGAGTGGCACTTTATCAAATATAATCCCATAATCCAAAAATGTCTGCTTCATCCATAATAATTGAGCACAACAACTGCTTGCAGACACATATTCAGCTTCAGCTGTGGAGAGAGCTACAGAATTTTGTTTCCTAGATGACCATGATACTAAGGATCTCCCCAACAGCTGACAGCTACCAGATGTGCTTTTACGATCAATTTTGCACCTAGCATAATCAGAATCAGAATACCCAATTAATTCAAAATTTGCATCTTTAGGATACCAAAGGCCTAAACTGGGATAGCATTTTAAATACCTAAGAATTTTTTTAAGAGCTATTAAATGACATTTCTTAGGATCAGACTGGAATCTGGCAGACAAGCACACACTAAACATGATATCGGGTCTAGATGCAGTAAGATATAAAAGACTAGCAATCATAGACCTATAAGTTTAGAATCGACCGATTTGCCGCTTTTGTCCATGTCTAGATGTCCATTTGTCGCCATGGGAGTTTTGATTGCTTTAGCGTCTTCCATCCCAAAGCGCTTGAGCAGGTCCTTCACGTACTTTGTTTGACTCACGAACGTACCGTTCTTGAGTTACTTGATTTGAAGTCCAAGGAAGAAGCTCAGCTCACCGATCATGGACATCTCGAACTCCCTAGACATCATCTCTCCAAACTCATGACAGAAATGTTCATTAGTAGATCCAAATATAATATCATCAACATATATCTGACAAATGAACAAGTCCTTTTCAATTTTCTTTGTAAAGAGAGTTGTATCAACCTTCTCAATTTTAAAACCTTTTGATAAAAGAAGGTCTCTAAGTCGCTCATACCAAGCTCGAGGAGCTTGTTTGAGACCATAGAGAGCTTTTGACAATTTAAACACATGGTTTGGAAATTTTGAATCTTTGAAACTAGGAGGTTGTTCAACAAACACAAGTTCAGAAATTTCACCATTTAAGAACGCACTTTTAACATCCATTTGAAAAAGTTTGATATTGAAACATAATGCATAAGCAAGAAGAATACGAATTGCTTCAAGTCTTGCTACCGGTGCAAAAGTTTCACCAAAGTCTAAGCCTTCGACTTGAGTGAAGCCTTGAGCAACAAGACGAGCTTTGTTCCTAATTACAACACCATTTTCATCTTGCTTATTTCTGAAAACCCATTTTGTTCCAATAACATTATGATCCTTGGGTCTTTCTACTAAAGTCCAAACTTCATTTCCAGCAAAGTTATTAAGTTCCTCATGCATGGCATTTACCCAATCAGGATCATTTAAAACTTCATTAACATGTTTGGGTTCTAAAGAAGATACAAAAGAATGATGTTCACAAAATGCAGCAATACGAGATCGAGTTTGAACACCTTTACTGACGTCACCCAATATTTGGTCTAGAGGGTGATCCTTGGTGATCGTTTGATGCTGCCTTGGGGCTTCATCTTGTACATCTTCATCTTGACCTTGTTCTGGAGGATCAACATGAGATGATGATACATCTTGATCAACATTCTCAATGTTGACATCATCTTCTTGATCTTCTTCTCTTGGCTTGATGTCTCCAACGGTTATGTTCTTCATGGCTTCTTGAAGATCTTCACCTGAAACTTCATGAGAGACTTGCTCCTTTTGCGAGCCATTAGTTTCATCAAATTCGACATCACCAGATTCTTCAATGCAACTTGTATTTTTATTGAAGACACGATAAGCTCTGCTAGTGGTGGAGTATCCGACTAGAAAGCCTTCATCTACTCTTCTTTGAAATTTACCACCAAAATTTCTTTTCTTAAGAATATAACATTTGCATCCAAAGACTCGGAAATAAGAAATATTTGGCTTACGCCCAATAAGAAGTTCGTAAGGAGTCAAATTTAGAAGAGGATGCAAATAAAGTCGATTTATAGAATAGCAAGCGGTATGCATGGCTTCAGCCCAGAAGCGAGTGGGAGTATCATACTCACTTAGCATAGTCCTTGCCATTTCTATAAGTGTTCGATTTTTCCTTTCAACGACTCTATTTTGCTGTGGAGTGTAGGATGTGGAATATTCGTGTTTGATTCCAAGAGAGTCACAAAAATCAAATAGAGTTGAATTTACGAACTCTCCACCATGATCACTACGGATTTTCTTGATGGATAATTCAAAATCAGTAGAAACACGTTTTGCAAAACTTTTGAAAACATCGGGGGTTTCAGATTTTTGAGAAATAAAGAAAACCCAAGTATAGCGAGTAAAATCGTCAACAATCACAAAACCATAGTTGCTACCCCCGATACTTTGGAAATCGGAAGGTCCAAATAAATCCATGTGAAGAAGTTCCAAAGGTTTGCAAGTAGAAAGAATGCGCTTAGTTGGATATGAAGTAGCTACTTGCTTGCCAGCTTGACAAGAGCTACAAGGTTTGTCATTTTCAAAATTCACATCCTTTAAGCCAATAACCAAATCACGTTTTAAAAGTTTTCTCAATTGATGCATTCCAACATGTGCGAGTCGTCTATGCCATAGCCAACCTTTTAAGGTTTGAGCGACAAGACATGTTGAAAGAGATGCATCTTTTGAGTGAAAATCAACCAAATAAAGATTTCCAAAACGAAAGCCTTTAAAGATCAAGGTTTTATCTTTTAAACTTTCAACCAAAACTTCTTTTGGGAAAAATGTGCAACTAAAACCAAAATCGCAACTTTGTGCAACGGAAAGCAAATTGAAATTCAGAGATTCGACCAACAAAACATTTGAAATAGAAATATCATTCGAGATAGCGATTTTACCCAAGCCTACCACATTTCCTTGACGATTGTCGCCAAAGGTAATCTTTTGGTTCTCGCTTGAGTTGTCTTTGAGTGAGGTGAACAACTTCTTGTTAACGGTCATGTGTTTGGAGCATCCGCTATCGAGCACCCAATGCCTCCCACCGGTCTTGTAGTTTACCTGCATACAAAGAATTAAGTTCTTTTAGGTACCCAAATCTTTTTGGGTCCTTCAATGTTAGCAATCAAAACTTTGGGCACCCAAATAGATTTCTTCTTTTTATTTGACATGGGTGCACCAACATACTTTGCTATAGCATAAGCTTTCCTCAACTTTTGAAGCATGTAGCAAGTATCAAAATAATTTGGAGTCATTAAGGGACATGCTTCATGCGAATGACCAGTTTCATGGCATTTATGACAAAATGTGTTGCATGCTTTAACAAATATAGTTTTAGAATTTGGTTTCTTCCCTTTCTTTTGAAAATATCCTAATCCTTCTTTTCTAAATGAACATTTTTGTTTACTAAGGATTAGATCAAGAGATATTTTGCCTTTGTAGCAGTTCTCTAACCCTTTTCCAAGCTTTTCTACTTGAACCTTAAGTTCATTATTTTCATTCAAAATATTATCATGAGAAACACATGGAATGTGACTACTAGAGGGAGAATAATCTAAATTGCATGAAGTTGAAGCATCTACCTTAGAAGAGATATTTGTAATATCTTTTATGAGCATGCTTTCATAAGAATCTTTAAGCTCGGAGTATTGAGTGCGTAGGGAAGAATGTTCTTCCTTAAGTACTTTATACTTTTTTTTAGTCTTTCCAAAAACTTCATTTAGTTCGGTTATCATTTCAACTAAATCATCATATGAAGGATCGTTGATGTGTACCTTTTTATTGCCTTTGGCCATAAGGCAAATGGATGAGCTAGTTGAAGTGTTGATGTTGCCGAGAGCTAATCCGGCCATCTTCTTGGAGCAACTTCTTTCGTTGTCGGAGTCGGAGTCGGAGCTCTCGCCTCCAGACATCCATTCTCCAAAGCATGCTTCTTTGGTTTATTCATTTTTCTTCTTGAAGAATTTCTTCTTTTTGTTCCATCCCTTGTTCTTGTTTGGACATCTTGAAGCTATGTGTCCCTTCTCATGACATCCATAACAAATGATGTCCTTGAAGTTGTTTTGCTTTTGTCCCTTTGGTCGTGTGTCAATGTTGGCACCCTTCTTATGCAACCTGCGAAGGAGTTTTTGAGTATTTTTCACCATGAGTGCGAGGTCTTCATCGGAGGAGCCATCGCTTGAATCGTTCCTTGCATTGGCTTTGAAAGCCAAAGTTTTCTTCTTTGTCTCCGAAGGTTCAGCTGCTTCTTTCTTCTCCTTCTTGTGCATCTCATGGGTGATGAGGTTCCCATAAAGATCGGTTGGTGTTGTGGTCGATAAATCGGAGTTTGTGAGAACTGTGACCAAAGTGTCAAAGCTTTCCGGTAAGGCCCTAAGCATCTTTCTCACAATCTCAAGGTCAGTAAAAACAACACCAAGACTCTTGAGTTCATTCACAATGTTATTCAACCGAGTAAACATGGAATCCACGGACGCAGTTGATGACATGGTGAATGTCTCAGATTTTTGCCTCACCATTAGCAACTTTGCCTCTTAACCTTTGTTGTGCCCTCGTAAATTTCTTTGAGGGTGGTCCAAACCTTGTGAGCAGTCGTGAGATTGCTCACACGGTTGAACTCATTCAAGGATAAACCGGCAAAGAGTGCATTTTTCGCACGGGCGTTTAAATGCAGTTTTCTCCTGTCGTCCTCAGACTGACTTGCCGGATCATCCGGAGGAGTAAAACCGAGTTTAACAATATCCCATACATCAAGCCCCATAGCTTCTAGGAATACCGACATGCGCACTTTCCAATAAGGATAGTTTGTTCCATTAAAGATAGGCGCACGACCAGTATGACCAAGAAGGAAATCTCCACTTAACGACATCCTCCCTCTAGGCGGTAAAGCCTAATGAATCGAGCGACCGTGCTCTGATACCACGTGTTGGATCAAGGATGCCGACTAGAGGGGGGTGAATAGGAGGCTTTTAAAAACTTTTAAGCTTGAACAAATAATTGCAAATCAAGAACAAATAAAATAAGCAAGAGAGGAAGAGAACGAACACAGCAGTTTTTACCGAGGTATCGGAAACTCGCCCAGTCTCCACTAGTCCTCGTTGAAGCACTCAAGTCACTTGAGTTTTGCCTCAATACTCACGAAGAGTATTATCAACTATTGGTTGCTCCTTGTCCACTCCGGAAAGACGAGCACCGATGCCTTGTACAAACTTGCCGAGCCTCTCCGACAATCTCCGAACGGAGAGATCAACGGCCACGCCAGCAAACCGTCTAGGTGAGGGCGCTCACCAAGAGTAATAGGCAGCAAGGTCTTCTCTAGACCTCCAAACACGCACCGAGAAACTACAAGTATGCAAATGCAATGAACTAGAATGCTCGGTGGATCAGAAAACACTCGACTTGATCAAAAGATCAAGATTTTATAGTAGAAAACTAAAGCTCAAGAGTGTATAAGAAAATGCTACTGCTTGTTGTGTCAAACACATGCCCAAAGCCCCTATTTATAGCCTCAAGAATCAAATGAACCGTTGGAGCTAGGGCTGAAAATCAGCAACTCAAACTGACAGTCAGTTTGCCTAACTGACAGTCAGTTTAGTGCACAACGGCCAACAAAATTTACGGATGAAAATTTGCTAGCCGTTCGTGGTCGTTTAAGGAAAGCTGAAACCCACAACTGACAGTCAGTTATTCAAACTGACTGTCAGTTCGACCACATACTCGACCAAAGACAAATAGAAACTCAGTTAAAAGCACTGTGGTCGAAACCCAAACTGACAGTTAGTATGAACAAACGGACAGTCAGTTTAGTACAAAAATTTTGAGCCCAAAATACACCCTCTCTGGACAATTGTCAGTTAACACGAACTGACATTCAAACTGACAGTCACCTGATCAAAAAACAGAAATAACTTTAAATCCACAAGTCCAAAAGAGGTGTTTAATAGCTCGTTTGAAAGATAATTTCAAGGACTACATTTTTGTCAACAGAAGAAAAAACCAGATATGCCTAGATCTTTCTAGAAAAACGGAAAACTCTTCTGCTGTAAAAAACTGAACTGAAAAACCAGATTTTTCAAATTAAGTTCAAACCAAATCCAACCAAAATGATGCAACCTAAGATTCTCGGTTTATGTTGGAGATAAAGAGAGGACTTTCGCCACCCCTCTTTATACTACGGTTAAAACTAAAAACAATTTTCCTAACCGATCATCTCCAAATACCGAGATCGGTAAAAATAAAATACGGATTACCTTAGGTCCTTTGCATCTTCAATCTTGGTGACCTTGGATTTGCAACCTCTGATGACACTGCGACCTTGTGCTTTCATCCTTGGCTTGCGACCTTTTGCTTGCGACTTGCAGATCCTCCAGATAGCTTAGGTCTCTGCGGCTTTCTACTTGCCGACCTTAGGCGAAATAGCTCTTATGTCTCTACATACATATAACTTAAAGACATGATTAGATCAAAAACACTTAATGTCATCAATAATGAAAATCCACAATAATATGGGCCTAGATGCAACAATGAGCTCACTGGAGAAGCTGGCGACGGTGCTGCGGCTCGAAATGAGGGGATGGCGGCGAGGTCGCCGTGGACAACCCAACAGAGACCTCGACTCAGCAATCAAATGCTACAGCTAGATTTAGGCATCCCAGGAGATGGTTAAATCGAAAGGAATTGGCAGCGACGAGCTCAACACGGCAAATTTGAGATCAACGTCATCGGTGACTCGCACAGCAGCTCGAATGGGGAACTGGGCCTACATGAAATGGTAGCTCCTGAGACTCAGCAGGTTTGCAATTAGGGTTGAGGCAAATGTTTTGATGCAGTTGGATCCTCTGGCGCACGGCTCCGGCGGCCGGACGGTGACGCCCTATTTATTTTTGAACACGGTCTAGTGGCGGGAACGGTGGTCAGCGGCGACACGGCCATGGAGGCTGGTTCGGGAGTAACAGGGGGACACAAGGAGGCTACTGGACAAGAAGGGACTCACCGATGACCCTCGGAGCTCGGCGTTGGCGACGGCGCGTCACTGGGACACGGCTGGAGACACGCTGACAATGTCTGGGCGCACTCTAGGTGTCTCCAGGCAATGCCAATCACTGACAAAGGGTGTCTACAGGCTACCGGAGGTGAAATTTTTAAGTTTTTATCACGTCAACGTGCTTAAAACACCTCTCTTACTTCAACCTAAAGGTTACCAGAGTTTTTATCACCATTTTCTTCTAATTTCTGAATTTTCCTTGAGTTAAAAGCTTAGCATGAGGTGGCATATGAGGTGTAAAGTTTCTGAAACTTGGCTGGTAATCAAATGAGGTTATTTTGGTGAGTTTACTGTAGCTTTAGTAATTTTAACAGGTTTAAAATGGTAATTTTTCCCTAATAGAGTTAGAATTACATGCCAGGGCATCTTTTTAATTTGTGAAAATTTGAGGGTTGCAAGGAAAAATGGGGTGTTCTGAAAATGGGGTAGGTTAGTCAAATTACTATTCATTTAGTATATTTTTAAGGGTATTTTAGTAATATTCCAAGCATAAAATCACTAAATTTCAATGTTTTAATTATTTTTGAGGACTTCTTTAAAAAGAATCCTTTTATAAATATTTCCTTCAGTTCAAGGATCCTTTTTGTAATAAAATTTAATAGGTTTTTTTTTCATTACATGGGTCTTTTTGTAATTTGCTTCTTTTTATTTTTATTCTAGCAAGACTTTTCCTTTTTATGGTGCAATTACTTAGAGGCTAAATTGAGATTATTCCTTTTGCAATTAAGTCTTAAATTAGTGAGGCATTAGTAATTAGGTTTACTTCATTTTTCCATAGCCTTTAGAAGCTTCTCTTGTGTATAGTTCAATTTCAGGTTTAGGGTTTAATTCTATCATTTTATGTGACTCAACTTTCTTGACCTAATTCTGGATAAATACGGGGGTTGCTTCAATGTATTCATATTACCCTACTCCCCATATTAGTGGTCTCTATATGACTATGCAATGAAATGTAAACGAATTTGAAATTAAAAAGTTTTTTAAAATATTAAGAAATTTGGGGCATGCAATCCTACCCTCCTTAAAAAGAATCTCGTCCTCAAGATTCCGGTATCTCAAGAAAAAGGTCAGGAAATTCTTGTTGCAAATCTAATTATTTTTCCCAAGTCGATTCATCCTTGCTATGGTTTCTCCATTGAACTCTGCAGAATCGAATGTTTCTGTTCCTGAGCTTACAATCCCTTGTTTCCAGTATTTTCAGAGGTTGCTCCTTATAAGTCAAATCTAGTTGTACTATCACTTCCTCTGATTGGAGTTGATCATCTGGTTTTCTTATGCTTTTTCATAATTGTGACACATGAAAAACATTATGAATCCCGCTCATTTCAATCGGTAGATCTAATTGATATGCTACTTCTCTTCGTGCCATAATCCAAAAAGGTCCGACATATCGTGGTGCTAGTTTTCGGTGCACTTGAAATCTATGAACTCCTTTGAATGGAATTATTTTAAGATAGACAAAATCATTTACTTCAAATGATAGATCACGACGTCGATGGTCGGCATGACTCTTTTTTCGTGTTTGTGCTGTCTTCAATTTTTCTCTTATCAATCGGACATGAGCTTCTGCTTCTTGTGCAATTTCTGGTCCAATAAATTGTCTTTCTTCTGCTTCTGACCAATTTAAAGGTGTTCTACATTTTCGTCCATATAACGCTTCCAATGGTGACATTTGCAAACTGGACTAGAAGCTATTATTATAAGTGAATTCTGCATATGGTAAACATGATTCCCATGTGATACCATAGTCCAATATGCAGCTTCATAGCATGTCCTCCAGAATTTGGTTTACTCTTTCTGTTTGCCCTCCAGTTTGTGGATGATATGCGGTGCTAAAATTCAATTTGGTGCCCAATGCTTCATGCAAACTTTTCCAAAATCCTGAAACAAATTGGGGTCCTTGATCCGAGACTATTTTCTTTGGAACTCCATGTAATGTCACTACCTTAGATAGGTATATTTCTACTAACTTGTTACCATCATAGGTAGTTTTTACGGGTATAAAATGTGCTACTTTTGTCAGTCTATCAACAATTACCCAAATAGAATCATATCCATTTTTAGTTTTGGGAAGTCCGGTGATAAAATCCATTCCTATCTCTTCCCACTTCCAATCGGGCACTGGAAAAGGTTGTAATAATGTTGCCAGTTTCTGATGTTCTGCTTTAATTCTCTGACAATTATCACATTTTGTAACATATCTTGCGATTTGTCTCTTCATATTGGTCCACTAGAATTTACTCTTTAGATCTTGGTACATTTTTGTACTTCTAGGGTGAATAGAGTAAGGTGTATCATGAGCTTCTTGTAAAATAAGTTGTTTAATTTCTTCTTTATCTGGTACGCATATCCTCTTTCCGTACCATATAGTGCCTTGGTCATCTTCAGAAAATTCTAGGGTTTTTCCTTCTTTCATGTCCTTCTTTATTTTCTGAATATCCATGTCCTCCTCTTGTGCTTTTCGGATTTTTTCCTCTAAAGTAGGTGTAACTATTAAGGTTGTTAGAAGTGTAGATTCTGTCCATTCAATCTTATGCCTTTGCAGATCTTGCAATAATTCTAGGGCTATACCAGTGTTATAGTAAGATCTTCTACTTAAAGCATCCACCACAATGTTAGCCTTTCCTGGGTGATATTGTATATCCACATTGTAGTCCTTTATTAGTTCCAACCATCTACGTTGCCTCATGTTCAAGTTTGATTGGGTAAATACATATTTCAAGCTTTTGTGATCCAAAAAGATTTCGCAATGATTCCCCAACAGGTAGTGTCTCCAGATCTTTAGTGCATGGACTACAGCTGCTCATTCCAAATCATGGGTGGGGTAATTTTCTTCATGGGGTCACAATTGTCTAGAAGAAAATGCTACAAGTTGACCTTCTTGCATTAAGACGCATCCTAGCCCTTGTTTAGATGCATCACAATATATCTCATAATCCTTTTTAATATCTAGAAGTATCAAAACTGGGGCTGTGGTTAACCTTAACTTTAACTCTTCATAACTTTTCTCACATTCATCTGTCCATTTAAATGGCACATCCTTCTTTAGAAGGCTAGTTAGCGGTTTGGCTATCTTTGAGAATCCTTCTATGAACTTTCTATAATATCCTGCTAATTTGAGAAAAATTCTAATTTCCGATATGGTTTCAGGTTGTTTCCATTCCTTTACAGCTCTTATCTTTTCAGGGTTTATTGATAACCCTTCTTCTGTCAAGACATGTCCTAAAAAGGAAATTTCCCTCATCCAGAAATTACACTTCTCAAATTTTGCATACAGTTGTAATTCTCTCAACTTATCAAGAAGCATCCTTAAGTGTATCTCATGTTCCTCTTCACTCTTGGAATATATCAAAATATCATCAATGAATACTATCACAAATTGATCTAAATATTCCATGAAGGCTTTGTTCATCACATTCATAAATACCGCTAATGCATTGGTTAATCCAAATGGTAGTACTGTAAACTCATATAATCCATATCAAGTTGTAAAAGCAGTTTTTTGAAATATCCTCTGCTTTTATTTTTAACTGATGATAACCAGACCTCAGATCAATCTTTGAAAAGATCTTAGCTCCTCTAAGCTGATCAAATAAATCATCAATTCTGGGTAATAGTATTTGTTCTTTATAGTTGCATCATTCAATGCTTGATAATCCACACACATTCGCAATCCTCCTTCTTTCTTCTTTACAAACAAAACTGGAGCTCCCCATGGTGATATACTTGGTTGGATAAACCCTTTTGCTTCTAGTTCTTCTAATTGTTTCTTGAGCTCCTCTAATTCCGTTATTGACATTCTATAAGGTCGTATAGAGATAGGAGCAGTACCATGCTTTAGTTCTATAGTGAACTATATCCCTCGATCAGGTGGCATTCCAGGTAATTCTTCTGGAAATTGTAACACCCTGGGTTTGGGGTGAAATTTCTTTCTTAAAAAGTCATGCATGCATATGTCTCTTCTAGATCAACCAAATCAGCCCCAGCTTTATTCTGTTCTAAGCCCAAAATCTTAAAATCTATCCTATAGACCCAAATCAAGATTTGACTTTTCAGATTTGATCTACTATCTATCTTGAGCATAAAAGCCTTCAGAACCCAGATTCAATTCTATCTTTAACTTTCAGAATTATCAACTCCTTCCTGTTTTCGAAAACAGTAATATCTTATATACCCTAAGTTTCAGAAATTCAGATTTAATCAAAACCTTGACCAAGTTCAGACCAGATTATTCTTGGATTATGATCAAGGGTATGCCAATACCTTAATCCAAAAAATTGGTAGTCAGATTTCATCATTTAAACCTTATTTGCAAATCAGTCCAAGAGTATCGCAAATCAGTCCTTTTCCAGATTTTCTAGAAGCATGAAAAGGCAAAATGTTACAAATCATCTCCAAATCCAAATCTGATTCAGGGAACACCTCCCAAATGCCATTCAACACAAAATCTTCTTATATGAGTATCTCAAAATCAAATCCTAAATCCCAGAATTCGAGATCGACAAAATTCAGATCTATTTTACCCTAATCTACTCTATTTTCAGTTTATATCAAAAACCATTCAATTGTTTCAAATTTTATCTTCTACCTGTGCCAAATTATCTGTTGAATCAAGTCTGCAAGATTAGTGCAATCAATTTCAGTTTAAACCTTCCAAATCTCCAGATTTACAGATCAGTCCAAAGCCAATCAAAAATCATCACAATCAGGCCCCTGATTCGACCACGGGCTGCTGTTGATGACCAGAACCGCGTTCATTTGATTTTGCCATTTTCAACCGCAATCAGCTGCGCCGCACCACTGCGTTCTTCGCCGCCGGCCAAACTTCGCCTGCACTTGTGACCGTGCATGCTTGTGTGTACGTGTCCTTGCTTCAGCCATCGCCGTGGCAGCGCGAACGACCAGCAACCGCCCCCGTGCGCGACCAGTAGCAGCAACGGCAGCCTTTTGTCAGCAACTCCACGCCACGTTGCCTTGCCTTGCCAGCCATTGTCGCCACCTCTCTGCATCGCCCAACATCGTTGAGTCCCGATGAAGTGACAATTTGATCAGCTGTTGCACCGCCTGTGCGCCATTGCATCACCGTTCACCGTTGTCGCGCTTCCGCCCGGCCAGTCAAGTCACCGGTGCCAATTTCCTTGCTGTTTCTTCTTCGCAAGCTTCGTCCTGGTCTATTTAAGCAGCCAACACCCTGTGTAGTTCTCTACTTCACCAGAATTTAGCCAATTCCAAATCTTCTCCACCTTCGTCATCTTCTCCGGCGAGTCCAGCACAGAGACTCACGGTGCTAGCACGCTCCACTGCACCAACCTCCAAATTGACAGCATCAGTGAGTTTCTCTCATCACACTTATCGTGCTGTATCATTTAATTGGACTTCCATGCATCTCATTGCCGGTGATCGCCGGAAATGCCAAAATGCCCTGTTCCAGCTTTGCAGTTCAAATTAATCCAAATTAGCTTTCGATTCTAAAGAACAAAATGATCAGTGAGCTATTTTAAGCAAGCCTATGTATCCAGATTTCAAAATTGAACTCGAATCGAAGCATTTCCCAAATTGAAACTTCGCCAATCGCCGGCGATCGTCGCCAGGCTTCTCCGGTGATTCTCTGATCAAATTAATCGTGCCAAAAGCTTTATTATACTTCTTAGATACTCCCTGAGCAAGGAATTGAGTTCAAACCTCGTGTAGCTAAAACCCCCAATTCCAATATCATCTTCTCCGGCGCCGGCCACCGGAAATCTATTCCCGGCCAATCCAGCTTCAGCCACCTTGTCCATCAGATGTGCCTCAATCTCCTGAGCACTTTACTCTTTTAACCTGATCTCTGAAACTATCTAGATTGCAAGATATAGCTATGCCAAAGACCTTGTCCAGTGGTTTCACTATGCCGTGTCGCCACCACACTTCACTGATTTTCATCACCATCCAGCCATTTTCAACCTTGGAACCTATTGAATCATTTGTTCCTATTATCAAGGCCTACTTCCCAGACAAAGTGGTGCATCAATTGGGGCCCTAGATCAAAAGTTATGGCAAGCCCTAGTTTCTGGCCATGTCAGTTCAATGCCAGGCTGTGTCAGCCAGTGGCATTAGCCCTTTTCACTTCTTTCCAGATGTGCATTTTGAGCATAACTTTGTCCCTTAGACTCCTGAGGTTGTGATCTACAATTTCTTCTTCTATCACAACTTGATTTGAGCCCTTGAACTGCATTTTAAGCTTAGCCCTAGTTTTTGACACTGTCAGCACTATGCCAGAGTATGCCAGCCAGTGGCATTGGCCTTGTTTACCCACTTCTGGTTGTGCAATTTGAGAGCCACCTTGTCCCTTAGACTTGTGGAGTTGTGCTCTACATTTTATTTACTGCCACAAGTTGAGATAATCCCTCTATCATCCATCAACCCTATGTTGATGCCTTGAACCGAATGTAGACCTAAAGGCGTTCGCTATTTTTGAGCGAACCAGTTGCAACCTTGATATCATTCTGATACTTTGAGACATTTGGAACCTTGTAAATATTTGACAACTAATCTTAACCCTGATTTCCATAACTTAACCCTAATCAGCTTCTAAACCCAATCATTTTAGAATCATCGAGACATTCATCTTTGCATTATTGCATATAGTATAATAATGTATTGAAAAGATTGTAATTCTTGGTTGCTTGTTTGATTGGAGACTAGATCAAGAGCCCGAGTTCGAGGACTTCACTGCTGATCCAACATCAACTGCTGTATTTTACGACGCGGAAGGCAAGTCATATCCTTGGACATCTTGAACCTATATTTTAAGAGTTGCTATAACATAACCTTGAATATAGATAATATTGCATGAGAAAGATTGAGAATGGTTGAATTATGAATTGGTAGTACTAGATTGGTTATCTGTGAAATGTGAAATAAACAAGTTTTGAACCATGAACTAATATATATGTATTTATATACTTATATTCATGAAATAAAACCCCTAGCCGTGACCAGAATTTTGGTATGGAATGGTGGTAGCATTGGAGGTGCTAAACTGCAAAGGATAGCAGGCACTGAAGGTGCAGGGTTGTGGTTGGTCTGGTCACTGGCATATAAGGACTAGAACCTTGTGTTGTGCGTCTAGTGGCATGAACAACGTGCTAACCGCAAGCCTGGTATGGGACAGGCCTGAACAAGTACTTATGTGGATCGCACATGAAACCCCTGCATGAAATGGAAAACAATACACTAATTTCACAGGGTTCAGCTGCTCCACGTAATATAATCATGCACGTTGACCCAGTAATGGGAAGAGGCTTGGGGTGTGGGGGTATATCCCTCCACAACTGCGGTTTGTGTGAAGAAAACTGCAGGGTCAGGGGTGAATTGTAAGTGAAACATAACAAAAGCTCTTGTTATCTCCACCTTGCCACTCACACATGGTTGTGAGGAAGGGTCTAATCATTTTGATAGGATGGGCTTGAAAGTGGAATATCTTACGGGTAAATTGGTACCTCTCTGCAGAGTTAAAAACATATTCGAATACTCTGAGCTCCCGGGTTTATAGGAGTCTGCTGCGGTGGATTAAATCCACGGGGTGTGACACAAGTATGTTTTCTAAATAATATTTGTTAAATTAAGATTACCCAAATGACATGTGTTGTCATGATAAGGAGTGCTGCTATGGGCTGTCGTGTGTCGACGTGTCACGATAGTGCTATAATCTAGTGAACATGAATAGTGATGCTATATTATGAAAGGTGCTGCCATGAGATGAGATATGAAAGAAAAAGGTTATTTTACAAACATCCATAATTCTTGACTAGTTTAGGTTCATATCATCACTACTATATGTATCTACTCTTACCTATGACTTGCTGAGTACGTAAGTGGTCACCCTTGCAACCTACAAATCAGTAGATGGAGCGTTCAATAATCAAGATGAAGGCGTGGAGAATTTCTTGGATCCAGAAGGAGGAATATCAGTTCCGCCAGAGCCCTGATGTGTGTTGTTCTGCCATCCACTTCTCATTGTGGGAGGGTCACCTATCTTCTACTGTGTAGATATTATTTTGCTAAACCATGTATGCCGTGAAGGCATTGTAATCTCTTTATGTAATATTAAGGTCAACAGGCCACACTGCTTAAATATTTTGTAAGTTACTCTGTTGCAATGTAATATACTCCTGTGCTTGACTTATCCTGGGAAGTCAAGGGTATGTATATATGGGACTAGCTGCAGCGAGCTAGGTCTCTACAGGAGTAGTCGTAGTCCCAGTTTCAGGGCGCGACAGAAATACATCCATGTATCCTCTTACTATCGGTATTTGTGATATTTCCAGAGTTTCCAATTTGTGAAGACTGGGATTAGGATTCTCTATTGGGGTTCGCTCAGCATGGAATAAAATTTTCTTCCCTCTGGTACTAGTGAGGTTTAAGGTTTTCTTTTCACAATCTAATTGACCTTTGTATTGAGATAACCAGTCCATTCCCAGAATTATATCTAACCCTGCTAGTTCCAACACAAGAAGATTTGCGGAGAACTTCTCTCCACAAATTTCAAAGGTAACTCCTCTACATATTGTTTTTGCACACATCTTGGTTCCACGGGATTGTATTGTTGAGGTGTACCATTTGTAATTTACTTTTGCTCACAAAAGTTTTGGAAATAAAAGAATGAGTGGCACCGGAATCAAACAGAATTACTAAAATTTCTGACTGAATTATGAACTTACCCAAGATCACGTCTGAGGCTTCTCCTGCATCTTCCTTGGTGACATAATTTAGTCGACCTTGTCCTCGGGGTGTGGCTTCACGGCCTTTTTCATGTAGATTGATAGCTCCTTCGCGACTCACTACCGAGGGGTCTCCTCCACTATTTGGCCTTGGCGGTCCTGCAGTTGATACCATTGAGGATTTCTCTCCTGGTATTGGTTTGGCCTATTGGACTCTTGCTCTTGCCACAGATGATGGGAGGTGTTTCCAAGGACAATGTTCTTGACGATGTCCAAACTTCCCACAATGAAAACATCGTCCATTTGTGACAGAGCAATTTTGTAGAGTATGAGCACCTTGGCACTGTGGACACTTAACTTGTAAGGGTCGAAAAGTCATTCGCTGAATTGGAGATTTATAAGAAGGTCTAGAGTTGATACGGCCTCGCATTGTTCTATTAGTTATGAACGACTGAAAATTTTCTTTTCTTTTCTGAGTATTTTCGACTGCCCCTCGTTTCTCTTCTACTTGGAGCACTCGATTCACCATTACTTGAAAATCCGTGAATTCATGGGATGCAATATGTAGTTGTAGTTGTAGGGTCTGCTGCAATCCTTCGGTAAAATGTTCGATCTTCTTGGATTCAGTATCAATATCTTCTGGGGCATATCGAGCTAGTTGGCTAAATTGGTGTAGATATTCCATTACTGACTGTGCCCCTTGTCATAGATTCCAGAATTCTCTGTGCTTCATAGCCATTACTCCTGTAAGGATATGGGATTTATGAAATTGCTCAGAGAATTCTGCCCAATTGATGGTTGCTCGATGTGGATGCATGTTCTGATAGTTTATCCACCAAGCTGCAGCTGGGCCCGCAACCTGGTGAGATGCATAGAGAACTTTCTCAATGTCAGAGCATCTTACTGTATCCAGTTTTCTTTCTATAGCCCGCAGCCAATCATCAGCCACCATAGGATCTGGTGTGCTTGAGAAAGTCGGGGGATGTGTCTTTTGAAAATCAGTGAGTCTTGCCCTTGAGCTTGTCCCTTCCATTAAAAGTCTGTGGGTGATTTGTTCTAATAGTTCGGCTTGGGCTATTTGGTTGTCTCTAAGCATCTGAGCTTGTGCCTCTTGATTATCTCGTATTAATTGTACTTGCATCATTTGTGACTCATGTCTTTCTCTTTCCATCCATCGCATTAATTCTGATACTTCAGTTTGTGTTTCTTATTGTCCTACGGATGTGATTGGTTGAGGCCTGTCCTCATTACCCTGCCTTCTTCCTATAGCAGAGCTTCCCGCTTCACGTTCTTCGTGTCGTGCATGCTGTTGTGTGTTTTCCATTTCGTTGTGATTCCAATTTAATGATTACCTTGAGTAATAAATTTTTACCCATAAAGGAAGAAAAGAATATAGTATAGTAGATGAAAGTAACAAGTTTTGAAACACAAGTATGATGCACGAGCGAGTTTAGCAAAAGATAGTTTATACAAGTACCTTTACAAGCTTCTAAGAGCTTTTATAGGGGTTTTTACAGCACAAGCATTTACAATACTATTCGGAATCAAAATGAGGGTTAGTTTCCATATTTGAACAAAAAGAAGTTAGCTGGGCTCCGATACTGCCCTCGGCCCTGTCCTACCACCTGGTCAGTCTTATTCTTGCTCGGAGGACCGAGCAAGCAAGGGTTCTCGCTCTTTAGGGTCTTCCTCGTCATCGTCGTCATTGGTTGGTTCTCTTGGTCGTTGAGAAATTTTGCCCACATGCTGGACCGTCACGGCTTCATTGTCTACCCATGGAATTGGTTGTTCACTGCTACAGAGGTTTCGAGTCCGCCACTGCAACATCTCTCGAAAGTAGACTCCGGTGTTACCTACCCATCGGTGAATTGCCCCGGGTCCGCGCGATTGATTTCCAGCACAGGGTGCTAGTTTCTCCTTTTCCTTCCCCTTTTTAGCCTCACTTGGCCCGTGTGTAGTTGGGGCTTGTGGATCCTTGTCACCTCGTGCTCGAACTGTAGAGGTAGCAGAATCTTGGTCTGTGGTCTGCGTTTGCAACTCGTGATAGCAACATTGTAGATCCTGGTGATCACGAAGCAGATGGGAGTAGCAGCGATCCAGGGTGACTACCAAGTTTGCTATAGTAGTAAGTTTGCTATAGTAGTCAAACACGGATCCTGGCACTCCCGAGTGCTAAAGGTAGTACGACAGCATCCGGATCCTGCCATCATGGGAACATAACGGTAAGGTGAATCTCTAAGTCTGTCAATATACCTTTGGCAAATCATGCCAAGAGCCCTTCGTGCCACGTCTTGGATGCCATCGATGTACTACTCCCTGTTAGCCTCCAATCGGATAGGATAGCTGCCCTTGGTATGCAAATCATAGATCAAGATAGAGACCCTGTACCCAAAAGGCCTTCCATCTGCTTCTTCCTCCTCGGCCTCATAGAGGGGTCTCACTTGCCACCAAAGGAACTGTAGTACTTGCCCAAGCAGCGACGCCCACTCTCCAAACTGCACCGCATAAGTGAAACGCTGAATCATCATCTACAACAACATGTAACTGAATAAGAAAATTTTTGTTTAAATCAAACTTACTACATAATTAAAGAATCATGAAAGCAGACTGGAAATTTTTGTATACTATAACTTTTTAGTGTTAATATAGTTTTCATATATACTTCTTAAAAGAAGTGGTTTTCAATAATTTTCAACCTAAATCGACTATTTCTATCTAAGGTCACGATGTCCTACAGACAAGTTGTGCTCTGATACCACCAGCTGTTAGGGCCCCGATACCGGGCCTGTAGCAACCGCCCAGGATGGGTTGCTTACAGCGTTTATATCACAATCACAACTCAAATAAAGCACAACTTAGTTATACATATGTAAAGAATAATACCGTAACAGAGGCTTCAAGCCATAATTTTACAATAATGGCCGACCAGGCCAACATAATGTTTTTGGGACTTTTTTTTTATTTTTATTTTTTTTTATGAAAGAGTAGCAGGCACCACAGTTGAACTCATCCGGGGTTCGCGACCTTAGACCCAAAGGTCAAAATCAAAGTTTTCGGGAAACTCCGGCTCTTCTTTTGGATTAGGATTCACATCCACAATTGGAGGGTCCACTGAGTAGAATGACAAGAGTAAGTACAAGAATACTCAGCAAGTCTCAGCATAAGAATTTGCTCTCACCATGCCAGAGGTAGATCAAGTAAATGGATTATGTAGCATAGAATATTAAATTTCACAATTACATTACTAAGATAATTTGAAGAATAGGTATTCAACGCGGTAACTATACAAAGCATTTTTAATGACTCAAGAGTGGAATCCGGGAAAAACATCCTAGTTTTCCCCTTTTGTTTTAGCTCAATATCCAAAACTATTGTGCTATACAATTACTACCCATGGTATACCCCTTTCCGGGGGTACGAAGTACTCGAATACTTTTTAATCTCTGCAAAGGTGCACCGCTTTACCCACATGAGTCCATCAATCTTTCCAGTCAGGCCATTTACACGCACAGTATTGCATGCGACTAGATTGAGGAGACAAGGCTCTCAAAAACTTTGTATTAATTTATATCCCTGCCCCACAATTCGACCTCATTGGTCATTCTTGTCGTTGTGAGGTACCCTCAATGAGAAGTACCCTCACGCCCAGCATTCACGAGTTACTCAAGGTCAGAGTAACCACACGAACTCTCCCCTCACATCTCCCCCTCATCCATTCAGGCCATAAGTTTAGACAACTAAACTTAATAGGACCCATCCAAACCTCTCAAGTTTGAAGCCTGAACGAGAACGACCACCATAGAGGGATAAAATCGATACTTAGTAGTTTACTGGCCGAGTTCAATTTCTTGATCATGTGGTTGGCACGTTAACATGCCCATGGCTGTTTAGCACAATTTGTTATGTCCTTATCAGCATATAAGCTATTATCTCTTCTTCCCCTATGAGTCAAGTCAAAATTGACTCCTCTCCATCATTCCATTAATAGCCTTTCACATGCAACAAAACTTTTAAAGTACAATTCTTCTATGCTCTAGCGAGACATTTCTCACTATACTTCTACACTCATATATTACTGGTTGGTCACATAATTATATTCTAGGGCCTCAAGGAGTTCTTTGTTTAACCAATCAAGGACGGCTATTCAAGTTAGGTCAATAACTACACAAGATTATTGAAAATACTTTTTCATAATGAGCAATTATACTTTCATACGTCCATCATCAAAATAATTAGTTTAAAAGTATGGGTCAATGATATGATCAAGGATCTAAAGCTTGCCTGACTCTGGGGTTGTCGTTTCTACGATGGTCAGGTCAACTTCTTGCTCTTGGACTTCAGGAACCTTGTCTTCTAGACACGCACCACAGCAACAACCCAGCAAATGACACAATACCTTTGCATTAATGTACTAAAATACACATAAAACATAGAAATATAAATACGAGAGGCAGAAATGCAGATCTACATACAATTGCACTGGGTTTTGCACTAATTAGGGTTTCAGCTTGTTTAAAATCCATCGACTTTCTTTAGTAACATAGCTCAAATGGCCTCGGATTAGGATCAAATTTCACAGGGAAGCTACAAATGCTAAAGCATGGAAAGTTACGCGATCAGATTTTCAATTCAACCATTGGATGACCCACTTTGACCAGGGAATGCCATCAGCTAGCATTCGGGGCGCTCTCTGCACGATGTTAGCACTGTGCAGGTCGCGTTCGCGCCAACACGCATGCACACAGTGCAACTTGCGCACAGACGCGTACGCGTGCGATGAAACTAGATCACCACACGCCTTAGCACTGTGATTAGTTGCTGGAACACTTGCGTACACCTGAGACAAGCTGGCGATACTGGAACGTGGCCGGCGGCGAAGGTTCAACGGTGGCGCGGCACTGGAACGGCTGTTACAGGGCAAACTATGCCACGGCCTCGATCCCACAAGCTAACAAGGCCTAGGAGTACACTGAGGAAACACTGAAGGTATTGGGGAGGTGCTGGTCAGTGGCAAGCTCACCGGAGAAGCTGGCGACGGTGCTGCGGCTCGAAATAGGGGGGGTGGCGGCGAGGTCGCCGTGGACAGCCCAATAGAGACCTCAACTCAGCAATCCAATGCTACAGCTAGATTTAGGCATCCCTGGAGATGGTTCAATCGAAAGGAATTGGCCGGCGGCGAGCTCAGCATGGCGAATTTGAGATCAACGTTGCCGGCGACTCGCACAGTAGCTCCAACGCGGAACTGGGCCTACATGAAACTGTAGCTCCTGAGACTCAGCAGGTTTGCAATTAGGGTTGAGGCGAATATTTTGACGCGGTTGGATCATTCGGCGCACGGCTCCGGAGGCTGGACGGCGACACCCTATTTATTTTTAAACACGGTCTAGTGGAGGGAATGGTGGTCGGCAGCGACACGGCCACGGCGGCTTGTTCGGGAGTAATAGGGGGACACAAGGAAGCTACTGGACAAGAAGGGACTCACCGGTGATCACCGGAGCTCAGCGTTGGCGACGGCGCGTCACTGGGACACGGCTGGAGACACACTGGCAATGTTTGGGCATGCTCTAGGTGTGTCCAGGCAATGCCAATGACTAACAAGGTGTGTCTACAGGCTACAGGAGGTGAAATTTTGAAGTGTTGGTTGCATCAAAGTGCTTAAAACACCTCTCTTACTTCAACCTGAAGGTTACCAGAGTTTTTATCACCATTTTCTTCTAATTTCTGAATTTTCCTTGTGTTAAAAGCTTAGCATGAGGTGGCATACGAGGTGTAAAGTTTTTGAAACTTGGCTGGTAAGGAAATGAGGTTATTTTGGTGAGTTTACTGTAGATTTACTGATTTTAACATGTTTAAAATGGTAATTTTGCCCTAATAGAGTTAGAATTACATGCAAGGGCCTCTTTTTAATTTGTGAAAATTTGAGGGTTGCAAGGAAAAATGGGGTTTTCTAAAAACGGGGTATCTTAGTCAAATTGTTGTTCATTTAGTATATTTTTAAGGGTATTTTAGTAATATTCCAAGTATAAAATCACTAAATTTCAAGGTTTTAATTATTTTTGAGGACTTCTTAAAAAATGGTCCTTTTATAAATATTTCCTTCAGTTCAAGAGTCCTTTTTGTAATAAAATTTAATAGGTTTTTTTTCATTACATGGGTATTTTTGTAATTTGATGCTTTTTATTTTTCTTCTAGCAAGACTTTTCCTTTTTATGTTGCAATTAATTAGGGGCTAAATTGAGATTATTCCTTTTGCAATTAAGTCCTAAATTAGTGAGGCATTAGTAATTAGGTTTACTTCATTTTCCCATAGCCTTTAGAAGCTTCTCTTGTGTATAGTTCAATTTTAGGTTTAGGGTTTAATTCTATCATTTATGTGACTCAACTTTCTTGACCTAATTCTGGATAAATGCGGGGATTGCTTCAATGTATTCATATTACCCTACTTCCCCATATTAGTGGTCTCTATATGACTATGCAATGAAATGTAAAAGTATCTGAAATTAAAAAGCTTTTTAAAATATTAAGAAATTTGGGGCATGACATCTTTCTTCTCCCTTAAACATGAGTAGACACACCCAGAAACATTGGAGCTTTTCAACCAAGCCAAAAAATAAAACCAGCAGAAAAGAGGAATGCTGGGCAAAACCCCAACTTATGCCTCGCACAAATGCTGAAAAACAGCCAAGATCAAGATTTGCCAATTCCAGATCGTAGTGTGCAAGGATGCTCAAAAGAAATTCACTCTCAGGGAGACAAAAACCACAACGCAAGAAATCTTCAAAGACCACCAGTTCGCCCTCCTTCACGACTGGGGTTTCCTCTTCTCCTCCTGTGGGATGCCATGAGATCAACGATCTCATGGGAAGAAATTCCTCCTGCAAAGCCAACAAACTCTCAACTGTGTAATGCTGAGAACTGCTCCAGGATGCCATTGGCTTGAGATTGCAGGAAAAGGAAGGACTTGGAAGGTGATGAGCACAAGGATGAAAAAGAGGGTTTTGGAGTTTCAACTATGAGTTATCTTCCACAGGCAATAGCTTTTTAACCACTACACAAGCCCTCTGCATTTAATGCTCTCCATAATGGATTTGATGGGCGCACTCAAAGTTTTACTTGGGACATATTAGAATCTGAAATGAAAAGGCACTTTTTGGAATTCTAAGTGTCACCTTTTAAAGAACCTTGTCGTTTCAAATTCGGGGGCTAGCTAACGGAGGTTATTACCCGAGTTAGTTGCCCATGCTGTTCTATGGTCATACGAAGCCATGGAACGAGACCTAAGTTACCTATATGCCTTTTTCATGGTTGTAGAGACGTAGGAGAGAGATTATGGGTTAGTTCAAGATATTCTGGATATAACTCTTCACGGATGTTTATTACTCGTGATCTCAATGTTTGTGGTCGTGGAACTCTGTGGTCTCGACACCTATTGTCGCAGATCTAGTCCATGATCTCATATACCTGCAAGTACCATGGTCACGGAGATTTCTGCCTGCAATCGCCCCAGTCATGCAAAGAAAGCCAATATCAATACTTGGTCATAGTCAGTACGCAACCAGACTATTGAAGAGTTACGTTGGACCTGTAAAGTATGATTGAGACTTACCAACCACAATCCAAGCATCATACGATTATGATACCATCAATTATAACCATTCCATAATATTCCCAGGACAATGTAACTCCCTTTCTCACTGACAAGGTAACCGTCAAGAAAATAAGGATGAATGCTCAGTTACCTATAATTGCACGTCATAACCGCACATCAACAACCGGCAAACCTCTATATAGCAACTGCCAAACTTCCAAACTTCTCTCTATTGGCACCCTTTCGACAAGTATAAAAAGGGGACCAATTCAAAGGGGAAGGGGAGGAAAAAAAGAAGGGAAAACAAGCTTCGGAGAAGATTATTAGCCTTTACAATACATTTTCTTTGTATTTCATCTTACTTATAGTAAAAACACAACAGGAGTAGAGCTATTACTCAGACTTCGAGAGCCCGATCCTATATAAATTTTGTGTCATTTTGTTCCATAGATACTGTGATTTCTTCTGGTGATTGTTAGAATTGTCTCCCTGCTAACCAAATTAAATTCGTGTAAGTTCGACTAGGAAACTTGTTCCAATCGTCGACACTTAGCTTTTATAATTAAAAAGAAATCCTAGTCTTGACCTATTTATTATTTAAATATGAATTACCAAAACACCCATTCAATTTACAATATGTGAATAGTGGAATACCAGAAATAACCTTATCCCCTAACATAATTTAGCCCCTTTTGTTTTGAAGCATTTACAAACAAGCCCAAAAGAGGTTTGTTTTGCAAAATGAACATGGAAAGACCTAAGTAACCTTGCCAAATACACTACAATAACAATGAAGAGACCATATTACCCTTGTTTGATCCATTACACATCAGAGCTCCCACTGTCTCCTGATAAGTGCTAAATTGGTAGTACTTTTACCCAAGATTTGCTAATAAAAATGTGCTAAAAACATGCTAAAAATTCCTTTGATGTGACATTTTATGCATATTTTTGTATCATTTTTACAATCCGCTTTCACAGTTGTGTTTGCCATGTTTCAGGATCAAATCTACAAAATTTGAGGGCGTTTCAAGTTTGTTTGGACGAATTTTGAAAAAAGACACTAAAATTGGATGAAAAGGAACCCTAATCGAACACTCCATGGGCAAGATCACCTGGTCGAATATAATTGAACGACGAAAGAGTCATGATCGAACACACCACGGTTGAAATCACCTGGTCGAACACACTTGGACGAGAAAGAGCCATGATTGAACACAAAGACTTTTGGTCGAACAAAGTCCTGATCGAACAAGTTTGGTAGAACAAAGTCCCGATTGAACACTTCTGGTCGCCTAGTTGTTACTTGACCAAGTCCAGCATGACCACATGCCACAGGTCGTGCTCGGCTCAGTTTCTAGAGATATTTTCACTAGTACAGAAAAGCTTTCTTCTATCAGTAAAAAAACCTTCTACTATCGGTTTTCGTACCGATAGAGATAGACACGATAGAACAAGACGGAACATTTTCTATCGGTAAATAACCGACAGAAGAAATTAACAATTCTATCGGCATATTAGGAGTGTACCGATAGCAAACCCGTCGTAGTCTGACGATTAACGGTGGGAAAAGTACCACTATTCTAACGGTTAATTACATGATTACCGACAAGAAAATATTACTATTCTATCGGCACCTTATGATTGTACCGATAGAAAACCCATCGTCGTCTGACGTTTAGCGTTGGGAAAAATACCGATATTCTAACGGTTAATTACAAGTTTACCGACAGAAAAAAGTTTAGCACTCTCTCGGTTGGAAAGGAGATTACCGATAGAAAAAATCTTAGTACTCTCTCGGTTGTGTATGAGTTCACCGGCAGGAAAAATCACACTCTTCTAACGGTTAATTATAAGTTTACCGATAGAAAAAACTACAGTAGTCTCTCGGTTGTGGATGAGTTCACCGGCAGGAAAAGTCACACTATTCTGACAGTTAATTTCAAGTTTATCGATAGAAAAATGGGTAGTAGTCTCTCGGTTGTGGATGAGTTTACCGATAGAAATTTGTAGTAGTCTGTCGGCTGTGAATGAATTTACCGATAGAACATTCACATATACAGTACGTTATTTACATTCACAATACAATACATTCACATATACAGTACAGATGCAATACATTATAGATTGGATACACAATACAGTACAGATGCAAAGAAGGGTAAATTCACAGAACAGATTGACACATTAGACAGTTATTCACATTTATTCACATATATATTGTGAGACCCCCATTTGAGGATCACCTTGGTAACCGCCCAGGTAGGTTACACACAGCAGGATGTCACATGAGCTCCAAACCACACAAGCATAGTAATAACATTAAACAAGTAGCAGGCCAACATGGCCAATATTACATAGCCAAAGCACCGAAAATGGCGCTAAGTAGAGTTGCTAAGAAAATAACAAGTTTATCAGAACCAGACTCGGTATCCAAGTACCGAACACACAACATAAAGCACAAGGCAACGACAAAAAGCTTGACTTCCATCCGCAGCAGGGTTGGAGTGGCTCCTCCCACATCTGACTTGACTTGGTGCGCAATCCTTCTAGAACGTGGGCTCGTCCGGGGCACTTCCATCTTCTGCCGGGAACTCATAACTGAAGGAATCGGGATCCTCGAATCCCTCTTCTACAGTTGGATGTAAATGCAAGGGTGAGCACTTGGTGCTCAGCAATACTCATTCCGGGGATTATTGTAATTGTACTTATATGAGAGTGAAACATATGATTCAGGGGTTTTAGTTTCATATGGATAGAGATATGTAGATTTCCAAGTCATTTGTTCAGTAAAAACAGTGCTTTGTCATGAAAATAGTACTTTAAACATTAAACAGGTTTTCAATAAAAACATTAAATGTAGTGGTCTCCCATGAGTCACTACTTTGTTAACCGCATTATGAAAACATTCCAAAACATTACTTGTGCTATAACCCATGGATAACATCCACTACGAAAAGACTCCTGAACCTGGGAGTACAGAGTATCCGATATTTCTTTTACACTTTGCAAAGGTGTACCTCTTTTTAAATCCACTGGTTCACTCGGCTTTCAAGTCGGATCAGCTTCATGTGACTTATACACATGTGACAAGGCCGAGATCACACAACGCTTTACAGTTCAGTATTAACAGTATCCCTGCCCGGTAGATAGACAATTAAGTCTCAAGTACCGTTGTGGGTCTTCCCCACTGCCTTACTTCCTAGCCTCTCTGGTCTATGTTCCCTCAGGACACATAGCCTTGGTCTATGTCCATGCGAGACATACGACCATTCAAGATTACAACCGCTCACGGCTTAATCAGGTCTAGGGTGCCTTCCTTCATTTACGCCTTTTTCCTCTCATTATTTTTCTGAACTCACATCACTCATGGCCGAACCTTGGCCTTCCAGTTTCCACGCGAGAAACCAGATCGTCAAACCATGCAGGGAGCTGCTAATACCAAAAAGCTACTGAGTTGTGCCTGTCCCATACCAGGCAAGTGGTTGGTACGTTTACGATTCGTATAGAGACACAGCACAAGGTTCTCGTCCTTATGAACCAATAGTGAGGAACATTCACATACCCTGGTGCGCACCGCACCCTCTCCATACAATCCAATCCTCACTACTGATCCCTTTTATCAGTTTTCTTGACAAAACAGTTTTCATCATAACTTCTCATGTATTTGACCATTTCAGTTTAATGTGGATATTCAGTATATGAGTCCTAGGGTGACAAAAGCATATATAAGAAGGTTCAATAACAAAAGGGGTTTCATGATTCATTAGGGAATATCTACTCATGTCATTCAAACATAACTTGTATTTCAACTAAGCATGCATAGTAAGAAACAGTGAATATACTTCATATGAAAATATTGGGTGAGACATGATCAAAGGAATGAGGCTTGCCTTGCAATGTGGGGTCTAAAAACTCAGACGGATCTTCAAAGACTTCTTCCGCTCCTTCAACTTCTGACTCTGCGGCAATCAACCAACACACAAACACATACCATAAGCATACAGAAAATAGTTTCCATAGAAAGTATTAAGTAAATAAGTCATGCATGCAGGGGAAAAGGTTAGGGCAAGGTCACAAGGGCTCTGGTCGAAGAAACTGCTGAAAAGGATTGAACGTCGAAGGGTCGACATTCAGTTCATGGCTTTGGCATAACTTCAAACTGATCTTAGGATGGTTTTCTGGAGAAGTGATAGAAGAGAAAGTTGTAGAACACAACTCCAGGAATCTAAAGGACAAGGTGGCATTTCAATTGCTCAACCAGAAGGGGTCAAACAAGGCTAATGCCAGTGGCTGACATGCACTGACATAGTGCTGGACATGGCCAGAAACTAGGGCATGGCTTAACTTTTGATCCAGGGCTCCAATTGATGCACCACTTTGTCTGGGAGGTAGGCATTACTAACAGGAACAATATACTCAACAGGCACAAGGGCTGAAAGTGGCCGGAGGGCGGCCAAATCCGGCGATGAACTACGGTGGCCTGGACATGAACTGAGTTACTGGACAGTGATCTTGGCATAGGCATAACTCACAATCTAGGCAAATCCAGGTGTCGAGCTAGTGGAAGGAATTGTTCAGGGAGGTGAGGCAAAGCTAAGGGACAAGGTTTCAGGGGCTAGATCGGCCGGGAACAAATTCCGGCGACCGGCGCTGGAGAAGACGACACTGGAGATTGGGGATTTTTGCTACAAGGCAAATGAACTCGATTCTTTGCTCAGGGAGTGAAAGGGTGGAGTTTAGAAGCTACTGGTGCAGTCAATTTGGTCGAAAATTGACCGGAGAAGCTTGGCGCCGAAGTCCGGCGAACGGCCGAGGTTCTAATTTAGGATTTCTTCGATTTGAGCTCAATTGGGGATTCTGATTCTACAGGCTTGCTCTACTAAGCTTACTGATCAACTTCTTCTACAGGATTGAGGGTTAATTTGGGCTGAATCGAACGGCATTGGGGGAACAGGGTAAATCGGGAATCCGGCGATCACCGGCGATGGGGATCGATCTGGTGCAATTGGCTGCTACGACACAGAGAGGGGAACGAGGGGAACTCACTGGTGAACCTGGATTGAAGAGAGGGGCTACGGTTTGCTCTGGCGACGGTGGCTCCAGAAACAGCTCGCCGGAGAAGAAAGGGAAACAGTGAAAAACTGGGAATTTGGCTAAGTCTTGAGGTTGTGCTTCTACACAGCACTGAGGAGGGGTTTAAATAGGCACGGGGACGGAGCTTGCGAGGGAGAACGCGACAACGGTTGCTTGCGCCGGGGAGAAACTTGTCGGGCGCAGGCGCAACGACGGCGACGGCGATGTGATCGCGCTTCAGGCGGTGCTGCAGCTTTGCCAGTTGCCTTGGGACTTCACCAGTGATGGCGCAGATGCGGAGGCGACAGTGTAGCTCCGGCAATGACACGTAACGCCATGCAACTGCCACGGCAACGGGAGCGCGCGCGAAAACAAAGCTCGGGAGCGCGGCCGTTTATCCGCTGGGCAAGGCGACGCACTGCTGGCACGTGCGCACGGGGTGGCATAGCAACTCACGGGCACAGGCGACAGAAACGGTGGCCGGCGGCGAGCAAGCACGGCGAGAACACAGCGCGGCAACGGTGGCTCGTGCACTGGTCGTGGCAACGACCAGGGGCTGGTCGAAAGGACCTGAAAATAATATTTGGGCTGTTCTGCAATTTCTGAAACTTGTTCCAGGGGCTGTCTTGTGAAGAAAACTTGAATAGAACTTGGGCCTGTTTGCAAATTTGGAGATCTGAGGGTCCGATCTGAAATCTGATTTCACAGCTAAGTTGCAAAAGATTAATAGAACTTATCTGGCCAAAGTTTGGTAAGATCGGGCAAGATCTGAAGGGTTTCGACAAAATTGGGGAAAACAGTTTAGGGTAAAATAGGGTAATTAGGGTTTTAAAATGGCGAGGCTTGAAACTCAGCTTTAGGGTGAGATTTTGGAGATGGTCCCGAAGGGAAAAATGTTCTGAACAACATTTAGAAGGGAATGGCTGAAGCAGAATAGGGTTTGGGGTCCAGATGTGGATTTTGGCTATTTTAGGGTTTGGGAAAAACAGGGGTGTTACATATATGGACAAATACAAATTGCAATCCAATGTGGACATTTATTGACATATATATTTATTCACATGTATATAAACAGTCTATGCACAGAGTACACGAAAAAGAGAAAATTATCATGGCGGTGTCGTGCTCTAGCATCGTGAGGCTTATTTTCTCTGGGTCGAGGAAACCCACCTTGTCACACGCAGCCTCCGATGCTAGCCTGTACATGCACCTGCATGCAAAGGACGACATTAATATTGCACAGAAAGTTACTACATTTCAAAGGAACTACAACAATGCAGAGTTAGCAAACAGAGTTAGAAAACAGCAATACATAGCATCAGCAAACTCACAGGACTCCAGTCCGTATGATGGACATATCGAGCTCCCGCCAGTTGTAGAGGTCGAACAGATCCTCGTGTGCCACAGATATACTCCCGGGCTCACGGTGGAACTGCCCAGGCCTGTAGGGAACTAAGAAGTTCAGATTGCGCCGAGCTCGGTGTAGGTACCACTCGTGGAGGTCTCTGGTTGATCGATCCAATTTGCGCAAAGCTGCCTCCGACATGAGTGGGAACCCGTTCCTGAACCTCTCCGGCTGTCGCTGTCGCCCTTTTCCCTTGCCTTTGCCCTTCCCTTTTGCCGGGGACTGAGCTCGTACCTTCGAAGGCAAGGGGGGCGAGGTGATGGCGGCTTTCTTCCGAGGTGAAGGCGTGGATGCGCTGGGTGGGGTCAAGGCCATCTTTGATGTGTCCAGGGTCGAACGAGATCGGGCCTCATGCCCTGAGCTGGGGGCGCAGTCCCTTGGTAGCCCATCGGCAGGCCACTTCAATTAATGAGCACGTATGTTAGATTATGCAAGTTGAGTGTACTGAGTAGGATGTAATCTAAAATGTGTAGGATTTACCGGTTGTATTACAAGACACTTCTTGGGCCACTGTACGTAGGAGCCCACTGCCTCAGCAAGTGTCTGCAGTTCCTCTGTTGGGACTGGCAACGGAGAATCGTTGTAGCCCGGCATGGCCATGTCCACCTGTACCTTTGCGAACCCCAACCGCAGAGGTACACAGTGGACCCGGACATCCAGCCCAGACGGATATACGAAGCCGTGTCCAACCACTTCTTGCCCGGCGCCTACGTGATTCTGTAGGATGCAGCCCTCCGGCTTTTGCAAATTTGTAACAATTAAAACAGGTTAGCGAAACAACTCTAACAGAATGGGAGTGGCATCAACTTAAGTGCACAAATGAAGGCTTGCAGTACCTCAAGTAGATCCACTGGATCCGCGAGTACCTTCGAAGCGCAACTGCTTATCCGACCCCGCGGGGTACCGTCGTCCTGGGGATCCGCATCTGCACTCTTGGCCAGCAATGCTTCTCTCAACCGTGCAAACTCTTCCCTCAGTTGTGCGACCTCGAACTGCACCTCAGACTGCACCTCAGCCCGTATCTCAGCCCGCATCTCCGCCCGTATCTCCGCCCGTACCTCAGCCCATATCTTATCGGAGAGGTCAGCTTCCTTTTCCTTCCAGGAGCGGGCCATCTTCCTCGGTGGAGCCGGATCTACGAAACCGGCCTTCCACGACACAATGGCTGCCACGGCCCGTGTCCGCCCGGGATACTCCTTATTTCCTAGAGCCCGGGTGAGGATGTCGTTCTCCCTCTGCGGGGTAAACAATCCCTCCGCTGCCTCCTTCTCAAAAGAGATCTGTTACATTTAAAAGTACCTTGTGAGACAAATTGCCTTATATACACTTGTGCGCACACAGTTTACGAGGTTAGCCAACTTACCATTCGCCTCACAACGTCGGCGTCCCCAGGGGTTGCGAACTGCACAGACCCCGTGGATGACACGGACCCCCTCCCCCTCCACCATCGCTTGCACCTCTCATCCCAGATCTCGGAGAGCGGCAACTCAGGGGTGTCGATGACAGGATTTTGCTCATCTTCCTTCTTCCACTGCTCCTCCTTCCCCGCATAGCCCCGGGATCCGAGCCAATGCGGGTGGTCGTTCCTCTTCTGGATCGCCCTATTCTTCTCGCTAAGAGCCTTGAACTCTTCAATCCCCTTCTGCTTGGTGAATTCCTCCCATACCTCCTCCGATATCGCAAGGAGATTTCCCCGCAGCGAGGAAGTTACTGACGAGCCAGCTCTTAAAGGTTTTCCATGTTCCGTTCATGTCCTTCAAGCAGGCAGTCCTAGGTGTATCGTCGGGGATGTTCCACTTAGCCTGTTTCCGAAAAATGCATACAATTAATCACGAGTTAGTTAAACTTTAGTATAAGCCAAGAGAATGTGATTACGAAAGAGTTCAGCGATTTCAGTTAATTTAACCTTCACTTCCGCCCACAACCTATCCCTCTCGTCCGTCGTCACGTCCTTCCAGCTCTGGACGGTGATCTTCACCCTTTCTTTCGCCAACAGCCCAACGTAGGCCGCGTACCTCCCAGCATTCTTTCCAATCGGCCTCCCAAATTGGTTGAACTCACAAGAAAGATCCGTGCGTTTGGCCAAATGCCCCAACGTCGTCGCGCCTCGCCCCACCCTCTTGCGCTGGGATGTGACAGCTGCATCTTCAGTAGTTACGATGGGGTTGGCCCTAGTCGAACTACTAGTACCATCCGATGAAGACGACGACATGTCTTCCCCTATAAAACCATCAACAAACCATCAAAAATTTGTTGAGGAACTTTTCTATCGGTAGATGAGGAACTTTTCTATCGGTACAACAAAATGATACCGATAGAATTATGTACTTTTCTATCGGTAAAACAAAATAGTACCGATAGAAAAAGTAAATTTCCCGGAAAAATATTTGAAGTAGTGGATGCCTTTTTCTATCGGTATAAACAATAAAATCCCGTGAGACCAATTTTCCCCAGAAAATTTTTTTAATTAAGTGCTTGAGATTATAGTATTGGGTGCCCTTTTTCTATCGGTAAAAACAACAAAACACCGTCAGAGTAATGAAAAGGTACACACAATTTAACATCAAACAGACCGTGGTTGAAAGCTGCAGAATGATAAAGAAAGAGGGAAGATAGCCGGAAAATTGGAAAATTGGCATAAAAAGAAATTGTTCATTCATTGTTGTTTTTTCACTTACAAAAAAAATAAAACCCAAAATGCTAGGTCAAGGGGTGGTCTTAGCCCTGGCTGCATGTAAAATAGAGTCAGTCAGACTTACAGCCAGGACGCAGGACTCCTCTAGTGACAAGTTGTCCCTAGGATCAACTACTACCGCGTCGATAAGGCCTGCGACCTCCCTCAGCTTCACTATGGTATCCTTCATAGTCAAACCGCAGCCAGCGATGGTCATATCCGCGGCTTTCTTCTCCTCGCAAAGACGCCTCGTCCTCGCCCTAGCATTGTCACCATCCGTCTTCATGCGCTTAATGCGCTGGAAGAGATCGTCAAGGTCAAGCCATAGCTGAGTGTGCTTGTCTGTAAGGAGCTTGTGCTCCTCCTGGAGGGCCCTCAGGTCGGCCTTCACTTTGGCAGTGTCTTCCACGGCTTCCATTCCCTGTGCAAATCAACAGGTCAAGAATGAACTGAACATGGATTAACAATACAGGGGTAAACCAAGGAGATTTAGAGTTCTTACCGGGGAGGGCGTGGCTGACGATCCCATGGAGGTTGCCATTGTGAAAGAGAAGATGAGGAGTCGAACCGTTCGAGAATTAGAAAAACAACAAAATACCGCGACGCATGGCGAGGTACTTATAGAGTTTCGAAGGCGACGCATGGCGACACGGTTGAGAATTCAAAGCGCCAGAGTATTCTTCTATCGGTAAATACAGGAAAAAACTGTCAGACAACAACTACCGTGAGACTAACAAATTTATTCTAACGGTAAAATAGAATAATACCGATAGAAAAAGTAAACTTTTCGAAAACTTTTGAAGTGCCTGAGACACATGAAAGTAGCGGATGTCCTTTTCTATCGGTAGAAATAACAAAAAACCGTCAAAAAAAAGTGATTTTTGCAGAGCTTAATTTGAAGAAGCAAGAGGCTGCGATGAGATTTTTGCAAGTGCTATTTGAAGGGAAGAATTAAGTATTTACAGGATAAAGGTACTGTACATGTTAGAACTCATGCTGTGGAGTAAAATTGAGATATCTTCAGGAGGGATAGATTGAATGTCCTCTAAAAATGGAGGTATTTCATCGAATTGGTTATACTCCTCTTCGTCGACAACATCTTCGACCCCAACAATACGTCTCTTGCTGTGGAGGACAACATGCAAGTTTGGATTGGCCGAGTCAACGATGTAGAATACTTGTGTGGCTTGCTTTGCAAGTATGAATGGATCGTCTTGGTGTCTGACTCTACCAAGATCGACGAGAGTAAACCTGTTACTGTCAACTTGAACACCTCGAGGGATTTCGACCCATTGGCATTGAAACAGGGGAATCTTAAGTAATCCGTAATCGAGCTCCCATATTTCATCAATAGCACCGTAATATGAGTTCAGCGCCCTTACTGACCTGGCATCCTCAGAAATAGCAAACAGTGTCACTCCGCTACATTGCGTGCTACTCTTGGCGTCTTGAGCTCTTGTGTAAAATGAATACCCATTGATGTCGTACCCCTGCCAAGTCCCTACAGTGAATCTTGGGCCTCTAGCCAACCATGTCACAGTTTCACTTACGGAGCCCTCGGCAGCTCACATGACTCTTTCTTGGATCCACTCAGCAAATTTCCTGTTATGTTCTCTGGTGACCCGAACGTCTGACTTCGAAGGATTCTGTGACCGTAACATTACCTTGTGCTCATGTATGTATGGCTCGACCTCCGTCATGTGTTGTAAGACCCAAAAATGTGATTTTGCGTACACATCACGAGCGGGGACGATAGCTTTGAATCCAATCGTTCCGATTCCCTGAAGCCTACCCTCGTGTCGGGACCTAGGAACGCCAATTGGGTCAACCCCGGCCATATAATCTGTGCAAAATTCATTCACCTCCTCGGCGGCATAACCTTCCATGATACTCCCCTCGGGTCGACGACGAGTCCTTACGTATCCCTTCAATACACCCATAAATCTCTCAAATGGATACATGTAGCGCAGGCACACGGGTCCACAAAACTTAATTTCTCTGATAAGGTGAACAATCAGATGGACCATAACATCAAAAAAGGATGGAGGGAAATACATCTCAAGCTGACAAAGAGTTGTAACCACGTCGCGTTGCAAAGCGTCCAATCCATCCGGATCAATTACCTACGAGGACACAGTTGCGCCAAATATTCATATCAGAAAAATCTTCTAATTAAGCTCCACAGATGGAGGTAATGAACTTATAGTACGAGTGCACGTACTTACCTTGCAAGATATTGCGTTGAAGAAATAACATAGGTTTGTGATTGTCTCTCTGACTTTAACTGGGAGAATGCCTCTGATAGCAATGGGAAGCATTTGTGACATCAGGACATGACAGTCGTGGGACTTCGTGCCAACCAGTCTTAGGTCTTTCATGGACACAAGGTTTTTCAAGTTCGCGGAGTACCCACATGGAACTTTAACACCGTGCAGGCACCGACAGAGATCTGTTTTTTCGCTCTTGGACAACGTATAGCAGGCCGGAGGGAGGTATGTACGCTTTCCATTCTCTAAAGGTGCAAGCTCAGTCCTTATCCCCATTTCCACCATGTCACGACGAGCTTTCACACCATCCTTTGTCTTTCCCGGAATGTTCAACAACAAACCAATCAAACTGTCACAGACATTTTTCTCTACATGCATGACGTCAATGCAATGTCGAACTTGTAAGTGCTCCCAGTACGGTAGATCCCAGAGAATCGATCTCTTCTTCCAAACATTTTTTTCTCGAGGTTTAGAATGCTTACCAAACTCAACTTTGATGTCATTCACGCGCGAGTAAATCTCCTTACCGGTCAGAAACACTGGAGCTGATCCCTTCTCAGGCTTCCCGTTAAATGATTTCCTCTTCTTACGGTACGTGTGATGCACCGGAAGAAACCTGCGGTGACCCATGTACACTGTTTTCCGGCAGTTTCGCAGCCACATGCTCTCAGTTTCATCTAGGCAAATAGGGCAAGCCTTGGCTCCTTTCGTACTATACCCCGAAAAATTGCCGTAGGCCGGAAAATCATTTATGGTGCAAAATATCAGGGCCCGTAAGATGAAATTCTCTTTCTTGTATGCATCCCACACCTGCACACCCTCGCTCCACAATTTCTGTAAGTCCTCGATTAAAGGCGCTAGAAACACGTCAATATCATTTCCAGGTTGTCTGGGTCCTGAGATTAGTAACGCCATCATGATGTACTTGCGCTTCATGCATAACCAAGGAGGAAGATTGTAGATGCATAAAAGAACCGGCCAAGTGCTATGCCGGCTGCTCATATTACCATGTGGGTTCATACCATCTGTACTCAGCCCGAACCTTACATTCCTAAGTTTGCCGCCGAACTCAGCAAATGTTCTGTTGATGTTTCTCCATTGAATAGAATCAGCTGGGTGTCTCAGTTTTCCGTCTTGTTTCTGGGCTTCAGCATGCCAACGCAAGTGCTTCGCGACTTTCGGATTTGCAAACAGCCGCTTCAATCTAGGTATCACAGGCAAGTACCACACAGTTTTTGCCGGGGGTCCTTTCTTTACCTTGTGACGTTCACTGTCAATCCGGTCCCTACGCGTATACCTCGATGCGCCGCATCTTGGACAAACATGCAAACTGGAGTACTTGTTACGGTACAACACACAATCATTTGGGCATGCGTGTATTCTTTCGATTTCCATTCCCAACGGACACAACAGTTTTTTGGCTTGGTAAGTAGATCTTGGCAACTCATTTCCCTCTGGAAACATGTCCGTTAGAAGATCTAATAGTGCCGTAAAACTCTTATCACTCCAACCGTTTCCTGCCTTCAAGTTATATAATCTCAGCACAGAAGACAGTTTTGTAAATGTTGCACATCCAGGGAACAGAGGCTTCTCAGAGTCAGCAATCAGTTTCTCAAATTCACAGAAGTCATTTTCATTGTAATCGTCCTCTACATCACGTAACATCTCGTCTAGATTGTCATCATCATCATCTACGTGCACATCGGAATGAACATTACCAAAATTCGGATGATCATCGATATTATTGCAATCCACATCCGAGTCGTGCTAATTGGTAGTAGTGGTGCTTGTTTCCTCAAGATCTTCGCCATGCCATATCCAACGGGTGTATCGTGCGTTAAAACCACGACGAATCAAATGACTCTTAATTTGATCAGAGTTGCTAAACCTCTTCAAGTTCATACAATCTGTACAAAGACAGAGCATATTTTTCTCTCCCTTCCTCTCCTTTTGTTGCTCAGCAAATTTAATAAACTCATTCACACCATCCAAATATTCAAGAGTAGTACGTTTTATTCCATACATCTAATATTTCCTGTCCATCTACAATTAACAAAATTTAACGAGTAAGCCATGCATGAAACCTGCCCGATTAAGTTATGGATATGTACATGTACAGTCTCTTACAACAGATACATGTGTTGAACCCTAGTCTGACGAAATTAACACTAATTAACCTTGCTAACTACAGAATACAAGCTAGTCAGCTCCTAAAACATGACGCATTTCCAGCTACCAAGCTCCCAAGCTTAGAGCTACAAACTTGGAACTACACAATACAGCTAGCTTGCAAGTAGAGAGGAAGGGAGATCTAGAGGGAGAGAGAGATAAGTGTCGACAATTAAGCGTACCTTAAAGAGAGGGGCGCAATCAACTTCCCTCCAGCCTGCGCTGATCACCCTAGCAGTGTAGCTGCGGCCGTGGAACTTTCGTCACAAACAGAGGGACACAGAGTGCAACAGAACAAATTAAAGAGCAGCTCAGCAATGGTCGAGTGGGGTTTTCCTTATAATGGACATTTTTCTAACGGTAAATACATGAAATAACCGTTAGACTAACTTAGGTAATTTGCCGTTCACATATTCTATCGGTAAAAACACACACATACCGTTAGAGAATGTACATTACCGAGCAAGTACAGGACTTCTTCTTTCGGTAAATATGTGTATTGACCGTTAGATCATGCATGACACAGCACGTACATGAGTTTTTCTATCGGTAGATATGTGTACGAACCGTTAGATGATGCATGACACACGAGCAAGAGTTTTTCTATCGGTAAATATGTGTATTTACCGTTAGAATATGCATGACTGAGCAAATATATGTGTTTTCCTATCGGTAAATATGTGTACATACCGTTAGAGGAGGTACTGGTACCAAACTGGGACAGACATGCACATGCCATTTCTCACATTCAAGGAATCATATCAATGTAACATCAAACAGATCTTACATCAAACGGATCTTAACTAGAAGATAAAGCAATATATTTCAAGAAATGCTAATTTGTGGATTAACTAGGAGACACAAAAATACTTTTCTTAGGTACTTGGGACTTCATCTTGCCAAAGAAATTACACATGCCAGTTCACAAATTCAGGTACAAACATACACATGCCAGTTCACAAATTCAAGTGCATGTCTGAAACAGCAGTACAAATACACACCTACCTACCAATACAATTAAATACACAAATACTCCCTGCACATTCAAGTGCATGTCCCAATTAGCAATACATGATACACAAATATACAACAATATACAAATACAACAATTCACACATTCGATGTATATTAGAAAAGCCACGTCTGAAATTAACAACAGATCATGACGAGGACCCAGTGGCCCATACATTTTACATAAAAGAGAACCTTTGCAGGTTGCCACAATGCAACTACCGACTACAAGTTAGACTTGATACATCACAAATCCATTCATCCAAAACAGCAAATGTCTGAACCACATTGGACTTAACCATAGGAGTTCAGTTCGAAGACGCCCGAGGAGCTGGAACTGTCGTCGAAATACATTTGTACGTATTGGTGATTTCCTCGGACTCAAACTCGATCAACTCAACTTAACTCCATTAACAAAAAGAACCTACCTTCCAAGATGTTGTTCTGTGTAGTGATGGTGTAGAATGGCTGTGCAAATAACAACAATTCTTCTTCTCCAAGCAGGTAAGCATCTGGCCACAAGCTGGTGCATGCAAAAAAATGTAAGATGCTTTCTATAGGTCCTGATTTGAGAAACACGCCGGGCTTAAGGATCTTCTCGACCGAGCCAACCAAGATCTCGCCCTTCACATCCTTCCAGCTCTCGATGGTGATCTTCACCGTTTCTTTCGCCAACAAGCCAACGTAGGCAGCATACTGCGATGAAGAACCGTGACATATGTTGCCCCTCATGAGCATCATCCAAGGACCTGAACAGATCATAATCATATTGAAAAGAAGACACATCAAAATGAAGGATACAAAAAAAGCAGAATTATTGTCATAATCGGATTAGAATAATCTAACAATATTGCAGAAATTTTACGTACCTTCCTTGGGATGCCGAAGTCTAGAGGGCGTCGATGGAGGTGTGGAGGTGCAGCGGTCCCCTGTAGAGGTGCGCCGGCCGTCCATGGAACTTACGGGTTAGGACTACGAGCCCCAGATGAACTGTGAGAATGAAAGAGACATACCCGTGTATTTATACAACTATATATTTTCTATCGATACAAAAACAGCATACCGTTAGTAATAAAAACATCTGTAGAAGGCGAATGGTTCTATCGGCACAATACATATTACCGATAGGAATTTTTGTACATACTCTATCGGTGTGTACGTACATTCCCGATAGAATATTACAAGTTGTAGAAGACCAACAGTTGTAATATATTTTTTCTATATTCTAACGGTATAAACATTCATTACCGATAGAATATTACAAGTTGTAGAAGGCCAATAGTTCTAAGATATTTTTGCTATATTCTAACGGTATAAACATTCATTACCGATAGAATAAAACTATTTGAGACGAACAGTTCTAAGCAATTTTCTTTATATTCTAACGGTACAAGAATCCATTATCGATAGAATAAAGATATTTGTAGAAGGCCAACGGTTCTATCGGCGCACTACATATTACCTATAGGAATTTTTAATATACTCTGTCGGTATATTCATTCAGTACCGATAGAATAAGTCTAGTTGTAGAAGTCGACTAGTCCTATCGGCGCACAACATTCTCCCGTCAGTACTTATGCATCTCTTCTAACGGCAAATTTGTTCATCACCGCTAGAGTAAATCATACTGCTTCTTCTATCGGGAAGTTTCTTACAAACCGATAGGAAAAATAAACCCGATGGCCTTTTATGACCTCGAGGCACATTTTCTATCGGTTTTCAACTAAATCGCTAATAATCGATAGAAGATAGGGTTTAGTAGACTGCATTTCTGTACTAGTGTGTGGTGCACATGCATCATATCAGACATTGGTCGGAAAAGCATTTCGACAGGGGTTTTATTGGCCTTCGGCACTTGATGATGCCAAACATTTGGTCAAAACATGCCCACAGTGTCAATTTCATGCAAGGCAGGTCCATCAGCCTGCGTATGCCTTACAAACTATTCCTCTAACATGGCCTTTCGCAGTGTGGGGAATAGACATCGTGGGTCCTATGCCCCAAAAAGTCAATGGGTACAAGTTCTTGTTTGTGGGGACCACCGCCCAGTACCGAACACCACGATACAGATCAGTGCTCCCCTGTTGCAACTTCCTAGGATTCAGTTGGAACCAGGAATGAGTATCACAATAAGCAGCTAGATACATAAATAGTTCACAAAACATTACAGGGTCACAGTCAATGGCACTAGGGCCTTACATAAATTAGCACAACGAGGTACAAAATAACATTTCAAGTTTTTAGCAAAACGTGGAAGGAGCGGAACTCTAGTCTTCTCCCACAATCGCTCGACCGGGGTATGCAACGCCGAGAAGCTTGGATCAAACTTGAAGAAGTCTTCAAAGGGCTTAGGCTCAAACTCATGAGAGCCCAAGCCACTTGGTTCTTCAACCTCTGATGGAGTAATTCAGTCACGGGTGAGTACAGGGTACTAAAAAATCAGCACTTAACAAATGCAAGTATATATAACATGACAGGGAATTCAAGGAAAGTAATTGAGGTTCTTTTCCAAACCTTATTCACAACCTAACAGTTGATATTCATGAAAAGCATTCAAAACTCTTTGAAGACTTACCTTATATAACAGTTCAAGAGTAAAGAGCTTAAATCAATTGATAAAACAGTTCATTTAAAACTACTTGTGCCTCAAAATATGGATAAAATCTATTGACCATAACACACTCCTAAATCTGGAGCATGGATTATTTGAATACATTTTAAACTCTGCAGAGGGGTACTGCTTTACCCACAAAATTCGTCAACTAACCTCTGTTGACCACGACCATAGGCTTTTGCTCAATTACGCTACCTTAAGCATATGAGACTCCTATGCCAGGTTCGATCACGCTGCTTTAAGCGCGCCACTGAGTTGAGAATAACATGCTTTTCACCCTGCCTTGCCATTACACTAGCTCTACCCTATAAAAGGTTCACCACCAGGTAGTGCCTCAAGGAAATATCACCTCCGGTTGGGGTTCCTAATAAAGTTGTGAAGCATTGTAGAGATCTTCCCTCTCATACCTTCACCCTAACCCTCACTCAGTATTGGCCCGCGGCGGGAGGGATCTTCCCTCTCCTCCAATAGTGAGCAAACATAGAGGGGTTTGTGCTGGCAACAACATCCAACACTCGTGCACGGGAACCACATCCGCCACAATCTCAGACGAATCGACTGGGTCTTCCCAAAACCGTTAGTGTAAGTGAGTTAAGAGGGATCTTCCCTCACAGACCAAGTGCCAGATTAGTGCAACTTTATTATTAAGGTTATTGACTCTATGCAGAGCTAGGGCAATAGTTCAGCAAGAATACATAGTCATGCCTGTCCCATACCAGGCTTGTGGAGGTACGATAACATGATACTGGATGTTTAGCACAAATTGGTTAGTCCTTAACTATTCTAGAGAGGAGTTCACACTACTCAACTTTATACAATGATCACAACATTATCATGTTTCCAACACTACCATGTTTCCAACATTACTGACTCACATACTTCTCCTCCCTGGAATAGACATTTTTAAAAGGCATCTTTAGTTTTGGAAAACTACTTTGTTTATTCATGTGGATAACTCATACTACTATTATAAGTTAACCTTGGACTTCAAGGATGTTATACATGGCTTGAGAATCAAGAATGGCTTTTCAATTTGGGACAATAACTAAGTAGGTATATTCAAACATACACGAGTTTATTCAAATAACATGCATAATATTTACAAAACAAAATACTTAACTAATTTGAAATGTTCAAGGAGATGGTGACTTGCCTTGATTTCCCGCGACAAAATCTTCTGCAATGTCTTCGATCGGCTGCTCCTCAATCTCTGAACGAGCAGTTTCTAAATGCGATAAGAACACCGATCAATCAAACATGCATAAGTATGAGACTATAAAATGCAAGTTCTAGATCCTATTAAGTCTAGGTATTGTAGCCCAAGAATTGGATTCGATTAAGGTTGGAAAGCTGAAGTTTTGAAAACAGAGTATTTAGGGTAAAAGTGAATAGTGATCATTTTCGAAAACAGCTAGGAGTGATGAAACAGGGTTTTAGGATTGGAATTTGGATTGGTGGCAAAGGGAAATATGTGTTAGGGATTTTTAGTGGTAGGGCGTTTCAGATGGATTTAGGTTTGGAGGTCGGACGAAGAAAATTCACTGTTGGCGAGATTTTAGGGCAAAACAGAGAAAGAAATTGATTTGAAAAGGTGGAAATGAGATCCAAGACTTGGATCTGAGAGAAAACTATAGATCTGGAAGGTTTGGGCTGGGAAAAATCTGATTCATAGACGGATCTTCGATCAGAAGCCTCTGCACTGGATTTGACAAGATCGAGACGAGAGCACAACACTGCTTAACACAGCGGATCTGAGATCTGGACAGCAGATCGAAGAACGGAACACAGATATGAAACAAAACGACACGATCGGAATTTCAATCGGAAAATTCTAACGCAGAGAATGACATAGCATGCCACTGGCACAGACATTCGGACATGCATGAAACACTGTAGCAGTGTCTACGGCTGACATTGGACACGGCCACTGGCACGGCGGCGCACAGGCACACCGGCGGCTAGCTGGACCTCAGCTGGGGCTGAGATTCAAGATCTGCGACGCTGGGATGAAGGGGAAGACTATGGCGAGGTTGGATCGGCCGGCGACGTAGCCACGGCGGCTCTCCCCGGCGAGGCGGCACGGCGCGACCACGGATACGGGGAGGCGATGAAGTGGTCAGAGAAGCTCGGGGAAGTTGTGGTGATCTCTTGGGGATGGTGTAGCAGCAGCTAAACGGTGAATGGTGGCCAGAACTGGTAGATTTGCCTCGGCGGGGGGAGACGGGGAAGAAAAGAGGGCCGACGGCAGAACTCCAGCGAGGGGCCACGGGAGGCTTGGAACTTGGCAGGGGCACGATTGAGGACACGGAAAAGCTGGTGACGCGGTTGAAACAGGAAATGTGCGGCTGGAGCGTCGGGAGGACGATCGATGACCGGCGGTGAAAAACAAGCAAACGGTGAGGAGGGAGCTCCGGCGACCAAACGGCGGGACTCCAGTGGGAAAAGTTGTTCAAGGAAGTGAGCCACACACGGTTGACAAATCTGGACATGCGGAAAATGGCCGGAGCTGGGCGAACAGCGATGAAAACCATGGCTTCCGGCGCTGGAGCGCGCTCTGGACTGCTGACAGAGCGGCAGAGAGATTCAAGACGACATTTTATGTGTGAAAAATGCTCGAAATGCAAAAATTTCAAATGTACTGGATGCCTAAGTGTATGAACTACCAAGCTATTGCTGGATTCTGTGTAAAAGAGTTGGAATGGGCTGAAAACTTCTAAGTCCTTGCATATATACAATGGCATTGAGGTGGTAGCTTGTGGAAGAAACTTTCTTCTAAGGTGTAATGCATCAAGAAGGGGTATTTTGGTCTTTACACTGTGTTGGCTATGAAATGGGTGGGATTAGAAGTGGAAATGCACATAAAATATTACTTTTGTCTTGTCTAGGAGCTTATTTGGATTTCTAAAAACAATGGGGGCTGAAATGCAAAGTGCACATTCATGAAAAGCAGCAAAACCTGGTTACTTGTGACATTAAAATATTATAAAAATTTTTAATGAATTTTCTATGCATAATGGAATTTAAAACAAATCTTATATGCCTAATTTTAAATAAAAAGGTGTCATTTTATGTGAGGAATTGTTTTGTTTTATGCATAAAATCATGATATGTTCGATTTTTAAATATGCATGGATGAGGATAAGATGGGGCAAATGATTTAGGGTTTAACAGATGAAAAGAAATAGCTGATAGGGAAGAGATAAAAGAATTTTGCTGAAATTGGGAAAGATTAATCTGAGGAGAAAATCTGAGAGGGGGGTGAAAAGTAGAATTTTTGGGCTGTTACGTTGTTCATAGCCATTGACACGTTTACCAAGTGGATTGAGGCTGAACCAGTCCGCAACGTTACCGCCGCTGCGGCGAAGAAGTTCTTTGATAAGAACATAGTCACATGATTTGGTGTCCTAAGTTGTCTTATTACCGACAATAGTTCCCAGTTCGTTAGCGGTCTCTTCTTGGACTACTTCGACGACATAGGGACCAAAGTGTGCTCTGCTTCTGTAGCTCATCCATAGAGCAATGGCATCATTGAACATGCCAACGGGCAGATCTTACAAGGCATCAAGACATCGGGACCAAAGTGTGCTCGAGGCCTTGGGTAGATGAACTCTACTTCGTTCTATGGGTACTACGCACTATTTCTAGTCGAGTTACGGGTGAGACACCTTTTCAACTAGTGTATGGTGTAGAGGCTGTCTTACCCACGGAAATATGCATTGGGTCTGTTTGTGTGAATCAATTCAATCATTCTGATCAACATGAACAATGTACCCAAGATATTACCCTCCTTGAGGAAAAACGCGATTAGGCGTTGATCAAGTCTGCAGTATATTTACAAGCTTTGCGTAAATACCACAGTAAACGAGTGTGGCCTCATAGTCTTCACGTGGGCGACTTGGTTTTACTGAAAATACAAAACCAGTCTAACCGCAACAAATTCTCTCCTCAGTGGGAAGGCCCTTAATTATACTGTGGTCTCAGTACCGCGACTAGGATCGGCTCGATCAACGATGGAGGATGGAAGGATCTTGTCCAATACTTAGAACATAGATCAATTACACAAGTTAAACATGTAAGTTTTCCATTTCTTTTATCGTTTTCAATTAGCATGATTTCAATAAAAATTATGTGTACGTTTTCCTCGTGTTATGTTGTGGTTTGATTTCTTTTTGCTCCACTTTGACTGAGCTATGCTCGGGGGCTGGCCGCCGATGACCATCTTACTATGAAAACCAAGTTGGATTCGCTGGTCGATCTCATGGTCGTATATAGATAAGACATCCATAAATAAGCCGTTTCTAAACGCATACGGGACTTACTAGCATGTTTCTGATCATTCGAGTGGCTGCCGGTTCATAATAATCATTGGTATTGTATTAAGATTAGTATCGGTACTACCAGATGATCGTATCTAGGTTGAAACATTCTTTTATAAACTGTTTTCTAAACGTAGAAGGAACTCACCAGATATTTTCTAATTGTCAGTAACATATATTACTCCTGAGATTATAATACCATGTCTTTAGTATGTATGATCTCAGGAGGGGGCTAGAAGAATATGGCCATCATGTAAAATGAAATTAAGTATACTTTTTCTCAAAACCTAAGGCATGCATTTGCATATTATCACTGTATGTGTACAAGTACAATTAACATAAGAGGATTGTTGTCCATTACAATGAATCGAAGTAAGCCTTGCTCTTTAAAAAGACCTTTGACAAGGGGCTTGACTTCTTCTAAGATAGCTTCGAGCTGATCTGCACTCTCGATCTCTGCATCTCCCACCACTGGATTCAAGTTCAAACTTGGGCCATGGTGAAGTCTTAACTTGCACAGAATGGCAGAGGCTATTGATCTTGCATTGGTCTTCATCGCCTCTTCTTGCCGTTTTGTATCTTTAGTAAGATACTCGAGAAGTGATTCAGCTTGAGCCGTGACCAATTTCCATAAGTTGCTAAGGCTTAAGTTGTCCTTTTGAGGCTCGATTATATCTGCCTTCAGTAAATTCACAACCATCTTCAGTTTTTCGATGACACTGTCGCCTTTAAGGTGGCATTCTCCTCGCAGACAGTGTCAATCTTTGAGCTTTGAAGCTCAATGGTTCATGAAGGTCATTTTTCTCTTTTGAAAGAGAGCTTATTTGATCCTCTTGTACTGCATGAACAAAGTAATTGAATTTACAACTGTTTATGCAAAGAGATAATCCTTTCTGGTCGAAAGTAGAGCTTACAGGAAAGCTTTGATTGCACCTCGCGAAGTTCCTTCTCAATAGAAGAAAATCTCGCAGCCGCATCTTCCTCCTGATTTTGCCGATCGGCCATGCTTTTTGCTAAGGAAGCATTTTCCCTATGACAAGAAAGACAATTTTTATACTTAAGATGAAGTTCAAGTTGGTATAAACAAAGATTAGGATACTTACTGTTGTAGCCGGTTGATCTCCCGCTGCGCGACCTCAATGTGCTTCGCTAAAGTTTTTGATTTGGTTGCCAGGAGGGTCAGATCCTGAAACATAATGAGATCTGCCATTTTAACTTGAACATTCCTAAGGTCTCCAATTTTAGAAAAGGTACAAGAGCCTTACTTACCTCTGTGAAATTGCTTAAAGAAGCATCCTCGGGTTCATTCAAAGATTGAACCTCGAGTCCAGTTATTTCCTTGACAACAGGAGTAGCAAATGGTTGATCTTGTTGGTCCACTCCTGCGGTCAAGGCGGCGGTTTCTATCCCTTGGGATTGGCTGTCCACGATTATTCCTTCCACAATGGCCTGAGAAGTTACCTCAGCCACCATTGTGCTTGCACCTATGTCACTTTTGACCTCTGTGGCAAGTGTTGTGTTGGTTCTTGAGGAGATCAGTAGGGTACTAGACACAGGGGTCCTAAAACATATCATGATTTGTCACATCCCTGTTTTCCAAAACAAACATGATGTGGTAAAGTGTGATATTTCTTACCTAAGCCGAAACCCCTTCACAGGTGTGGGTCACGGTGATGCGCTCTGGGGAGAAAGAAGCTCACTGGGCTCCCCTGTTGAAGTGTCATCAACATCTGCCCTTGTCTTCTTTTTCTTGAACAAGGCCATGTCTTCTTCCTCCTGCATGTTCAAAATACAATTGGCATATGCAAAGAAATAAAGAAAATTTGAAAACTGTGAAGTTCTTACCACACCAGCTCCTTCAGTATTCGAAGGAAGGGTTACCAACCTTGAGGCAGTCAGAATCACGGCCCCAGAATCCTCTGTGATCGTGGTGGCTGGGATACAGGCCTCAGGGCTGAAAATTTCCTCTGTGGCCGCAAGTTCCTTGGCGACCATAGGATCACTTGCCTCAACATTTTCCCCCGCCATGGTGAACAATATGTTGGCAATGATGGGGGAGGATGGCTCCTCTGGAACGCCAATCTCCAGAGGGCTTGTCTCCATCTTCTTACGACGGATGAGAGGAACCTCGTCTTCCTCATCCTCGATCCCCTCACCCTGAACGACTAAGAAGTAATTCTTATTCGTACTTGGAGGAACAGGTGGAAGAGAAAATCTTACCGCGGGATCTTTCGTGGTTATTTTCTTCTTCTTCGAAGAAGCCCCTCCAATGACCTTCATGGATGATTTAGGGGCCGGCTCCTTCGTTTTATTTGCTTTGGAAGAGGATTTCTTCATCCTCTTCGATACTGACCTCCCAGAAGGCCCAGCATCATCCCCAGGACGCTTTGTCCCAGCGGTTCGCCCCTTCAGCAGTTGCATCATTTCAAGAATTTCGATTTGGTGATCAAAATCAACAAATGATAATGGACAAGTTCCTTGAAGGAAAATTTTACCTTTTGACGTTCTTGTCTAAGATCGTCACCGCTGTTGATCAAGCTCTGAGGCCAGGGTGATCCTCGAGCTCCTTCTGTTACAGCATTATATGGCTTATATGTCCGTTTCTCGATCTCGGACAAAGATAGAACTGTGTCACAAAAAGCAAATTACTTGACGTGAAATGTTTTGTCGGTAAAATTGCATCGTTTTGAAGATCAGAGAACTGTTGGGGGAAATCTCCACGCGGTCAAGTCCAGGTAAGTTCATGATTGCCCGGGGACAGTGGCCTCCGGTGCCTGCCCCGGGCGCAGCCTTTTAGGCTCCCGGGACCGTGCCTGCGGGGCATGTCCCGGGCGCCGCCATTTGGCCCGGGGACAGTGGCCTCCGGTGCCTGCCCCGGGCGCCGCCATTTGGCCCCCGGGACCGTGCCCCCCGGGCATGTCCCCGGCGCCGCCATTTGGCCCGGGGACAGTGGCCTCCGGTGCCTGCCCCGGGCGCCGCCATTTGGCCCCCGGGACCGTGCCCCCCGGGCATATCCCGGGCATGTCCCGGGAGCCGCCATTTGGCCCGGGGACAGTGGCCTCCGGTGCCTGCCCCGGGCGCCGCCATTTGGCCCCCGGGACGGTGCCCCCCGGGCATGTCCCGGGCGCCGCCATTTGGCCCGGGGACAGTGGCCTCCGGTGCCTGCCCCGGGCGCCGCCATTTGGCCCCCGGGACCGTGCCCCCTGGGCATGTCCCGGGCGCCGCCATTTGGCCCCCGGGACCGTGCCCCCCGGGCATGTCCTGGGCGCCGCCATTTGGCCCGGGGACAGTGGCCTCCGGTGCCTGCCCCGGGCGCCGCCCTTTAGGCTCCCGGGACCGTGCCTCCGGGGCATGTCCCGGGCGTCGCAATTTGGCCCCCGGGACCTTGCCCCCCGGGCGGGTTCCGGGCGCCGCCATTCGCCCGGGGACAGTGGCCTCCGGTGCCTGCCCCGGGCGCCGCCTTTTGGCTCCCGGGACGATGCCTCCGGCGCATGTCCCGGGCGCCGCCTTTTGGCCCCCGGGACCGTGCCCCCCGGGCGGGTCCCGGACGCCGCCTCTCGGGCTCCCGGGACCCTGCCCTCCGGAAAGGGTCCCGGACGTCATCGCCCTTCTAAAAGGTAAAGTCCCTGTTTGTTTATCACGTGCAGGTCACACGAGGGACACCTCGGGAATCAGCGACCACCTGTCAAGCATCCAAGGCGTTTGACCGGAAGAAGGACGGTCCTACCCTTCAATCCGACGGTGGCTTCCGGGGTAGTTTAGGCTTTTTGCTTCTTTTTGAGGCTATAAATAGCCCTTGTACCCCTCTGTTAAAGGATCAGCTCATTATTATTTGGAATAGCTAATCTCACAGACGTGCTCCGGAAGCCTCTCCCCCGGAGAGAGCCTCCCCAGCCGACTCCGGTCGGGAGCGCGTCGACAGGACTAGGGCCCCCACTGGGACCCGAACCTGTATAAATCCTCGTGTCTTTTCTTGTGTTTGTCCGGCGGGGGAGGACCGGTCGCTCGGTCAACCCGCGCTGCGTAATCTCCGCTAGGATCGTCTTCAAAACCTGCCGGGGTATTCTCAATACCACGACAAGAACATACCAGTATTGTAATCCAAGGTGTTGTCCGCCATGGATTCTACCTCCCAAGCTGGATGTTCTCTCTTCCGCAGGGGGCTCATCCTATTCTTCACGAAGTCACGGATGATATCCCGTGCTGTTAATCCCTGCTGAACTAAGTGAAGAATCACTTCGGCTTTATTTTTCAACTTTTGATTCAAAGTAGGAATAGTATTCATTTAACTGTTCTTCTCCGATCGATGGTTCTCAAACCAGAGACCATTTTTCGACGGGGGGTGCAGTAGAACCATTTCTGGTGCCACCCGTCTACATAATCCTGCGAGGAAGAAATGGATAGTTTTTCTTCTCTCTCACATGGAAGTATATACATCCTGCGGTACTGACGCTCTTCGACCATGGTGAGAAGTAGAACCATCGAAAGAGATCTATAGTTGGTAGCACTCTGACGAAAGCCTCGCACAAGTGCTGGAGGATTGCCAGGATAAGAATGGCCACTAGTACAGAAATGCAGTCTACTAACCCCTATCTTCTATCGGTTATTAGCGATTTAGTAGCAAACCGATAGAAAATGTGCCTCACGGTCATAAAAGGCCAACGGGTGTATTTTTCCTATCGGTTTATAAGAAACTTACCGATAGAAGAAGCAGTATGATTTACTCTAGCGGTGATGAACATATTTGCCGTTAGAAGAGATGCATAAGTACTAACGGGAGAATGTTGTGCGCCGATAGGACTGGTCGACTTCTACAACTAGGCTTATTCTATCGGTATTGTATGCGTATACCGACAGAGTATGTACAAAAATTCCTATCGGCAATATATAGTGTGCCGATAGAACCATTTGCCTTCTACAAATATTTTTATTCTATCGGTAATAGATTCTTGTACCGTTAGAATATATCAAAAATTGCTTAGAACTGTTCGTCTTCAAATATTTTTATTATATCGGTAATTAATGTTTATACCATTAGAATATAGCAAAAATATTTTAGAACTGTTCGCCTTCTACAACTAGTATTATTCTATCGGCAATGTACGTATATACCGACAGAGTATGTACAAAAATTACTATCGGTAATATGTATTGTGCCGATAGAACCATTCGCCTTCTACAGATGTTTTTATTCTATCGGTAATTTATTTGTATACCGTTAGAAGATATATAAAATTACTAACGGTATGCGGTTTTTGTACCGATATAACTTATCTAGTACTATAAATACACGGGTATGTCTCTTTCATTCTCACAGTTCATCTGACACTCGTAGTCCTAACCCGTAAGCTCCATGGACGACCGGCACACCTCTACAGGCGACCGCTGCACCTCCGCACCTCCATCGACACCCTCTAGACTTCGGCATCCCAAGCAAGGTACGTAAAATTTCGGCAATATTGTTAGATTATTCTAATCCGATTATGGCAATTATTCTGTAATTTTTGTATCCTTCATTTTGATGTGTCTTCTTTTCAATATGATTATGATCTGTGCAGGTCCTTGGATGATGCTCATGAGGGGCAACGTATTTCACGGTTCTTCATCGCAGTACGCTACCTACGTTGGCTTGTTGGCGAAAGAAACGATGAAGATCACCATCGAGAGCTGGAAGGACGTGAAGGGCGAGATCTTGGTTGGCTCGGTCGAGAAGATCCTTAAGCCCGGCGTGTTTCTCAAATCAGGACCTATAGAAAGCATCTTACATTTTTTTGCATGCACCAGCTTGTGGCCAGATGCTTACCTGCTTGGAGAAGAAGAATTGTTGTTATTTGCACAACCATTCTACACCATCACTACACAGAACAACATCTTGGAAGGTAGGTTCTTTTTGTTAATGGAGTTGAGTTGAGTTGAGTTGATCGAGTTTGAGTCCGAGGAAATCACCAATACAAATGTAACTAGACGGCAGTTCCAGCTCCTCGGGCGTCTTCGAACTGAACTCCTATGGTTAAGTCCAATGTGGTTCAGACATTTGCTGTTTTGGATGAATGGATTTGTGATGTATCAGGTCTAACTTGTAGTCGGTAGTTGCATTGTCGCAACCTGCAAAGGTTCTCTTTTATGTAAAATGTATGGGCCACTGGGTCCTCGTCGTGATCTGTTGTTAATTTCAGACGTGGCTTTTCTAATATACATCGAATGTGTGAATTGTTGTATTTGTATATTGTTGTATATTTGTGTATCATGTATTGCTATTTGGGACATGAACTTGAATGTGTAGGGAGTATTTGTGTATTTAATTGTATTGGTAGGTAGGTGTGTATTTGTACTGCTGTTTCAGACATGCACTTGAATTTGTGAACTGGCATGTGTATGTTTGTACCTGAATTTGTATTGGTGAACTGGCATGTGTATGTTTGTACTTGAATTTGTGAACTGGTATGTGTAATTTCTTTGGCAAGATGAAATCCCAAGTACCTAAGAAAAGTAGTTTTGTGTCTCCTAGTTAATCCACAAATTAGTATTTCTTGAAATATTGCTTTATCTTCTAGTTAAGATCTGTTTGATGTTACATTGATATGATTTCTTGGATGTGAGAACTGGTGTCATGTGTGTCCCAGTTTGGTACAAGTACCTCCTCTAACGGTAAATACACATATTTACTGATAGAAAACACATATATTTGCTCAGTCATGCATCATCTAACGGTAAATACACATATTTACTGATAGAAAACACATATATTTGCTCAGTCATGCATCATCTAACGGTAAATATACATATTTACCGATAGAAAACACATATATTTGCTCAGTCATGCATCATCTAACAGTAAATACACATATTTACCGATAGAAAAACTCATGTTCGTGTGTCATGCATCATCTAACGGTTAATACACATATTTACCGATAGAAAAACTCATGTACGTGCTGTGTCATGCATCATCTAACGGTCAATACACATATTTACCGATAGAACTGTCGACGATTCGGACTCGGAGTCCTCAGCCGAACTTATGCAGAATTTATAACTGTGAGACCTTTCAAGATGACCCTTCGGGAAGGTATGCTGAACAATAGTGAACAGGAGCACAGAGAGTTTAGACAGGTTCGGGCCCTCGATGGTGGGAGTAAAAGCCCTACGTCTTGTTGAGATTTCACTAAGTGTGGTAAAAGGTTTACAAATGGAGGAAAAAGTCCTCACAGGCGAGGATTTTTCCTGTAAGAGTGTACAAAGATAAGCCAAAGAAGGCTTACTAAAATGCTATATGAGGTGTGCCGTAGACTTGGCTAACTTGGATCCTCCTCCTTCCTTGATGCTCCATGCCATCCTTTTATATTGTTTGAAAGGGTGCCATGTAGAGGAAACTGCATCAAACGGTTGCATGGACGGTTGGATGCGGTTTTTTGGAACTGCTCTTAACCTCCACGCAGGTTAAACACGTGTTATTCATGGATAACTGTAGGTGTTAACCTTCTGACGGTTGATTTTCCACGTGTAGGAATCTTCGGGATACTTAGAATATCCTGTTGTACGGGCAACCGAAATAGATAGATCCCAAGTATCCTGATCGACAGATGTTCTGACCGTGGGATATTGGCTGACCGCGCAATATCCCGAATGTGTAGTTCGCGTATAGCCTACGAACTTCTGACCGCGGAAGGCTTACGGACTTCTGACTGCGCAAGGCTTATGGTCTGACCGCGTAAAGCTGCGACCTGATCGTAAAGCTTGCGACCTGATCGCGTAAAGCTTGCGACCTCATGGTGATGCCCCTCAGAATAGCTTGAGTTCGCATCACCAGGTACATGTCTGGTTCGAACTTGTCTTGAACCAAAAGTTTATTAGAAATGACCCGGGTGTCAATCCTCGTCAGCTAGCCCCCAAATTCAAAGAAAACAAAGAGACGTGTTTATTTCGAATTTAAAAACCGTGCATTGGATTTTTAACCCGGCCCTTTAACTTCTCCACTTAGTGGCGCACTAAGTGAAAACGGTTGGTTTTTCAAGACGAGTTCTGACATTACGTGACGGGTAATGATAGCGCCGTAGAATTGTTTTTATCTCGAGGTAAAATTGTAAATGTCTTAACAAAACCCGAGGTGTCTGGGAGGCGAACTGTCGCCCTGGTGGCTATAAATACCAGACCCCTGGACATGTAAAGATCTACAATTTCCCTCTCACGTCTAAGTCTTTTTCTTGTTATCCTGCCTCCTTCCTTTTCACATACCCCTCCCAATGGCAGATCATGAAATCATCGAGATTGAGAGCGATGAAGGGGAAATTGTCGAACAAGGGTCTCAAACGAATGAAGTCCTGTCTCCCTTAAGGAAGAAAACCAAGGTTGACGAAGGATCTTCCAGTGGAACAAAGGTAAAGAACGTAGCGAGTTTCTTTCTTCCTTCAGTTCCTTTGACTCTCCCCGTTCATGCCTCCCGGCAAGTTAGGCCTTTATCCTTAGGAAAAGATCCCATCACATTCAATTCTCCCATCCTTTTGGGTGATCAACATCCTGGTCGGCAAGCGGTGACTATCCCTCGACCAGATGATTGCCATATTGGGTTGGCGAAGCAATCTTCTGATGGGAAGGTTGCTCTTCCACCATATGATGATCTTCCGCCCAAGATGGGTGTATCAACGGGTTATGCACCGGGACAGGTAACAATTCTTCTCCCTTTTTGCTGATAATTTTAGTTAGTATGACTAACTTTTGCAAAATGCAGGAGGTAGGAGGCCCCAGCGATCAGCCTTCTGCTGCTCCATCTCTTCCTTCCGGACAGACCCTTCTGGAAGAGAAGAATTCCCTGGAGAAGAAGACCGAGGAGATGGCCTCGAAGATTCTGCGTTTAGCAGAATGTTTTGATCGATCCCGAGAAGAGGCGCACCATTTCCGTCGAGAGAGGGACTTCGCTCAGCAACAGCGAGAACTCTCTGACTTGATTAGGGACAATAGTGCGTCTGTTGTTAGGGACGATATAGATAGACTTAGGGTAGTTGCTAGTTCCCTGGGGGTTGTCAGTGTAGATCCTACTGACAACAACATGTCCCTTGGGGAACTTTGTAAACTTCTTTCGGAGCAAGTCGATGTTTTGATCGACTGCATCCCTTTTGTATGTAAAGAATGTAAGAAATAAAAGTTCTTTATTTCTCATGAAATGTTCTCCACATCTTCTGTGCGAAAATATAGCCATGAACTTTACGTCCGCGACCATTCATACACAGGAATTTTTAGTTCTGCGATCAAAATCACTTTTAAGAAAAAAGCACCGTGACCTGCCCTGATTCCGCGATCAGTTTCAAAGCCGCGGTCAGAACTAAGGTTCGACCAGAGTTGGGACTCGGTCAGGATGTCACTTCGATTAGAATCGAAGTTTTAGCCTAAAACACGATTTCGATAAAACCATAACCCAATTAGAAACACTTTAGTACGTTGAAAATTGGGTTACATGATTTTTTCGAATAAAATGTTTTAAGTATAAAATGGAAAAACGTCCTCTGAAAAGTACTGAAAATTTTTCAGTCCTTTTACACTTTCAGTTTCCAAAACAAAGAAGTCTTTTTGTTTCAGATCCGACGCCTGAGTACTTTATCGGGTCCATCAGAGACAGTATCCATTATGGGAAATGAATAAAGCATTCAATGGAACGTTTGAAATGAGCCGTTTACTCATTAATGCGTCGCCTTGGGTCTATAAAAAGAGCAGATGTCTTCTCAAAGAAGCCACACAGCTAAAAACCCTTATTATTCCCGCCGCTCAAAACCCTCATCTTTTTCAGCCTTCATCTTCCCCAAATCGCCAGCTTCCCCTTTGATTCTACACCAAGGATGGCGTCCTGGAGCAGATCCATTCACCATTCTGAGGAGAGCCTGATGGCATTAGAAAAGGAGGAGATCCTTTCTCCGCGGCTGCTCATTAACTGGCGACCTGCGGAGAAGGACCAAGAAACCCCAACTGTCCAAGAAGGCGAGTTGGTGGTTTTTGAGGAGTATTTGCGTTGCGGGTTCCGATTCCCTGAGAGTCGGTTCCTTAAGGATGTCCTTGAACATTACGGGTGGGAACTGATCAACCTCCACCCCAACGCGATGCTGATCCTTGCAGTATTCCAGCATCTTTGTGAAGCCTTCGTCGGAATATATCCCAGCGTGGATCTTTTCCGACGATTTTATTTTTCGGCGTGGTCGAAGAGTACCAACGCCGCCGGATGCATCTACTTCTGGCTGAGGGATAAAAAGGAGTATCCCTCCCCACCCCTACGAGATTCTGTGCATGGGTGGCACCAAAGGTGGTTCTACTGCTCTCCACCATCCGAAAGCAGTTTATGGTTTGAAAACTCGCGTCCGGAGAAGTCGAGCGAGTTAGACATTCCTCCGGTGATGAACTCGGAGCTTTCAAAGCATGCCGAGGTGATTCTTCACTTGGTCAATGAAGGATTGACGGCTCGAGATATCATTCGAGACTTCGTGAAGAACTGGGTGAGTCCTCTACGTGAAAGGGCTCATCCGGCGTGGGAGATTAAGTCCATGGGTGATAGCACCCTGGATTACAGTCAAGGTATTTATTTCTTTGGTGCTGAACTTTCTCCTTTTTGAATTGTACAAATTCTGACTTGAGTTTGGGAACAGTCCTGCCTTCCTCCGAGATTGAAAGGCGGACCAACTCCCTCCTTAGGACCTACAATTCCGATGTAGAGGGCCCTAAGGAATCACCTCGCCCGCAGAGCTTGATTCACGCGGGTGATGACCTCAGACAGGAGCGCCGAAAGGTAATTTCCTTGTTCAGCTTTTGGCTTTGCAGGTCTTGTGTGTGTCCAGTGCTAATCCCTTGTAATGGACTGCGAACCAGCTCCTAGGGAGGTTTGCGGATGCGACGTTCCTAAGTGAAAATGTCGGCTCTCCGAAGAAGCCGACGGCGAGGAATGTGAAGAAGGTCTCTCAGAGACCCAGGACAAAGAGTCCTGCCCCTAAGAAGACCAAGCTAAACCCTGGGGAGGGGTCTTCACGAAGCATTCCTCGTCCCGCAAGAAAGACTGCGGTAAGATATCGCATTCCTGCTATTTTTTCAGGCGCGACATGGAATCACTTCTTCGTCGTACAGGGAGAGGGGAGCGAGGAGGAAGAGGATGACGTTCCTCTGATCCTTCGAAGGAGGAAGATCGCGGATCTTCCATCCAGCGATGCCCCAAGCCGCCCCGCGGAGACCACTACTACCGAGGAGGTGGTCGTGGAACATCCTGCGACCACCGAAAATCTTGTGGTCGCGGGTAACCCTCCAATTCCTGAAGCCCCCGAGGTTTCAGGGTCGATTATCTTTGCTTCCCTGGTCGAAGGGACGACCAAGGTAAGGAATCTTTTTCGGCCGTTCCTTCTATGACTCTTTCTGCACATTTGTCAAGTTAATGTATATACAGGGAGGAGAGCTTCCCCCTGGGACCACTGGGGGTTCCAGGGAGGAAAATCCTCCTCCTCTGCGGACAGAGGAGGAGGTGGATGAACAAAGGCCAGCTATGATGGTTCCAGCAACTCTGGAATCGCCAAGGCCTTCAGATGCAGCCCCACCAGTTAGCCCGGTGGCCCAGGTAAAGATCTTTTCATGTGTTTTTACCTGTTCCCTAAGAATATGCCTATAACATGATATTTCCAGGGGGGTGCTGCCTTGTTTACCATAAGGAAGGCGAGAACCGGAGACGGCTCTCCTTCGCAAGGGGAATTTTCCCAGAAGTCCCAGGAATGAATGGGATTTCAAATAAGGTAGGAGCTCTTACTTGACAGTAATCTTAAATAAAAGTTGCCTGACCCATTCTTCCTGTTAGGCAAAAGAAGACAGCGCCTAACCTTTCAACCGCCACTGGGGAGGTTGAAATTAGGGCTAATGAGGGAGCCTCTAATGAAGAGCGCTCTGCTCCCGCGGTTCAGGAAGTCGTCCGGACCGCGGGAGGTGAAACAAGTACAGGGATCGGGTCACAAACAGTAGTCTCTGGGGGTGGCGTCCGGCCGGCACTCCCGCCAACTATCCCTGTAGTGAGCACGTCGGAGGCTCTAGCGAGGATTCCCGCTGAACTGAATGATGCCGTTTTACAGAAGTTTATGAAGGTATAATAAGACTTTGCTTCCGTGCCTGAATTATACTTAGGACACCTTTGACCTTCTTCTTTGGCGCCACAGGGATTGTCCTGGCTAACAAGCCATTCACGTGTTGTGATGGCTAGTACAGAAGCCATTCAAAAAGAACGCGATAGCTTGCGCAAGTGAGTACCATTACCCTCTGGTTAACATGAGTATATCTTGGTTATGACTGCCTTGATTTTGTTGCAGAGAGGTTGCATTCTTAAAGAAGGAGGTGGCCGGTTCAGTCTCAATGCTTAAGAAACAAGAAACTGAACTCAACAGACTTCGATCAGAGAATGCTGGTAAGCTGATTCCTGACTAGGAAAACTTGAATCCATAATATGCGAATAATCTTCTCTCTCTGTACAGCGCAAGCAGGTCGAATTACGCAGCTCAGTCGAGACAAGGAGATTCTTGAATCCTCGATTCGCCACACAGATCAGGCAATCAAAGAACTGAGCCTCCGGATCTTTGAAAAACTAAAGGCCGTGGCTGATCTTTTGAAGACCGATGTGGTAGAACTGAGGCAAGACAACCTCAGTATAAATGACTGGACATCGCTGCTTACTGCCCAGGCGGATTCACTGCTTGAGTATCTCCCTGGAGATACACGGCGACGCGAAGAGGCGATCAGAACCAGGGTTCGATCAGCCGCAGCAGCCGTACTCAGCCGGGTTCGACTTCACCATGGCCCAGATGCAGATCTGAACGCACTGGTGGGTCCGGTTGAGGTCGAGAGTGAAGAGCTGCTCGATGCAGTCATAGAGGAAGTCCAGCCCCTAGTAGATAAACTCCTGACTGAGCTGGGGATCGAATGATCCTTATTTTTGTAACCAAACAATTGTAATCACTATGCAATGTATGTAAAACTATATATATTTTTTTTAAAAGAAAGTGCATATACACATCATAAGTTCCATACTATAAGTATATTCCTCTAGCCCCCGCCTTTGTTTTGTGAATACTGGAGCCTTAGTATTTTAAGCAGAGGGAAAACATAAGTTTGATGACCAGGGATATGCGCTTCAAGCCGATGGTCAAGATTAAAGTAACATTTTAACCTTATTGCAAACTGGTAGCCACCCAGATGACCGAAGACTAGCCAGATAGTCCCGTGTGCGTTGAGAAACGGCTTATTTAGGAGCGACTTATCTGGAAGTGATCATGAGATCGACCAGCGAATCCGGTTAAAAAATGCTGTAGTAACCTAACCGCCGGCGATCAGCCCCAGGTCGAATTTGCATAATTTGGGCTTAAAGAAAACACTCATTGTATGAAAACAAGACATGCTTTTTATGAAAAGATGCTAATTGAACAGGGAAAAAGTGATTGGAATACTTACACGTAAAACTTGCGAAGTTGATCGATGTTCCAAGTATTGGACAAAATCCGACCATCCTCCATGGCTAACCGCGCAGATCCTGGCCGCGGCACTGAGACGACAGTGTATGGTCCTTCCCACTTTGGGGAGAATTTATTGCGGTTAGACTGGTCTTGAATTTTTCGTAATACCAAGTCGCCCACGTTGAGATCACGTGGTCGCACCTTTTTACTGTGATACTTGCGTAGAGCCTGCAAGTATACCGCGGACTTGATCAGGGCGCGATCACGCCGTTCTTCCAGGAGGATGAGATCTTGCGATCGCTGTTCGGATTGATTGACCTGTTCGAATTGAATCGTGCGAACAGATCCAATACTGACTTCCATAGGCAACACAGCCTCGGCCCCATAGACCAAATGGAAGGGTGTCTCACCGGTGGCTCGACTAGAGGTAGTCCGTAGTGCCCATAGAACAGTATAGAGCTCGTCTGCCCAAGCCCCCGAGCGGGTCTTGAGGCGATCAAAAACACGTTTTTTGATGCCTTGCAGTACTTGCCCATTGGCCCGTTCTACGGCACCATTGCTTTGTGGATGTGCCACGGAAGCAAAGCACACCTTAGTCCCAATCTGATCGCAGTAGTCAAGGAAGAGACCGCTAGCGAACTGAGAACCGTTGTCTGTGATGAGACGGTTTGGAACACCAAATCGTGCCACAATGTTCTTGTGAAAGAACTTTTGTGCAGCTGATGCAGTAATATTTCGTACTGGTTCGGCCTCAATCCACTTTGTGAACGTGTCAATGGCTACGAACAAAAACTTGTACCCATTGACCGCTTGTGGCATAGGACCGACGATGTCCATTCCCCAGATCGCGAAGGGCCATGCGAGAGGAATAGTTTGCAATGCATAAGCAGGTTGATGAACCTGTCTTGCATGAAACTGACACTGTGGACACATCTTGACCATAAACTTGGCATCATCAAGTGCCGAAGGCCAGTAGAATCCCTGTCGAAAAATTTTTCCGACCAGTGTTCGGTATGACGCGTGTGCACCGCATACACCGTCATGTATTTCTTTCAAGAGGGATTTTCCTTCCTCCTGAGATATGCAGCGCATGAATACTCCTTGAGTACCCTTTCTGTACATAACCCCATCTATGAGTTTGTACAGACGCGCCTTTCGAATTAATCGATCGCTTTTGGTTTCGTCCTCGGGTAGGGTCCCATGTTCAAGATAGACCCTCAATGGATGAGTCCAATCTTGTTCCTGACCGAGGTTGGCAACGAAGGCTATTGCCGGATCATCCTCGACCGAAGTCATGATCGAAGGATGGTCCAAGTGTTCAATGAACACTCCTGCCGGAGCGGATGAGCGTGAGGATCCAATTTTGGATAATTGGTCTGCGAGAATATTGTCCTTTCGCGGGACGTATTGGACTTCGAAGTGACTGAAGTGTTTTTCCAATCTCCTCACTTCCCCCAGGTAATGAGCCATTGTCTCATCGGAGGTGCTGTACTCCTTGTTTACCTGGTTTACGACTAGCTGTGAGTCCCCCCTCACCACTAATCGACGGACTCCGAGGAATTTTGCTGCCCGAAGCCCTGCAAGAAGACCTTCATACTCTGCTGCATTGTTGGTGGCAACAAAGTGTAGTTGAATAACATACTTAAGCTGTTCGCCCTGAGGCGTACCTAAGACCACTCCAGCCCCCGAGTGTTGAAAACTACGGGAGCCGTCAAAGTACATTGTCCAATAATCGGGGCACTCCAGTTCCTTCGCCAACTGCACGGGTGGCTCAGGGTTGGTCCATTCGACCACAAAGTCGGCCAAAACCTGAGACTTAACCGCCGTGCGAGGGGTGAAATGGATCTCGAAGGCACCGAATTTGACCGCCCATTTGGCGATTCGACCAGATTTTTCTGGATTTCGGACAATATCCCCTAAAGGAAAAGAGGAGGGTACTGTGATCTTGTGTGCTTGAAAGTAATGTCGTAGCTTACGGGAAGCCATCAGTAGCGCGTAAAGTATCTTCTGGACCTCAGGGTAGCGCTCCTTAGGACCATGAAGTACTTCGCTCACATAGTAGACGGGTCTGTGTACTCCTTCCCTTTCCGCGATCAGAACTGCGTTGACCGCGTGTGGGGTGGCCGCCAAATACAGAAGTAATGGTTCTTCCTTTTCAGGAGACACCAATACCGGCGGACTGGAAAGATATATTTTTACCTCCTGAAACGCTTTTTCGGCCTCGTTGGACCACGTGAAGTTATGATGTTTCCGCAAGGCTTTAAAGAAAGGTAGTCCCCTTTCGCCTAATTGCGATATGAAACGACTTAAAGCCGCCATGCGACCAGCCAGGCGTTGAACATCCTTCATGGTCGAGGGCGACCTCATTTGTTCAATAGCTCTGATTTTCTCAGGATTAACCTCAATGCCCCTGGAACACACAAGGAAACCAAGAAGCTTTCCTGAAGAAACCCCGAAAGAACATTTCTCCGGGTTCAATTTTATTCCAAAGCGATTCAAGTTACAGAAGATTTCAGCAAGATCGTCCAAATGAGACAATCTTTTGGTGCTTTTTACAACCAAATCGTCTACATATGCTTCGAGATTACGCCCTATCTGGGAAAGAAAGGTCTTTTGCATCAAGCGCTGGTACGTGGAACCAGCGTTCTTGAGCCCGAACGGCATTCTGACGTAGCAGTATGTGCCGAACGGGGTGATGAAGGCAGTTTTCTCTTCATCGTCTTCTGCCATGCTAATTTGATGATATCCTGAGTAGGCATCCAGAAAACTCATCAGTTCGCAACCCGCAGTGGAGTCAACCAGCTGGTCGATGCGGGGAAGGGGAAAGTCGTCCTTCGGACAGGCACTGTTGAGGCTAATATAGTCGACGCACATGCGCCACTTGCCATTTGACTTGCGGACCATGACCGGATTGGCGAGCCAGTCCGGGTGATTCACTTCGCGGATAAACCCGGCTTGTAAGAGTTTGTCTAACTCTTCTCGGATGGCTTCCTGTCGGTCGGTGGCAAAACGCCTGAGCTTTTGCTTTATTGGTCGTTGTCCAGGTCGAATTGCTAACCTGTGCTCAATTACTTCCCTTGGGACACCGGGCATGTCGGACGGTTTCCACGCAAACACATCTGCGTTAGCCCGGAGGAAAGCAACGAGGTCGAGTTCCTATTTGTCATCCAGGGCTGACCCAACCCGAATTGTCTTGGATGGGTCATCTGGGTACAAGGGAACTTGTTTGAGTTTCTCATCTGGTCGAGGAGCAGCCCTGATCGCATCGGTGGCGACAGTAGCGACCTGAGCGTCCCGGAGGGGAAGTTGATCGACCATCTCCAAAGATAGCCGGTCGCACGTGAGCGCCACGTTGCGACTACCTCGGACCGAAATGACACCTTTGGGGCCAGGCAATTTTCCGCACTGATAAGCATAGTGCGTTGCCATCATGAACTTAGCAAGAGTCGGCCTGCCAAAGATTGCATTATAAGCTGAATCACAATCGATTACATCGAAAGTAACCAATTCTGTTCGGAAATTATCTGGTTCTCCCAGAGTGACCGGGAGGACCACTTGTCCCAATGGCATCATCGAGGGGCCTGGGATTATCCCATAAAACGGATGGATTATGGGCTTGATCTTCGAACGAGGAATCTGCATCTCGTCGAGTGTCTTGACCAATAAAAGATCAAGGGAACTTCCCCCGTCAATCAGGACCCTTTCGACTCTCGCGTTACTGATGATTGGGGTAATAACCAGAGGTAGCCTCAATGGTCGAGTTAGCCCCACAGGACAGTCAGCGCGATCGAACGTCAAAGGTATATCCGACCAACGGGGATATTGAGGTTCACCAAGGGATGTCTCCATTTGGTTAACCTCTCGGCAAAAGGTTTTAAACTGCCTTTTGGAAACGAAAGAGGAGGAACCTCCGAAAATGACATTAACATGATTTTGAGGTACCTGGTAAGCCATTTCTTCGTCTCCATCGACGTCTCTAACCCCGCACGCCTGCTCTTTAGGCGGTAAGGTTGGCATTGGCCCAGCTCCTTGGTAGAAATCATCCAGCTGTTTCAACCAACTCCTGCAGTTTTTGAGATCGTGGCCTGCGGAATTGTGGAGTGGACACCACCTTTTGCCTTCCTGCGGATTAGTTGATTTTTCTGGCTGGTCGGAATCCCGGCCACCAGAAGCAGTTTTACTTTTAAAAGAAGACTTATTACCTTTGGTCGAAGGTGGTTTCTCCGCGACCGCGACCTCACGGTACTGTCCAGAGCGGTTCCTCTTCGACTTTTTTGACTCCCACCCGGTGAAGACTCCGGCTTTTTGCTTAAATCTTCTTTCTTGGCGTCCTTGAGGCCTGGTTGGGGCGGTAGGTCCCCCTTGTCAACCATTCGGTTCCATTCGACTGCCTCGGCTGCATCGGAGTATCGATCAGCCATATCGAACAGATCGGCCACTGATCGAGGAGGGTGGATGAGCAAGTCTTCAGTGAATCTCCGGTATCGAACGGCATGCTTAAATGCCCTGATTACGGAGCCATCAGATATGTTCGGGATGGTATTTCTTACCCCGACAAACCTCTTGACAAACTGCCGAAGCGTTTCGGTCGAAGTTTGCCGCAGTCTATGCAAGTCGTCCTCCTTACCCGGCTTTTGGTAACAGTTTTGGAAATTGCTGAGGATGGCATCGCATAGCATTTCCCAATTATAGATAGAACCCTCAGGCTGATTGAACAACCAGGTTCTAGCCGGTCCTACGAGGACTGTTGGCAGGTAGTTGGCCATGACCTTGTCATCGCCTCCTGCTGCTTGGATGGCAGTAATATAGATCTGAAGGAACTCAGATGGGTTTTGAGTTCCATCAAACCTCTCAATGGCCCCTGGTCGAAACTTATCGGGCCAAACGACTGCTCGTAGGCCAGGCGAGAAAGCTTTGCAACCAACGTAAGGACCGTGAACCGTCCTGCGACTTTCGGTCGGGTTTCGAGCAAACTCACTTAATGGCGAGGTTACTCGGGGTCCCAAACGAGAGTGAACGGGAACTCGATCCCTACTACGAGAGTCCTGCATTCGCCGATATTTGTCATGTCGGGACGGTAAAGGTGGCGGGTAACTTCGTCGGCCAGAGCCAAAATGAGGACCATCTCGTTCACGGGGGTGTGTCACTGAGCGGGAAGAAGCTGTTGGGGTCGCCTCGGATGCGACCTCGTCCAGTCTTTCCGCCAGGATCCTGAAAAAGGCCGGTCTCTGCGCATCCGTGACTGTAGGAGGAAAATTACGCATGACCTCCGCGATAGATCGCAGTCGACCATGGGTACTTCTCCTAGGGGCACCAGGTGTTACTGTTTCTTCGTCCACTGGGAAATGCTCCGGTGGTAAGGAAGGAGTCTGGTCACGCCTACGACCACGCGACCATCGAGAAGAACTCGGGGCAGCATCGTAACGAGCCTGCGCATCTTGAAGAGCCTCTAGGGCAGTTCTGCGTAGTTCGTTGTTCTGTTGCTCGAGATCTTGCTCCTCCTTCTGTTTGCGATCTTGTTCTTCCCTGGTAGCCTGTTGATCGGGAGTTTCCTCCGACAACGCAGCAAATTGCCTAGGGAGAGAGGTCGTCGATGGGGAGAACATCTCGGTTTGTTCCGAGTCAGACTCGAAATCAAAGAGACGGTGAAGGTTATCAGGGTCGAACCTTCCTGGGCTAACTTCAGGGTCACCATCATATTTTCCCTCAACGGGATCGTATGACGGGCCGGATTCATCGCCTAGCACATTAAGAACCTCTGCGGGTTCTGACCTTGTGCCAGTTACCTCCTGGTCGATTAACATGACTTGGGGAGATGATTCAACCTGTGGAAGATTCTGGCCTTCGACCTCTTCCATCGGAACAGGATCGCTTGGAGAAGGCATGGGTATATGGGCATAATCCTCGAGATCGAAATCGTTCTCGGAATCATATGCTCCAGCCATGTTTCGGCGAGCCTCCGAATTTTAATTAGGACGCCTTGAGAAAGGCCCCACGGTGGGCGCCAGCTGTCGACGATTCGGACTCGGAGTCCTCAGCCGAACTTATGCAGAATTTATAACTGTGAGACCTTTCAAGATGACCCTTCGGGAAGGTATGCTGAACAATAGTGAACAGGAGCACAGAGAGTTTAGACAGGTTCGGGCCCTCGATGGTGGGAGTAAAAGCCCTACGTCCTGTTGAGATTTCACTAAGTGTGGTAAAAGGTTTACAAATGGAGGAAAAAGTCCTCACAGGAGAGGATTTTTCCTGTAAGAGTGTACAAAGATAAGCCAAAGAAGGCTTACTAAAATGCTATATGAGGTGTGCCGTAGACTTGGCTAACTTGGATCCTCCTCCTTCCTTGATGCTCCATGCCATCCTTTTATATTGTTTGAAAGGGTGCCATGTAGAGGAAACTGCATCAAACGGTTGCATGGACGGTTGGATGCGGTTTTTTGGAACTGCTCTTAACCTCCACGCAGGTTAAACACGTGTTATTCATGGATAACTGTAGGTGTTAACCTTCTGACGGTTAATTTTCCACGTGTAGGAATCTTCGGGATACTTAGAATATCCTATTGTACGGGCAACCGAAATAGATAGATCCCAAGTATCCTGATCGACAGATGTTCTGACCGCGGGTTATTGGCTGACCGCGCAATATCCCGAATGTGTAGTTCGCGTATAGCTTACGAACTTCTGACCGCGGAAGGCTTACGGACTTCTGACTGCGCAAGGCTTATGGTCTGACCGTGTAAAGCTGCGACCTGATCGTAAAGCTTGCGACCTGATCGCGTAAAGCTTGCGACCTCATGGTGATGCCCCTTAGAATAGCTTGAGTTCGCATCACCAGGTACATGTCTGGTTCGAACTTATCTTGAACCAAAAGTTTATTAGAAATGACCCGGGTGTCAATCCTCGTCAAGAACAAGACCTGTACTTGCTCAGCAATGTACATTCTCTAACGGTATATGTGTATTTTTACCGATAGAATATGTGCGCAGAAAATTACCTTACTTAGTCTAACGGTTATTTCATGTACTTACCGTTAGAAAAAGGTCCAGTATAAGTAAAACCCCATTCGACCATTGCTGAGCTGCTCTTTTGTTCTGTTGCACTCTGTGTCCCTCTGTTTGTGATGAAAGTTCCACGCTCGCAGCTACACTCTCTTTAAGGTATGCTTAATTGTCATCACTTATCTCTCTCTCCCTCTAGATCTCCCTCCCTCTCTACTTGCAAGCTAGCTGTATTGTGTAGTTCCAAGTTTGTAGCTCTAAGCTTGGAAGCTAGCTAGCTGGAAATGTTTCATGTTTTAGGAGCTAACTAGCTTGTATTGTGTAGTTAGCTAGGTTAATTAGTGTTAATTTCGTCAGGCTAGGGTTTAACACATCAGTTGTAAGAGGCTGTACATGTACATATACATAACTTAATCGGGCAGGTTTCATGCATGACTGACTCGTTAAATTTTGTTAATTGTAGATGGACAGGAAATCACTAGTACAGAAAAAATTTCTTCTATCGGTAAAAAACACCCTTTTATTATCGGTTTTTGTACTGATAGAGATAGACACGATAGAACAAGCCAGAATATTTTCTATCGGTAAATAACCGATTAGAAAACTTCAATATTCTATCGGCATATTAGGAGTGTACCGATAGAAAACCCGTCGTAGTCTGACGTTTAGCGGCAGGGAAAGTACCACTATTCTAACGGTTAATTACAAGTTTACTGACAGAAAAAAGCTTAGTACTCTCTCGATTGGAAATGAGTTTACCGATAGAAAAAACTATTGTACTCTCTCGGTTGTGTATGAGTTCACCGGCAGGAAAAATCACATTCTTCTAATGGTTAATTTCGAGTTCACCGATAGAAAAAACGACAGTGGTCTCTCGGTTGTGGATGAGCTCACCGGCAGGAAAAGTCACACTCTTCTGATGGTTAATTTCTAGTTTACCAATCGAAAAAAACAGTAGTCTCTCGGATGTAGATGAGTTTACCGATAGAAAAAGTGGTAGTAGTCTCTCGGGTGTGTGTGAGTTCACCGGCAGGAAAAGTCACACTCTTCTGACGGTTAATTTCGAGTTTACCAATAGAAAAACAACAGTAGTCTCTCGGTTGTGGATGAGTTTAACGATAGAAAAGTGGTAGTAGTCTCTCGGTTGTGAATGAATTTACTGATAGAACATTCACATATACAGTATGTTATTTACATTCACAATACAGTACATTCACATATACAGTACAGATGCAATACAATATAGATTGGATACACAATACAGTACAGATGCAAAGAAGGGTAAATTCACAGAACAGATTGACACATTAGACAGTTATTCACATTTATTCACATAGATATGGACAAATACAAATTGCAATCCAATGTGGACATTTATTCACATATATATTTATTCACATGTATATAAACAGTCTATGCACAGAGTACACGAAAAAGAGAAAATTGTCATGGCGGATGGTTGGGCGCAACTTCCTCCATGACATATTGAGCCCAGATTTGTCGAAGATCTCTAATCTTTGCATTTTCGTATTGGTCTTTCGACATAGCGATCTGCAAGCATGTGTGAATACTGAGTAACTAACTTCCTAATTTAGAACGTGACACCCAATTTTCAAATTTGAGTTAGCTATCGATGCTTACCTGGGGGAATTGGGCAAAGTTTGTCTGCACTAGGTCGTACATGTAGCGCAGCACATAAAACCCGCATTCCCACGATTGCGGCTGCTGATGGCACTGAGATAATTGCATATGCGAAGACATGTTAGCTATTGTTTCCATAAACAAAAAGTCTCGTGAGTACCTTATATTCTTTCCAAGCTAGTAGGGAGCCCTGCGGTGCGGCATGCCTCCCTCCAGCGGACACATATTTATCAAAAGCCCTGCATTTCAGTTAGTATTGCCGGTTAATGTATTATCATTAGCTAGTGAGGTGAAAATTTAAATCAAACATATTTTCTCTGGGTCAAGGAAACCCACCTTGTCACACGCAGCCTCCGATGCTAGCCTGTACATGCACCTGCATGCAAAGGACGACATTAGTATTGCACAGAAAGTTACTACATTTCCAATGAACTACAACAATGCAGAGTTAGCAAACAGAGTTAGAAAACAGCAATACATAGCATCAGCAAACTCACAGGACTCCAATCCGTATGATGGACATATCGAGCTCCCGCCAGTTGTAGAGGTCGAACAGATCCTTGTGTGCCACGGATATACTCCCGGGCTCACGGTGGAACTGCCCAGGCCTATAGGGAACTAACAAGTTCAGATTGCGCCGAGCTCGGTGTAGGTACCACTCGTGGAGGTCTCTGGTTGATCGATCCAATTTGTGCAAAGCTGCCTCCGACATGAGTGAGAACCCGTTCCTGAACCTCTCTGGCTGTCCCTGTCTCCCTTTTCCCTTGCCTTTGCCCTTGCCTTTCGCCCCGGACTGAGTGCATACCTTCGAAGGCAAGGGAGAGGTGATGGCGGCTTTCTTCTGAGGTGAAGGCGTGGATGCGCTGGGTGGGGTCGAGGCCGTCTTTGATGTGTCCAGGTTCGCATGAGATCGGGCCTCATGCCCCGAGCTGGGGGTGCAGTCCCCTGGTAGCCCGGCGGCAGGACACTTCAATTAATGAGCTCGTATGTTAGATTTTGCAAGTTGAGTGTACTGAGTAGGATGTAATCTAAAATGTGTAGGATTTACCGGTTGTATTAGAATACACTTCTTGGGCCACTGTACGTAGGAGCCCACTGCCTCAGCAAGTGTCTGCAGTTCCTCTGTTGGGACTGCCAACGGAGAATCGTTGTAGCCCGGCATGGCCATGTCCACCTGTATCTTTGCAAACCCCAACCGCAGAGGTACGCAGTGGACCTGGACATCCGGCCCAGACGGATATACAAAGCCGTGTCCAACCACTTCGTGCCTGTCGCCTAGGTGATTCACTAGGATGCAACCCTCCGGCTTCTGCAAATTTGTAAATATTAAAACAGGTTAGCGAAACAACTCTAACAGAATGGGAGTGGCATCAACTTAAGTGCACAGATGAAGGCTTGCAGTACCTCAAGTAGATCCACTGGATCCGCGAGGACTTTCGAAGCGCAACTGCTTATTCGACCCCGCGGGGTACCGTCGCCCTGGGGATCCGCATCTGCACTCTTGGCCAGCAATGCATCTCTCAACCGTGCAAACTCTTCCCTCATTTGTGCGACCTCAGACTGCACCTTAGCCCGTATCTCCGCCCGTACCTCAGCCCATATCTTATCGGAGAGCTCCGCTTCCTTTTCCTTCCAGGAGCGGGCCTTCTTCCTCTGTGGAGCCGGATCTACGAAACGGACCTTCCACGACACAATGGCTCCCACGGCCCGTATCCGCCCGGGATGGTCCTTATTTCCTAGAGCCCGGGTGAGGATGTCGTTCTCCCTCTGTGGGGTAAACAATCCCTCCACTGCCTCCTTCTCAAAAGAGATCTGTTACATTTAAAGGTACCTTGTGAGACAAATTGCCTTATATACACTTGTGCGCTCATAGTTTACAAGATTAGCAAACTTACCATTCGCCTCACAACGTCGACGTCCCCAGGGGTTGCGAACTGCACAGACCCCGTGGATGACACGGACCCCCTCCCCCTCCACCATCGCTTGCATCTCTCATCCCGGATCTTGGAGCGCGGCAACTCAGGGGTGTCGATGACAGGATTTTGCTCGTCTTCCTTCTTCCACTGCTCCTCCTTCCCCGCATAGCCCCGGGATCCGATCCGATGCGGGTGGTCGTTCCTCTTCTGGATCGCCCTATTCTTCTCGCTAAGGGCCTTGAACTCCTCAGTCCTCTTCTGCTTGGTGAATTCCTCCCATACCTCCTCCAATATGAAGAGGTACTTCTTGCAAGGAGATTTCCCCGCAGCGAGGAAGTTACTGCCGAGCCAGCTCTTAAAGGTTTTCCATGTTCCGTTCATGTCCTTCAAGCAAGCCGTCCTGGGTGTATCGTCGGGGATGTTCCACTTAGCCTATTTTCAAAAAATGCATACAATTAATCACGAGTTAGTTAAACTTTAGTATAAGCCAAGAGAACGTGATTACGAACGAGTTCAGCGATTTCAGTTAATTTAACCTTCACTTCCGCCCACAACCTATCCCTCTCGTCCGCCATCACGTCCTTCCAGCTCTGGACGGTGATCTTCACCCTTTCTTTCGTCAACAGCCCAACGTAGGCCACATACTTCCCAGCATTCTTTCCAATCGGCCTCCCAAATTGGTTGAACTCACAAGAAAGATCCGTGCGTTTGGCCAAACGGCCCAACGTCGTCGCGCCTCACCCCACCCTCTTGCGCTGGGATGTAACAGCTACATCTTCAGTTACGTTGGGCTTGGCCCTAGTCGAACCACTAGTACCATCCGATGAAGATGACGACATGTCTTTCCCTACAAAACCATCAACAAACCATCAAAAATTTAATGGAAACACAAACCAAATCATTTTACAAAGAAAAATGACTTATTCTAAATATTTTTTCCATCGGTAAACACAAAAGCCACCATGCAATACAAGATAAGATTCTATTTCTCAGTATTTTTGTCTACACATTTTCATATAGGAAGCAGGCAACATATGGCAATTAATTCTCCTTGGAGTTCCATAACTCAGCCCAGGACTGGAGACTAATTAGGGCTGCAAAAGGGATGTCCGAAGAAAATAATACTAAAAGAAATACATGCATAAATTACTTCCTGAACTGTTCAGAAATATTTTCTATCGGTAAACACATGAGCTGCTGATAGACCATAACAATGTTTTCCATCGGCAAAGATATGAGATACCGATATAACATATTGTTCTGGAATATTGTTGATAAGCCGCCATTCACTGGCATCACATAATCTTGGTTTAAGTCAACATTCTCCATGATTTTCTAAACTAATATTCATGGGCCAGCATTATTATTTCACACATAACAATGATTTCTATCCGCAAACACATGAGCTGCCGATAGAACATAACAATTTTTCTATCGACAAACACGTGAGATACCGACAAAACATAACAATGTTCTCTATATATGGAATTTTGTTGATAAGCCACTATTCACTGTCATCACATAACATTCTCCATGATTTTCTATACTAATATTCATGGGCCAACATTATTATTTCACACGTAAATATGCACACAAGCATCTAAGTGCCACTATGCAAAATCTAACAAACCTAATGCTAATGGAATATAAAGATATTGAAGTAGCACAGAAAGTAGGTCACAACCAAAAAAGGAATAATATGGTTTATAGCACCCTCTCTTGGTTATCTTTAGCATTACCTGTATGCAAGTCATCAGGACTTCATCACATCTATTAGTTTGGGAAAAGTCATATATGTATATGCATTTGAAACATATACATCGAAGACCCATCCACATTGCCATATATTCATACCAAGTGAGTAAAAATTCCCAACCAAACTAGTACATTGCATGGCTCATGTCCTTCCAGATCCAAAGTTTTAATACTTGTTCAGAAATATTTTCTATTGGTAAACACATGATCTGCCGATAGAGCAGACCAATTTTTTCTATTGGCAAATATAGGAGATACCGATAGAATATGTGTAAGAACACCTCCAACATACAATGTGCATTACATGGCAGTTGGATATAATTGATCACACATATAGCAGTATATATAAGTTAAAATCTCAAAATAGGTTCATTACAGCACTAGAACATATTATGTCAACCCTAATTTAAATCAATATTGCCTATTGAATGTACATAATCCAACACAATAGGGAACCCTAGTGTAATTGCAAAACTCGAAGAATTAGTACGTACAAAACACTAGGATCAAATAAGGAAGATGCTGGAAAAAGAACAACGAATTAAGGTATTTACGGCAATCAGTTGTGGTGATGGAGAGGCGATGTAGAATGCAGCGGCGGCCGGCGAAGGACGAAAATAAGAACCGGTGGCAGTGGCGAACCAGTGTCCAGCCGGCGATCGTCGTGTGGGAGAGAGGAAGTGAGTGGTCACGGCGGAGGTTGTGGTTTTCTTCGCTCTCGAAAAGACGCAGTGCTCTAAGTTGGAACTGTTCGACTGGAGGGAAACTCAGGGGCCGTGTACGAGTAATAAAGTAGTGAATGACCTTTTCTATCGGTAAAACAAAATAATACCGATAGAATTATGTCCGTTTCTATCGGTACAACAAAATACTACCGATAGAACAAGTAAATTTCCCGGAAAAATATTTGAAGTAGTGGATTCCTTTTTTCTATCGGTATAAACAATAAAATCCCGTGAAACCAATTTTTCCCAGAAAATTTTTTTAATTAAGTGCCTGAGATTATAGTATTGGGTGCCATTTTTCTATCGGTAAAAACAATAAAATACTGTCAGAAAATGAAAACGTACGCACAATTTAACATCAAACAGACCGTGCTTGAAAGCTGCAGAATGATAAAGAAAGAGGGAAGATAGCCGGAAAATTGGAAAATTGACATAAAAAGAAATTGTTCATTCATTGTTGTTTTATCACTTATAAAAAAAATAAAACCCAAAATGCTAGGTCAAGGGGTGGTCTTAGCCCTGGCTGCATGTAGAATAGAGTCAGTTTGACTTGCAGCCAGGACGCAGGACTCCTCTAGCGACAAGTTGTCCCTAGAATCAACTACTACCGCGTCGAGAAGGCCTGTGACCTCCCTCAGCTTCGCTATGGTATCCTTCATAGTCAAACCGCAGCCAGCGATGGTAATATCTGCGGCTTGCTTCTCCTCGCGAAGACGCCTCTTCATCGCCCTAGAATTGTCACCAGCCGTCTTCATGCGCTGAATGCGCTGGAGGAGATCGTCCAGTTCAAGCCATAGCTGAGTGTGCTTGTCCGTAAGGAGCTTGTGCTCCTCCTGGAGTGCCCTCAGGTCGGCCTTCACTTTGCCAGTGTCTTCCACGGCTCCCATTCCCTGTGCAAATCAACAGGTCAAGAATGTACTGAACATGGATTAACAATACAGGGGTAAACCTAGGAGATTTAGAGTTCTTACCGGGGAGGGCGTGGCTAATGATCCCATGGAGGTTGCCATTGTGAAAGAGAAGATGAGGAGTCGAAGCGTTCGAGAATTAGAAAATCAACAAAATACCGCGACGCATGGCGAGGTACTTATAGAATTTCCAATGCGACACATGGTGAGACAGTTGAGAATTCAAAGCGCCAGAGTATTTTTCTATTGGTACAAACAACAAAAAACCGTCAGACAACAAAATACCGTGAACTAACAAATTTATTCTAACGGTAAAATATAATAATACCGATAGAATAAGTAAATTTTTCGCAGCGAAACTTTTGAAGTGCCTGAGACACATTAAAGTAGTAGATGTCCTTTTCTATCGGTAGAAATAACAAAATACCGTCAGAAAAATTGATTTTTGGAGAGCTTAATTTGAAGAGCAACAGGCTGCAATGAGATTTTTGCCAGTGCTATTTGAAGGGAAGAATTAAGTACTTACAGGATAAAGGTACTGTACATGTTAGAACTCATGTTGTGGAGTAAAATTGAGATATATTAATACTGTGAACTAGCTTATCATTAAGTTCTAAAGAAAAATGTACTGCCTGATGTATTAATGATAAGTTCCTCACCTTGCTGCAGAACTTGTGGGCTGTTTGCTTGGCATTTATCCATGAAATAGAAATTAATCATCAATGGTTCTCAACCCATAATCCTTCTTCGTGGTCATCTCGCAAATACGTTGTTTCGTCGATATCTTCAGTAGGGATAGATTGAATGTCATCTAAAAATGGACGTATTTCATCGAATTGGTTAGACTCCTCTTCGTCGACAACATCTTCGACCCCAACAATACGTCTCTTGCTGATGAGGAATGGGGTCCCGATCTTCCGATAGTAGGGGATAGTTCGATTGGTGGAGACTCGACGTTGACGACCCGACTTTCGACCAGAACCGATCTAGGCCTGCAATCGTTACACCACTGCTCCGTTCGTTATCAACCGTACCGAGGCACGGTTGACCTAGCCACGAAGGCCTGTTCCTGCAAGCGAATCGAAGAACACGTGCAAGATCACAGAAGAAGCAATCTCGAATTGCAAGTATGTATTAAGATCACGAAGTGTTGGGGTTCCACAAACCGAAAGACGGCGAACTGCGACAGCAGAAAATTATAAGCAAAACCCAAGTCTAACAATGACGGCTATGTGGTTTTAATATGCGAGAGGGGTGGCTTCTAGGGTTTGGGCGCACCCCCCCACGTGGGATACACGGGCCGAGGCCCAATAGACAGGTGACACAGCACCGCACGGCCCAACAGAATCTGGTCTCTAATTGTTTCGATGATTGTGATTGACTCAGAAGGATTTTGGACGTGGGACCAGATCCGTTGGAAAGGTCTCGTCGAGGGCTTCTATGTAATGTACTTAAACGCCCCAAACGGAGCTTGTATGCATCTGCTACACCCGTTTGAAGACAGGCTGCTCCACCGTGGCCGACCCGGACTCCAGCTCGCGGTAGACTTGATTCCCGACCCGTCTTGGCGCAAAGTGACACCCTAGCTGATCAACACCATGATTCCTGAGCACAAGCACAATATTATTAAGTAGTAACTCGCTCTTGTCAATATTCTCTCGTGTACTAAGAAACGAGCTCACCTGGTGATTTAGTTGACGTGCACATGCCCTTGTTATTGGTCCTTGCACAATGGGTATTGGAAGAATGGACGCATCGTTAGGGGTGATGTCCTCATCATCCTCCCCCTCTTGAATTGGAGTCGTCCTCGACTCAAGCTCATCTTCTTCTCCCAAATATGGCCACAAATCTGAAATGTGAAAAGTGGGGCTAACCCCAAAATCTGCAGGCAACTCAAGTTTGTAGGCATTATCGTTTATTCACTCTAACACCTTAAATGGACCATCCGCATGAGGCATTAATTTAGACTTTCTTAACTCAGGAAAACACTCTTTACGTAAGTGTAGCCATACAAGATCTCCAGGAGTAAATATGAAGTCCTTTCTACCATGACTACCAGCAATGCGATATTTTTCATTCATTCGCTCAATATTTTCTTTTGTTGTTTCATGTAGTTTTAAAATAAACTCAGCACGTTTCTTCGTATCAAGATTGACCTTTTTAGATGATGGAAGAGGCAATAGGTCAATAGGAGCACGAGGGTTGAAACCATACACTACTTGGAAAGGACTTACCTTGGTAGTTGAGTGTAGCGCACGGTTGTAGGCAAACTCCACATGAGGAAGGCAATCCTCCCACATCTTTAAGTTCTTCTTCAAAACAGCTCGCAACATTGTGGACAAGGTGAGATTTACCACCTCCGTTTGGCCATTAGTTTGGGGATGACAAGTAGTAGAAAACAGTAACTTTGTCCCCAATTTATTCCATAATGTCCTCTAGAAATGACACAAAAATTTTGTGTTGCGATCTTGAATAGGTGGTAGTCCCGGGGGCACCTCAGCGGGGAACACATCGTCATACTCCTGCAAAAGGTTAGTAACAGCAGGTGGAAAAGAGACAGGCATATCATCAAATGAAAACAAGGTCTGTTTACATATTAAAGCAAAGCATGACGGTTCAGCAAGATCATATTTTGTAGCAAGCAAAACACCACCTTTCAATTTAATTCCCTCAATCTTAGAAGCAGGTACATTCTTATCTTTCTTATGCGGAAAAATAGTTTTAGCTACTTGCTGATTTTCAGATTCTGTGGTGTTCTCTTTCTTCTCATTTTCAAGTCTTTCCCTATCAAAATGCACAATTTCAGATGGAGTCATGGGAAGCAAGGTTATTTTCTTTCCTTTGTGCATGAAAGTGTACCAATTATTTCTACCATGATGAGTTGCATTAGTGTCATATTCCCAAGGTCGGCCTAATAAAAGTGAACATGCTTTCATAGGCACTACATCAAAATCAGCAACATCATGGTATGAACCAATGAAAAATGGTACTCTTGCGGTTTGCGTTACCTTAACCTTACCACTGTTGTTGAACCATTGAACATGATATGGTTGGGGATGTGGTTGTGTGGTCAAGCCAAGCTTCTTGACCAGATCAGAACTCACCAAGTTGTTGCAGCTCCCACCATCAATGATTGTTCAGACGCGCCGGTCGTTGATAACAAGGAACATTTGAAACAAGTTGTGGCGTTGGGCTCACTCGGCTTGCTTCATTTGAGTACTAAGGACCCGCTGGACAATGATGGTCCAGTATTCTTGTGTGGCTACCGTACCCAAAGCTTCCCCATCATCATCATGTTCGGATTCATCATCAACATTACCTGCAAGGTTAGCTGCAAGAGCATATTCATCTTCAACATCAGAAGCACTAACGTACCCACCATCATTTGTCGCAATGTAAGCTCGCTGACTTGGGCAGTCCTTCATGACATGGCCCATCCCCTTGCAACGGTGGCATATGATACCTGTTGTACGTCCCGTGGAGGCAATAGATGAAGACGACTTCGCTGGTTCCTGCACATTAGAAGTTTTGCTTACCTCGGGTGTACGTGGCGGTGGTAACGGTGCTACTGAACGCGCCCTACTGGTCGAGGGGGCAGTAGACCGAACAGCAGAAGGTGGCTCTGATTTGGTTGACGCCTGTCTTGGGGTGAAGGTACTACCAAAGTTGCTCCGTGGCCGCTGTTGTCGTCCCTGCAATTCTTTTTCTGCCAAAACAGCAAGCTGGAACATTCTATTGACATCATGATAGTCCTTGTAATCAATAATATTTTGTATATCATGCCTTAACCCTCCATAGAAATGAGCCATTTTATCCTCCTCGGTTTCCTCCACCTCACAACGCAACATGCCTATTTGAAGCTCTTGGTAGTACTCCTCTACCGATTTGTTACCTTGATCTAAGCGTTGCAATTTTTTACGCAAATCACGTCTAAAGGAAGGAGGCACAAATCTAGCGCGCATTTGTCTCTTCAGATCATGCCAAGTACCAGGATGTACGTTAGACTTTACTAGTTCATTCCACCTAATTATAGCAAAATCCTTGAACTCACTAGTGGTTTGTCTAACTCTATGAATTTCAGGAACAAGATGGGACTTAAATTTTTGTTCAATCTCCATTTCCCAATCTAAATACACCTCAGCATCATATGTACCAGAAAAGAAGGTACGGTAAACTTAACTTTAGCAAATGGATCATCATTGCGATAGTTATTATTACCATTGTTACCTCTCATACCTTGACGATTTCGGTTGAAGCGCTCTAAGTCATGTGCCGCACGTCGCATAGCGGGTTCATTGCGAGGTGCCACATGTCCCTCTACATCATCATCGTGCTCCTGGGCTGCATCATTTTGCTGTTGTTGGACAGCAGGTGGGCAGCTCTCGATCACCTGAACCCTGTCATCAAGCTGGGCAACACGTCGTTCCAATCTTTCAGTACCTTTGGTTATCGCTTCCATCATGGTTTTCAGCTCAGCATGAAGGACACACTCGTTGTCCTCTTTATCAGATCCTGCCATGATTAGTAGAAAGTAGAAGAAACACAAGAAGTATTATCCCTACAAAGTACCAGGTTTAGACAAGTGGATTCACACCCTCTCAAGTGTTTTACCACGCTCTTGCAAGGTTCTTACCAACGCTGCAGAAGGTACAACCGGTGGCTGGTTCATGATATCGTGACGAGCTTAAGTGTAACGATTGCAAGGTTGAATCCTGTTCTGATAGAAAGTATGTGGAGCTTGGAAGGCAGTTATGGTAGCAAAGGTTAACAATAATTGAAATCAGAATGCTAAGTTGAATAAGTGTCCAAAGTACGTGTCACAGTTGCTGGCCTAAACGCGTTCCTAAAACTAGTTTAAGTAAGCAAAGTGATCGGCACAGGCCATGGACATGAAAGGATGCAAGCACTTCTGATCTCTGTTTTTTTTTTGGCTAATATTTCTTTCCGTGCGGCTCTTTTTTATGCACTTGCCTTGTTCTTTTTTTTTTTACAAGAGTGCTGCAAAGGATGGATTACAACTCAAAATTTAAGAATTACGCACAAATCCTATCACAATACTCTCGGCAGTTTAGCAAAGATGCTCTGTAGAAACTTCCAATAATAATTTGGGGCTCTTAGAGACCTCAAACGCAAAAACTTATAACTAGGAAGTGGTAGCTCTTTTCTTTCTCATCAATTTGAATATATGGAACACCCAATTTGGGGTTTGGAACTAGGAGATATGGCCCCCGAAATACAGGCTGTATAGATTACTCCGAGATGGAACATATTAACTTCCAACGCGATTTTCGCCACGAATATGGCGTTTCTGGAATTTGGTACAATGAACAAAGTTGTAGATCTCTTTGAGAGATACAATTTAGACTATTTAATCGCCCAAATTGGTGTTCAGAAGAGAAAGATATTGTCTTTATTAAAAAAGCAACGCAAAAGAGAAATCCGAACCGATTGCGACTCGAATTTGGTTTCGGTTTAGAATTGGGATTTGATACTCGACCTAGACCAAGAACATGAATTGACCAGCAATACGACGATGACCACGGACACAAATTCAACAATGCAATACTGAAAACGAAAATTGCAAAAGGCTCAAAGTGGTTTGGACAGCGGAAGACTATGATCACAATTTTTTTTTGTTTTGGCTTTTTCTGGACTCTAGGTAGAAGATGAATGATGAACAGAGAGGATACCTGACGGGTAACCGGAGCTCTAATACCACTTGATGAGGAACGGGGCCCCGATCTTCCGACAGGTAGGGGATAGTTCGATTGGTGGAGACTCGACGTTGACGACCCGACTTTCGATCAGAACCGATCTAGGCCTGCAATCGTTACACCACTGCTCTGTTCGTTATCAACCGTACCGAGGCACGGTTGACCTAGCCACGAAGGCCTGTTCCTGCAAGCGAATCGAAGAACACGTGCAAGAACACAGAAGAAGCAATCTCGAATTGCAAGTATGTATTAAGATCACGAAGTGTTGGGGTTCCACAAACTGAAAGACGATGAATTGCGACAGCAGAAAATTCTAAGCAAAACCCAAGTCTAACAATGACGGCTACGTGGTTTTAATATGCGAGAGGGGTGGCGTCTAGGGTTTGGGGCGCACCCCCCCACGTGGGATACACGGGCCGAGGCCCAATAGACAGGTGACGCAGCATCGCACGGCCCAACAGAATCTGATTTCTAATTGTTTCAATGATTGTGATTGACTCAGAAGGATTTTGGATGTGGTACTAGATCCGTTGGAAAGGTCTTGTCGAGGGCTTCTCCGTAATGTACTTGAACGCCCCAAACGGAGTTTGTATGCATCTGCTACACCCGTTTGAAGACAGGCTGCTCCGCCGTGGCCGACCCGGACTCTAGCTCGCGGTAGACTTGATTTCCGACCCGTCTTGGCACAAAGTGACACCCTAGCTGATCAACACCATGTTTCCTGAGCACAAGCACAATATTATTAAGTAGTAACTCGCTCTTGTCAATATTCTCTCGTGTACTAAGAAACGAGCTCACCTGGTGATTTAGTTGACGTGCACGTGCCCTTGTTATTGGTCCTTGCACAATGGGTGTTGGAAGAATGGACGCATCGTTAGGGGTGATGTCCTCATCACTTGCTGTGGAGGACAACATGCAAGTTTGGATTGGCCGGGTCAATGATATAGAATACCTGTCACTAGTACAGAAATGCAGTCTACTAACCCCTATATTCTATCGGTTATTAGCGATTTAGTAGAAAACCGATAGAAAATGTGCATCGCGGTCATAAAAGGCCAACGGGTGTATTTTTTCTATCGGTTTGTAAGAAACTTACCGATAGAATAAACACTATGATTTACTCTAGCGGTGATGAATATATTTGCCGTTTGAAGAGACGCATAAGTATTGACGGGAGAATGTTGTGCGCCGATAGGACTGGTCGACTTCTTCAAATAGACTTATTCTATCAGTACTGTATGAGTCTACCGACAGAATATATCAAAAATTCCTATCGGCAATATGTAGTGTGCCGATAGAACCGTTCGCCTTCTACAAATATTTTTATTCTATCGGTAATGTATTCTTGTACTGTTAGAATATATCGAAAATTGCTTAGAACTGTTCGTCTTCAAATAGATTTATTCTATCGGTAATGAATGTTTATACCGTTAGAATATAGCAAAAATATTTTAGAACTGTTCGCCTTCTACAACTAGTATTATTCTATCGGCAATGTACGTATATACCGACAGAGTATGGATAAAAATTCCTATAGATAATATGTATTGTGCCGATAGAGCCATTCGCCTTCTACAGATGTTTTTATTCTATCGGTAATTGATTTTTGTACCGTTAGAATATATATAAAATGTCTAACGGTATGCGGTTTTTGTACCGATAGAACTTATCTAGTACTATAAATACACGGGTATGTCTCTTTCATTCTCACAGTTCATCTGGGGCTCGTAGTCCTAACCTGTAAGCTCCATGGACGGCTGGCGCACCTCTACAGGCGACCGCTGCACCTCCGCACCTCCATCGACGCCCTCTAGACCTCGGCATCCCAAGCAAGGTACGTAAATCATTCTAATCCGATTATGGCAATTATTCTGCTTTTTTTGTATCCTTCATTTTGATGTGTCTTCTTTTCAATATGATTATGATCTTTGCAGGTCCTTGGATGATGCTCATGAGGGGCAATGTATTTCACGGTTCTTCAACGCAGTATGCTGCCTACGTTGGCTTGTTGGCGAAAGAAACGGTGAAGATCACCGTCGAGAGCTGGAAGGACGTGAAGGGCGAGATCTTGGTTGGCTCGGTCGAGAAGATCCTTATGCCCGGCGTGTTTCTCAAATCAGGACCTATAGAAAGCATCTTACATTTTTTTGCATGCACCAGCTTATGGCCAGATGCTTACCTGCTTGGAGAAGAAGAATTGTTGTTATTTGCACAGCCATTCTACACCATCACTACACAGAACAACATCTTGGAAGGTCGGTTCTTTTTGTTAATGGAGTTGAGTTGAGTTGAGTTGATCGAGTTTGAGTCCGAGGAAATCACCAATACGTACAAATGTAAGTCGACGGCAGTTCCAGCTCCTCGGGCATCTTCGAACTGAACTCCTATGGTTAAGTCCAATGTGGTTCAGACATTTGCTGTTTTGGATGAATGGATTTGTGATGTATCAGGTCTAACTTGAACTCCTATGGTTAAGTCCATCCAGATCAATTACATACCTCCCCCTGGCCTGCTATACGTTGTCCAAGAGCGAAAAAACAGAAATCTGTCGGTGCCTGCACGGTGTTAAAGTTCCATGTGGGTACTCCGCGAACTTGAAAAAACTTGTGTCCATGAAGGACCTAAGACTAGTTGGCACGAAGTCCCACTATTGTCATGTCCTGATGTCACAAATGCTTCCCATTTCTATCAGAGGCATTCTCCCAGTTAAAGTCAGAGAGACAATCACAAACCTATGTTATTTTTTCAACGCAATATCTTGCAAGGTAAGTATGTGCACTCGTACTATAAGTTCATTACCTTCATTTGTGGAGCTTAATTAGAAGTTTTTTCTGATATGAATATTTGGAGCAACTGTGTCCTCGTAGGTAATTGATCCGGATGGACTGGACGCTTTGCAACGCGACGTGGTTACAACTCTTTGTCAGCTCGAGATGTATTTCCCTCCATCCTTTTTTGATGTTATGGTCCATCTGATTGTTCACCTTATCAGAGAAATTAAGTTTTGTGGACCCGTGTGGCTGCGCTACATGTATCCATTTGAGAGATTTATGGGTGTATTGAAGGGATACGTAAGGACTCGTCGTCGACCCGAGGGGAGTATCATGGAAGGTTATGCCGCTGAGGAGGTGATTGAATTTTGTATAGATTATATGGCCGGGGTTGACCCAATTGGCGTTCCTAGGTCCCGACACGAGGGTAGGCTTCAGGGAATCGGAATGATTGGATTCAAAGCTATCGTCCCCGCTCGTGATGTGTATGCAAAATCACATTTTTGGGTCTTACAACACATGACGGAGGTCGAGCCATACATACACGAGCACAAGGTAATGTTACGGTCACAGAATCCTTCGAAGTCAGACGTTTGGGTCACCAGAGAACATAACAGGAAATTTGCTAAGTGGATCCAAGAAAGAGTCACGCGAGCTGCCGAGGGCCCCGTAAGTGAAACTGTGACATGGTTGGCTAGAGGCCCAAGATTCACTGTAGGGACTTGGCAGGGGTACGACATCAATGGGTATTCATTTTACACAAGAGCTCAAGACGCCAAGAATAGCACGCAATGTAGCGGAGTGACATTGTTTGCTATTTCCGAGGATGCCAGGTTAGTAAGGGCGCTGAACTCATATTACGGTGCTATTGACGAAATATGGGAGCTCGATTACGGATTACTTAAGATTCCCCTGTTTCGATGCCAATGGGTCGAAATCCCTCGAGGTGTTCAAGTTGACAGTTACGGGTTTACTCTTGTCAATCTTGGTAGAGTCGGACACCAAGACTATCCATTCATACTTGCAAAGCAAGCCACACAGGTATTCTACATCGTTGACTCGGCCAATCCAAACTTGCATGTTGTCCTCCACAGCAAGAGACGTATTGTTGGGGTCGAAGATGTTGTCGACGAAGAGGAGTATAACCAATTCGATGAAATACCTCCATTTTTAGAAGACATTCAATCTCTCCCTACTGAAGATATCGATGAAACAATGTATCTGCGAGATGACCACGAAGAAGGATTATGGGTTGAGAACCATTGATGATTAATCCCTGTTTCAGGGATAAATGCCAAGCAAACAGCCCACAAGTTCTGCAGCCAGGTGAGGAACTTATCATTAATACATCAGGCAGTACATTTTTCTTAAGAACTTAATGATAAGCTAGTTCACAGCATTAATATATCTCAATTTTACTCCACAGCATGAGTTCTAACATATACAGTACCTTTATCCTGTAAATACTTAATTCTTCCCTTCAAATAGCACTTGCAAAAATCTCATTGCAGCCTTTTGCTTCTTCAAATTAAGCTCTCCAAAAATTAATTTTTCTGACGGTATTTTGTTATTTCTACCGATAGAAAAGGACATCCACTACTTTAATGTGTCTCAGGCACTGCAAAAGTTTCGCTGCGAAAAGTTTACTTATTCTATCGGTATTATTATATTTTACCGTTAGAATAAATTCGTTAGTTCACGGTATTTTGTTGTCTGATGGTTTTTTGTTGTTTTAACCGATAGAAAAATACACTCGCGCTTTGAATTCTCAACCGTGTCACCATGCGTCGCCTTGGAAATTCTATAAGTACCTCGCCATGTGTCGCGGTATTTTGTTGTTTTTCTAATTCTCGAACGCTTCGACTCCTCATCTTCTCTTTCACAATGGCAACCTCCTTGGGATCGTCAGCCACGCCCTCCTCAGAAAGAACTCTAAATCTCCTGGGTTTACCCCTGTATTATTAATCCATGTTCAGTACATTCTTGACCTGTTGATTTGCACAGGGAATGGGAGCCGTGGAAGACACTGGCAAAGTGAAGGCCGACCTGAGGGCCCTCCAGGAGGAGCACAAGTTCCTTACGGACAAGCACACTCAGCTACGGCTTGACCTTGACGATCTCTTCCAGCGCATTCAGCGCATGAAGATGGATGGTGACAATGCTAGGGCGAGGACGAGGCGTCTTCGCGAGGAGAAGAAAGCTGCGGATATGACCATCGCTGGATGCGGTTTGACTATGAAGGATACCATAGCGAAGCTAAGGGAGGTCGCAGGCCTTCTCGACGCGGTAGTAGTTGATCCTATGGACAACTTGTCGCTAGAGGAGTCCTGCGTCCTAGCTGCAAGTCAAACTGACTCTATTCTACATGCAGCCAGGGCTAAGACCACCCCTTGACCTAGCATTTTGGGTTTTATTTTTTTTATAAGTGATAAAACAACAATGAATGAACCATTTCTTTTTATGTCAATTTTCCAATTTTCCAGCTATCTTCCCTCTTTCTTTATCATTCTGCAGCTTTCAAGCACGGTCTGTTTGATGTTAAATTGTGTGTACCTTTTCATTTTCTGTCGGTATTTTGTTGTTTTTACCGATAGAAAATGGAACCCAATACTATAATCTCAGGAACTTAATTAAAAATTTTTTCTAGGGAAACTTAGTCTCACGGGATTTTACTGTTTATACTGATAGAAAAAAGGAATCCACTACTTCAAATATTTTTCTAGAAAATTTACTTGTTCTATTGGTAGTATTTGGTGGTATCGATAGAAATGGACATAATTCTATCGGTATTATTTTGTTGTGCCGATAGAAAATGTCATCCACTACTTTATTACTCGTACACGGCCCTTGAGTTTCCCTCCAGTCGAACAGTTCCAACTTAGAGCACTGCGTCTCTTCGAGAGCGAAGAAAACCACAACCTCCGCCGTGACCACTCACTTCCTCTCTCCTACACGACGATCGCCGGCTGGACACTGGTTCGCCACTGCCACCGGTTCTTATTTTCATCCTTCGCCGGCCGCCGCTGCGTTCTACACCACCTCTCCATCACCACAACTGATCGCCGTAAATACCCTAATTCGTCGTTCTATTTCCAGCATCTTCCTTATTTGATCCTAGTGTTTTGTACGTACTAATTCTTCGAGTTTTGCAATTACACTAGGGTTCCCTATTGTGTTGGATTATGTACATTCCGCAGGCAGTGTTGATTTAAATTAGGGTTGACATAATGTGTTCCAGTGCTGTAATGAACCTATTTTGAGATTTTAACTTATCTATACTGCTGTATGTGTGATCAATTGTATGCAATTGCCATGTAATGCACATTATATGTTGGAGTTGTTCTTACACATATTCTATCGGTATCTTCTGTATTTGCCGATATAAACAATTTGTCTGCTCTATCGGCAGCTCTTGTGTTTACCGATACAAAATATTTCTGAACAAGTATTAAAACTTTGGATCTGGAAGGACATGAGGCATGCAATGTACTAGTTTGGTTGGGAATTTTTACTCACTTGGTATGAATATATGGCAATGTGGATGGGTCTTCAATGTATATGTTTCAAATGCATATACATATATGACTTTTCCCAAACTAATAGATGTGATGAAGTCCTGATGACTTGCATACAGGTAATGCTAAAGATAACCAAGAGAGGGTGCTATAGACGATATTATTCCTTTTTTGGTTGTGACCTACTTTCTGTGCTACTTCAATATCTTTATATTCCATTAGCATTAGGTTTGTCAGATTATGCACAGTGGCACTTAGATGCTTGCGTGCATATTTACATGTGAAATAATAATTCTGGCCCATGAATATTAGTATAGAAAATCATTGAGAATGTTATGTGATGACAGTGAATAGTGGCTTATCAACAAAATTCCATATATAGAAAACATTGTTATTTTCTATCGATATCTCACGTGTTTGCCGATAGAAAAATTGTTATGCTCTATCGGCAGATCATGTGTTTACCGATAGAAAATATTTCTGAACAGTTCAGGAAGTAATTTATGCATGTATTTCTTTTAGTATTATTTTCTTCGGACATCCCTTTTGCAGCCCTAATTAGTCTCCAGTCCTGGGCTGAGTTATGGAACTCCAAGAAGAATTAATTGCCATATGTTGCCTACTTCCTATATGAAAATGTGTAGACGAAAACGCTGAAAAATAGAATCTTATCTTGTATTGCATGGTAGCTTTTGTGTTTACCGATGGAAAAAATATTTAAAATAGGTCCTTTTGCTTTGTAAAATGATTTGGTTTGTGTTTCCATTAAATTTTTGATGGTTTGTTGATGGTTTGTAGGGAAAGATATGTCGTCGTCTTCATCGGATGGTACTAGTGGTTCGACTAGGGCCAACCCCAACGTAATTGAAGATGCAGCTGTTACATCCCAGCCCAAGAGGGTAGGGCGAGGCGCGACGACGTTGGGCCGTTTGGCCAAACGCACAGATCTTTCTTGCGAGTTCAACCAATTTGGGAGGCCGATTGGAAAGAATGCTGGGAAGTACGCGGCCTACGTTGGGCTATTGGCGAAAGAAAGGGTGAAGATCACCGTGCAGAGCTGGAAGGACGTGACGGCGGACGAGAGGGATAGGTTGTGGGCGGAAGTGAAGGTCAAATTAACTGAAGTCGCTGAACTCTTTCGTAATCACGTTCTCTTGGCTTATACTAAAGTTTCACTAACTCGTGATTAATTGTATGCATTTTTTGAAAACAGGCTAAGTGGAACATCCCCGACGATATACCTAGGACGGACTACTTGAAGGACATGAACGGAACATGGAAAACCTTTAAGAGCTGGCTCATCAGTAACTTCCTCGCTACAGGGAAATCTCCTTGCGAGAAGTACCCCTTCATATCGGAGGTATGGGAGGAATTCACCAAGCAGAAGGGGACTGAGGAGTTCAAGGCCCTTAGCGAGAAGAATAGGGTGATCCAGAAGAGGAACGACCACCCGCATCGGCTCAGATCCTGGGGCTATGCGGGGAAGGAGGAGCAGTGGAAGAAGGAAGACGAGCAAAATCCTGTCATCGACACCCCTGAGTTGGCGCTCTCCGAGATCCGGGATGAGAGGTGCAAGCGATGGTGGAGGGGCAGGGGGTCCGTGTCGTCCACGGGGTCTGTGCAGTTCGCAACCCCTGGGGACGCCAACGTTGTGAGGCGAATGGTAAGTTGGCTAACCTCGTAAACTGTGTGCGCACATGTCTATATAAGGCAATTTGTCTCACAAGGTACCTTTAAATGTAACAGATCTCTTTTAAGAAGGAGGCAGTGGACGGTTTGTTTACCCCGCAGAGGGAGAACGACATCCTCACCCGGGCTCTAGGAAATAAGGAGCATCCCGGGAGGACACAAGCCGAGGGAGCCATTGTGTCGTGGAAGGCCGGTTTCGCAGATCCGGCTCCACCAAGGAAGAAGGCCCGCTCCTGGAAGGAAAAGGAAGCGGAGCTCTCCGATAAGATACGCGCTGAGGTACGGGCGGAGCTCTCCTATAAGTTACGGCTGAGGTGCAGTCTGAGGTCGCACAAATGAGGGAAGAGTTTGCACAGTTGAGAGAAGCATTGCTGGCCAAGAGTGCAGATGCGGATCCCCAGGGCGACGGTACCCCGCGGGGTCAGATAAGCAGTTGCACTTCGAAGGTCCTCGCGGATCCAGTGGATCTACTTGAGGTACTGCAAGCCTTCATCTGTGCACTTAAGTTGATGCCACTCCCATTCTGTTAGAGTTGTTTCGCTAACCTGTTTTAATATTTACAAATTTGCAAAAGCCGGAGGGTTGCTTCCTACTTAATCACCTAGGCTACAGGCAGGAAGTGGTTGGACACGGCTTCGTATATCCGTCTGGGCCGGAAATCTGGGTCCATTGCGTACCTCTGCGGTTAGGGTTTGCAATGGTACAGGTGGACATGGCCATGCCGGGCTACAACGATTCTCCGTTGGCAGTCCCAACAGAGGAATTGCAGACACTTGCTGAGGCAGTGGGCTCCTACGTACAGTGGCCCAAGAAGTGTCTTCTAATACAACTGGTAAATCCTACATATTTTAGATTACATCCTACTCAGTACACTTAACTTGCAAAATCTAACATACGTGCTCATTAATTGAAGTGGCCTGCCGCCGGGCTACCAGGGGACTGCGCCCCCAGCTCGGGGCATGAGGCTCGATCTCGTGCGACCCTGGACACATCAAAGACGGCCATGACCCCACCCAGCGCATCCACGCCTTCACCTTGCCCTTGCCTTCAAAGGTATGCGCTCAGTCCCCGGCAAAAGGCAAGGGCAACGGCAAGGGAAAAGGGCGACAGGGACAGCCGGAGAGGTTCAGGAACGGGTTCCCACTCATGTCGGAGGCAGCTTTGCGCAAATTGGATCGATCAACCAGAGACCTCCACGAGTGGTACCTACACCGAGCTCGGCGTAATCTGAACTTCTAAGTTCCCTACAGGCCTGGGCAGTTCCACCGTGAGCCCGGGAGTATATCCGTGGCACACGAGGATCTGTTCGACCTCTACAACTGGCGGGAGCTCGATATGTCCATCATACGGACTGGACTCCTGTGAGTTTGCTGATGCTATGTATTGCTGTTTTCTAACTCTGTTTGCTAACTCTGCATTGTTGTAGTTCATTTGAAATGTAGTAACTTTCTGTGCAATACTAATGTCGTCCTTTGCATGCAGGTGCATGTACAGGCTAGCATCGGAGGCTGCGTGTGACAAGGTGGGTTTCCTTGACCCAGAGAAAATAAACCTCACGATGCTAGAGCATGACGCCGCGCACGCTGAGCAGTACATATCCAAGGCGCTGATGGCGCAGCAGGACAGGGAGTTCATTCTGGTGCCGTACCACCAAAGGTTAGTGTATTTCATACTAATTTATCTCAATCTTGTATGTTACACCTGAGGTATACTTTGAGCTAGTGGTCCTCTTTTACGTACAATGCAGGGGCCACTGGATCCTCATCGTGATCTGTCTGCCGAGGAACGAGGTGTACTACCTCGATTCGATGCGTGACAGATTATCGATCGAATATGTGGTCAAGGGGAATATGGAGGCGTAAGTAACTTATATGTTTGATTTAAATTTTGACCTCACTAGCTAATGATGATACATTAACCGGCAATACTAACTGAAATGCAGGGCTTTTGATAAATATGTGTCCGCTGGAGGGAGGCATGCCGCACCGCAAGGCTCCCTACTAGCTTGGAAAGAATATGAGGTACTCACGAGACTTTTTGTTTATGCTTAATTAGTTTATGGAAACAATAGCTAACATGTCTTCGCATATGCAATTATCTCAGTGCCATCAGCAGCCGCAATCGTGGGAATGCGGGTTTTATGTGCTGCGCTACATGTACGACCTAGTGCAGACAAACTTTGCCCAATTCCCCCAGGTAAGCATCGATAGCTAACTCAAATTTAAAAATTGGGTGTCACGTTCTAAATTAGGAAGTTAGTTACTCAGTATTCACACATGCTTGTAGATTGCCATGTCGAAAGACCAATACGAAAATGCAAAGATTAGAGATCTTCGACAAATCTGGGCTCAATATGTCATGGAGGAAGTTGCACCCAACCATCCGCCACGACAATTTTCTCTTTTTCGTGTACTCTGTGCATAGACTGTTTATATACATGTGAATAAATATATATGTGAATAAATGTCCACATTGGATCGAAATTTGTATTTGTCAATATATATGTGAATAAATGTGAATAACTGTCTAATGTGTCAATCTGTTCGGTGAATTTACCCTTCTTTGCATCTGCACTGTATTGTGTATCCAATCTATACTGTATTGCATCTGTACTGTATATGTGAATGTACTGTATTGTGAATGTAAATAACGTACTGTATATGTGAATGTTCTATCGGTAAATTTACTCACAACCGAGAGACTACTACCATTTTTTCTATCGGTACACTCAAAATTAACCGTTAGAAGAGTGTGACTTTTCCTGCCGGTGAACTCATCCACAACCGAGAGACTACTGTCGTTTTTCCTATCGGTACACTCAAAATTAACCATTAGAAGAGTGTGACTTTTCCTACCGGTGAACTCAAACGAAAACCGAGAGAGCACAATAGTTTTTTCTATCGGTAAACTCATTTCCAACCGAGAGAGTACTAAGGTTTTGTCTGTCGATAAACTCGTAATTAACCATTAGAAGAGTGGTACTTTCGCTGCCACTAAACGTCAGACTACGACGGGTTTTCTATCGGTACACTCCTAAGATGCCGATGGAATAGTGTAGTTTTTCTATCAGTTATTTACCGATAGAAAATGTTTGGGCTTGTTCTATCGTGTCTATCTCTATCGGTACAGAAACCGATAGTAAAAGAGTGTTTTTTACCGATAGAAGAAAGCTTTTCTGTTCTAGTGTGTGTGGCTTGTTTTGCAAGTATGAATGGATCGTCTTGGTGTCCGACTCTACCAAGATCGACGAGAGTAAACCCGTAACTGTCAACTTGAACACCTCGAGGGATTTCGACCCATTGGCATCGAAACAGGGGAATCTTAAGTAATCCGTAATTTTGCTCCCATATTTCGTCAATAGCACCATAATATGAGTTCAGCGCCCTTACTAACCTGGCATCCTCGGAAATAGCAAACAGTGTCACTCCGCTACATTGGGTGCTACTCTTGGCGTCTTGAGCTCTTGTGTAAAATGAATACCCATTGATGTCGTACCCCTGCCAAGTCCCTACAGTGAATCTTGGGCCTCTAGCCAACCATGTCACAGTTTCACTTACGGAGCCCTCGGCAGCTCGTGTGACTCTTTCTTGGATCCACCCAGCAAATTTCCTGTTATGTTCTCTGGTGACCCAAACGTCTGACTTCGAAGGATTCTGTGACCGTAACATTACCTTGTGCTCGTGTATGTATGGCTCGACCTCCGTCATGTGTTGTAAGACCCAAAAATGTGATTTTGTGTACACATCATGAGCGGGGACGATAGCTTTGAATCCAATCATTCTGATGCCCTGAAGCCTACCCTCGTGTCGGGACCTAGGAACGCCAATTGGGTCAACCCCAGCCATATAATCTATACAAAATTCAATCACCTCCTCGGCGGCATAACCTTCCATGATACTCCCCTCGGGTCGACGACTAGTCCTTACGTATCCCTTCAATACACCCATAAATCTCTCAAATGGATACATGTAGCGTAGGCACACGGGTCCACAAAACTTAATTTCTCTGATAAGGTGAACAATCAGATGGACCATAACATCAAAAAAGGATGGAGGGAAATACATCTCGAGCTGACAAAGAGTTGTAACCACATCGCGTTGCAAAGCGTCCAATCCATCCGGATCAATTACCTACGAGGACACAGTTGCACCAAATATTCATATCAGAAAAATCTTCTAATTAAGCTCCACAGATGGAGGTAATGAACTTATAGTACGAGTGCACGTACTTACCTTGCAAGATATTGCGTTGAAGAAATAACATAGGTTTGTGATTGTCTCTCTGACTTTAACTGGGAGAATGCCTCTGATAGCAATGGGAAGCATTTGTGACATTAGGACATGACAGTCGTGGGACTTCGTGCCAACCAGTCTTAGGTCCTTCATGGACACAAGTTTTTTCAAGTTCGCGGAGTACCCACATGGAACTTTAACACCGTGCAGGCACCGACAGAGATCTATTTTTTAGCTCTTGGGCAACGTATAGCAGGCCGGAGGGAGGTATGTACGCTTTCCATTCTCTAAAAGTGCAAGCTCAGTCCTTATCCCCATTTCCACCATGTCACGACGAGCTTTCACACCATCCTTTGTCTTTCCCGGAATGTTCAACAACAAACCAATCAAACTGTCACAGACATTTTTCTCTATATGCATGACGTCAATGTAATGTCGAACTTGTAAGTGCTCCCAGTACGGTAGATCCCAGAGAATCGATCTCTTCTTCCAAACATTTTTTTCTCGAGGTTTAGAATGCTTATCGAACTCAGCTTTGATGTCCTTCACACGTGAGTAAATCTCCTTACGGTCAGAAACACTGGAGCTGATCCCTTTTCAGGCTTCCCGTTAAATGATTTCCTCTTCTTACGGTACGTGTGATGCACCAGAAGAAACCTGCGGTGACCCATGTACACTGTTTTCCGGCAGTTTCGCATCCACATGCTCTCAGTTTCATCTAAGAAAATAGGGCAAGCCTTGGCTCCTTTCGTACTATACCCCGACACATTGCCGTAGGCCGGAAAATCATTTATGGTGCAAAATATTAGGGCCCGCAAGATGAAATTCTCTTTCTTGTATGCATCTCACACCTGCACCCCCTCGCTCCACAATTTCTGTAAGTCCTTGACTAAAGGCGCTAGAAACACGTCAATATCATTTCCGGGTTGTCTGGGTCCTGAGATTAGTAACGCCATCATGATGTACTTGCGCTTCATGCATAACCAAGGAGGAAGATTGTAGATGCATAAAAGAACCAGCCAAGTGCTGTGCCGACTGCTCATATTACCATGTGGGTTCATACCATCTGTACTCAGCCCGAACCTTATATTCCTAAGTTCGCCGCCGAACTTAGTAAATGTTCTGTTGATGTTTCTCCATTGAATAGAATCAGCTGGGTGTCTTAGTTTTCCGTCTTGTTTCCGAGCTTCAGCATGCCAATGCAAGTGCTTTGCGACTTTTTGATTTGCAAACAGCCGCTTCAATCTAGGTATCACAGGCAAGTATCACACAATTTTCACCGGAGGTCCTTTCTTTACCTCGTGATGTTCACTATCAATCCGGTCCCTATGCGTATACCTCGATGCGCCGCATCTTGGACAAACATGCAAACTGGAGTACTCGTTACGGTACAACACACAATCATTTGGGCATGCGTGTATTCTTTCGATTTCCATTCCCAACGGACACAACAGTTTTTTGGCTTGGTAAGTAGATCTTGGCAACTCATTTCCCTCTGGAAGCATGTTCACTAGAAGATCTAATAGTGCCGTGAAACTCTTATCACTCCAACCATTGCCTGCCTTCAAGTTATATAATCTCAGCACAAGAGACAGTTTCGTAAATGTTGCACATCCAAGGAACAGAGGCTTCTTAGAGTCAGCAATCAGTTTCTCAAATTCATAGAAGTCGTTTTCGTTGTAATCTTCCTCTACATCACGTAACATCTCATCTAGATTGTCATCATCATCATCATCTATGTGCACATCGGAATGAACATTATCACAATTCAGATGATCATCGATATTATTGCAATCCACATCCGAGTCCTGCTGATTGGTAGTAGTGGTGCTTGTTTCCTCAAGATCTTCACCACGCCATATCCAACGGGTGTATCGCGCGTTAAAACCACGACGAATCGAATGACTCTTAATTTGATCAGAGTTGCTAAATCTCTTCAAGTTCATACAATCTGTACAAGGACAGAGCATATTTTTCTCTCCCTTCCTCTCCTTTTGTTGTTCAGCAAATTTAATAAACTCATTCACACCATCCAAATATTCAAGAGTAGTACGTTTTATTCCATACACAAATTCAGTGGACAAAGTGGCTCTCAAATTGCACAACTAGAAGTGGGTAAACAAAGCCAATGCCACTGGCTGACAAGCTCTGGCATAAGGCTGACAATGCCAAAAACTAGGGCTTAGCATAAAATGCTGTTCAAGGGTTCAACTGATGTGCTAACTTTTTCTAGGAGGTAGGCTTGAGTAACAGGAACAAAAGTCATAATAGGATGTATGGCTGAAGATGGATGGACAACAAGAAATTTGGTGATGAACTGCGATGAACTCACTGCATTGGGACAGTTCTGGACACAGATCTTGGCAAAGCTATAACTTCCAATCTAGGTCGATCTAGGTGTCAGGCTAGAAGACAAAAATGCTCAAGAGTTCAAGGCACACACTGGACAAAGTGGTTAGGGCTGAAACGGCTGGGAAAAGCTTTCCGGTGATCGGCGCCGGAGAAGATGACACGGGAATTGGGGCTTTTCGATACAGGTCAAATGAACTTAATTCCAAGCTCAGGGAGTGATAGAAGGGTATGAGGAAGCTATTTGCATGATCAATTTGGCCGGAGGATGGCCGGTGTGGCCTGGCGACGTGAGCCAGCGGCTGGAGAAATTCAAATCTGGGGAAAGCTTCGATTCAAGCTTAATTTGGAAATCTGGATGCACAGGCTTGCTAAATAGAGACCACTGATCATCTTTTTCTATAGAATCGAAAGCTAATTTGGGGTAAATCGGGCTACATTGCCTGAACAGGGCATTTCGAGGATTCCGGCGATCACCGGCGATGAGATGCATGAAAGTCCAATTAAATGATACAGCACGATGAGTGTGATGAGAGAAACTCACTGATGCTGTTAATTTGGAGGTTGGTGCAGTGGGTGAAGCTGGCACCATGAGGCCTCGTGCTGGACTCGCCGGAGAAGAAGAAGACAGCGAGGAGATTTGAAATTGGATAAGTTCTGGTGAAGAGAAGATAATACAAGGTATGGGGCTGCTTAAATAGACCAAGGACGGAGCTTGCAAGGAGGTAATAGCAAAGAAATTGGCGCCAGTGACTGGCCAGGCACAGGTGCGACAACGGCGAGCAGTGACTTTCTGTGCAATACTAATGTCGTCCTTTGCATGCAGGTGCATGTACAGGCTAGCATCGGAGGCTGCGTGTGACAAGGTGGGTTTCCTCGACCCAGAGAAAATAAGCCTCACAATGCTAGAGCACGACGCCGCGCACGCTAAGCAGTACATATCCAAGGCGCTGATGGCGCAGCAGGACAGGGAGTTCATTCTGGTGCCGTACCACCAAAGGTTAGTGCATTTTGTACTAATTTAACTCAATCTTGTATGTTACACCTGAGATATACTTTGAGCTAGCGGTCCTCTTTTACGTACAATGAAGGGGCCACTGGATCCTCATCGTGATTGTCCGCCGAGGAACGAGGTGTACTACCTTTATTCGATGTGTGACAGATTATCGATTGAATATGTGGTCAAGGGGAATATGGAGGCGTAAGTAACTTATATGTTTGATTTATATTTTGACCTCACTAGCTAATGATAATACATTAACCTGCAATACTAACTGAAATGTAGGGCTTTTGATAAATATGTGTCCGCTGGAGGGAGGCATGCCGCACCGCAGGGCTCCCTACTAGCTTAGAAAGAATATGAGGTACTCACGAGACTTTTGTTTATGCTTAATTAGTTTATGGTAATAATAGCTAACATGTCTTCGCAGATGCAATTATCTCAGTGCTATCAGTAGCCGCAATCGTGGGAATGCGGGTTTTATATGCTGCGCTACATGTACGACCCAGTGCAGACAAACTTTGCCCAATTCCCCCAGGAAAGCATCGATAGCTAACTCAAATTTGAAAATTGGGTGTCACGTTCAAAATTAGGAAGTTAGTTACTCAGTATTCACACATGCTTGCAGATTGCCATGTCGAAAGACCAATACGAAAATACAAAGATTAGAGATCTTCGACAAATCTGGGCTCAATATGTCATGGAGGAAGTTGCACCCAACCATTCGCCATGACAATTTTCTCTTTTTCGTGTACTCTGTGCATAGACTGTTTATATACATGTGAATAAATATATATGTGAATAAATGTCCACATTGGATTGTAATTTGTATTTTTCCATATATATGTGAATAAATGTGAATAACTGTCTAATGTGTCAATCTGTTCTGTGAATTTACCCTTCTTTGCATCTGTACTATATTGTGTATCCAATCTATACTGTATTGCATCTGTACTGTATATGTGAATGTACTGTATTGTGAATGTAAATAATGTACTGTATATGTGAATGTTCTATCGGTAAATTCATTCACTACCGAGAGACTACTTCCACTTTTTCTATAGGTAACTCATCCACAACCGAGAGACTACTGTCGTTTTTTCTATCGGTACACTCGTAATTACCGTTAGAAGAGTGTGACTTTTCCTATCGGTGAACTCACACACAAACGAGAGACTACTGCCACTTTTTCTATCGGTAAACTCATCCACAACCGAGAGACTACTGTTGTTTTTTCTATCAGTACACTCAAAATTAACCGTTAGAAGAGTGTGACTTTTCCTGCTAGTGAACTCACACACAACCCAGAGACTACTACCACTTTTTCTATCGGTAAACTCATCCACAACCGAGAGACTACTCTCGTTTTTTCTATCGGTACACTCGAAATTAACCATTAGAAGAGTGTGACTTTTTCTGCCGGTGAACTCATACACAACCGAGAGAGTGCAATCGTTTTTTCTATCGGTAAACTCATTTCCAACCGAGAGAGTACTAAGCTTTTTTCTGTCGGTAAACTTGTAATTAACCGTTAGAATAGTGGTACTTTTCCTGCCGCTAAACTCATTCACAACCGAGAGAGTACTATATTTTTTCTATCAGTAAACTCTTTAACAAACGTCAGACTACGATGGATTTTCTATCGGTATACTCCTAAGATGCCGATAGAATAGTGAAGTTCTTCTATCGGTTATTTACCGATAGAAAATGTTCTGTCTTGTTCTATCGTGTCTATCTCTATTGTTACAAAAACCGACAGTAGAAGGGTGTTTTTTACCGACAGAAGAAAGCTTTTCTGTACTAGTGGGGGTTGTGATGAAGATTCACCAACTCCAGCCCATAGTGCCCCAAAATATCTTGAAGGAACTTGCATTCTAGTAATTACAACCAACATCGCAAGAACTCTTCGAAGATTACCAATTCGTTCTCTTGAACGACTGGGGTTTCCTCATTTTTCTCCGCCAGCCGCCATCTGATTAGTAGTGGCGCGAAAAGAATCTCTTCACTCTCAAGCGCCATCAAGCTCTCCTTAGTATGGTGGATTGATCGGCTCCAGGACCCCATCGCTGATGAGATTCATGGAAAGGCGATGACTTTGGAGGCGATGAGAGCAAGGTGGAAAGAGACTGTTTTTTGCAGCAAAAGTGGCTAAGGTAAAAGAGTGTTTTTTTCTTCTGAAGCTTCTCAAGCAAGCTACCTCTTCCTTTTATATGCCCGAGACCACTACTCGCCAGGTTCATTATTTTAGTAATTTCTCATAACAGGTATTTTCTCAGATAGAACCCGATATCATATCTTTAACCCTGTTTGAATCTGAAACAAAATGTGTCTGTTTTAAAGTAATAGATCATTTTATTTCACATTCGGGGGCTACAATATAGATAATTTTATGACAATTTTTTGTGAAATTAAAACCTTATGATTCCAGGGTAATCTCATATGTTAAGCACTACCGCAGTCTCAAGAGTGAGAGTTTTCTGTGATCTCAGTACTATGTATAATCGCAAGGCCATTTTTGTGATCTCGGTACTATGTATGATCGCAATGCTATTCTGTGACCTTAGTGCTACATGGTCTCAATGCTATCTTGTGACCGCACCATACTCCATGACGTCAGTGTTGTCCTGAGTTAATCTCGGACAGAGGACTCATTACTTGTGTATGCTCTAGTTGCGGAAGATATATACTTGTAACTATTTTTTCACACAGAGAATAGGAAGACTTCAATTGGTGATTATAGATTATACATAATTCATCAAAGGGTCAAATATGTAAGGAAAAGGAATTCTTTATTTCTTGCATTCTTTACATGGAAAAGGGATGCAAGCGACCAAAGCGTTGACTTTATCCGAAAGTAATTTAGAAAGTTCTCCTAGGGACATGCTGGCATCAGTAGGATCAACACTGACCGCCCCAAGAGAACTGGTGACGTCTCTCAGTCTATCGATGTCATCCCTTATCAAGAGAGAGCAATTGTTTTGAATTGTGCCGGAGAGGTCTCGCTGCTCTCAAGCATGATCTTTCTCTAGCCGGAACTTGCGTGCCTCTTCACGGTATCCATCACAGCATTCTGCCAGGCGTAGAGTAGTTGAGGAGATGTCCTCAGAACGCTTCTCCAGCACCTCTTTTTCTTCTTGGAGAGTTCTGCACAAGGCAGATTTCCCCTCCAAAAGAGCTTGGGTCTTAGCAAGTTGATGGCTAAGAACCCAAAGAGCTTTCTGATCTTGTAAATGCATGGGTTAATTCATAAAAGCATATAATGATTAGAAGTGATAAAAACGCTAACCTTCATCACCGGGTGAGAGGAGAAAGCCAAGCTTTAAAGAGGACTTGGTCCCTAAGGCGCTGCAAGTGTAGTGAGACTTTCCCCAAAAGTATGATGGTTAGAATGATTGTTGTGGTGATCCAAAGAAGGTGATGAAGATGCAACTGGATGGGTTGCAAGGGCCAAGGAAAGGGGCAGTGTGGCAACCCAGATGTCAGCACCCTTTTGCATTTTTGGTGAAGCTCCACTGGAGGATCCTTCGTCATTTCTAGATCTCTTCTTTGGAGGAATCATTTCCTCGATCACCTGAAAATTCCAAAATGCATTACTTTGGAAATAGATAGATTGTAAGAGAAAAACTTGCACAGATGGTTCAGAAGAGAACTACCTTATAAAGATCCTGTTCAATCTCAGCTACTATTTCAATTTCTTCCTAGTCGCTCTCAACAATCTTCTTGGAATCTCGGTTCGTCATTAAGATGAGAGTGGAAGAAAGTGAAGTAGAGGGTTAGAAGAAGTTTCTAAAAGAACTTAGCCAAAAAACAAGCTTGTGAGTTTAGGAACTAAAAGGCTTTGCTATTTATAGAGCCTGGAGGCAACGGTTCACTTTCGCGGATGCCTCGAGTTTTTAAAATGCACTTACGGCTTTTGCCTTGGTTAAATGGTCAGTAACTTCATGATTACCCGTCAAGAAAACCCCAGAGGTTGTCTCAGGAAATAAACCGATACACGGTGTATAGTGCACTTGAACAAGTTGAAGCATCAGGTTACATATTTGATGCAGGCTAAATTTGAAGTAATAATTCTTTTATCTCTTCAAATTTTGGGGCTAGCTGACGAGGATTGTCACCCGAGCTAGTTCATTTAATATATATCATGTTAAAGTTTAGTTCAGATATGATATATAAACCTGTGTCCTAGCAGCCGCATGATCACAGATGGATAGCTTCCTATACGCGATCAGAAAGTCGTGGACATGGAGTTAGTATATGATCGCAGTACTTGCGTAGTCATAAGGTCACAAGTTATACATGATCAGAAGGTCGCTAGCTGTGCGTGTGAGACCCCCATTTGAGGATCACCTTGGCAACCGCCCAGGTAGATTGCGCACAGAAAGGTACATCACAAGCTCACAACAACAGGATTCACTTTAAATAATAAAGCTGGTAGATAAAGCAAGTACAAGGTTACGAGGACCGCTATTACAATATCATAATGCCAAGGGTGGCACTAATTAAAGTTGATACAAAAGTAGAAAGTTTTTCGAAATCAAGAATCGGTATCGAAGTACCGAACACAGAAAAACAACACAAAAAGCAACCACAAAGGTCTTCACTTCCTTCTGCAGCGGCTCTGGAAGGGCTTCCTCCACATCGGACTCAACTTGGCTCATGACCCTCCTAGAAGCTCAAATCGTCTGGAAAGGCTCTTTCCTCTTCTTGGTGCTCAAGGCCAGGGAAAACAGAATTCTCAAATCCTTCTTCTGAATTTGTTTGCAAAGGCAAGGGTGAGCATGTTTTTACACAATGCTCAGCAAGTCTCGTTACAAAAATGTAGGTATATAGATGAGGAGTGATCAAGAAAAGGGGTTTTGGTTTTATATATATATATATATATGAATAGAGTAGATTTTCACTCTAAAATCATAAAGAAAGGCTTTTAGTTTCCAAGAGTAATACTTTAAAATCTTAATTTATACTTTAGAAATCGTTATGTGATGGTCTCCCATGAGTCATCATTTTTCTTAACCCATATTATGAAAACATTCCAAATCATTACTTGTGCTATAACCCATAGATAACATCCACTACGAAAAGACTCCTGAACCTGGGAGTACAGAGTATCTGATACTTCTTTTACACTTTGCAAAGGTGTACCTCTTTTTAAATCCACTGGTTCACTCGGCTTTCAAGTCGGTACAGCTCCATGTGACTTATACACATGTGACAAGGCCGAGATCACACAACGCTTTTGCAGTTCAGTATTAATAGTATCCCCGCCCGGTAGATAGACAATCAAGTCTCAAGTACCGTTGTGGGTCTTCCCCACTGCCTTACTTCATAGCCTCTGGCTTATGTTCCCGCAAGACACATAGCCTTGGTCTGTGTCCACGCAAGACATATGACCGTTCAAGATTACAACCGCGCACGGCTTAATCTGAGGCGTAGGGTGTCTTCCTTCTTTCCACCTTTATCTCTCATCATTTTTCTGAGCTCACATCACTCATGGCCGAACTGCGGCCCACCAGTTTCCACGCGAGAAACCAGACCGACAAACCATGCAGGGAACTGCTAATACCAAAAGCTACTAAGTTGTGCCTGTCCCATACCAGGCAAGTGGTTGGTACGTTTACAATTCGCATAGAGACACAGCACAAGGTTCTCGTCCTTATGAACCAATAGTGAGGAGCATTCACATTCCCTGGTGCGCACCGCACCCTCTCCATACAAACCAATCCTCACTACTGATCCCTTTTATCAGTTTTCTTGACAAAACGGTTTTCATTATAACTTCTCATGTATTTGACCATTTCAAGTTTAATGTGGATATTCAGTATATGAGTCCTAGGGTGACAAAAGCATATATATGAAGGTTCAATAACAAAAGGGGTTTCATGATTCATTAGGTAATATCTACTCATGTCATTCAAACATAACTTGTATCTCAAATAAGCATGCATAGTAAGAAACAGTGAATATACTTCATATGAAAATATTGGGTGAGACATGATCAAAGGAATGAGGCTTGCCTTGCACTGCTGGGTCTAATTACTCAGACGGATCTTCAAAGACTTCCTCTGCTCCTTCAGCTTCTGACTCTGCGGCAATCAAACAACACACAAACATACCATATAAGCATACAGAAAATAGTTTCCATAGAAAATATTAAGTAAATAAGTCATGCATGCAGGGGAGAAGGGTTAGGGCAAGGTCACAAGGGCTCTGGTCGAAGAAACGGCTAAAAAGGATTGAACGTCGAAGGGTCGACATTCAGTTCACGGCTTTGGCATAGCTTCAAACTGGTATTAGGATGGTTTTCTGGAGAAGTGACAGAAGGGAAAGATGTAGAACACAACTCCAGGAATCTAGGGGACAAAGTGACATTTCCATTGCTCAACCAGAAGGGTCAAACAAGGCTAATGCCAGTGGCTGACATGCACTGACATAGTGCAGACATTGCCAAAAACTAGGGAAAAGCTTAACCTTTGATCCAGGGCTCCAATTGATGCACAACTTTGTCTGGGATGTAGGCCTTGATAACAGGAACAAGATACTCAACATGAACAAGGGCTGAAAGTGGCCGGAGGGCGGCCAAATCCGGTGAGCAAACACGGTGGTGACACGGCACAGACATTGATCTGGACAAGAGCTTGACAAGGGCATAACTCACAATCTAGGCAGATCCAGATGTCTAGCTAGTGGAAGAAAATGCTCAGGGAGGTGAGGCAAAGCTAGGGGACAAAGTGGTGTCGGCTAAATCGGCCGGGAAGCAAATTCCGGTGAACTGTGCCGGAGAAGACGACTTTGAAATTGGGGATTTTTGATACAAGGTGAATGAGCTCAATTCCAAGCTTGAGGATGATCTCTAGGGCACAACAAGCCTACTGGACGGGTTAATTTTGCTGGAGGATGGCCGGAGAAGCTCGGCGACGAGGTCCAGCAAACTGATGAACTTCCAGATCGGGATTTCTTCGATTTGGGAACAATTGAAGATTTTGATTCCACAGGCTTGCTCCACTAAGCTCACTGATCCCTTTTCTCTACTAACACGAAGGCCAATTTGGGATGAATCGAACAGCATTGGGGAAACAGGGCAAATGGGCTTTTCCGATGATCGCCGGCGTTAGGGATCGCCGGGATGCAATTGGCTGCTATGACACAGAGAGGGAGAAGAGAGGAACTCACCGGTGGCTTCGGTTTAAAGAATGGTGTAGCGAATTGGGCTGGCACCGTGAGCTCCAGAAATTGCTCGCCGGAGAAGAAAGCGAACTCGGCGGCGGTGAGAAATTGGTCGGTTTTGTTGCTGGGAACTGAAGCAATACACTGAGGGTTATTTATAGGCGCTGAAGCAATCCTCTGGTCGACAAATTGGGGAACAGCGGCGACGAATTTGACCGCGAAGCGACCGGACACAGCGGGGACTTGTGCCGTCGATGATGGCGAGGCACTGGCGTGCAGCGGTGCAGGCTTTTGGCAGTGGATGGCACAGGCGCAAGCGGCGAGGGAACGGTGAAGTGATAGCTCCATCGACGCGTGGCCGAGACGTGTCGAACGGGCGAAGCTGGGCTTGCTGGTTCGCGGGCTCGCGCGCGGGGAAGAAATTGGTTGTGCTGGCGCAACCGAGGTGGCGTCCACGGCGGTGCCACGAGTGCGCACGGGTGTAAGCTACGTGGCTGATGTGTTGGCACGGTAGGAGGTTCACCGGCAGCGAAGAACACGGTGATGCACTGTGGCGGGTTCTGTTGAGACACGGCCAGGGGCCTAAATTCAATAAAAGGACTGATTTGCGATGATCTTTCTTTGGAGTTTGGACCTGATTGCAATTCTGGAGATTTGGGGGTCCAAATTGAACTTTGATTTCGTAGCTGAGTGACACTAAAATGCTGGGACTCATCTAGCAGGAAATTTGGTGAAATTTAACAAGATTTGAGGGTTTCGACAAAAATCCGAAAACAGAGTAATTAGGGTAAAACAGGGTAATTAGGGTTTCGAAAATGGCAAAGGTCGAAACTCAGGTTTAGGGTAAGATTTGGAAATTCTTTCAGAAGGGAAAAATATTCAGAATAGTGAATGGGAGATGTTCACTGAATCAGATCAAAGTTTGGAGGTGGTCTGAGACTTTTAGTCTTTTTGGGCTTCTGACAAATATGAAAAGGGCTGATTTGTGAGAAAGATCTGAACGAAAGAGCTTGATTGCCGAATTTTTGGGGTAAGCTGCTGGCACAACAGGGATCTCATTCTGAAATAGAGAGAGACGAGGTAAGCCAAGATTTGGGAAAAATCGGGGTGTTACAGTGCGCGACCAAGATAACCTGGGAGTGTTCGAGCCTTTACCGGGCACGTTCTAAGGGTCAAGATAACTTCTTCCACATATGAAGACAACTACCAGGAGGTTAATGTGTGCGGTTATCTATGATTGCATGTGTTTAAACCGGCGAAGAAAGTTGGTGCGGTTATGCGAACTTCACTTCGATAACCACCTAGAACTACTTCGCATTGGTGTCCTTTCGTCCAGTATAAAGATAAGGGACTTAGATATAATTTCATGGACATAAGTAAAAAGAGAGATTATCACCTGTGACAATCTCTCCTTCCTGTAATCTGTTTTACTCATAGTGAAATCACAACAGGACGTAGGGCTATTACTCTCACCATCGAGGGCCTGACCTATATAAACCTTCGTGTCTTTATCTCATTGCTTATCTTAACTTACCTGATAGCACCTTGAAAGGTCTCACATACAACTCACAAAAACTATGTAAGATCGACAGAGGACCCCGGGTCCATATTGTCGACACAAACCCCCAACTCATTTAGACTTAATCAGTGATCCATTAAGTTAGAAAGACGAATACGCTTGTTCCTTGTGGAATTCGACCCTCAAGTGTTCAACAGTCAACCATTAGCTTGCAGTTATTACACAATCATGCCCCTTTGGGTGCGATCACGCTGAAAGTAGCGAAAGGCGTGATTGCAAATTGTGGCACTACTACAAAAATGCTTTCTTCTAACGGTTCAAAACATATCTCTACTAACGGTTCTTATACCGTTAGTGATCAGCATGATAGAATAAAGCTAACTCTTTTCTAACGGTTTCAAACCGTTAGAAAAGAATACTTTTTTCTATCGGTTCTAATGGTTCACTAATAAGAATCGATAGAAAAGAATACTTTTTTCTAACGGTTCACTAATAAGAACCGTTAGAAAAAGGTATTATTTTCTATCGGTTCTTAGTAGTGAACCGATAGAAAAGATGACTGTATTCTAACGGTTCTTAATAGTGAACCGATAGAAAAGATGATAATATTCTAACGGTTCACTACTAAGAACCGATATAATAGGTACCTTAGAATAGATAACTATATTCTAACGGTTCTTAGTAATGAACCGTTAGAATAGGTACATATTCTAAGACGTACAGTAGTTTGTATCAAAAGTGATCAACAAGGGTCAGACCGTTAGAATATGTTTAGACAACAAGTTAATTGTGGCAAATTGGCCATAAGACAATCATTTTCTGGATTTGTCAATTAAACACTTGTTTGACATTTTATTTGAAGTAAATTTACACAATCATGCAGCAGTCATACGTTGCATACATTCCCTCTGTCTTGCTTTGGGTTTAAGCTCTTTACAACAAATTGTACTTCTCTTAATTGTGACCCTCGGGAATAATTATAATGATAATGAGTGCATACTTGCATCACACCTCTTCATGGATGTAAGTGTAATCTGCAAGTAATAAATCATGAATGAGGTTTGATTAAAGAACTGTGAATAGATTCTATGTGTGGAAAAGAAAGGATACCCTAATTTAGGAGTTGCAGTAAATGCAAGGCTAAGAGAAAAAATTTGAAATTTATTGAAAGAAAAGTAGTCCTAAATGAACTTGCAATTTGATAGTCCTACATGAACTTGCATTTTGAAGGTTGACTATGAGATTTTACTACTACCAAATCCTCTGATTATGGAGTCCTGTTGTTAGAGAATTATGGTAGTACCTTGAGATGGTGTCAACAGACTGAATGTCTTCTTCCATGTCTTACTCTTCCATCTGTTCTTCCTCCTCCTCCTCCAAGTCTCCCCAATGCTTGCTTCGGTCAACAGCTATTCCTGAAAACAACATAGTACAACATTCAGTTAACCAATAGTTTCAGTTCAGGTTACACATTCTAGAAACTTGGCTTGGAAGAGTTCATAACACAATGAAACCAATTAACTATACATCATAGTTTAGTTCATCCTACTATAGGACTCCAAAAACATCTCCATAGAAGGGGCGCCCATGCTGTTGGCCAAACACAAGAGGAGCTCAGAAAGAGATGTACTAGTCAATTGAAGAAAAACATTTCGCTCAAAGGGTGCAAAGATCACATGTCACATTTAGCGTACCTCATCAACTGAAGGTTTCCCTCACTTCCCGGGTCGATAACCAAAACTTGCATCGAGACTTATACCTCTCTGGTGCTTGCAAAGCAGCCATAGATGTAGCTGTCATCCATCCAGTACTACAGGTCGCCCATCCACAACGTCCTCACCTCATCCGATCCATCAAGGTAGCCGGCGCCACGGCGTAGTATGGCTGCGGTGGTGGCGCCTGCTCGTAGGCAGATTGCGAAGGTGGCACCTGGCTCCACATGGCCGGCGGCTGTGGCGGCAGCGCGTACTGCTGCGGCATCGGTGCACTCTAAGCCGTCAATGGCCTAGATCTAGGGTTTGGAGGATTGGAGAAAAGGGTCGAGAGAGAGAGAGAGAGAGAGAGAGAGAGAGAGAAGAGGAGGCAGCATGGTAGAGCGGGGGGAATAGGAGACTTTATATAAGCTGTCCAATTTTACTAACGGTTCAAAACCAACACCGTTAGTGAACTTGCAATTTTACTAACGGTTCACTAATAAGAACTGTTAGAAAAGAGTACCTTTTTCTAACGGTTCTTAGTAGTGAACCGTTAGAAAAGATGACTATATTCTAATGGTTCACTACTAAGAATCGTTAGAAAAGAGTACATTTTTCTAACGGTTAACTACTAAGAACCGTTAGAGAAGAATATGAGACTTTATATAAGCTGTCCAATTTTACTAACGGTTCAAAATCACAACCGTTAGTATATATGACGTCATTTTACTATTGGTTGAATAAAACAAACCGTTAGTAAAATGTCTTATATTCTATCGGTTCATACAGTACTAACCGATAGTAAAAATACAATAATTTCACTATCTGTTACAAAAGACAAATCGTTAGTACAATTTCGTCTCTTCTGATGGTTCGTACAGTACTAACCGGTAGTACAAATGATGTACTATTCACTAACGGTTTCCCAGACTATAACTGTTAGTACAAAACCTCTTCTCTACTGCGGTCCTCGTACACTAACGGTTTTCTCCCAAATTACATATAACCGTTAGAAGATAGGGGTTAGTGGACTGCATTTCTATAGTAGTGTGGCTACTTTTGATTTACTGGGTCGAAAAAGGTGTTGCCTTTCCTCGGTTGTAGCATTCCAAATTTTTCCGCGGTTGCAAATTAAGGAACCATGAAAAGTGCCCCTGGGTTTTATGATCCGTTTGAGACCTAGCCTTGGTTTTCGCACTAGGCTCGCCCAGATTCTACTATGTGGAATAATGGGATTTTATTCGGAAATACCGAAACCCAGAGGTTGATCAAAAACACAACTCAAAGTAATTGCACAACTCTTTATTTCAAAGAGGGCTTTACACGTCAAACATTAGACACACTTGCCAACGTCGAAGGATTATAAGTGTCTAAAACTCAAATAAGTTCTATGACTTTTCGATGATCTAAACTAGACCTATTACAAGGTATTTATAGTCCAATCGTATGAGTATGTATCAGACTCAATAACCTAAATGTATTAGACTCATATAACTAACTAGCTAACTAATCCTAAACGGATAAGCTTAGTGATATATATATATATACGGATCGGATTATAATTCCGAACAGGGAATAAAGTCATTTTTCCTGGTCGCGAACCAATCCATGACATGAGGGCTCGATCTGCATGAACGCTGATAAGTAGAGGGTCGTAACTGGTGGTCGCGACAACATGTCCGCCAATTTGTTGTGTACGCCCTTCTTGTACTTAATCACCAGATTAAACTGCTGCAGATACGACATCCACTACTTCATGTGCCGAGCTTGCTGTAGCTTGGACTGAGTTTGCAAATATTGCAATGGTTGATGGTCGGTGTGGACAACCGTCTCTTTACCCAAGAGATAACACCGCCAATGTTTCACGGCCTGATGCAGTGCACACAACTCTTGGTCATAAGTCGGGTAGTTCTTCTGAGCTCCCTGGAATAACTCGGAGTGATATGCCACTGATCGACCTTCTTGCATGAGCACTGCGCCCATCGCATAACCTGAGGCATCGGTTTCTAGTTCGAACGGTTTCTGTAGATTCGGCAAAGCTAACACAGGCGCCTCGCTGATCTTCCTTTTCAGTAAGAGAAACGTGTCCTCATGTTTCCTTGTCTACTCAACTTCTGATCGATCCTAGTTAATGCATGCAATGGAGAAGCCATAATCGAGAAGTGTCGGATGAACTTCTGAAGATATTGGCATTCTCCCACAAAACTACGCACGTCCGTAACTGTTCGAGATCGCGGACATTCGCGAATCACTTTTACCTTATCCAGGTCGACTTGCAATGTACCGTTGTCGACCATGAATCCGAGGTAAAGTAGAGTTTGTTGGCCGAACTCGCACTTCTTACGGTTGAGGCGAAGTCAATGTTGCCGAAGCTGTTCGAACACCTTTTCGACATGAATGAGGTGCTCATCCCACGAACAACTACAAATTAGTATGTCGTCGAGGTAAATGATCACAAAGTCGTCGATGAACTGTCTTAATACATCATTCATAAGACGCATGAAAGTTGCCAGGGCGTTACAGAGACCAAACGGCATGACCAGCCATTCGAACAGACCTTGTCGGCGTTTTGAACGTGGTCTTCCACGTATCCTCCTCTCAGATGCTGACTTGATGATATCCTGACTTAAGATCCAATTTGGAGAAGACAACAGCATGCTTCGATTGGTCTAGTAGGTCGTCAATACGAGGAAGGGGGTATCGGTTCTTGAGGGTGATCTTGTTCAGTACTCGGTAATCGTTGCACATACGCCATGTCCCATCTTTCTTTGGCACCAACACCATAGGAGATCCACAAGGTGAACTACTCGGTTGAATGACGCCATCATTCAGCAAGTCACCAAGTTGTCTCTTGATCTCTTCATTCTCCAATACTGAGTTGTGATACATACTCAGATTGGGCAGCGTCGCATCGGACACAAGCTGAATTTCGTGCTTGATTGGACGTTTTGGCGGACGACCCTGGGTAGTCTCAAACAGATCACTGTATTTCTCCAGTAGTCCCGACAAATGACCAGAATCCTCTCAGCATGCCAACGACAATGCTGGTCGAGTACCCTCACCTTGACCAATGGGTCAAATCATGACAAGCACATACTTGTGACATGCATTAACAATTCGTTTGGCTTGATTTGCGGTAATCAAGTTCGAAGTGTTGACGTGGATGTCTCTACTGATCACGAACATAACTCCGTCTTTCGTGAGGTCATACTCTTGCGCTCACCGATGAAAGTGAGCATCTCGATCATACAGATACGGACTCCCAAAGATCACCTGACAGATATCGATAGGGACAACATCGCATTGCACCTCATCGATATATCGTGCAGAGATTGCAAACTTCAACACACACAGACTCGTAATCTGTTGGTTCACGTCGGATGTAAACCAACCTAGCGAATATGGTCGCGGGTGTGTGGTTGTCTTCAAACCAAGTCGCCGAACCAATCCAGCGGAGACCAGATTCTTCTGACTTCTGGGATCGAATATTGCTGCGACCACTTCGTGCTTCACCTGGATGTTGATGGTGAACAAGTCCTCCATTGGGTGATGGTCGTTTGGTGGATCCGAACCCTTCTCCTTCGGCATTTCCATCAGAGACAAGGTCGTATCCGCCTCATTAACCGAATTCACTCGGACAACTTCTTCGTCGGGTGAAGTCGCAGTAGCCGTGGCTGTTCTTTTCCCTGGTCCGTTTTTCTTTGGTCGAAGTTCAGGATGAAGCTTGTAGCATTTGTCCTTGGTGTGTCCCGCGACTTGATAATGTTCACAAAAGGCACCCGTGCCCGATTTTGAAGCGTTCTTCTTCGGACTCGGCTTTTTCTTTGTCGAGGTCGCACTTTCCTTCGTGGTTTTGTCGCTGCCGGATTTGTTCTTCTTCTCGATCGCCATAGCAGTTGTACTCGCGGTCGCAATGTCTTGGATGCTGAACAGACTTAGCTCAGTACTGATTGATTTCTGAAGTCCAGATGTGTATTTCTGAAATACCTGAGGATCGGATAGCGATATGCCGATGACCATTGCTTGTCTCTCGAACTCCGTAGTATAGTCTTGGACTGTCTGGTCGCGCTGTTGGTACAATCTGTGCCAACGCTCCCATCTCTCCTCAAGGTAACCCATCGGATAGAATTCTTGTCGCAGAAGTCGTTTGAATTGACCCCACGTAAGGTCGTCAGCTTCACCACTGGCGACAAAAGCCTTCCACCAAGTCTTGGCGTGGTCCTTCATCTTCAAAGGTGCAAATTTGACCTTTCGAATGCTACTAAACCCTTTCAGGTCAAAGTAGGTCTCAAGCTGATTGAGCCATGAATCTAACTTCTCGGCATCGATCTCCCCATCATATATGGGTATATCAATCTTAGCGTCGACCTTGAAAGATCCAACAGCTAAGGAGGTGTTGGCGAGGTCGTCAGTCTTATGGTCGCCTTCGTCTTCATCTTCGTCTGCCCTGTGCAAGTCTTCACCAGTCTTCACACCCATAACCTTACCTACTTCAGGAGGTACAATCATGGCCTGTTGCTTAATCCAAGCAAGCACAGTTTCCATGTTAGTGGAGAGCTTAGCTACTTGTTCGGCTAGGTTAGCTTGAACAGAGGTATCGTCAGACATTGTCGGAGACGCAGCTGTAGGAACCGTCAATTGATCACCTGGAGTTTCGCCGAAAGTTTTGTAACCTGGTGAGTCTTCACCATCCACAGGATAGGAAAGTTGCTCTGATACTAACTTGATCCGTTTGAGACCTAGTCTTGATTTTCGCACTAGGCTCGCCTAGATTCTACTATGCGGAATAAAGGGATCTTACTCGAAAATACCGAAACCCAGAGGTTGATCGAAAACACAGCTCAAAATAATTACACAACTCTTTATTTCAAAGAGGGCATTACACGTCGAACATTAGACACACTTGCCTACGTCGAAGGAATTATAAGTGTCTAAAACTCAAATAAGTTCTATGACTTTTCGATGAACTAAACTAGACCTATTACAAGGTATTTATAGTCCAATCGTATGAGTACATATCAGACTCAATAACCTAAACGTATTAGACTCATATAACTAACTAGCTAACTAATCCTAAACAGATAAGCTTAGTTATATATATATACGGATCGGATTACAATTCCGAACAGGGAACAAATTCCTTTTTCCTGGTCACGAACCAATCCATGGTCACGAAACCTTTCCGAACACGGTTAAGGTCGCGAAGCCGTATGCGATCAGGACTTGGTCGCGAAACTGTATGCGATCAGGACTTGAAGATCCTCCCGGATCATTTTAACCCTAAAATATTAGCAAATTCATCTTTTGTAAAATCATAATCCTCATTTCCCAACCTAAATTCACGCCTTCTGTTTGGTTGGGAGGTGTTGTGGTGCGAGGAGTCGGAATCCGCAGTTAGATTGAAGTTTTGAATGTTGGATGAAAAGATCTTACTTTGTGGTGTTTTGAGGAGTTTTGGAGCTTAATAATGGAGTTTGTGTTGATTGAGAGAGTTGGAGAAGATGGGTTGCTTTATATAAGGTGGAGGTAGGAGTTATGGTTGTATGAAAGAAGAAAAAGGTTAGAAAATAGATGTTTCAGCACAAAACTTCAAAAACAGTTTGGAAAATGAGCACATCACGACCATGGGCACGGGTCATGCTCAGCCCAAGGCACGAGGCGTGGCACAGGTTGTGCTCGGCTCTGTTGAAAAAATCAATTTCGAGCTGCTAATCGAACCAAGCGTGGCATGACCACGAGCACGGGTCATGCTCGACCAGGGCTTGGGTCGTGCCACTGGTTGTGCTCGGCTCTGTTTTAAAAATATTTTTTCTTATTTTGAAATCGAGCAAACTGAGCCCAGCACGATTCGAGCATAAGTCGTGCTCGACCAGAGCATGGGTCGTGCAACTAGTTGTGCTCAGTTAGGTTGGTTTTCAAAATTTTTTCGTTTTTTCAAAAATTTCAGTCCTTGTTTGGGTGAGTTTTCGAAAAATAGGTTTTGGGTAGTCAAACGACATCAAAATTGAGTGATTCTTGCATCACTGTGTTCATAAAAGAGAAAACTACGTGTTAGTATACCGGTTGCCTCCTGGCTAGCGCTGGTTTAATGTCCTGCTTGGTCTCCCGTATTGTATAGCTTGATACGATGCATGTTTACCTTAAAAGTGGTGCCGTCTTGTGCTCAAAGCTCTACGGCACCATACGGGAAGACTTTTTCTAGTTTAAACTCAAGGTTGAGGATCTGTTTGTCGTGTCACTTCTTCATGTTGTCCTTGTAAATTAAGTCACTTTCGTAGGAGTTGTTCCAAAGCTCCTCTAGTTCATGCAATTCTAGGATTTTCCTTTGCCCCGCTTTGTCGAAGTTCCAATTGAGTTCTTTTAATGCCCATAACGCCCTGTCTGACAATTAAACCGGAAAATGGCAATTGTTGCCAAATACAATTTTGTAAGGTGTCATACCAAGCGGAGTTTTGAATATAGTGCGATATGCCCAAAGAATGTAGGAGAGTTTGAGTGCCCAATCCGTATGTGACGGTGCCACTACCTTCTGCAAGATTGTTTTGATTTCTCTGTTCGAGATTTCAACCTGTCCACTTGTTTGAGGGTGATATGCAAGAGTAACTTTATGAATAACCCCATATTTCATCAACAAATTCTGAAATTGGTCATTAGTGAAATACGCACTGGCATCACTAATTACTGCTCACGGTACACCAAATCGGGAAAGATGACAGTTTTGAAAAGTTTAATCACATGTTTTGATTCATTTGTTGGTGTTACAACAGCCTCTACCCACTTTGAAACATGTTGTAGGAGTTGCCCATAGAAGATGAGAAAGGTCCCTGATCCGTTTGAGACCTAGCCTTGATTTTTGCACCAGGCTCGCCCAGATTCTAATATGTAGAAGAACGGAATCTTACTCGAAAATACCGAAACCCAAAGGTTGATCGAAAACACAGCTCAAAGTAATTGCACAACTCTTTATTTCAAAGAGGACTTTACACGTCGAACGTTAGATCGCACTCGCCTACGTCGAAGAAACTATGTGTCTAAGACTCGAATAAGTTCTAGGACTTTTTGATTGTATTCGATTATCTAAACTAAACCTATTACAAGGTATTTATAGTCCAATCGTATGAGTACGTATCAAACTCAATAACCTAAACGTATTAAACTCATATAACTAACTAATCCTAAATGGATAGGCTTAGTTATATATATTTGGATCAGATTACAATTTCGAACAGAGAACGAATTCCTTTTCTTGGTCGCAAACCAATCCGATCACGGTTAAGGTCGCGAAACCTTTCCGAACATGGTTAAGGTCGCGAAGCCGTATGCGATCAGGACTTGAAGATCCTCCCGGATCATGACTCCCTTATTGAGAAGGAGCCAACCCCTGTTGCGACCTCTTGATCAAACTGGAGATGTGGAAATTGGGCTTATCCATCTTCTTTGGTGTACCACTTTGCCACACGTACTCGTTGACCTTTCCGACCAATTCGAAAAGTCTCCTTTGTGCCACTGTGGGTGGTAGTCACCTTCTTTTCCAGAATCACATCTTCGCGTAGAGGTTCGTCTTCGTTGATAGACCAAGTCTTTAATAGATGGTACTATAGTATCTGACTCATCAACCAGTATTGAAGGCTCGAAGAGTTTGAGGTGCTCAACATTAACAACCGAGTAAATATCCATGTATGGAGGTAACTCGAGCCGACAAGCATTATTACCCACTTTCCGCAGAATCCGAAAAGGACAATAACGAATGGGTTTGAGTTTCTTACCTTCACCTTTAAGTCTCTCCTTACTCAGATGTAACCATACCATATCACCTTCTTGAAATTGCGCATCAACTCGGTGCCGATCATGTCGCACCTTGTACTTGAGTTGAGCTTTCAGCAAGTTCTGTTCAACCTCACGATGGAGTCGTTAAATACCTTCCAGGAACTTTTGTGCTCGATCCTGTTCAGATGCTTTCTTGCTGTTCTGTGTTGATGTAGGGATCACAAACTCCATGTCGAATGGACTCTATGGTAGAAATCCTAAATAGACCTCAAACGGTGACCTTTCAATCGAACCATGCACTGCTCGATTAAAAGCAAACTACAGGTACGGTATGCTTTCATCCCAGGTCTTCGGGTGCTTTGAGTTATATCCTCTCAAAAGATGAACGATTGTGCGATTTACCACCTCGGTTTGACCATCAGTTTGTGGATGAAAAGCAGTACTCCTCTTTAGCTTGGTGTCCATCATCGTCCAGGGCGATCGCCAAAAGTGACTAAGGAACCGGGTATCGCGATCAGACACAATAGAAGTCGGCAGTCCGAAGTGTGTCATAACGTTTTGAAATAATACTCGAGCTGCTTCTTTTCCTGTGATAGTCTTTCGACAAGGTATAAGAATAATCATTTTAGAGAACCGATCAACGACCACGAATAGATAGTCGTTGCCACGTCAGGTTTTAGGCAATCCTCCCAAGAAATCCATGGATATGCTCTCCCATGGTGGCGATGGAACTGGCAAAGGAGTGTACAAACCTAATTTTCGGTTTGTCGGTTTTGAGATGCTACAGAGACCACAACCTCGAACAAAACTAGCCACATCTCTCTGCATAGGCGGCCAGAACACATGTCGGTGAAGATTTTGCAACGTCTTTGTAACCCCAAAGTGACCAGCTTCTCGCATCCATTGAATTCGAGGTGCTCCACCAAATATGCAAAGTAAATTGCCCTTGTACAAGAGTCCTTCTCGACGAACAAACTCCGTAGGTTTCCCTGTTTCGAGCTCAGTTAGTGTTGTTTGAAAATCAGGGTCTTCACTGTACATAGTGGCATAGTCATCATGACATGAGGGCTCGATCTGCATGAACGCTGATAAACAGAGGGTCGTAACTGGTGGTTGCGACAACATGTCCACCAATTTGTTTTGTACGCCCTTCTTGTACTTAATCACCAAATTAAACTGCTGCAGATACGATATCCACTTCATGTGCCAAGCTTGCTATAGCTTGGACTGAGTTTGCAAATATTGCAACGGTTGATGGTCGGTGTGAACAACAGTCTCTTTACCCAAGAGATAACACCACCAATGTTTCACGGCCTAATGTAGTGCACACAACTCTTTTCCATAAGTCGAGTAGTTCTTCTGAGCTCCCTATAATAACTCGGAGTGATATGCCACTGGTCGACCTTCTTGCATGAGCACAGTGCCCATGGCATAACCTGAGGCATCGGTTTCTAACTCTAATGGTTTCTGGAGATTCGGCAAAGCTAACACAGGCTCCTCGCTGATCTTCCTCTTCAGCAAGAGAAACGTGTCCTCATGTTTCCCTGTCCACTCGAACTTTTGATCGATCCTGGTTAATGCATGCAATGGAGAAGCCACAATCGAGAAGTGTCGGATGAAATTTCGAAGATATTGGCATGCTCCCACAAAACTACGCAAGTCCGTAACTGTTTGCAGTTGCGGCCACTCGCGAATCACTTTTACCCTATCGGGGTCGATTTGCAACATACCGTTGCCGACCATGAATCCTAGGTAAAGTAGAGTTTGCTGGCCGAACTCACATTTCTGACAGTTGAGGAGAAGTCGATGTTGCCGAAGCTGTTCGAACACCTTTTCGACATGAATGAGGTGCTCATCCCACGAACAACTATAAACCAGTATGTCATCGAGGTAAACGATCACAAAGTCATCGATGAACTGTCTCAATATGTCATTCATAAGACGCATGAATGTTGCCGGGGTGTTGCAGAGACCAAACGGCATGACCAGCCATTCGAACAGACCTTGTCGCGTTTTGAACGCGGTCTTCCACGTATCCTCCTCTCGGATGCTGACTTGATTATATCCTGACTTAAGATCCAATTTGGAGAAGACAACAGCATGCTTCAATTGGTCTAGCAGGTCATCAATACGAGGAACGGGGTACCAGTTCATGATGGTGATCTTGTTTAGTGCTCAGTAGTCGATGCACATACGCCATGTCCCATCTTTCTTTGGCACTAACACCACAGGAGATCCACAAGGTGAACTACTCGGTTGAATGACGCCATCATTTAGCAACTCACCAAGTTATCTCTTGATTTCTTCATTCTCCAATACTGAGTTGCGATACATACTCAGATTGGGCAGTGTCGCATCGGACACAAGCTGAATTTTGTGCTCGACTGGACGTTTCAGCGGACGACCCTGGGTAGTCTTAAATAGGTCACTGTATTCCTCCAACAGTCCCGACAAACGACCAGAATCCTCTCGGCACGCCAACGATAATGCTGGTTGAGTACCCTCACCTTGACCAATGGGTCGAATCATGACAAGCACATACTTGTGACATGCATTAACAATTCGTTTGGCTTGATTTTCGGTTATCAAGTTCGAAGTGTTGACATGGATGTCTCTACTGATCACGAACTTAACTCCATCTTTGGTGAGGTCATACTCTTGAACTCGTCGATGGAAGTGAGCGTCTCGATCATACAGATACGGACTCCCAAAGATCACCTGACAGATATCGATTGGGACAACATCGCATTGCACCTCATCGATATATCCTGCAGAGATCGCAAACTTTAACACACAGTGACTCGTAATTTGTTGGTTCCTGTTGGATGTAAACCAACCCAGCGGATATAATCGCGGATGTGTGGTTGTCTTTGTTGGATCTAGGTTGATCTAAGATATCTAGGTTTTGATGATTAATGATGATTTGGATAAATCCATAATGATTAATATTGATATAAATAATGACAGCTTTGTGGATTAAATGACAACTTGTATAAATCCTAGTTTAGCACAAGTACATAGAATTGTTAATGTTAAACCCTAGAAGTCGATGACTCCCAGTTCTGATTTAACAATTGATGCATATGTTGAGGGGGAGCTCTGTTGTTGCATCAATCTTGTGCTAAGTGTAAATTGGAATGTCATGTGATAAATTCGGAAGTTTGATAACTCCTTCATTTGTGGTATCGAGATCGATGCATGTGTTGAGAGGGAGCTCGTGGTTGCATCATGCTTATCTTTATCATGACATGAGCAATATAGATCATGTGCGTATGTCTTTATCATATACGGATCTATATGATTGTATTTCATCTCATACTCATTTGCTACTTGTTGAATATGGTTCTGTCATTTCACCAGAAAGAGAAATTGTTGAGCTAACTCCTGTGCTGAGTAATTTCTCTAATGATGAATGACAAACTGATTATGAGACTAATGTTGTGCATTGAGTGTATGTGTTGTAGTCTCAGATTGGTCGCGAGATGAAAGCAAGCAAGGGCGTGAAGAGGATGATGCCAACATGAGTCATCTCGAGCGAGGTCAAGCTTAGCGAGGTCGAGCTTTGCGAGGACAAGCGTCGAGTGGTCGAGCTTCACGAGGTCAAACTTCACCAAAGATAAATCCAAGATTAAGGATTATTTTCTTAGAATTTTACCGGTCTCGGTGTTTGGAGACAGACCGGGTTGATAGGATTCTTTTTACTAGTTTGACCGTACTATTAAGAGGGGTCGGAAACTAGTAGCTTGAGTCTATCTAGTGTGGAAGCTCAAATGCATTCTATCATCTTGCACTAGTGTTTTATAGCCTCTTGCATTGCTAGAGAGTCTAAGTGTAGTTTGTGGTGCATTAGAGAAATTCCTTTGAAAACTGCACTGTGGTGCATTAGAGAAATTCCTTTGAAAACTGCAATTAGTCTTGATCGCCAGCTATTTAAATTGGTTTATTTTCTAGAGCTGGTCGTGGTTGTACTTGCACATTCTAATGGTATCCTTGTTTGATACGTGATTGTGGTCGTATCGCTGGTTTAGCTGTTTTCTGTTTAGGATTTAGTCCTGGTCGTAGGAGTTCGAGCTGGTCGTACCAGTCTTCGGCTCACTTGCGTACGCTCGACCAAACCCACTCGACCATCTGTTTTCGATCGAATATTCGACCTATGGTTTTAGTTCATAAATCATATTGGTCGTAATCGTCGCTGAGTGTCAGCTGAGATATCCACGAGAAAACAGCAAATCCGTATGTGCAAATACCCTAAATTGCATTAGACATGATTTTTGGGTTGAACATTTTGGCAGTAGAAAGATTTTTGAGTTTTCTGGAAGTTTCTAGACCTTGCTAGGTCTTTCTTTTGTTGACAAAATTGTAGCCCTCTGAGTTATCTTTTCAACAAGCCAAAAATCACCTCAATCGGATCTCTGGATCAAAAGTTATGCTTGTTTTACTGTCAATGTGCAGTGGCCGAACTTTGTCCAGCCTGTACAATTTTTTTCAGCCTTTTGCGAACTGAAACCAGAGACATTTGCATCTGTCCGGGGCTTTTGTCAGGGAAGGCCGGACTTTGTCTGATATGGCCGGACATTGTCCGGCCTGTATAATTTGTTTGAGCCGAGAGTTAACAAAGACATATTCATTTGTCCGGGGTTTTTGTCAGGACAAATGTTATTTGTCCGGCCTTCACAAATTTCGTTGAAACGGTAACTGACAAGGTTGCTGTTGTGAGTAACGGTCACTATTGAGTTGTACTAACCGGACATTGTCCGAAATGGCCAAACAATGTCCGGCCTGTACAATTTTGGCCCGGTTTGTTGCAAACAGCTAGTTTTCTTTGAGGGCTATATATATGTTGTGTTTGCCTTCATTTGGGGTGACTCAAGAAGTTGTTTTCACTGTTGAAAAGCTAGCCAAGTTCATTGCATATGTATTATTGCATCTAGAGGCTAGATTTGAGCCCAAATCTTGAGAGGATTTGAGAATAGCATTTGGGAGAGGTTGTGAGTGTTGAGTGCACTTCATCTCCATTTGCAAGCTAGTGCTAGAGTGTTGAGAATCTCATTTCCATCATCGAGCTTCTAGCATGTGATTCGTTAAAGCGAAAGCGCATCCATCTTGTTACTCTTGGCGATCGCCTTCGCCTAGACGGTGTCGGAGGAGAGTCGCGATCTCTCCGGTTGAAGTTTGTCGGAGAGGCCAGCAAGAACTTGTGAAAGGTGTGGGGCTCGCCTATCCGGTGTGGAGAAGGAGCAAACCTAGTGAAATATCCTTCGTGGATATAGAAGCGAAGCTCAAGTGTGAGCGCTTCAACGAGGAGTAGGGGAGATAGGGCGAGTCTCCGAGACCTCGGTAAAAATATTGTGTCAATTGCGTATCTCTTATTCATTTCATATTTACCTTGACACAATTGTTTAACTCATTAATTGCTTGCTAAATTGTATAATCCATATTGAGTTTTTGCAACTAGTGTTAAATTGTTGTTGCATGTTGAATTTCTTATTCCATATGGTTGAATGCAACTAGTTGATTAGATTGTTGTTAAACCCTTTGCAGCCCTAGGTTATCCTAAACATCTTTTAAAGTTGCTTAGTTGAGAAAGAAATTTTAAAAGCCTCTTATTCACCCTCCTCTAGTTGGCATCCTTGATCCTACAATCTTCAAACCAAGTCGCCGAACCAATCTAGCGGAGACCAGATTCTTCTGACTTCTGGGTCGAATATCACTACGACCACTTCGTACTTCACCTAGATGTTGATGGTGAACAAGTCCTCCATTGGGTGATGGTCGTTCGGTGGATCCGAACCCTTCTCCTTCGGTATTTCCATCAGAAACAAGGTCGTATCCGCCTCATCAACCGAATTCACTTGGACAACTTCTTCGTCAGGTGAAGTCGCAGTAGCCGTGGCTGTTCTTTTCTCTGGTCCATTTTTCTTCGGTCGAAGTTCAGGATGAAGCTTGTAACATTTGTCCTTGGTATGTCCCGTGACTTGACAATGTTCACAAAAGGCATCCGTGCCCGATTTTGAAGTGTTCTTCTTCGGACTCGGCTTTTCTTTGTGGAGGTCGCACATTCCTTTGTGCTTTTGTCACTGCGGGATTTGTTCTTCTTCTCGATCGCCATAATAGTTATACTTGCGGTCGTAATGTCTTAGACGTCGAACAGACTTAGCTCAATACTTATTGATTTCTGAAGTCCAGATGTATATTTCCAAAATACCTGAGGATCTGACAGTGAGATGCCGCTGACCATTTGCTTGTCGCAGAAACTCCGTCGTATAGTCTTGGACGGTCTGATCGCGCCATTGGTACAATCTGTGCCAACGCTCCCATCTCTCCTCAAGGTAACCCATCGGATAGAATTCCTGTCGTAGAAGTCGTTTGAATTGACCCCATGCAAGGTCGTCAGCTTCACCACTGGCGACAAGGGCCTTCCACCAAGTCTTGGCGTGGTCCTTCATCTTCAAAGGTGAAAATTTGACCTTTTGAGCGCTACTAAACCCTTTCAGGTCAAAGTAGGTCTCAAGCTGATTGATCCAAGAATCCATTTTCTCGGCATCGATCACCCCATCATATATGGGTATATCAATCTTAGCGTCGATCTTAAAAGATCCAACAGCTAAGGAGGTGTTGGCGAGGTCGTCAGTCTTGTGGTCGCCTTCGTCTTCATCTTGCCTGCCCTGCGCAAGTCTTCACCAGTCTTCACACCCATAACCTTCCCTACTACAGGTGGTACAATCATGGCCTATTGCTTGATCCAAGCAAGCACAGTTTTCATATCGGTGGAGAGCTTAACCACTTGTTTGGCTAGGTTAGCTTGAACAGAGGTATCGTTAAACATTATCGGAGACACGGCTACAGGAACAGTCAATTGATCGCCTAGAATTTCACCGGAAGTTTTGTAACCCTGGCGATTCTTCACCATCCACAGGATAGGAAGTTGCTCTGATACCAACTTGATCCGTTTGAGACCTAGCCTTGGTTTTCGCACTAGGCTTGCCCAGATTCTAATATGCGGAATAACAGGATCTTACTCGAAAATACCGAAACCCAAAGGTTGATCGAAAACACAACTCAAAGTAATTGCAAAACTCTTTATTTCAAAGAGGGCTTTACATGTCGAACGTTAGGTTGCACTCGCCTACGTCGAAGAAACTATGTGTCTAAGACTCAAATAAGTTCTATGACTTTTTGATTGTATTCGATGATCTAAACTAGACCTATTACAAGGTATTTATAGTCCAATCGTATGAGTACGTATCAAACTAAATAACCTAAACATATTAAACTCATATAACTATAATCCTAAACAGATAGGCTTAGTTATATATATTTGGATCGGATTACAATTCTGAACAGGGAACGAATTCCTTTTCATGGTCGGGAACCAATCCAATCACGGTTAAGGTCGCGAAACCTTTCTGAACACAGTTAAGGTCGCGAAGCTATATGCGATCAGAACTTGAAGATCCTCCCGGATCAGTCCCATATAATCTGCTCCCCATACATCAAAGAGTTCAATTTCAAGAATGTTTCTTAAGGACATTTCATGGCTTTTACTCAAATTTCCAGAATGTTGGCAAGGACCGCATTTTTGCACAAATTTATAAGCATCTTTAACTAAAGAAGGCAAAAACAAACATGATTGCAATACCTTTGCCGCTGTTTTTTGAAGCTCTAATGTGTCCACCACATGGAGATGAATGACAAAAGATGTTGTCAACTCCCTTTTTGAATAGGTTCAGATCATGCGAGTAGTAGTGTCGGATGTCTTGGAGGAAGCACTCGCATTGTTTGTATGTCAACCCTAGAGGAAGTTCATGGTTAAATAAATAATTTGAGTAATCAGTATACCATGGTTCTTGTTGAATCAAGTAAAGGTGCTTGTCAAGTAAAGCATCATTGATGTGAACGTCGGCGGTGTCGGTGAAGAGTCGTGAAAGATGATCGGCGACGATGTTCTCAACACCTTTCTTATCTTTAATTTCCAAATCACATGTATAATTAGTTGGAACCACTCAATTCGGATAGGATCCGTTATAGGATTTAGTACTGCATTGGAAACCTAATGTAGGACACCACCTGCGGGGTGCTATACAATGAGAGGAGGGTGAGATTTGAATCAATTTGGAGAAACTCTAGCCGCTACCTCCACTACATGCCGGTGCTAGCACACCAACGATAAGTGTTTAACTCATATACCTTTTTGCCCTAAGTTAGTGCCCACTTTGAGCTTTGAAACTCAACTGACACTACATTTTATGTGCATTTTTGTAAGATATCTACAATCTGATTTCATGAGTTTGTTCGTTATGTTTTAGGGAATAAACATGCCAAATTAGGAAGCATTCAACAAAGTTTGGTTAGGAAACAAATCGAAAGAAGAAAACGTGAAAAATTGGAACACGATAGGGGCTAAAACCCTAAAACTAATCTCAACATGCCCTTGGGCATGACCCGTGCTCGGCTCTGGGCACAGGCATGCTCCAGGCTATGCCCCCCTCAGTGCTCTACTATCTCATCATGTTCCATATTCCATTTTGTTAGCTTATGATTCGGTTTCTTTTGGAAATGTGTCGTTGAGATGTAATCAGTTAATTCTCGGACTTATGTGTCATAAATAGAGAGACTTTTGCATAGTTTAGTATGTAGGAAAGTTTAGTTTATTCCCCTCTCTAATTTAGGTTAGTTTTAGTCTAGTTTTCATTCTAGTTTTCATTCGTTCTTCAATCTATAAGGTGAGCTGGATGGCATTCTTAATTTGTTTTATGCAATTCGGTGAGTTTTCTATAATTCTTTGTATCCCTGCTGTTTTCATGAATATTTGACAGTAGTTTTCTCTTTAGGGTTACGGTTGACTTAATCCAAAGGATGTGTTGGGGGAAATCTCCATGAGATCAAGTCCAGGTAATAGGTTGTTCAATTTGCTTGGGGACAAGGCCCCCGGTGGCTTGTCCCGGGCGCCGCCTTTTGCCCGGGGACAAGGCCCCCGGTGGCTTGTCCTGGGCGCCGCCATTTGCCCAGGGACAAGGCCCCCGGTGGCTTGTCCCAGGCGCCGCCATTTGCCCGGGGACAAGGCCCCCGGTGGCTTGTCCCCAGCGCCACCTTTTGCCGGGGACAAGGCCCCCGTTCGCTTGTCCCGGGCGCCACCTTTTGCCCAAGGACAAGGCCCCCCGGTGGCTTGTCACGGGCTTTGCCGTCCCTCCAGAGACGAGGGTCTCTGGTTCCGGGTCACGTGAGGGTCACGCGAGAAGCGCCTCGGGAACCGACGGACACCTGTCAATCATCCAAGGTCCCTGCCCGGGGGAAGGATGTCGCTGCCCCTCGATCCAGCGGTGGCAGGCGGGGTAGTTTGGTCTTTTTGCGTCTTTTGGGGCTATATAAGCTCTTGTAACACCTCATGTAAGGAGAGGAATTGATTTTTACTTGGAATAGACAATCTAATAGGTGTGCTCCAGAGCCTTCTCTCCCCCGAGAGAGCTCCCCCATCCAACTTCGGTTGGGAGCACGCCGACAGGACTAGGGTCTCCACTCAGGCCCAAACCTGTATAAACCTTCGTGTCACTTGCTGTGTTTGTCCGACGGGAGAGGACCGGTCACTCGGTCAGCTCGCATCGTCTTTTCTTCACTAGGATCTTCCACAAAACCTACCGGGGTATTCGTAATACCATGACAGTTGGCACCATCTGTGGGGACTTATGACGAGACGCCATGGCTCCCCCAAGAACGAGGGCTCGCGCCCTTCCCGGTGACGCCGTTCCCGGTGACCCGGCGCCACCCGTCCGGGACACGATCGTCCCTGCGCTTCCGTCCGGAGGTGGCCAGACCCAGGTACCACCGCCAACCTTCCCTGTTAATTTCGGCGGTTCGACCTCTGGGTCAGTCCCGGTGACCGCGGTCGCCTCGGCCGGGACTAGTCTCCCCCCCACGACTTCCCCAGCTCCCTGGGACACCTTGCTTGAGGCCTTAGTGGAGGGCTAGCTCCGCGCCCAACACTATATGGACGAGCTGCTCCGCATCTTGGTGCGGCCACCGGCCCCCACTTACCCACAGTACCATTCCTGGGGGCTATGCCCCCGTTTATGGGTCACCCAGCGGCCCCTATGGCCCCCGGAGGCCTGGCCACTCCGTATGACCCCACTAGAGGGTATCATCCCCCGGCGGGCCATCCGTCCGGAGCCTTCCCAATGCCGGGGGGTTACCTCATGCCCGGGGCTTTTGCCGTACCGGGGGGACACCCCGCTCCGGGCCCCTTCCCAGGGCCGGGGGCCCACTATATGCCGGGGGTTTTCCCTACGCCGGGAGCCTGTCCCGCCCCGCAGGTCGCATTTACCGCACTGGGGGCGGTTGACAGAGCAGCTCCTGCGTCGCAGTGGGCCTCCCCCCGCAACGGGGCCCCGGTTCCGGACGTCGCCGCGGGGTTCCCCCCTCTTCGGTTCCGGATGATACAGGGGTTTCCCCCTTTCCGGTTCCGGACGTCCCCACAGGGGTTTCCCCCTCACCGGTCCCGGTAGTACCCGGGCCGGTAGCTGCAGCGCATGAGCTCCGTCCTCCCCCGGGGCCGCCCCTGCGGGCACCTCCGGTGGACCAAGTCCGCTTCACCCAGGAGGAGGTTGAGCAAATGCGTACGACCAAGTCCGGGGAGGAACTTCCCTCGGGTCGTGGACGCGGACAGCCTCGCTCCTGCTCCGGTCGGGGGAAGAGACCCGCCGAAGAGCCAACCTCTCCTGGGAAGTGGCCGGATGTCATGGAGGTCAGCTCCACCAACCCGGAAGAAAAACGGCTCTACCACCATGCCGGCGGACCTCTTTGGCCCCTCCCCGACTCCGCCAACGAGCGCGCGTCCCCTGTCAAAGGGGACAGCGACCGGGACTCCCCCCGAGAGGTGGAAGGGGTTAACCAGCCGCTGTGCCGAAGACTCCAGTGCATTCGATGGTCGCGGCCTTACCGCTCGCCGAACATTGAACACTACAACGGTGAGGCCGATCCTTATGAATTTGTGCAGGTGTATTTCATAGCCATCTCGGCGGCTGGGTGGGATGAGACGGTGCAGTGCAACGTCTTCCCCCTCTACTTGACCGGGATCGCCCGCTCGTGGTTCTTCAACTTGAAGGCCGGCTCCATCAAGTCCTTCGCGTAGCTCAAATGAGAGTTTTGCGCGAACTTCCAGGGGAACTATGTGCATCCCCTGGATTCCTCGCAGCTGTACACCATCCAGCAGAGGACGGGGGAGACCATCCGTAGCTTCTTCCAGCGCTTTGCTCAGGTCAAGAGCAAAGTGACTCACGTCCCTGACTCCACAGTCATTGAGGCGTGTAAGAGCGGGATCCTCCCGGGGGAGCTCCACTGGAGACTCTCCCGAAGCTGCCCCTCATCCGCCGACGAGCTCTTCAATGTACTCGAGAAGTACGCTCGGGCGGAGGAGGATGACCTCTGGAAGAAAAACCAGGGGGCTCCCACCCCTGTCGACTGGGGGGCCAAGGATCCCCTCCAACGCCCTAAGTAGGGGGGTCGTAGTGAGCCACGGCCTCGGGACACCTTTGTCCTCGAGGGCGGAGGCAGCTCGCGTGATGTCTCCAAGGGCAACGGCCCCTTCCCCAAGCCGAAAGGCCATGGGGGAGGACAGTCTTCCCGCAGTCAGGAAGGTCCCGCGGCGGGAGGCAGGGAAGGTCTGTGGTGTACCTTCCACAAGTCTAATACCCATGCCACCCGGGAATGCCATCAACTACTACAACAATTTGCCGCATTCCTCGACCAGCATGGGCAGGGGGGGACTCTGGCCTCCTTACCCCAGCCGGCCTTACCAGCCCTTCCTGCTCCCGTGGGGGGACAACAGGGACAGACGCAGGAGGGGGAGCCATCAGAGACTCTCCCCTTCAAAACATCCCAGAGGCATGTCAACGTCATCACGGGAGGGTCCGCCTCCGGGCGGGACTCTAAGCGCCAGCGCAAGGAATACGCGCGTGAAGTAATGGTGGTGGGGGTTTTGCATACGTCTCGGCCGCCTAAGTGGTCGGACGTCCCCGTCACCTTCACGGCGGAAGATGCGCGTGGGGTTCGCTTGCCCCATGATGACACGCTCATCATCTCCGCCACCATCTACAACTGCCACCTGGCCCGCATCCTCGTGGATGGCGGGAGCTCCGCCGACGTCCTCTACCTAAGAGCGTTTAGGGAGATGCAAGTGCACAAGAAGCTCTTGCAACTTGCAGTAGGACTCCTACAAGGCTTCGTCCTGGGGAAGACGATCTACCCCGTGGGGAAGGTGGACCTCCCCATGACTTTCGGCACCCCGGACAACTACCGGACTGAGATGGTCTGGTTTGATGTGGTAGACCTCCCCTCTTCCTACAACGCAATTATGGGGAGGACGACAATCAACCGCTTGTGGGTCGCGATCCACCAGAACTACCTCTGTGTGTAGATCCCCGGGCCTCACGGCGTGATCACCTCCCGGGGAGACCAAGACGTGGCCCGCGCTCTATACGAGCGCGCCGCCGCAATGATCGGGAGCGTCAATATTATCAAAACCTCGGGGGGGGGGGGGGGGAGGCCTCTCCCCCAGAGTCAGACGCCACAGCGATACTTTCCGGGAGGTCCCTCCCCAAGCCACGCCAGGAAGGGGACCTCCAAAAGATCCCACTGTCCCCGGACGACGGGGACAAAACCGTTAGGATCGGGGCGAATCTCCATGAAGAGCACGCAGAGCAACTCGCGGCTTTCCTGCGCAAAAAATCTGACGTTTTCGCCTGGAAACCCTCCGACATGCGAGGCGTCGCCCGAGATGTCATCGAGCACAAGCTCGCAGTGACCCTCGGTCACCTCCCGATCAAGCAGAAGCTGAGGAAACTCTCCCTTGAACACCAAGAGGGGGTCAAGGTAGAGATTGCCCGACTCCGAGAGGTGGGGTTCATTTGGGAGGTCTTGCACCCCGAATGGCTTGCGAACCCCGTCCTCGTAAAAAAGTCGAATGGCAAGTGGCGAATATGCCTGGACTTCACCGACCTCAACAGTGCTTGCCCCAAGGACAACTTCCCGCTCCCGCGAATTGACCAGCTGGTCGACTCGACCGCGGGGTGCGAGTTGATGAGCTTCCTGGACGCATACTCGGGCTATCACCAAGTCCAGATGGCGGAAGGGGACGAGGAAAAGACGAGTTTCATAACTCCCCTCGAAACCTTCTGCTACATCCACATGCCCTTCGGGCTGAAGAATGCTGGAGCGCTCTTCCAGCGACTCATGACGCTAGTCTTCAAGCACCATATCGGTCGCAACGTCGAAGTCTACGTCGACAACGCGGTCGTCAAAAGTCCCCGCGCGATGGCTCACATTGACGATTTAGCGGAGACCTTCCGCAACCTCTGGTGTGCGTGGGGGGAAGCTCCTGGGCTTCCTTGTGTCCCAACGGGGCATAAAGGCCAACCCCGAGAAGATCCGGGCATTCCTGGACATGCCCCCGCCGCGCTCGGTCAAGGACGTTCAACGACTCACCGGCCGCTTAGCCGAGCTGAGTCGTTCCGTCTGGCGGTCAGGGGAACGCAGCCTCCAATTCCTCAAAATCCTCCGAGGGCTCAAGGGGTTCCAGTGGACCCCCGAATCCCAAGAAGCCTTCGACGATTTGAAGAAATACCTCACGAGCCCCCCAATGCTCGTGAGCCCGTCTCCGGAAGAGCCCTTGGTCCTTTACCTCGCCGCGACCCCGGTCGCCGTAAGTGTGGTATTGGTAAAGGAGCAAGATGGATAGCAGCGTCCAATGTACTACATGAGCGAAGCCCTCCAAGGGGCCAAAACTCGATACACGGAGATGGAGAAGATCTACTACACCCTCCTGTTGGCGTCCTGGAAGCTTCTTCATTACTTCCTGGGGCACCCCATCACCGTCCCGTCATCCCTCCCCTTGGGGGAGGTGCTCCGAAACAAAGAAGCCACCGGCCGGATAGGGAAGTGGGGGGCCGAGCTCGCCCCCTTTTCCCTTTCCCTCATGGGGCGCTCCGCCATCAAGTCACAGGTCCTCGCCGACTTCGTCGTGGAATGGACTCCTGCCTCTGAGTCCGGGGACGAAGACCTCCCCGCGCTGCCCCGACGCAGTGACCATTGGACACTCATGTTCGATGGCTCCCTGTGTCTCACCGGGGCTGGTGCGGGAGTAGTCCTCTGGAGCCCCGAGGGGGGGAACTGGAGTACGCGGCGCGGCTTGAGTTCCCTGCCATGAACAACATCGCCGAATATGAGGCCTTGCTCCTCGGGTTGCGCCTTGTGCACTCTCTGGGGATTCGACACCTCCTAGTAAAAGGAGACTCCCAGCTCATAGTTTGCCAAATGGACACGTCCTACTTGTGCCATGACGCAAACTTGAGCCTTTACTTGTAGGAAGCGCGCAAGATGGAGAAGCACTTCGATGGCCTAGAGGCCCGACACATCCCACGAAGGGAAAACAACTGGGCCGACGCCTAGCCCGGGCAACCAGCGCCTGGGAACCGCTCCCCAAAGGGGCCTTCTTGGAGATTATTTGTAAGCCCTCGGTGACCTCCTTGGACGTGGGTGACGAGTCCTGCATCCCGAAAGTCACTGAAATCACTCGGACTTCATCCTGGATGGACCCCCTTGTCTCCTTCATCAAGGGGGAGGGGGACCCTCCCAACGAGACCGAAGCCAAGCGCCTCCGGGCCAAAGCTCGGGCATACCTCTTGTTGGAAGGGAAGCTCTACAAGCGAGGGGCTTCTGCCTTGCTCCGTTGCCTTCCACGGCCAGAAGGGCTCCGGCTTCTCGAGGACATTCATGCGGGAAGCTGCGGGTCTCATCTGGCCCCGCTTGCCATCGCAGCCATGGCCTTTCGCCAGTGTTTCAATTGGCCCACGGTGATTCGTGACGCGCGAGATCTTGTCTCCACGTGCGAGGCCTGTCAGAAGATGGCCAAGGGTTCGAACCTCCCCCCGTAGCACTGCAGACTATTCCCATCACTTGGCCCTTCGCGCACTGGGGGATGGACCTCCTGGGCCCCTTCCCCCCAGCGCCCGGTGGCTAGAAGTATGCGGTGGTCGCGGTCCACAACTTTACTAAGTGGGTAGAGGCTGAACCTTTGGCCAGCATCACGTCCCGGGCGATACAGCGGTTTTTCTGGAAAAATATCATATGTCGTTTCGGCGTCCCCTGAGAAATCACTATTGATAACGGGACGCAATTCAACTCAGTATATTTCTGGGAATTCTACGAAGGCTTGGGGCTGACCATCCACTTTGCCTTGGTAGCTCATCCCAAGAGCAACGGGGCCGCTGAAAGGGTCAACAGCGTGATCCTACAAGGGTTACGCCGACGGCTTGAGCAAGCCGCCTCCAAGCAGGGTGCATGGGCAGAGGAGCTCCCCAACATCCTCTGTTCCATGCGCACGACTCCAAGCCGGGCGACGGGACGTACTCCTTTCTCCCTAGTATACGGGGCGAAAGCAGTCCTCCCCCCGGAGATTGGCTTCCAATCACTGCGGGTCGAGCTCCTAGACGGAGCCACAACCGCGACGAACCAAGCCAACAAGGCAAATCAACGATAGGAAGTCGATCTCGTGGAGGAGGAACGCGACCGAGCGCTCCTCCGCCATGCCATCTATGAGCGCAAAATGGCGCGCGCATACAACCAGCGCGTTCGCGAGAGGGCTTTCTAACTCAGGAACCTTGTCCTCAAGCGCGTCACAGACCCTCAAGCCCAGGTCAAGCTCTCCCCCAAGTGGGAGGGCCCCTACAGGATCTCGGCGGTCCTAGGCTCGGAGGCTTACAAGCTCTCCAACCTTCAAGAGCAGGAGCTGAAGCACACGTGGAACGTACGCTTGCTTCGCAAGTTCTACGTCTAGCCTACGGGCTCGTTCCCTCCCCCGGAGCGATTACGTCGGAGGGGAGGGGGACATTGTACTCACCATTCCCTCCCCTGTCGTGATTTCGTGGGGGGGAGGCGTTGTACTTTAATTCATTATCAATACAACTGGTTTTTTCCTCAGCTCCGGCTCATTGCAGGTTTTTACATTACCGTCTCTCACGGCGATACCCTCCCCGCGAGGAAGTGGGCTATCACAACCCAACAAGTCCCTACCACGGTAGTCCCACTCCTGTTTGCCGGCTTATGATCACCCCTCGTGGACTGAGGGTGAAAGCGGCAACCCGGTCCTCAAGGACCGCAGTAACGAGTCAATTTGAGAGACTAGTCCCCTACTCAAACACTCAGACCCATCATCGGGCACATCCTCCTCCGAGAGTCAGTCATCTCCTTAGTGAGACGAAATTCTCGGATATTCTTTCTTGGAGATCTCATTCCCGGCTCCCCGTTTTCACGGTGACCGGAGGATTGTCTCCAGGAAAAATTATCCCCGAGAATTTCGCCTTCTCAGATTTTCTTGGATTTTCTCTCCCGGAGATCTCATTTTTGGCTCCCCGTTTTTACGGTGACCGGAGGGTTTTCATCCCGGAGGAAATTTCTTGGAATTTCGGACTTCCTTGGACGTTCTTCCCTGGAGACCTCATCCCTGGCTCCCCGTTCTCACGGCGACCGGAGGATCCCACCGGTGCTTTCAAAAAATCGTTCCCGGAAATTTTCACAACCTTGGAAAACTTGAAGAATTCTTAAGTGAAGGGTCCTTACCCCGGGGGCTTTGTTACCCCCACAGCACGCGGAGCTACCCTCCAGCCCGTTGTGGAGGGGGCGATAAGGAGCACCTAAGGAGCACCCGGGAATCATCCCGTTCCGGACCATTAAGAATTCAAAGTACACGAGAAAACTTAGCTTTATTAAAGGAATTCAAAGTACACGAGAAAACTTAGCTTTATTGAAGACCATTTAACTGGAGGACATCTTCCCCCTCCGGTGGGCATCATTACATCAAACATGATACAACTCGGGGTGCAACCCGGAAAGTTCCTACGTCTAATAATCCCGGAGACCCTTCGATATCTCACGGGCCAGGTCCCGGTACAAGCTTCATATATGACGCTGGGCCTCCCGAAGCAATTCTTCGGGCCAATATTCGTAGCCCGCCGGTGGAAGTATCTGAAGCGGGGGAACCCTCCGGGACCCTGGTCGCGGGGGGGACAGTTCAGAGCGGTGATTGTCAAAGTTGTCCAGGTGTCACTCCGGATGCCATCGCAATCGAATAGGCTCCCGGGAAACGCCCCTGCCATGTCCCTCAAAGAAAAGACTTAACAAGATAAAGGCGGCCTGGGCATCCCCCGAATGACACCCGCCGGGGCTCAAAGACCCCACCTTCGGAGAGGTTCTCCGCAACCTCGGGGACCTTCGCCCGGGAGTATCCTCCCGGGAAACCTGGTAAATTCGATTCGAAGACTTAGCAAAAAAATCCAATTTCTATTGCATCAAAATGTCTTTGTACAAGTGTCCGGGGCTTCCTCTAAGAAGCTACCAGGAACAAAAGACCTAAAAACAAAAAGGGTCCTATCTAGAGACCCGAGGGGGAGGCTCATACTTGTTCATTGGTGTCTTCCCCCCGGGAGGCTCCCGCCAGAGCCGCAACATCTGCCACTGGAGGCGCCGGCGCCAAGAATCACACCCGAACGATCTGGTCGTAGAAGCCGCCGGCGAGCTGCTCCACTTCTCGCCGCGATGGCTCGAAGAATTCCGGGAAGCTCCGGGCGATTCGGCCCCCGATCCCCCGTGCGCCTACCCCCCGGTGCTCCACGAGCCCGGCCACGGCGGCCACCACCGGGATCGCCCGGCCTCGCGCCCGGGCATCAGCAGCCTCTGGGATCACAGAGACTTGCGTGTTGAGGAAATGCACAGCCTCCGTGAGCGTCGCCGGCGCCGCCTCAGAGCTACCTCCCGAGCCCAGGCTCACTCCAAGCCCCTCGAGGGATGAGCGGACGGAGCGTCCCACGTCCGTTACGGCCCAGATGCTGGAGCCTTCGAGCTCCTAGAGGGCATCCTCCTTCGCCTTCACCTCCCTCCGGAGCCGGTCGTTGGCGGTCTCGGAGGCGTGGATTTGGGCCCGGACCCGGGCCAGCTCCCGGAGGGCGTCATCCCGCTGCTCCAAATAGGCAGCGGCCTTCTCCTCCGTGTCCTTCAGTGCCCGGCTGAAGCGCGCTTCAATCCCCCAGGTGATGGCTGCCCCCTACAAGCGCAAGAGTTAGGAAAAATCTGAGTCGGGAGCACCGAAGGAAACAATCCACCGACTCAAGAAAGAACCTGGATTTGGAGGGATTGAAGCTCCCCGAAGAGCTCGCGGAGCGTCCCTTGCGAGACATAGTCCTGGACCTTCCGGGTCTGCAGACTCTCCGCGTACCGGTCGAGCTCCCCCGAGGACAGCAGGGGGTCTCTCTCCCGACAACGCCGGACCCATAGCGACCGACGGCGGGCCCCCTTGCAAAAGATGCCGGGGTGATGAGAACCGGAGTGGCGGTGGCCGTCGTCCTCGCCACCGAAGAAGTCTCCGAGGAAGAGGCCGATGAGGTCTCCGAGGGAGTACCTCCCCGGGGGGGATGAGGAGCCCCTTCCCCTTTCCGGGCCGTGGAGCCCCCGGGACATCCGCCGCCGGGGGGACCTCGTAGACCGAGGGGCTCCCCCCCTCGTCTACCGGCCACTCGACACGCGGAGGGGAGGCCTCCGCGAATCGAACCTCCAGCCTCTCCGGCTCTGGTGGCGCCTGGGCCACTGGGAGGGCTACCGCCGAAGGTGGCGAGGGGGCGTAATCCGCTGAGTCGGACGCCCCCCCGCCCCCCCCCCCCCCCCCCCCCCCCCCGGTCGCCGGCTGGTTCCTTTCCCCGGGCCTCTACGGAGGCCCCGGGGAGGCGCGCGGGCTCATGCGCCTCCACCCCCCCAGGAATTCTCCAGGGGAGGCGGCATCACTTCATGCCGGGGGGGTGCCCGCGCACGCCCTAACCCGGGGGCAGCGTCCCGAGCCTTCACGGGCGTGGAGCCCGGTGTCATCGATGGACCGGGGGCTTTCTGAGCCTTAGCCCGCTTTGGCTCAGAGCCCCCGGTGGCCTCCTTCCCCCTCTTGTGGGAACCGGGGGTGGGGAGAGGCGTTCTCACCGGTAGCCTCAGCCCGAAGGCCTCGGCCACCAGGTTCCGGGGAGGACCCTCCCTGATGACGCGCACGATCTGTTCATGCTAGTCGGCATAGTACCTCCCGAGGAGGTTCTCCGCCTTCTCCCAGGCGGCCGAGTACGGCCAAACTGCAAAGGGTAAGAGTTAGAAAAATATGAAAAAAGAAACGAGCAAAGTAGCCGGGAGCTTACGTCGGGTCACCGGCTTTTGTGAGGGCCGCTGGGCCGGACACATCCCGATCCCCCTCCTCCCGTGCGAGAAGAGGGAGATCTTCAACAGCGTCAGCTCCTCGGCGGCGTCCCTCATACAGCGGACTCCCCGGGAGCCCACCACCTTGCTGAGGAGCTTCAGCTCCTCCTCGGTCCACACCAGGGGCTTGGGACCGAACGACCGGCTGTAGGAGGGGGGCTCCGGGGAGTACACACCTCGTCGTCCCGGACCCGGAGGTAGAACCCCCTCCGGATCCAGTCCCCCCAGTGGTCCTGGGAGGCCGCTACAGGGTACTCCGCTACCCGGGACGGCAGTAGTTCGATCATCACTGAGCCGAACGAGACTTCGGCCCTCCCTTCACCAGGTGGGAGGTCCTCGCCGCCAGCTCATAGAAGTACCGGAACAGCCGGAGCGTTGGCTCCCACCCGGTGGCTGTCTCAAAGAGCCATATGAAGAGGCCCATCCGGACAAAAGTGTTCGGAGTCAGGTGGTTCGGTGCCACCCCGTACTCCTTCAAAAACTCCCGGACCAATGGGTGCACCGGGAGCCGGGGCCTAGCCTCGAGGAAAGCCTCAAAGGCCACCACTTCCCCGGGCCTAGGGCGGGGGGCTCCGTCCTTCTTCGAGGGGATCCGGACATCCCTGTTCGCGACCACCCCCCGGTCCACAAGGGACTCCAGGTCCCCGGATGTGAACTCGGAGGCCCAAAGGAAGTCCGCGGTAACTTCCTCCGGTGGCACCTCCGCGGCCTTGGCACGGCCCTTGGGTCCCATTTGATTCTTTCGGTGGCTTAGGCTCTAAAGGAAAAGGGTGGAGGTTTCCGGTGGCTATGCTTCTGGCTTCCGGGAGAGCTAAGGGCGCTAAAGGAGTTTGAAGCTTTGAGGGTTGGAGTGGTTTCTCCAGGCCCCCCAAGGCCCTATTTATGGGGGCCGAACACGGCCCCGATGGGTGCCACGTGGCCCTTTGAGGTGCATCCGTGCTGCTCAGTTCAAACAGCACAAGGGAAACGAAGGGACGGGTGCGCAAAACGAGACGTCACTGGTTCGAACCGCGAACGGCCATTATGGCCGAACGGCGCGCTCCCATCGAGACAAGGCCTTAATGAACGACGACGCGGTAATAAACGTGCGGCACGGGAATCAAGGCGTCACGGCTCCGGTGGCTTGTCCCAGAGATTTTCCCAGTAACGTGAACCATCCCCTCCGAGGACTCGAGCATCGTCCCTGGAGGGCATGGGGGGCTGCTGTTGGGGGAAATCTCCACGAGATCAAGTCCAGGTAAGAGGTTGTTCAATTTTCCCGGGGACAAGGCCCCCGGTGGCTTGTCCCGGGCGCCGACATTTGCCTGGGGACAAGGCCCCCGGTGGCTTGTCCCGAGCGCCGCCTTTTGCACGGGGACAAGGCCCCCCAGTGGCTTGTCCTGGGGCGTTGCCGTCCCTCCAGAGACGGGGGTCTCCGGTCCCAGGTCACGTGAGGGTCACGCGAGAAGCGCCTTGGGAACCGGCGGACACCTGTCAAGCATCCAAGGTCCCTGCCCGGGGGAAGGACGTCGCTGCCTCTCGATCCAGCGGTGGCAGGCGGGGTAGTTTGGTCTTTTTGCGTCTTTTGGGGCTATATAAGCTCTTGTAACACCTCATGTAAGGAGAGGAATTGATTTTTACTTGGAATAGACAATCTAACAGGTGTGCTCTGGAGCCTTCTCTCCCCCGAGAGAGCTCCCCCAGCCAACTTCGGTTGGGAGCACGCCGACAGGACTAGGGTCTCCACTGAGGCCCGAACCTGTATAAACCTTCGTGTCACTTGCTGTGTTTGTCCGACGGGAGAGGACCGGTCACTCAGTCAGCTCACGTTGTCTTTTCTTCACTAGGATCTTCCACAAAACCTGCCAGGGTATTCGTAATACCACGACAGGATGTAATTTCAACTTTGGTTTTGTTTGAAGTTTGCATCTTAATTTCCCGAATTTTCTTCCTCTAAACCCTAAATTCCTATGACTAAGCAACACGCGACTACTGCGCTCTAACTAGAGTTTAGGGTTCTTTATTTCTCACGACTGGGCAACTGCACCCTAACGGAAAATTTTAGGACAAGAGAGAAGCTCTCACTAAACTGATTAGTGGGCACGATACTCTAACTGTTGAACAACAACTATTCGAACAACTTAATTTGTCTTAGAAAATCTTTGAAATTAATTGATCATTCAATTGTTTTTTTTTTTTTGCAAATTATGCCCGATAGTTATGGAATTCTCAAAACCCTAGGTTTTCTCTCTGAATTTTAAAACCCTAATTTCCATTGTTTCTTGCTTTTGAACCCTGTTTTCTCTAGAACCTTAATTTTGTCTTTTCCTACTTTTAAACCCTAGTTTTTCTACCACCCTAGGTTTTATAGTTCTTAGTCGTAGTTTTTAAAGTAGTTTTCAAAAACCAATTCTCGCTTTGATTTTGTCGACGATTCGGACTCGGGGTCCTCAGCCGAACTTATGCAAAATTTGTAATAGCGAGACCTTTCAAGATGACCCTCCGGGAAAGTATGTAGAAATATGGAGAACAGGAGCACAGAGAGGTTTATACAGGTTCGGGCCCTCGATGGTGGGAGTAATAGCCCTACGTCCTGTTGGGATTTCACTATATGTAGTAAAGATTTACAAAAGGGCAGGAAAAGACCTTCACAGGCGAAAGTTTTTCCTATGTAAGGGTACAGAAAGAAGCCAAGGAGGCTTGTAAAGAACTATTTAATCTAGGCCGTAGACTTGGTTGCTTGAGTGTTTGAGATGTGTTGTATCTCGCTTGTATCAGAGACGTTGATCTCCTTTAATCGATCTCTCCCTATTTGATACTCCATACCGCCCTTATATACTGGTCGAAAGGGTGCCATGTGGTAAACTGCATCAAACAGTTGCTTGGATGGTTGGATGCGGTTTTTTAGAGAACCGCTCTTAACCTCCACGCAGGTTAAACACGTGTTATTCATGGATAACTGCACGTATTAACCTCCTGACGGTTGGTCTTCTACGTGGAGGAATCTTTGGGATACTTGGAATATTCCTGCTATAGGGACAGCCGGACAGATGAACTCCAAGTCCCCCTGGTCGAGAATGTTCTGATCGCGGGATGTTGGCTGACCGCGCAACATCTCGGACATTCTGTTCGCGTATAGTACACGAACTCCTGACCGTGCGAAGTCTGCGGTCTGATCGCGCAAAGCCTGCGACCTTGGGCTGATGCTTCTCAGTATGACTTGAGTTCGCACCACTAGGCACGTGTCTGGCTCGAATCTGTCTTGAACCAACAGTGCATTTATTTGAACTGACCCGGGTGTCAATCCTCGTCAGATTTAATTGGGAAATCTTAATCTGAACACTTATTCCTCATGGATTCCACTCTCAAGTGCTCAACAAACAACCATTCACTTGCAGTTATTATAAAACGCACCCTTTTCGGGAATTTCAAGTTTTTGGCGTCATTGCCAGGGAACAACGATAATTCATCTTTTAGGTTATTTTTGCTAATCTGAATCAATCTTACTTCTCAACCTTTTTCTTCTATTTTTTATTTTTCTTTTTGTGTACCACCAACGTTTCAGGAAAATAATGCCTGCTGAAAACTAAAATGATGAACCTGTCAATACTAATCAACAACGACGATACGAGGCGAGACAATGAAGATTGGAGGAAAACTCATGTAAGAACCTTGTAGCAGACAATGAACTAAAAACAATGGAGGATCAAAAGAAACTCAAGCACTACACAAACCCACTCACTGGAGGATTGTAGTCAAGTATTCTAAGACCGGTATTTGATACTAACAATTTTGAGATAAAATCCATGCCTCTAAATTTGGTACAACAGAATCAATTTGGTGATCTTGCCACTGAAGACCCTTCTTTACATCTTCATATGTTTCTTGAGCATTGTGATACTTTCAAAATTCATGGAGTAAATAACTCCTTGAACTCGCAGTTAGTATGCTCAATGATGGTGAGAATCTTTTGGAAAGTTGATCGCTTGTGACCAACGAGTGAGTTGGTTTGTTCTCAGCAGACATACTTTTTTACAAAATCTCCCCACAGACACTGCCAACTATTATATACCAAAAATAGGGATATGGTCTAGCACCCTGATATATGCAACAAAGATTTGTAGTAGAGAATAGGGGCCTGGTGGAGTATACACTAAGAGTTGGGTGCTGAGGTTTATACACGTTAAAGGGCAAAGATTTACCCCCCACCTCCTGTTGGTACCCCTTCTTAGATCGTCCTAGGGAAAGCCACCAAGTGGAATACCAGTTTGAACTGTACCATATCACATAAATATGAAGTACAAGGCAGTTATACAGAGTGGTTGAAATCAATTTCGAGCACTTTCGAGCTGTTATGTAGCTAACCTATACAAGAGAACTACCCTAAACCAGGAGTTTGGGAGCTACTTGGAGAGGATGTATGTAACTATCTTCGGCGTGACTAGACATCACATATCAGAGATGATCCCCAAATCTGTTGCCTCTCTTTTTCTTCTTCTTCTTCCTATAGGCTTTCGACCTTCAAATACATATAGGACCCTCCTAATTGTATCCGATTAGGATCCAAGGGTATCTTCAATGTAATCCTTGGAGATACTGACCGTTTGAAGAAGTATGGCATTCGGAATGTACCTGTTCCAAAGATAGACCTGAGTCCCATATAGAAGAGTTGTGGAGAGTGCAAATTGTGCCATGACAGATACTATAGTACCATAAAATCCAAATGCCAAAAAAATTATGTTTACTTCTCAAGACTTTCCGAGTTCTTCTACGAAGAAGCATCCCACACTAATGGTAAAACTCGACATTGAAAAAGCTTTTAATTCATTGCATTGGGACTTTTTTGTTTGAAATACTATGAATGCTAGGATTTGGCTCTAGATAATGTATCTGGATGACGACCTTATTGGCGATGGCCTCAACAAAAATCCTTCTAAATGAAGTATCGAAATGCACAATAAGGCATGCACAAGGAGTCCAACAAGGAGATTGTAAGATTTATAGAAAAAACTAAGATATATTTTATTGTAGATCAAAGGGTCTATATATAGGCTAGTACAGAAGAATCCTAATCAAATACAAAAATAGAGTCCAAATCCTATTAGGAAACCTAGTCCTTATCCTATTGCAAAACCACACTGCCCCTCAAGATGAGCTAAAAATATCAATTATGCCCATCTTGTTACATATTGTAATGTTATCTTTAGATCCTAATCCTTTTGTAAAACAATTTGCTAATTGTTACTAGATTGAACAGTCTAGTTTTAACATCCCACTATCCAATCACTCTCTAATGAAGAAGCGATCTAACTCCACATATTTTGTACGATCATGCTATACTCGGTTATTGGCAATATTGATAGTAGATCTGTTGTCACAATGCAACAATAATGGACACTCTCTTAACACACGTAGCTCAGAATGCAATATCCTCAACATATCATCTTGCATAAAGCTATAGCCATAGTTCTATACTCAACCTTTGCAATAGATCTAGCCACAACCTCCTATTTCTTACTCCTCCATGACACAAGATTACCCCAAACAAACACACGGTAGCCAGATGTAGGCCTTCTATTATCCACACAATTCGTTCAGTCTGCATCACAATATTCTTCCACCTTTAGATGCCCATGTCCTTTAAATGAAAGACCTTTTTCTGGACTCCCTTTTAAGTATCTCAGAATCTAATAGACTACCTCCATATTCGCTATCCTAGGATCATGCATATATCTACTGACCACACTCACTGCATATGTAATATCAACACTACCACAGAAACAGACATTTAGGACGACACATCACAGACGGTTTTGAACTTTTCAATGGAACACCGTCTGTGAAGGCCTATCAGGAGAATATGTTAAGTTATCACAGTTGGTTCTGAGGTCAAAACCAACTGTGATCGTCAAGCAGACAATTTTGACCATGGAACCGTCTATGATATTCTACTTATCACAGACCGTTCTCATTTCAAAACTGTCTGTGACTATCACAAACAGTTCTTAGTTTAGAACCTCCTGTGATAGTTGTAACATCCCAAAAATAGGGTCTAAACATTTTGTTTTAAAAAAATCCGAACCTAAAAATTCTATTTTGTCTTAACTCTAAAAATGCCCTTAAAAGTACTCTTTAGGAAGTCTCAGCCAAAACCTACATTAATTTTGTAAAGTTTTAAAGATATTTTCATCACATACTGTACACATGTAAATATATGTATGTGTATGTATGTATGTGTATCTATTTCACTAAAAACACTATTTTGCATTTCTTATAAAATGCCATATATCCTCTAATGAGAGTTATTTATGATTTCTAATTTAAGATTATTTCTTTTAGGTAATAGTTCTAATATGATTTAGAAACCTTAATTAGTTATAAACTAAACCCTAAGTTATAAAATTAACCTACAATACTTCTTTACCTTAAATACACTTTATCTAAAAAGCTAGATGTTGGGGCAAATCCTGTACCTCCAGGTAGTCTTCGAAGTCAGCTCCCGAGCGCCCTCGTCCTTCGTGCGGAGAAGGTCCCTGGCGAGTCCTGGGCGTCCGGGCCCCGGGTCCCGCGGGGTCTTCGGAGCACCTCTGTCCTCCGTGCGGAGAAGATCCCCGGTGGGTCCCTGGGCCTCCGGGCCCCTGGTCTCGTGGGGTCTCCAGAGCGCCTTGGGCCTTCGTGCGGAGAAAGTCCCCGGTGGTTCCCCGGGCCTCCGGGCCACGGGTCCCAGGGGACCTCCCGAACGCCCTCGGTCCTTCGTGCGGAGAAGGTCCCCAGCGGGTCCTGGGTCCTGCGGGGTATCTGGACCGCCTCGGCCCTTCGTGCGGAGATGGTCCCCGATGGGTCCCGGGGGCTAGGCCCCGGGTCCCAGGGTCACAGGGCTCTTGGTCCCGGGGAGTCCCGGAGAGTCACCGGGCCCCCGGTGAGACCCGGAGCATCACCGGGTCCTGGACAGTCCCGGAGGGTCACTGGGTCCCCGAAGAGTCCCAAAGGGTCACCGGGTCCCTGGAGGGTCTTCCGGCCCCCGGAGAGTCCTGGAGAGTCACCGGGCCCCCGGTGAGACCCGGAGCATCACCGAGTCCCGAAGAGTCCCGGAGGGTCACCGGGTCCCTGGAGGGTCTTCGGGCCCCCAGAGAATCCCGGAGGGTCACCGGGTCGCCGGAGAGTCCCGGAGGGTCACCGGGTCCCCAGAGGGTCTTCGGGCCCCAGGAGAGTCCCGGATGGTCTCTGGGCCCCGGAGGTTCACTAGGGTCCCGGAAGGTCATCGGGTCCCTGCAGGGCCCCGGAGGGTCCCTGGGCCCCGGGTCCCTGGGAGTCACCGGGTCCCGGAGAGTCACTGAGCCCCCGATGAGACCAGGAGCATCACCGGGTCCCAGAGAGTCCCAGAGGGTCACCGGGCCCCCAGTGAGACACGGAGCATCACCGGGCCCCTGGTGAGTCCCAAAGAATCACCGGGCCCCCGGTGACACTTGGAGCATCACCAGGCCCCCGGTGAGATCCGGAGGGTCACCAGGCCCCCGGTGAGACCTGGAGCATCACCGGGCCCCCAGTGAGTCCCGAAGGGTCACCGGGCCCCCGGTGAGACCCGGAGGGTCACCGGCCCCCGGTGAGTCCCGGAGGGTCATCGGGCCCCCGGTGAGACCCAGAGGGTCACTGACCCCCGGTGAGTCCCGAAGAGTCACCGGGCCCCCGGTGAGACCTGGAGTACCATCGGGCCGCCGGTGAGTCCCGAAGAGTCACCGGGCCCCAGGTGAGACCCGGAGGGTCATCGGGCCCCCGGTGAGTCCCAAAGGGTCACTGGACCCCCGGTGAGTCCCGAAGGGTCTCCAGGCCCCCGGTGGCATCCGGAGCCTTGGAAGGATGGTTGCTGACCAGAGAAGCCTTTTGGAGCTGACGAGGACACGTGTTGAGCATCCGGGCCGTTCCGCTAGCCAAAGGACATCAGCGCCCTTCGATCCGACGGTCGTAGCTAGGGCTTTTTGGTCTTTTGCATTTTTTGGGGACTCTATATACCCTCTTGTATCTAATTTGTAACTAACTCTAATTCATTTACAACACACTCAAACAATAGGCTCCCTTTGAGACCTCTCTCCCCGAGAGAGCACCTCCCCAGCGGACTAGCGTCCGAAGGGTGCCGACAGGACTAGGGCCCCCACCGGGACCCTAACCTGTATAAAAATCGCTGTGTCAATTGCTGCGTTGCCCGGTGGGAGGTGACCGGTAACTCGGTCAGCTCGCGCCGCTGTACACGTGCTACGCATGTCCGAATAAACCTACCGGGGTATCCGTAATACCACGACAGTCCTCCGGGGAGGGCATCCTCGCTGGGAGAACCACCTATGGCATGGGGTCAACCCCCGGTGTGGAGTAAGCCCCCGGCGCGAGGGGAATCCCTGGCGCAAGGAAGGCTCCCGCCGCGAAGTGAGCCCCCAGCGCGGGGAAAGACTTGCGTTGTTCGGATGGTGGCGGCGTCCGAGACGCGAGGACGCCCGTCACCGGGAGACAGTGACGAACCCCGGGACACGGCGACACCTGCCCCCCGGGCGCTTATCACCGGAGTGGTGGCGGCGCCCAAGATGCGGGTCACCGAGATCTGTTGGGCGGAGATTTCTCCCAACACCCTGGAAGATCATCCTCACAGGGAGGGCATCGTCTAAGTGAGGGCATCCTCACTGGGAGGGCATAGCCTTGGAGGCGGTGGAAAAAATACACCCTGCAAGAGAAGATGATCCGGACTCCGTCATGGATGGACCCCCTCGTCTCCTTCATCAACGAGGAGGGGGACCCTCCTAACGAGACCGACGCTAAGCGCCTCCGGGCCAAAGCCCGGGCATACCTCCTGTTGGAGGGGAAGCTCTACAAATAGGGGGCTTCCGCCATCCTGCATTGCCTCCCACAGCCGGAGGGACTCCAACTTCTCGAAGACATCCACGCGGGGAGCTGTGGCTCTCACCTAGCCCCGCGTGCCATTGCGGCCAAGGCTCTCTGACAGGGCTTCTATTGGCCCACGGTCATGCGCGACGCGCGAGACCTTGTCTCCGTGTGCAAGGCCTGCCAGAAAATGGCCAAGGGTTCGAACCTCCCCCCTGTAGCGTTGCGGACTATCCCCATCACTTGGCCCTTCGTGCGCTGGGGGATGGACCTCCTAGGGCCCTTCCCCCCAGCGCCCGGAGGATACAAGTATGAGGTGGTCGCGGTCGACTACTTTACAAAGTGGGTAGAGGTGGAACCCTTGGCCAGCATCAAGTCCCGGGCCGTCCAGCGGTTTTTCTGGAAAAATGTCGTTTGACGTTTTGGTGTGCCCCGGGAGATCACTGTTGATAACGGGACCCAATTCGACTCAGCTTATTTCTGGGAATTCTGCGAAGGCCTGGAGCTCGTCATCCACTTCGCCTCAGTGGCCCATCCCCGGAGCAATGGGGCTATCGAGAGGGTCAACGGTGTGATCCTACAGGGGTTGCACCGGCGACTCGAGCAAGCCGCTTCTAAGCGGGGTGCATGGGCAGAGGAGCTCCCTAGCATCCTCTGCTCCATGCGCACGACCCCGAGCCGGGCGACGGGACGTACTTCCTTCTCCCTAGTCTACGGGGCGGAGGCAATCCTCCCCCCGGAGATTGGCTTCCGGTCGCTGCGAGTCGAGCTCCTAGACGGAGCTACGACCGCAGCGTACCAAGCCAATGAGGCCAACCAGCGACTGGAGATCGACCTCGTGGAGGAGGAACACGACTGAGCGCTCCTCCGCCACGCCATCTACGAGCGCGAGATGGCGCGCGCATACAACCAGCGCGTGCGCGAGAGGGCCTTCCGCCTTGGGGACCTTGTCCTCAAGCGCGTTACAGACCCCCAAGCCCAGGGTAAGCTCTCCCCCAAATGGGAGGGCCCCTACAAGATCTCCGCGCTCCTGGGCTCGGGGGCTTACAAGCTCTCCAACCCCCAAGAGTAGGAGCAGAAGCACACGTGGAACTTGCGTTTACTTCGCAAGTTTTACGTCTAGCCTGCACGGGCCCATCCCCTCCCCCGGAGCGATTACGCCGGAGGGGGAGGGGGGACATTGTAATCACCTTTCCCTCCCATTTCGCGGTAACGAGTCACTTTGGGAGACTAGTCCCCTGCCCAAATACTCAGACCCTTCATCGGGCACATCCTCCTCTGGGAGTTGATAGTCTCCCCAGCGGGACTGATTTCTTGGATATTCTTCTCAGGAGACCTTATTCCTGGCTCCCCGTTCTTATGGCGACCGGACGATTGTCTCCCGGGTGATTTATCTCCGGAAATCTCATCTCAGGCTTTCTTGGATATTTCTTTCCCGGAGATCTTATTCCCAGCTCCCCATTCTCACGGCGACCGGATGATTGTCTCCCAGAAAAATTACGGATTTCTTGGATATTTCTTCCCCAGAGACCCTATTCCCGGCTCCCCGTTCTCACGGCGACCGGACGATTGTCTCCCAGAAAGCTCACCTCCGGAAATTTCGTCGGGTTTTCTCGGATGTTTCTTCCCTCGAGACCTTGTTCCCGGCTCCCCGTTCTCATGGCTACCGGACGATTGTCTCCCGGAAGGTTTTTCCCCGAAAACCTCGTTTTCAAATTTTCTAACTTGGAAAAATTCTTATGCTACAGGTCTTCATATTCACCCTGGGGGCTTTGTCAGCCCCACAGCACGCGGAGCTACCCTCCGGCCCGCTGTGGGCGGGGGGGGATAAGGAACCCCCGGGTGTCGTCCGGACCATCCACAAGCAAACTTAGCTTATTCTTATCAAAAGAAGTCATCCAGACCATCCAAGAAAAATATCAAGAGAAGATTCTCAAAGCAACAAGAAGCAAATGCAGCTTTATTAATCATTCAACCAGAGGACATCTTCCCCCTCCGGTGGGCATCGAAAACGGTACAACCCGGGTCATAGCCCGGAAATTCTCTACATCCTAAGGCTCCTACGCCTAATAGTCCCGGAGGCCTTCCGCTAGCTCCCGGGCCAGGTCCCGGTACAATGCGCGTATGCGGCGCTGAGCTTCCCGGAACACATCCTCGGGCCAATACTCGTAGCCTGCCGGTGGAAGTATCCGAAGAGGGGGGATCATACGGGACCCCGGACGCGGAGGGGATAATTCGGCACGATGATTGTCGAAATTATTCAAGTGCCACTCCGGGTGCCATCTCAATCGGATCGGCTCCCGGACGGCGTCCCCGCTGCGCTTCCCGGAGATGAGACTTAGCAAGATCAAAGCGGCTTAGGCTTCCCCCGGGGGCCACCTGCCGGGGCTCAAAGGCCTCGCCCCTGGGGAACCTCTTCCGGACCTTCGCCCGGGAGTAACCTGTAACATCCCTATTTTCGCTATCTTTTCTGCTTATGAGTCAGCATATCTTCTTTGGCATCCCTGATGTCTCAACCCTATCTTGATCCTAGGTATGCCACTACCTTAACCTAAAAAGTTGGTAGCTAAACTTCATCTCCCAGATCATTTTCACATTTCAGTCCAAAAGTGTTTCAGTTTAGTTCTTTTCAGAATTTTCAAAAAGCCCAAAAAGGCTAAAAGTCTCAGATCATCTCCAAATTTAAATCTGATCAAGTGATTATCTTTCTTTCAATTTTCTAAACATTTTTCCCTTCTGGAAGAACTAAAAAACCTCAACCGAAACCCTAGTTTCAGCCCCGGAAAAATGTCAAACCCTAATTACCCTATTTTACCCTGTTTTCGATTTTTGTCGAAACCCTCAGATCTTGTCGGATCTTACCATTTTTCCTGCTGGATGAGTCCAAGTATTTTGGTAACACTCATCTGCAAAGTCAAGATTCAAATCAGCCCTCCGGATCTTCAGATTTGCAGATAGGCCCAAGTTCTCGAACCAAAATCCTCGCAGTTTAGTCCAAACCTTCGCAAATCAGTCCAAAACCTTGCAAACAAGCCCCTGGCCCTTTCTTCGGCCACGACCAAAGCCGTGTGCACGACCACGACCACGAGGACTTTCGACCGTAGCTGTTGCCGTTGCCGTGAACCACCGTAGCCTTCACCGCCGGCCAGATTCGCCGCCGCCAACAGTTGAAACCAGCGTGTACCGCACGTGCTCGCGTCGCGCCAAGGAAACGCCACCGTGGCGATGACCGGAGACCGTGGTTCACCGTTCGCGCGCGTGCCTGACATTGTCAGGACTTTGCCGCCACGTTGCGCCCATGCCGAAGCTCGCTATCCCGTCGTCCTGACGAAGCCCCGATTTCGCGCGATCCTCCGTCTTTGGCAGAGCCCCGCCGTGTCCCGATGTGCCTCGCTGACCGCTCCAGCGCCAGGGAGTATCTTCCCGGCGATTGCTGCAACTCCCGAGAGCTCAACCCCGCGGCTATATAAAGCCCCCTCGCCCAGCATCTCTTCACACCATCCCGCAACTGCAAGCCTTAGCTTCTACCACCAGAGTGTAACCCAGTTCTTCAGTGCCGCCGCGAAGACCTTCTTCCCCGGCGAGCCACTTTTGAAGCTCACGGCGCCAGCTTCGCCCGCAGCTTCCCCCTCCAAACCGACACCACCAGTAAGATCCCCTTATCCCCCTGTATGTGTCATAGCCGTTAATTGACCCCCGGCGAACCTCAACGCCGGCAATCACCGGAAAAGCCGTAATCCCCTGTTCCCCTAATGCCGAGCCATTCAAGCCAAATTGATCCTCGTGCCAGTAGAGAATAATGATCAGTGAGCTAGGAGGAGTAAGACTGTAAGTTTGGAATCGTCAATTTTGCCCCGAGCATCGAATCCCCAAGTTCGAGCCTCGGCAGTTCGCCGGAGAACGCCGCCGTGCTTCTCCAGCCATTCTCTGGCAAAATTTAATACACTAGTAGCTTCGTGATGACACCTAGATGCTTCCCAAGTGTGGAATTGAGTTCAAACGCCCTGGAACGAAAACGCCCAAATCGGTGCCTTCGTCTTCGGCCCGATCGCCGGAGTTCATTTTCCGGCCAAACCAGCCGATGAAACCTTGTCATCTAGCTAGGCCTCAACCCCCTGAGAAATTTACTCCACTGGCTTGAACCCTGAATCGGCCTAGATCAAAAGTTATGATCATGCGAAGATTACTGTCCAGCAGTTCAGGCCACCTTGTTTGCTCACCGGATTTGGCCACCCTCCGGCCACTTTCTGCCCTTGAGCCTGTGACAGTTTTGTAGCTGTTATCAAGGCCTAAACCCCAGACAAAGTTGTGCACCAATTGGAGTCCTGAGTCAAAAGTTATGCAATGCCCTAGTTTCTGGCCATGTCTGGCACTATGTCAGTGCATGTCCACCAGTGGCATTAGATGATTTAGACCTGTTGCATTTGAGCAATTGAAATGCCACTTTGTCCACTAAGCCTTTTGCGCCATGTTCTACAATATTTTCTACTGTCACATCTCCAGAAAACAGACCTAGAACCAATTTAGGGCTATGCATGTCAAGCCATGAGCCGAATGTCAGCCCTTCGACGTTCAAGTCCTTTTGAGCCCATCTCTTCGATCAATATCAAGTGACCAGGCCCAAACCCTTTCCCTGCATGCATGATATATTTACGTATTATTTTCTAGTACTTGTGTGCTTATATAGTGTGTATGTGTTGTTTGTATCCGCCATGGAACCAGACGTTGAAGGAACAGAAGAGATCTTCGAGGATTCATCTGAGCAGCTAGACCCATCACTGCAAGGCAAGTCTCAAACCCTTGATCATGTCTAGCCTAATATTTTGAAATAAAGTATGATAACTGTTTTTAAGTATATGCATGCCTTAGATTCAAGTAAGAGCTATGTTTCAATGAAATGATAAGATATGACATAAATAACTGTAAAGCCCCTTTTGACATTGAATATCCCTGCACCCTTGTCACCCTAGATTATCATGCTTAGGCTATGCTATACTCAAGATTATATGTTAAATGTTGAATGGTCACATGTGAGAAAAGCATGTTCAAAACCTCTTTTTGTGAAAGAAAATGTGATTGGAATCGATAGTGAGGATGGTTTGATTGGATGGTGCTGTGTGCGCACTGGGAATGTGAAAGACTCCTCACTAGAGATTCATAAGGACTAGAACCTTGTGTTGTGCTTCTATGCGGCATGAAAAATGTACCAACCACTTGCCCGGTTATGGGACGGGCGCAACTTAGTAGCTTTCTTTAGTATTAGCTGTTCCCTGCAATGGTTGTTGGTCCAGTTTCTTGCGAGAGCTGGTGGGCCGCAGAAGGCCATGAGTGATGTGAGTTCAGAAAAATTATGAGAGGAAAAGGTGGAAAGAAGGAAGACGCCCTATGCCAGATTAAGTCGTGCCTGCTGTAATCAAGAAAGGCTATGTGTCTTGCGAGAACATAGACCCAGACTAGGAAGTAAGGCAGTGGGGAGGACCCACAACGGTACTTGAGACTTAACTGTCTATTTACCGGGCAGGGAATAGTTAATGCTAGGACTGTAAACTGTTGTGTCATCTCGGCCTTGTCACATGCGTGAAAGTCGCATGGAGAGGTACCGACTTGAAAGCCGAATGATCGGTGGATTAAGGTGGTACACCTTTGCAAAGTTTAAAAAGTATCGGATATTCTGAGCTCCCAGGTTATGGAGTCTGTGCACTGTGGATTCTATTCATGTCGATGCAGTACAAGTAGCTTTTCGAAAGTTTTTTCACAAAATCTGAATAAAGTGGTGACTCATGAAAGACCGCCACACACAACATTTTCTGAAAACCTAGCTTAGGATTTTAAAAGCGTCGCTTTCGAAAATAGAGGTCTTTTCTTCAACTAAGTGCGAAAATCTATCCTATATGTATGCAAAAAGCCAAAGAGCCATCCTTGAGAAATTTCCCCCTCATCTAAGTATACTTGCATTCCTATTTGGGACTTGTTGAGCACCATGTGGACAATATGCTCACCCTTGCTTTTACAAACAAATTTAGAAGAAGGATTCGTCGACCCTGAATCTTACGGTCTTGAACACAATGTGGAACAAGAAGAAGAAACTGAAGACCCAGCTTGCTAGAGGGTTATGTACCAAGGTGGAGTCAGATGTGGAAAAGGCCCATACAACACCGCTGCTGCAGAAGAAAAAGACTGATGAAGTCCTTTTGTTTATTATTGTTGTTTTATTTTGTGCCGATCTTTGTGTCGAAAACTCCTTAATTTGTATCAACATCTAAATGCGTCATTTTGGCGCTAAGTTATTGTAATGTTGGTGTGAGACCCCATTTGAGGGTCACCTTGGCAACCGCCCAGGTAGATTGCGCACAGAAAGGTACATCACAAGCTCACAACAACAGGATTCAATTTAAATAATAAAGCTGGTAGATAAAGCAAGTACAAGGTCACGAGGACCACTATTACAATATCATAATGCCAAGGGTGGCACTAATTAAAGTTGATACAAAAGTAGAGAGTTTTTCAAAATCAAGAATCGGTATTGAAGTACCGAACACAGAAAAACAACACAAAAAGCAACCACAAGGGTCTTCATTTTCTTCTGCAGCGGCTCTGGAAGGGCTTTCTCCACATCGGACTCAACTTGGCTCATGACCCTCCTAGAAGCTCAAATTGTCTGGAAAGACTCTTTCCTCTTCTTGGTGCTCAAGACCAGGGGAATCGGAATTCTCAAAGTCTTCTCCTGAATTTGTTTGCAAAGGCAAGGGTGAGCATGTTTTTACACAATGCTCAGCAAGTCTCGTTACAAAAATGTAGGTATATAGATGAGGAGTGATCAAGAAAAGGGGTTTTGGTTTTATATATATATATATATATATATATATATATATATATATATATATATATATAAATAGAGTGGATTTTCACTCTGAAATCATAAAGAAAGGCTTTTAGTTTCCAAGAGTAATACTTTAAAATCTTAATTTATACTTTAGAAATCGTTATGTGATGGTCTCCCATGAGTCATCATTTTTATTAACCCATATTATGAAAACATTCCAAATCATTACTTGTGCTATAACCCATGGATAACATCCACTACGAAAAGACTCCTGAACCTGGGAGTACAGAGTATCTGATACTTCTTTTACACTTTGCAAAGGTGTACCTCTTTTTAAATCCACTGGTTCACTCGACTTTCAAGTCGGTACAGCTCCATGTGACTTATACACATGTGACAAGGCCGAGATCACACAACGCTTTTGCAGTTCAGTATTAACAGTATCCCCGCCCGGTAAATAGACAATTAAGTCTCAAGTACCGTTGTGGGTCTTCCCCACTGCCTTACTTCCTAGCCTCTCTGGTCTATGTTCCCGCAGGACACATAGCCTTGGTCTATGTCCACGCGAGACATACGACCATTTAAGATTACAACCGCTCACGGCTTAATCAGGTCTAGGGCGCCTTCCTTCTTTTACGCCTTTTCCTCTCATTATTTTTCTGAACTCACATCACTCATGGCCGAACCTTGGCCTTCCAGTTTCCACGCGAGAAACCAGATCGTCAAACCATGCAGGGAACTGCTAATACCAAAAAGCTACTAAGTTGTGCCTGTCCCATACCAGGCAAGTGGTTGGTACGTTTACAATTCGCATAGAGACACAGCACAAGGTTCTCGTCCTTATGAACCAATAGTGAGGAACATTCACATTCCCTGGTGCGCACCGCACCCTCTCCATACAAACCAATCCTCACTACTGATCCCTTTTATCAGTTTTCTTGACAAAACGGTTTTGATCATAACTTCTCATGTATTTGACCATTTCAAGTTTAATGTGGATATTCAGTATATGAGTCCTAGGGTGACAAAAGCATATATAAGAAGGTTCAATAACAAAAAGGGGTTTCATGATTCATTAGGGAATATCTACTCATGTCATTCAAACATAACTTGTATTTCAACTAAGCATGCATAGTAAGAAACAGTGAATATACTTCATATGAAAATATTGGGTGAGACATGATCAAAGGAATGAGGCTTGCCTTGCAATGCTGGGTCTAAATACACAGACGGATCTTCAAAGACTTCTTCCGCTCCTTCAGCTTCTGACTCTACGGCAATCAAATAACACACAAACACATACCATAAGCATACAGAAAGTAGTTTCCATAGAAATTATTAAGTAAATAAGTCATGCATGCAGGGGAAAAGGTTAGGGCAAGGTCACAAGGGTTCTGGTCGAAGAAACGGCTAAAAAGGATTGAACGTCGAAGGGTCGACATTCAGTTCACGGCTTTGGCATAGCTTCAAACTGGTATTAGGATGGTTTTCTGGAGAAGTGACAGAAGGGAAAGATGTAGAACACAACTCCAGGAATCTAGGGGACAAAGTGACATTTCCATTGCTCAACCAGAAGGGGTCAAACAAGGCTAATGCCAGTGGCTGACATGCACTGACATAGTGCAGACATTGCCAAAATCTAGGGCTTGACATAACTTTTGATACAGGGTTCCAATTGATGCACAACTTTGTCTGGGAGGTAGGCATTGATAACAGGAACAAAATACTTAACAGGGTCAAGGGCTGAAAGTGGCTGGAAGGTGATGAAATTCAGTGATGAACTGTGGTGACTTGGACATGAACTGGGTTTCTGGACAGTGATCTTGGCAAGGGCATATCTTCCAATCTAGGCAGATTCAGATGTCGAGCTAGTGGAAGGAAATGCTCAGGGAGGTGAGGCAAAGCTAAGGGACAAAGTTTCAGGAGCTAGATCAGCCGGGGAAGAATTCCGGCGACCGGTGCTGGAGAAGACGACATTAGAGATTGGGGGTTTTCGATACAAAGCACTTGAACTCGATTGCTTGCTCAGGGAGTGAGAGAGAGAAGTGTGGAAGCTAATGGCTAAGTCAATTTGGCTGGGGGATAGCTGGTACGGCCTGGCGACGAGAGCCAGATCATCGGCGGCCAGCCAGAACGGGAAAACTTCAATTTCAACTCAATTATGTAATCTGAGCGCACAGGCTTGCTAGATGGGGCCTACTGATCAAGAAACTCTACTGGAGGGGAAACCAATTTGGGATGAATCGAACAGCATTGGGGAAACAGGGCTAACGGCCGTTTACGGCGATCACCGGCGATGGGGTTCAATCTGGTGCAATTAACTGGTATGACACAGAGAGGGAGGTAAGGGAGGCTTACTGGTACAGTTGAATTGGAAGGAGAAGCCACGGTTTGCTCTGGCGACGGTGGCCTCAAAAACAGCTCGCCGGAGAAGAAGGGAGCGGCGAGGGCACTGGAAAAGATTTGGCTAAGTCCTGAGACAAGGAATTTGCACAGCACTGGGGGTTTAAATAGGCTCTGGACCAAAGCTAGCGAGAGGAAAACAGCGGGGAAAATTGAGGCAGGGACAAGGATGGCCGGGCGCAGGTGCGACAACGGCGATGACGACGTGATGTGCACGGGCTGTGCAATTGCTTTGCCAGCGTTGTCGGGACGCCTTGCAACTAGGTTTGAAACGGCGCGGATGCGGAGGCAACAACGCAGCTCCGGCGATGACACGTACACGCATGCAAGTGCCACGGCCACGGGCGTGCGCGCGCGAAAACGCTGCTGGAGCGCGGGCGTTTAACCGCTGGGTTTAGCAGGGTCGTTGGTCACTGGCACGTGCGCGCGGGGTGGCTCAACCGATCACGAGTACAGGCGACCGGAGAAGATGGCCGGCGGCGAGGAAACACGGCGAGGCAAAGTGGCGGGGCACTGGTCGAGCGGGGCCTGGTCGAACAGGGACCGAAAAAGAATAGCTCGGGCTGAAATGCAATTTTGAAACTTGCTCCAGGGACTGATCTGTGAGGAAAAGTTGAATTGGAAATGGGCTTGATTGTAAATCTGGAGATCTAGAGGGCTGATCTGAAATCTGATTTCAGGAATGAGTTGCATAAGATTAATGGAACTCATCTAGCCAAAGTTTGACAAGATCGGGCAAGATCTGAAGGGTTTCGACAAAAGTGGGGAAAACGACTTTAGGGTAAAACAAGGTAATTAGAGTTTCAAAAACGGCGAGGGTCGAAACTCAGGTTTAGGGCAGGATTTGGAAATTCTTCTAGAAGGGAAAAATGTTTAGAATAGTGAATGGGAGATATTCACTGAATCAGATCAAAGTTTGGAGATGGTCTGAGACTTTTAGTCTTTTTGGGCTTCTGACAATTCTGAAAAGGGCTGATTTGTGATACACTTGGGCTGATTTGTGAAAAGGTATGAATGACAAGAGTTTGATTGCCAACTTTTTGGGGTAAGCTGCTGGCACAACAGAGATCTCATTCTGAAATAGAAAGGGACAGGACAGGCCAGGATTTGGAAAAATCGGGGTGTTACAGTTGGTCCTTGTGATCAGCACTTGTTTTTAATTACTCGCATTTTTATATAATGCATCTTGTTGTTGTGAGCTGCAATGTGCCATTTCTGAGTGCAACCCACCTGGGCGGTTGCCACCGGGTTCCTCAAATGAGGGTCCCACAGAATTTGGTATCAGAGCAAAAGGCTCGACTGTAGGTCGTAACCCTTAGATGGACTTTGGCGTCCCTAGAAGAAAAGTTCGCTAGTTCTTTGTCAAAAAAAATTGTTTACGAAAACCTATTTTCCTTAAGAAAAATGTTATTTTCGATTTTTGGAAAAAGGCTTTAGACTTCTCTTTAAACTCATAAATGCCTTTCGTTCTGTCTTCAGATGGCTTCCGACAGGAGATACCTTCATGGTGACGAGCTTGGATCGTGGGCACTGTTGCTGTGGATGATGCTGCAATTTCTTGGAGCACGGGACAGTCAGAGGCCAGTATATTGTGTCTGGCAGGATGAGATCAACGGACGACCCATTGGTTGTCGGGCTTCAGTGATTGTCTATGAGATACCCGAGCACGGGAGAGGCTCAGTAAGACGTCAAGCCTGCAGAGAAGAAGAAGAAGATGCTATCTTAGACGCTGCCCGTCGTGCCGTAGGTACCGTCCAGCAGTTGTACAGCGACTACCTTACTGATTCCCCCTACCGCTTCGTGCCTTACCAGGTCCCCGGATCAGAGTACCGAGTTGTTCTTCCGTCCAGCGACCGAGAGGATGCTATTCTGATGAAGACTCGAGACGTCGTTCGTGCTTCGGAGATCGGATACACCCGCCTACTTCGAGACTACGAGCGTGTTCGCGATGACCGCCACTACCTTGAGGGCATGCTTATTAGGGCTCGCGCAAGTCTCCAAGAAAAGGAAAGACAAATTCAAGAATTGGCTGAATCAAGTGGAGAGAAGGACCTCGAAGCTGCAGAGTCGGTAGTCAAGAAGAATCGCCCAAAGTTGAAGATCACCGCTCGCAAGAGGGTAGGAAACTTAAAGGAGTATCTCAGCGGTTTCACGCCTGCGTCGCGTGGCATAGTCATCAACGGTCAGGCGATCGAGCTTCCCTGCACTGCAAAGAAGGAGAAGACCCCTGAGGAAAAAGGGAAGGAGATTGTCAACATTAACGACGATAAGGAGGATGATCCGATGGATGCAGATGACGATGAGGAGGAGGATCCCGAGGAGGTAGAGCCTTGTGATTCTTCTGATGATGCTGAGGAGTGACCGCAGACTTCCTTTGATTCGACCTTTTGTGCCTAACCCAGCAGACGCTAGATTTCTTTTTGTTGTAGCAGTTGTTTTAGTATGGTTGATGTATGCTGGATGTTAGATGAGCTCTGTAAGCCGATGAGGCTAGAAGCTTTGTACCTTTTGAAAAGCTGATTTATGAAAAAGTCATTTTGCATATCCTTATTCTTACTTCTTGAGTTAATGCCAGCATTCTGCTAGCATCTCTGTGTATGATTCTTTCAGAATCAATGTCTCTATTCTTAACCTCCTGTTTGAGTAGGATGGTTAACACACGTGCAAGACCCCAAGAAGGAGAGCTAGAGGGAAATCCTAGCAATGCAAGGGCTACACCCGGAACAAGAAGCCGCACTAACCCTGATAGACCAGGATCTTCGACGATGCCACAAGGAGGTGACATCAATGATGTACTACTATGGATGGAGCGAAACCGACAAGAGTCAGCAACTGTGCAGAACCAAATTTTGGGACAGTTGATGCAACACATCGCATCTGGACAAGCTGAAGGATCCGCAACGGGTGCGAAGTTAATTGACTTTCAGAAAACACGGCCCCCGACCTTTTCGAGTACAGAAGACCCTATAGTGGCCGACGATTGGTTGAGAGACGTGGAGAGGAAGTTGAACACTGTTAGGTGCAGCGACGAAGAGAAGCTTTTGTATGGATCAAATCAACTAGCTGGACCCGCTGCTGCTTGGTGGGAAAACTACCAGACTGTACACTCCAACAGAGATTCGATCACCTGGAACGAGTTCAAGGAGGAATTCCGTAGATACCACGTCCCAAAAGGCGTTGTTCAAGTAAAATGCTGAGAGTTCGTGAATCTGCGACAAGGAAACAGGACCATCAAACAGTACCTGCATGAATTCATTCAACTAGCGAGGTATGCCCCTGAAGATATTGTGACAGAGGAAAGGAAGATCGACAGGTTTTGCGAAGGACTACAAAACTCCTTGCAATACCAGCTATCATCTCATGAGTTTACGGACTTCCACGTCCTGATAAACCGACTGCTTAAGATGGAGGAAAAGAGGGGAGTGATTGAAGAAGACCGAAAAAGGAAGGCCTTGCCCAACACATACCAAGGAAGTGCTAGTCGAGGGAGACCGATGCCTACTTACCGACCAGCCTTCAGACCGCCTCAAAGACCCCAGAGGCTTGCGCCTACTGCAATAGCACAATGTACCGGATGTAGAGGAAACCACTTCTTGAAGGATTGTCCCCTGAAGAATGAAGAATGCTTTCATTGTGGAAGAAAGGGACATCGTAGGAACACTTGTCTACTACAACACTTACCATCCAATGTTGCACGGGCACAAGCTGCAAGACCCCCTGTTCCAACCCAAGGCTTTGCCAGAAATGCTCCACCCTCTAGAGGAGGAAGATTCCAAAATGGCCGAGGGAGAGGAATACCTGCTGCAGGTCACGGAAGACTCAACTACGCATCTGCCATTGAAGCAGGAGAATCATCATACGTTGTGATCGGAAGGATCTTTATTCACTCTGAACTTTCAGTTGCATTATTTGACCCTGGTGCTACTCATTCATTTGTGTCAAGACCTTTCGTGCTCAGAAATGAGTTACCAATGTCTGCATTAGAGTTCCCTATTATAATTCAATCCCCTGGAGCTCGGATGCCTGTCAACTCTATCTGTAGAAATATCGCCTTTAGTATTGGCAATCTAGGATTCCTAGCAAACTTGCTAGTTTTGGACCTTCAAGGATTAGATGTCATCCTTGGAATGGATTGGCTAGCCAAGCATAAAGGTCAGATGGACTGTGAAAAGAAAGCAATAACCCTGACGAATGCTGAAGGAAAACAAGTCACCTTCCACGCAGAGAGATCAATAATGAACAACCGAGTGTGTAGTTTGAACAGCCTAGAAGGAGTTGAGTTTGAAGGAGTTCCAATAGTAAATGAATACCCAGAAGTTTTTCCTGAAGAGCTTCCTGGAATGCCACTAGATCGGGACATTGAATTCTCAATCGAATTAAAACCCGGATCTGCCCCTTATGCAAGAAAGCTTGCACGTATGACAAGTGAAGAACAAGAAGAGTTAAGAAAGCAAGTGGAAGAATTGGAAAGAAAGGGATTTGTTAGAACAAGTTCCTCAACTTGGGGAGCCCCTGTGCTTTTCGCTAAAAAGAAAGACGGCAATCTACGACTTTGTGTCGACTACCGGAAACTGAATGATATGACGATCAAGAACAAGTACCCTTTACCAAGGATCGATGATCTCTTTGATCAACTAAGAGGGGCGAAGATATTTTCAAGGATCGACCTGAGGTCCGGATACCACCAGCTGAAAATTCGAGAACAAGATATTCCAAAAACTGCAGTCATAACGAGATATGGATTGCATGAGTTTACCGTGGTGCCATTTGGTTTAACAAATGCACCAGCAGTATTCATGAATTTAATGAACAAAGTTCTCATGGAATTTCTGGACAAGTTTGTCATTGTGTTTGTCGACGACATTCTCATCTTTTCGGATTCAAGAGGAAAAACACGCACAACATCTTAGGATGGTGCTGGAAAAGTTAGTAGAACATCGACTGTATGCCAAGTTCGATAAGTGTGCCTTTTGGTTAAAAGAAATCTCATTCTTAGGCCACATTATCTCTGGCAAAGGAATCTCAATGGATCCATCAAAAATTCAGGCTATCATGGAATGGAAACAACCGGAAACAGTAACTGAGGTAAGAAGTTTCCTAGGATTAGCCGGATATTACCGGAGATTTGTCAAAGGATTGTCCAAGATTACAAAGCCACTCACCAGGCTACTAAAGAAAGATGTTCCATTCGACTGGACAGAAGGATGTGAAAAGAGCTTTGAGGAATTAAAGAAGATATTAACAACCGCACCTGTCCTTACGTTACCAGATAACAAAAAGGATTTTGAAGTTTATTGCGATGCGTCAAAGCAAGGACTAGGCTGTGTCCTTATGCAAGAAGGGAGAGTCGTAGCTTATGCATCGAGACAATTGTGACCACATGAGGAGAATTATCCAACTCATGATTTGGAATTAGCCGCCGTTGTTCATGCGCTAAAGATTTGGCGACACTATCTACTTGGAAATAGATGTGAAATCTACACGGACCACAAGAGTTTGAAATACATCTTCACCCAACAAGACTTGAACATGAGACAACGAAGATGGCTAGAGCTGATTAAAGATTATGACCTTGGAATACACTACCACCCTGGAAAAGCAAATGTAGTAGCAGATGCCTTGAGCAGAAAATCCTACTACAATCAAGAGAAGACATTAGGAATATCGCCCCAATTGCTTAGAGATTTCGAGAAGTTGAATTTAGAGTTTGTTGAACAAGGAACCGTCGCCGCGTTAACAATGAATTGCGAGCTGAAGGACCAAATCCGAAAAGCTCAAGAAGTAGATCAGAGTATTCAAAAGATGAAAGAGAACATGAAATACGAAGATGCAATTGACCTTCGTGAGGACGAGGAAGGAATTTTGTGGTATCATAACCAAATCTGTGTTCCAGAAGACAAGGAAATCAAGAACATGATACTGCAAGAAGCCCATTGTACCCCGTACTCTATTCACCTAGGCAGTACAAAGATGTACCAAGATCTAAAGGATCGATTTTGGTGGAAAGGAATGAAGAAGGAAATTGCCGAGTTTATAGCTTCTTTGGACACCTATCAAAGAGTGAAAGTAGAACACCAGAAACCTGCAGGACCGCTGCAACCCCTACCAACCCCGTAGTGGAAATGGGACGAGATTGGAATGGATTTCGTAGTTGGTTTACCAAGAACCCAGTAAGGATACGATTCTATATGGGTCATAGTCGATAGATTGACGAAAGTAGCTCATTTTCTACCTGTAAGAACGCAGTACACAACGAAAAAGCTGGCAGAACTATATCTTACGAGGATTGTCACGCTACATGGAGTACCAAAAACAATCGTCTCAGACAGAGGAGCACAATTTGTATCAAGATTTTGGGGAGAGTTACCGAAGTCCCTGGGAACGAAGTTGAAGTTCAGTACGGCTTACTACCCGCAAACTGGAGGTCAAATGGAAAGAGTGAACCAGATTTTAGAAGACATGTTGAGAGCGTGTGCCTTGGACTATGGGAATTCTTAGGAACAATTTCTACCGTACGCGGAATTTACCTACAACAATAGTTATCAAGTGAGTCTACAGATGGCTCCTTATGAAGCGCTTTATGGAAGAAAGTGCCGCACGCCACTATATTGGACCGAGGTGGGACAGAAACAATTTTCCGGACCGCAATTAGTGGAGGATGCCACAGCCCACGTGAAGATCATACAAGAGAGATTGAAAATGGCCCAGTCTCGACAGAAAAGTTACGCCGACAGAAGAATGAGAGAACTATCCTTCGAGATAGGTGATTACGTATATCTCAAAGTAACACCCTACAAAGGAGTTCGACGATTTCAGATGAAGGGAAAGTTAAGCCCGAGATACGTGGGACCATACAAGATTTTGGAAAGGCGAGGAGAAGTAGCATACAAACTGGAGCTACCGCCTGAGTTAGCAGGAGTCCATGATGTCTTTCACGTATCCCAACTAAGAAAATGCCCGAGAAAACCAACGGAACAAGTGTCTCCCACAGAAACAGAGGTTCAACCAGATCTGACATATCAGGAATATCCAGTCAAGGTGTTAGAGGTCAGTGAAAGGAGATTAAAATCAAGGACCATAAAATTCTGCAGAATCCAATGGAATAACCACACCGAAGAAGAATCAACTTGGGAAAGAGAAGAAGAGCTGCGTCAGAATTTCCCCTACCTGTTCTCAGACTGATCGGAATCTCGAGGACGAGATTATTCCTAAGGAGGGTAGGTTGTAACATCCCTGTTTTCGCTATCTTTTCTGCTTACGAGTCAGCATATCTTCATTGGAATCCCTGATGTCTCAACCCTATCTTGATCCTAGGTATGCCACTACCTTAACCTACAAAGTTGGCAGCTAAACTTCATCTCCCGGGCCAATACTCGTAGCCTGCCGGTGGAAGTATCCGAAGAGGGGGGATCATACGGGACCCCGGACGCGGAGGGGATAATTCGGCACGATGATTGTCGAAATTATTCAAGTGCCACTCCGGGTGCCATCTCAATCGGATCGGCTCCCGGACGGCGTCCCCGCTGCGCTTCCCGGAGATGAGACTTAGCAAGATCAAAGCAGCTTAGGCTTCCCCCGGGGGCCACCTGCCGGGGCTCAAAGGCCTCTCCCCCGGGGAACCTCTTCCGGACCTTCGCCCGGGAGTAACCTGTAACATCCCTATTTTCGCTATCTTTTCTGCTTATGAGTCAGCATATCTTCTTTGGAATCCCTGATGTCTCAACCCTATCTTGATCCTAGGTATGCCACTACCTTAACCTAAAAAGTTGGTAGCTAAACTTCATCTCCCAGATCATTTTCACATTTCAGTCCAAAAGTGTTTCAGTTTAGTTCCTTTCAGAATTTTCAAAAAGCCCAAAAAGGCTAAAAGTCTCAGATCATCTCCAAATTTAAATCTGATCAAGTGATTATCTTTCTTTCAATTTTCTAAACATTTTTCCCTTCTGGAAGAACTAAAAAACCTCAATCGAAACCCTAGTATCAGCCCCGGCAAAATGTCAAACCCTAATTACCCTATTTTACCCTGTTTTCGATTTTTGTCGAAACCCTCAGATCTTGTCGGATCTTACCATTTTTCCTGCTGGATGAGTCCAAGTATTTTGGTAACACTCATCTACAAAGTCAAGATTCAAATCAGCCCTCCGGATCTTCAGATTTGCAGATAGGCCCAACTTCTCGAACCAAAATCCTCGCAGTTTAGTCCAAACCTTCGCAAATCAGTCCAAAACCTTGCAAACAAGCCCCTGGCCCTTTCTTCGGCCACGACCAGAGCCGTGTGCACGACCACGACCACGAGGACATTCGACCGCAGCTGTTACCATTGCCCTGAACCACCGTAGCCTTCACCGCCGGCCAGATTCGCCGCCGCCAACAGTTGAAACCAGCGTGTACCGCACGTGCTTGCGTCGCGCCAAGGAAACGCCACCGTGGCGATGACCGGAGACCGTGGTTCACCATTCGCGCGCGTGCCTGACATTGTCAGGACTTTACCACCACGTTGCGCCCATGTCGAAGCTCGCTATCCCGTCGTCCTGACGAAGCCCCGATTTCGCGCGATCCTCCGTCTTTGGCAGAGCCCCGCCGTGTCCCGATGTGCCTCGCTGACCGCTCCAGCGCCAGGGAGTATCTTCCCGGCGATTGCTACAACTCCCGAGAGCTCAGCCCCGCGGCTATATAAAGCCCCCTCGCCCAGCATCTCTTCACACCATCCCGCAACTGCAAGCCTTAGCTTCTACCACCAGAGTGTAACCCAGTTCTTCAGCGCCGCTGCGAAGACCTTCTTCCCCGGCGAGCCACTTTTGAAGCTCACGGCGCCAGCTTCGCCCGCAGCTTTCCCCTCCAAACCGACACCACCAGTAAGATCCCCTTATCCCCCTGTATGTGTCACAGCCGTTAATTGACCCCCGGCGAACCTCAACGCCGGCAATCACCGGGAAAGCCGTAATCCCCTGTTCCCCTAATGCCGAGCCATTCAAGCCAAATTGATCCTCGTGCCAGTAGAGAATAATGATCAGTGAGCTAGGAGGAGTAAGACTGTAAGTTTGGAATCGTCAATTTTGCCCCGAGTATCGAATCCCCAAGTTCGAGCCTCGGCAGTTCGCCGGAGAACGCCGCCGTGCTTCTCCAGCCATTCTCTGGCAAAATTGAATACACCAGTAGCTTCGTGATGACACCTAGATGCTTCCCGAGCGTGGACTTGAGTTCAAACGCCCTGGAACGAAAACGCCCAAATCGGTGCCTTCGTCTTTGCCCGATCGCCGGAGTTCATTTTCCGGCCAAACCAACCGATGAAACCTTGTCATCTAGCTAGGCCTCAACCCCCTGAGCAATTTACTCCACTGGCTTGAACCCTGAATCGGCCTAGATCAAAAGTTATGATCTTGCGAAGATTACTGTCCAGTAGTTCAGGCCACCGTGTTTGCTCACTGGATTTGGCCACCCTCCGGCCACTTTCTGCCCTTCAGTCTGTGACAGTTTTGCAGCTGTTATCAAGGCCTAAACCCCAGACAAAGTTGTGCACCAATTGGAGTCCTGAGTCAAAAGTTATGCAATGCCCTAGTTTCTGGCCATGTCTAGCACTATGTCAGCGCATGTCCACCAGTGGCATTAGATGATTTAGACCTGTTGCATTTGAGCAATTGAAATGCCACTTTGTCCACTAAGCCTTTTGCGCCATGTTCTACAATATTTTCTACTGTCACATCTCCAGAAAACAGACCTAGAACCAATTTAGGGCTATGTCAAGCCATGAGCCGAATGTCAGCCCTTCGACGTTCAACTCCTTTTGAGCCCATCTCTTCGATCAATATCAAGTGACCAGGCCCAAACCCTTTCCCTACATGCATGATATATTTACGTATTATTTTCTAGTACTTGTGTGCTTATATAGTGTGTATGTGTTGTTTGTATCCGCCATGGAACCAGACGTTGAAGGAACAGAAGAGATCTTTGAGGATTCATCTGAGCAGCTAGACCCATCACTACAAGGCAAGTCTCAAACCCTTGATCATGTCTAGCCTAATATTTTGAAATAAAGTATGATAACTGTTTTTAAGTATATGCATGCCTTAGATTCAAGTAAGAGCTATGTTTCAATGAAATGATTAGATATGACCTAAATAACTGTAAAGCCCCTTTTGACATTGAATATCCCTGCACCCTTGTCACCCTAGATTATCATGCTTAGGCTATGCTATGCTCAAGATTATATGTTAAATGTTGAATGGTCACATGTGAGAAAAGCATGTTCAAAACCTCTTTTTGTGAAAGAAAATGTGATTGGAATCGATAGTGAGGATGGTTTGATTGGATGGTGCTGTGTGCGCACTGGGAATGTGAAAGACTCCTCACTAGAGATTCATAAGGACTAGAACCTTGTGTTGTGCTTCTATGCGGCATGAAAAACGTACCAACCACTTGCCCGGTTATGGGACGGGCGCAACTTAGTAGCTTTCTTTAGTATTAGCTTTTCCCTGCAATGGTTGTCGGTCCAATTCTTGCGAGAGCTGGTGGGCCGCAGAAGGCCATGAGTGATGTGAGTTCAGAAAAATTATGAGACAAAAGGTGGAAAGAAGGAAGACGCCCTATGCCAGATTAAGTCGTGCCTGCTGTAATCAAGAAAGGCTATGTGTCTTGCGAGAACATAGACCCAGGCTAGGAAGTAAGGCAGTGGGGAGGACCCACAACGGTACTTGAGACTTAACTGTCTATTTACCGGGCAGGGAATAGTTAATGCTAGGACTGTAAACTGTTGTGTCATCTCGGCCTTGTCACATGCGTGAAAGTCGCATGGAGAGGTACCGACTTGAAAGCCGGATGATCGGTGGATTAAGGTGGTACACCTTTGCAAAGTTTAAAAAATATCGGATACTCTGAGCTCCCAGGTTATGGAGTCTGTGCGCTGTGGATTCTATTCACGTCGATGCAGCACAAGTAGCTTTTTGAAAGTTTTTTCACAAAATCTGAATAAAGTAGTGACTCATGAAAGACCGCCACACACAACATTTTCTGAAAACCTAGCTTAGGATTTTAAAAGCACCGCTTTCGAAAATAGAGGTCTTTTCTTCAACTAAGTGCGAAAATCTATCCTATATGTATGCAAAAAGCCAAAGAGCCATCCTTGAGAAATTTCCCCCTCATCTAAGTATACTTGCATTCGTATTTGGGACTTGTTGAGCACCATGTGGACAATATGCTCACCCTTGCTTTTACAAACAAATTTGGAAGAATGATTCGTCGACCCTGAATCTTACGGTCTTGAACCCAATGTGGAACAAGAAGAAGAAACTGATGACCCATCTTGCTAGAGGGTTATGTACCAAGGTGGAGTCAGATGTGGAAAAGGCCCGTACAACACCGCTGCTGTAGAAGAAAAAGACTGATGAAGTCCTTTTGTTTATTATTGTTGTTTTATTTTGTGCCGATCTTTGTGTCGAAAACTCCTTAATTTGTATCAACATCTAAATGCGTCATTTTGGCGCTAAGTTATTGTAATGTTGGTCCTTGTGATCAGCACTTGTTTTTAATTACTCGCATTTTTATATAATGCATCTTGTTGTTGTGAGCTGCAATGTGCCATTTCTGAGTGCAACCCACCTGGGCGGTTGCCACCGGGTTCCTCAAATGAGGGTCCCACATAACCTCCCGGGAATCCTCGTAACAATGTATTCATTCAAGACTTAGAAAAATTTTCAATTCCATTGCGTTTCGAAATGTCTTTTTACAAGTGTCCGGGGCCTCTTCTGAGAAGCTACCGGAAACAAAATTCTAAGAAAGCAAAAAGGGTCCTATCTAAGACCCGGGGGGAGGCTCATACTTTATCATTGGCGTCCGCCCCCCGTGGGGCTTCCGCCGGGGCCGGGGCCGGGGCCGGGGCATCCACTGTCGGAGGCGCCGGTGCCGAGAACCTCATCCGGACGATCCGGTCGTAGAAGCCCCCGGCGAGTTGCTCCACCTCCCGGCGCGAGGGCTTGAAGAACTCGGGGAAGCTCTGGGGGATGCGGCCCCCGATCGCCCGGGCGCCCACCCCCCGGTGCTCCACAACCCCGGCCGCGGCCGCAACCACGGGGATTGCCCGGCCTCGTGCCCGGGCGTCTGTGGCCTCTGGGATCACAGTGACCTGTGCGTTAAGAAAACGCACAGCCTCCGCGAGGGTGGCCGAGGGCACCTCCGAGCTGCTCCTGGAGCCTAGGCTCACGCCAAGGCTCTCGAGAGCCGAGCGGATGGAGCGGCCCGCGTCCATCACCGCCCGGACGCTCGAGCCCTCGAGCTCCCGGAAGGCCTCCTCCTTCGCCTTGGGCTCCTGCCGGAGGCGGCCGTTGACGGCCTCGGAGACGTGGACTTGGGCCCGGACCCGGGACAACTCCTCGAGGGCTTCGTCCCGCTGCCCCAGGTAGGTGGCGGCCCTCTCCTCCGCGTCCTTCCGCAGCCGACTGATCCGCTGCTCAAGGCCCCAGGTAATGGCCGCCCCCTACAGATTCCAGAGTTAGAAAAAATTCAAGTATAGGGGGCCGAAAGAAAGCGTCATCGACTCGGGTAAGTACCTGAATCTGGAGAGACTGGAGCTCCCCAAAATGATCATGGAGCGTCCCCTCCGCGACGTAGGCCTGGACCTTCCAGGTCTGCAGGCCCTCTATGTAGCAGGCGACCTCCCCCGCGAAAAGCAGGGGGGTCTCCCGCCCGACGCCGGTCTCGTTGCAGCCGATGAGGGGTCCCCGGACCTGAGCCCCCGGCATAATCTCGGCCGGGGTGACAGTGGTCGGCGTCTTCGTCGCCGAGGAGGTGGCCTCCGAGGAAGTGGCCGAAAAGCTCTCAGAAGGGCTCCCTCCCCGGGGAGGAACCATCAGCCCTTTCCCCTTCCCGGGCGGGAGGGCCCCCGGGACCTCCACTTCCGGAGGGACCTCATAGACCGAGGGGCTCCCCCCCTCGTCTACCGGCCACTCCACCCGCGGAGACGAGGCCTCCGCGAACCTCACCTCCGGCTTCTCCGGCTCCAAAGGTGCCGGGGGCGCCGGGAGGGCCGCCATCGAAGGCGGCGAGGGGGCGTAGTTTGCCGAATCGGACGCCGCCCCGCCCACGGCCGGTCCCTTCCCTCAAGCCTCAACGGGGCTCTCCGGGGGAGGGGGTGTTGCTTCCTTCCGGGCCGGCGCCCGGGCGCCCCCGGTCCCGGGGGTCTCATCCCGGGCCTTCGCCGGCGCCGAGGCCGGCTTCGTCGATGGGCCGGGGGCTTTTTGAACTCTGGCCTTCTTGGGCTCAGAGCCCCCGGCGGCTTCCTTCCCCCGCTTGTGCGATCTGGGGGTGGGGAGGGGCTTCCTCTCCGGTAGCTTTAGCCCGGAGGCCTCGGCTACCAGGTTCCAGGGAGGGCCCTCCCCCACGACGCGCACGATGCGCTCGTGCTCATCGGCGAAGTACCTCCCCAGGAGGTTCTCCGCCTTCTCCCGTGCCGTCGGGTACGGTCGGACTGCGAAAGGTAAGAGTTAGAAAAATTTTGTAAAATTTGTAAATGCATTGAACCAGGTAACGAAGACTTACGTCGGGTCACCGGTTTCACCGGGGGCCGTAGCTCCGGGCCCATCCCAATCCCCCTTCTCCCGCGCGAGAAGGGGGAGATCCTCAAAAGCATCATCTCCTCGGCGGCGTCCCGCATGGAGCGGGTGCGCCGGGAGACGATGACCTTCCCGACTCGTCCGTCCACACTGGGGGCTTCGGCGCGGACGACCGGCTATAAGTCGGGGCCTCCGGGGAGTACATCACCCCGTCGTCCCGGACCCGGAGGTAGAACCACCTCCGGATCCAATCCCCCCAGTGGTCCCGGGAGGCCGCCACTGGGTAATTAGCTACCCGGGACGGTAGCATCTGCACCATCACCGAGCCAAAGGGAGACTTAGGTCCCCCCTTCACCAGGTGGGAGCTCCTTGCCGCCAGCTCGTAGAAGTACCGGAAGGCTCGCAGGGTGGGCTCCCGCCCGGTCGCCGTCTCGAAGAGCCATATGAATAGGCCCATCCAGACGATGGCGTTCGGCGTGAGGTGGTTCAGTGCCACCCCATATTCCTTCAAAAACTCCCGGAGCAATGGGTGTACCGGGAGCCGGAGCCCCTCCTCAAGGAAGGCCTCGAAGGCCACAATCTCTCCGGGCCTGGGGCCGGGGGCTCCATCCTTCTTCACGGGGACCCGGACGTCCCCGTCCTCGACGACTCCCCATTCGACCAGGGACTCTAAGTCCTCGGCCGAGAACTCGGACGACCAGAGGAAGTCCGGAGCGACTTCCTCCGGGGGCACCTCCGTTGTCTTCGCACGGCCCTTAGGCGCCATTGAAGTTTTTTCCGGTGGCTAAAGTTTCGGAAGCGGGAGGGACCTAAAGGTTCCAGACACTAGGCTTCCGGGAGCTAGCTACCGGGAGAGCTAAGGGCGCTGGAGTTTGAAAAGTTTGGAATGAGCTTCTTGGGCCCCCCAAGGCCCTATTTATAGGAGTGAAGCGTGGCCCAGATGGGCGCCACATGGCACTTCGCGGTACATTTGGGCCATTGGAGTTCAAACCGTGCGCGGGAAACGAAGGGACGGGCGGGAAAACCGAGGCACCTGTTCGAACCGCGAGCGCATTTATGGCCAAACGGCGCGGTCATAAGCGCGCAGCATGGGAATCGAAGCGTCACGGCTCCAGTAGCTTGGCCCGGAGATTTTCCCGGTGACATGTACCATACCCTCCGGGGACTCGAGCATCGTCCCCGGAGGGCATGGGGGGTTGCTGTTGGGGGAAATCTCCGCGAGATCAAGTCCAGGTAAGTTGCGTCACTTTTGCCCAGGGACGTGGCCTCCGGTGCCTGCCCCGCGCGCCACCCTTAGCCCAGGGACATGGCCTCCGGTGCATGTCCTGGGGGCCGCCTTTCACCTGGGGACATGGCCTCCGATGCCTGCCCCGGGCGCCGCCTTTCGCCCGGGGACATTGCCTCTGAGGCATATCCCGAGTGCCGCCATTTGCCTGGGGACATGGCCTCCGGTGCCTGCCCCGGGCGCCGCCTTTCGCCCGGGGACATTGCCTCCGGGGCATATCCCGGGCGCCGCCTTTCGCCCGGGGACGTGGCCTCCGGTGCCTGCCCCGGGCGCCGCCTTTCGCCCGGCGACATGGCCACTGGTGCATGTCTCGGGCGCCGCCATTGGCCCGAGGACGTGGCCTCCGATGCCTGCCCCGGGCGCCGCCTTTTGCCCGAGGACATTGCCTCTGAGGCATATCCCGGGCGCCGCCTTTCACCCGGGGACATGGCCTCCGGTGCCTGCCCCGGGCGCCGCCTTTCGCCCGGGGACATGGCCTCCGGTGCATGTCCCGGGTGCCGCCATTTGCCCTGGGACGTGGCCTCCGGTGCCTGCCCCGGGCGCCACCTTTCGCCCGGGGACCTTGCCTCCGGTGCATATCCCGGGCGCCGCCATTTGCCCGGGGACGTGGCCTCCGGTGCCTGCCCCGGGCGCCGCCTTTGGCCCGGGGACGTGGCCTCCGATGCCTATCCCGGGCGCCGCCTTTCGCCCGGGGACATTGCTTCCGGTGCATGTCCCGGGCACCGCCATTTGCCCGGGGACGTGGCCTCCGGTGCCTGCCCCGGGCGCCGCCTTTGGCCCGGGGACGTGGCCTCCAGTGCCTATCCCGGGCGCCGCCTTTCGCCCGGGGACATTGCCTCCGGTGCATGTCCCAGGCACCGCCATTTGCCCGAGGACGTGGCCTCCGGTGCCTGCCCCGGGCGCCGCCTTTCGCACGGGGATGTGGCCTCCGATGCCTGCCCCGGGCGCTGCCTTTCGCCCGGGGACATGGCCTCCGGTGCATGTCCCGGGCGCCGCCTTTTGCCCGGGGACGTGGCCTCCGATGCCTGCCCCGGGCGCCGCCTTTCGCCCGGGGACATTGCCTCCGGGGCATATCCCGGGCATTGTCGCCCTCCTAAAGGTAAAGTCTTTGGTTCTTGATCACGTGCAGGTCACGCGAGGAGCGCCTCGGGAATCAGAGACCACCTGTCAAGCATCCAAGGCTCCTGGCTGGGAGAAGGACGTCGCTACCCCTCGATCCGACGGTAGAGTCCGGGGTAGTTTAGTCTTTTTTGCTTCTTTTTGGGGCTATAAATAGCCCTTGTACCCCCTGTTGTAAGAACAAGTTGCTCATTATCACTACCACAGAAACAGACATCCAGGACGGCACATCACAGACGGTTATGAACTGTTCAATGGAAAACCGTCTGCGAAGGCCTGTCGGGAGAATTTGTTCAGTTATCACAGACGGTTCTGATGTCAAAAACAACTGTGATAGTAAACCAGACGATTCTGAACACAAAACCGTCTGTAATAGTCTACTTATCACAGATGGTTCTAACTTAAAATCCGACTGTGATAGATACAATCGGTTCCCAGCTGAGAACCGTCTGTAATAGTCTACTTATCACAGACGGTTCTAACCTAAAACCCGACTGTGATAGATACAATCGGTTCTCAGCTGAGAACCGTCTGTGATAACTAGAATATCACAGACGGTTCGGAACTCAGAATCGACTATGCTATATACAGTCGGTTGTTAACTAAGAAGCGGCTGTGATAGTGTAGTTATCACAGATGGTTCTGAGGTCTGAACTAACTAAAAAAGTGCCGGTGCTTCGAATGCTCAACTGTGATCATTTCTGTCTCCGATCTTCGCGCGCGGCGCCTAGGAGAACACGAAGCATCGCTTTGGAAGTTCTATAAATTGACAGTGGGAAAAATTTTCATTTACTTTACAAGTTTTTATAATTCTCAAACTGTTTGACTCCTTATCTTCTCTGCTCCAATGGCATCCTCGATGGCATCGTCAGCCTCACCCTCCCCGGTAAGAACTCTCAATCTTTTGGACTTACCCCTCTATTGTTAATCCCTCTTCAATACATTCTTGACCTGTTGATTTGCACAGGGAAGGGGAGCCGTGGAAGACACTGCCAAAGTCAAGGCCAAGCTGAGGGCCCTCCAGGAGGAGCACAAGCTCCTCACGGAGAAGCACACTTGGCTACGGCTTGACCTTGACAATCTCTTCTAGCGCATTCAGCGCATGAAGACGGATGGTGACAATGCTAGGGCGAGGACGAGGCGTCTTCGTGAGGAGAAGAAAGTCGCGGATATGACCATCGCTGGCTGTGGTTTGACTATGAAGGATACCATCGCGAAGCTGAGGGAGGTTGCAGGCCTTCTCGACGCGGTAGTAGTTGATCCTAAGAAGGACAACTTGTCACTAGAGGAGTCCTGCGTCCTGGCTGCAAGTCAAACTGACTTTATTCTAGATGCAGCTAGGGCTAAGACCACTCCTTGACCTAGCATTCTGTATTTTTACTTTTTTTTGTAAGTGATGAAAAAAATTATTGAAAACTTTGTTCTTATGTCAACTTTCCAATTTTGCAGCATATTCTTGGACTGCATGCAATCTTCCCTCTTTCTTTATCTTTCTTTAGCTTTTGTCGAACATTCGACCATACAAAGGTATGTGCACTATGTGCGATCAAGGAACGACTATCGAGATCTTTGGCTTGTGAGGGCAGTCCATCGAAGCCCTTCAAATAATATAGAAACAATATATAGAAGTCGCAGGTCCCATGCAAATAATATAAAAAGAATATAGAAGTTATATATCAATGTGCTTTGAATATCACAAACGGCTCTGAGGTAAAAAACGTCTGCGATAGTCATATTACAGACGGTTTTTATGTAAGGCCCGACTGTGATAGTCCCAACAGTGTCCGCCGTCTCGAATTCTCAACTTCTTTCAATATCACAGACGGTTTTTAACTCCAAACCGTCTGTGATAGTAATATTACAGACGGTTTTTATGTAAGGACCGACTGTGATAGTCCCAAGGGTGATCGACGCTCCAGGGAGGGAACAAGTATTTGTAGAAGTCGAACAGTTCAATATTCCACAGGCATATTGAAGACGGTTCGGACATCAGAACCGTCTGTAATATTAAAGCAGACGGTTTTGATCTCCCAACCGTCTGTGATAGTCCCAGCAGTGCAATTCTCTACATGCAAATGTTGATAACCGCACATAATAACTGCGCAGATGAAGAGACTTATTTATTTACTTCAAATTTAATTTGCATTGAATTATGTAATCTGACGCTTCAACTTCCTAAGTGGGCACTATTGTTTTGCCGTGTTCCAGTTTATCTCCCGAGAATATTTATCATGTCGGTATTGATCTTGAAAACAAAGTAGTGCGCTCCACTTCAAATTCTCAACAGTGTGTTGTGTCTTTTCCATTTCTTGTTTGCGCGGCGCACTAACCTGGGAACACGAAGCGTCGATTTGGAAATTATTTTTCATTAATGATGAAAAAATTAAATAAAAATTTGTTCTTATGTAAATTTTACAATTTTCCCGCACGTTCTTGGAGAAAGAGAAGTGGAGCGGTTCGACTGGAAGCAACACTCCAGGGGAGGGAACAAGTATTTGTAGAAGTCGAACAGTTCAATATTCCAGGCATAGTAAAGACGGTTCGGACATCAGAACCATCTGTAATAGTCATATTACAGACGGTTTGGACATGAGAACCGTCTGTAATATTAAAGCAGACGGTTTGATATCCCAACCATCTGTGATAGTCCCAACAGTGCCCATGCATCGAATTCTCTATATGCAATTGTTGATAACCGCACATAATAACTGAGCAGATGAAGAGACTTAATTATTTACTTCAAATTTAATTTGCATCGAATTATGTAATCTGACTCTTCAACGTCCTTTGCCGTGTTGCAGTTTATCTCCTGAGAAGTTATCATGAATTCATTAACCTTGAAAACCAGTAGTGCGCTTTTTAAAACTCGAGGCACCCGCGCATATGAACTGTCACCTTCTGTTTCTATAAAGAGCGAGGCTCCTAAATCCCTGTCTTTATTCCCTCCTCAACTCCCACCTTGATGGTGAGCCGAGATTCCAATGAGGTTATTGAAATTGAGAGTGATGAGGAAGAGGTAAGGAATGAACTCGATCAGGATCTTCAGAAAGTAAGTCCTCTCTGAAATTCTAATGCAGATCTTTCTTTTATGACTTGATTACCTCGAAACAAATGCATTTCAAAATCCACAGGTGCCTGAGGAAATGCTCCCTCCAAAGAAGAGACTTAGAAATGATGAAAGATCCTCCAGTGGAGCTGCAGCGAAGACTCTAGAGGGTGCTGAGGCCTGTGTTGCCACATTGCCCCTTGCAACCCCTCCAGTTGCATCGACTCCACCTTTGGAGATCCACAACAATCCTTCCAATATCCCCTCTTCAACACCTTTGTATCATCAGCTTTTCTTGGATGATCAACTTTCTGGGGTAAGGTGCACACTTCCGCGTCCAAATCCACTCGAAGCTTGGCAATCATCTTCACCCTCTCTGCTGGTTATGTCTTTCAAAACTAACCCATGCATATGTGCAGGAGGAGAAAGCTGCCTTGTGCAGAACTCTCCAAAAAAAAAAAGAGGCGCTGGAGAAGCATTCTGAGGGGATGTCTTTTGCCATTCTGCACTTGGCAGAGTGCTTTGAGTTGCAGCTTCATCTCCACCTTTGTTGTATCAACTTTAATTTCTTGGATGATCCTACTGATGCCAAATCCACTCCTTTGCTGAGAGATGATGTTGATAGTCTTAGAGCCATTGATTGTTCTCCTGGGGCGGCCAGTGTAGATCCTACTGATGCCAATACGTTCCTAGGAGAACTTTGTAAATTACTTTCGGAACAGGTCGACGCTAATTAATTGGTCGCTTAATTGTATCTCTTATGTATGCAAAGATTGTAAGAAATAAGAAATTTTTTTTCCTTATATATCTGGCTTTTCGATTGACTATGTAACTGATAATCACCAAATGATGTTCTGTGTGAAATGTTAACAAGAAAATACTACTGCAATCAAGACGGTTTTGAACTCAAAACCGTCTCTGATTGTAACATTATAGACGGTTTTAATTTCAGGACCGACTGTAATAGTCTCAAAATTCTTTGAAGATCCACAGACATATATACAACAAATATGAAAAACAAGATAAAACCAAATAGTCTCAACGTTCATTTTATTAAATACTAACATTGAAATAAGATAGAACCAAGTATGAAAAACAAGTGGAACAACTGATGACCACTAGTCGAACGGTTCGACTGCAAACAAACAATCTAGGATATTATAGACGGTTCGGACCTTAAAACCGCATGTGATAGTAGAGCAGAGTGTTGATTTTATAATTAACACAGATGGTTCTGAGGTAAAAACCGACTATGATAATCACATACGGTTCTGATGTAAAATCCGACAGTGATAATCACAGACGGTTCTGAAGTAAAAACCGACTGTGATAGTAAAGCGGATGGTTTTGAGCTAGGAACCGTCTGTGATGTTGTAATTGTCACGGACGGTTTGGAGCTCATAACCGTCTGTGATATTTCTGTCATAGTTGTAACACCCTAGTTTTGGGGGTGAAAATTTTTTGCATAAAAATCCTGCATGCATGTATCTCTATAGTAGTAGCCAGATCAGCTGAACTCTAATCTCTCCCAAACCCTAAAAACCTCCAAATCTATCCTCTGGATCCAGATTAAGATCTGCCCATCCAGATTTAACCCACCAGTTACCCTGAAGATAAAAGTCTTCAGGAGCCAGATCAAATTTTGACCCTAACTCCCAGTATCTAAGCCTCTTTCTGTTTTCGAAAACAGAAAATTCAGATTTACCCTAAGTACCCCAGTTTCCAGATAACTGAGTTATCTTGATTTAACTCTATCCAGACTCAAGTATCTTTTGGAATATGTTTCCAGATACATCCTCAACTTACCCCAAAAGGTTGGGAGCCAGATTGTTTCATCTAAGCACTTTACGCAGATTAGTCCAAATTTTACTGCGAATAAGTCCTTTCTGTTTATCTGGAGGCCTGAAAAGGCTAAAATCCGCAAATCAACCCCAATCCCAGAATTTCTTCAGGGACCACCTCCCAAATGATATTTGATACAGATTTCCCTTCTAATCAGACTTCAAAATCTCACTTCAATTACCAGAATTCGAAACCGACAAAATCCAGACCTATTTTACCCTAATTTTACCCTATTTTCAAAAATAGGTGAAATCCCTCAAATCTTATCAAGCTTTCTCCAGATTTGAGCTAGATGAGTATTAATAGAAATATTATACTCAACCGTGAGATCAAATTCCAAATTAAACCTCTCAAAGACCAGATTTACAATTCAGTCCAAAAGTAATCAACAAGCATCGCAAATCAGTCCCTGATTCGACCATGGGCTACTGTGCACTACCAGGCCGTTCAATCGACCACATCTCCAGATTTCGACCGCGTCTGTTGAATCGACCACGAGCACAGGAGTTTTGGTCGTTGCCGTTGCCACCGCTGCAGCTTCGTTGCCATCGATCACCAGCGCTGCCACCTCCGCCATTGCTTCTTTGCCGCGTGTGTGCATCGTGTTCGCCACCGTGGAACAGCTTCACCTCGCCAGCATCGCCTTCGCTCTCCCGCGCGCGCCCGACAACGGCAGCACAGTTGCGCCACGTTGCAAGCATGCCTGGGGGAAGCATCAATTCGCCATTGCATCAACCAGGACTGCGCGCCAGACTGCAAAAGCAGGCACAGCCGCTGGAGCGCGTCACTTCGCTACTGTCCCGCACAGCCAGTCAGTTTGCCATCGATTCACAGCTTCAATTCTCTAGGCACTTTCAACCGTTGCTGCTCACTTCGCCTATTTAAGTTGCTCTGGCCATTTCCTTCACCCACACACACGCCAGAACCACACAAGTCTCTAACCTTGTCATCCTCTTCGTCTTCTTCGGCGAGCTCGAAGAGAGGCTCACGGTACCAGGCCAACCTACTGCACCGAACTCCAAATTAACACCCCCAGTGAGTTACTCCCATCCCTCTTATCGTTTTGTAGTAGTGAATTAAACTATTATGCACCCCATCGCCGGGAATTGCTGATTGCCTCCAGTAGCTCCGACGAGCAATTAACCCCTAATTAAACCAATTTAGCTCTCGAGACAGTAATCAAAGATGCTCACTACACCGTGCTTAACATCCCTAAGCAACCAAAATCGACAGATTTGCTGAAATATGAAAAACCCCAAATTTCAACCTTGCATGTTCACTGTGCTTACTGATTTAGCTTATCTGTTGAATGTTTACCTAATCCAACTTCACACCTAGCTTTGTTATACCCCAGAGACCATCCTCAAGCAAGGAATTAAGTTCATTTGCCCCAGAACAGAAATGCCCAATTTCTGTGGCTTCTTCCCTAGCTCCGGTCGCCGGATTTTGTTTCCGGCCGTTTCAACCCTAACCACCTTGTCTAGTAGATGTTCCTTGACCCCATGAGTATTTTTGTCTTCTAGCTCGACACCTGGATCGGCCCAGGTGAAGAGGTATTGCCATGCCAAAGTTTTGTCCAGAGACTGTTTGGAACAGTTCGGCCACCGTGTTCTTCGCCGGATTTCCTTGCCTTCCGGCCATCTCCTGCCCAAGACCTTGTTGAATAGATTGTTCCTGTTGCAAATGCCTAACCGCCAGACAAAGTGGTGCATCATTTAGAGCCTTGAATCAAAAGATGTGGCTAACCCTAGTTTCTGGCCATGTCGACCCTATGCCAGGCTGTGTCAGCCAGTGGCATTAACCCTGTTCACCCACCTTTGGTCATGTAAAACAGAAACTACCTTGTCAAATAGTTGTCTCACTACCTTGTGCACCATATGCTTGAATCAAAACCTACTTTGGCCACTGGGAACTGTTCAAACCCTGTCAATGCCATTCTTGGGCACTGTCAGCCTATGTCAGCCAGTGGCATTGAGCCTTTTCACCTACTTCTAGCCATGAACTTTGAAAATAAATTTGTCCCTTAGACTCCTGACGTTGTGATCTATAGTTTTCCCTACTTCACAACTTGAGCTGAGCCCTCTATCATCCATCGACCTTATGTCGATGCCTTGAACCGAATGCCAACCTAAAGACGTTCGCTGTTTTTGGGCGAACCAGTCACAACCTTGATATTACCCTGATATTTTGGAACCTTGTAAACATTGACAATTAATCTTAACCCTGGTTTCCATAGTTTAACTCAAATCGCTTCCAAATCTTGTATCACCAGAGTATTTCACCTTGCATTATTGCATGTAGTGGATTAGTAAGAATAGGATTGATTGTAATGCCTATTTGCTTGTTTGATCTTGTTCAGAGCAAGAGCCCGAGGTTGAAGACCTTGTCACTGAATCATCATCAACTGCTGATACTTACGACGCGGGAGACAAGTCATACTTTGATCATATTGAACCTATATTTTATGAATTGCTATGCTATTCCATGAGTAGATATCTCATTAATATTGCATGTGTTGAGATCAATGATATTATGGCAGTGATAGATTGAATACTTGAGGAATGTGAATTTGTTAAGATAGCAAGCCATGAACTAATAAATATATATACATACATATACATTTATATTCATGAAATAAAACCCCTAGCCGTGACCAGTATTTTGGTATGGGATGGTGGTAGCACTGGAGGTGCTTGGCTGCACTAGATGTGTAGGCACTGAAGGTGCATGGTTTGTGGTATGATCTGGTCATTGGCATATAAGGACTAGAACCTTGTGTTGTGCGTCTAGTGACATGAAAAACGTACCAACCACTTACCTGGTATGGGACAGGCACAATCTAGTAGCTTAGTATTATCAGTTCCCTGCATGGCTTGTCGATCTGGTTTCTCGCGTGGAAACTGGTGGGACGCAGTTCGTCCATGAGTAGTGTGAGATCAGAAAAATTATGAGAGGATAAGGTGGAAAGAAGGAAGTTTCCCTACGCCAGATTAAGTCGTGCGCGACTGTAATCAAGAAAGGCTATGTGTCCTGCGGGAACATCGGCCAAGGCTAGGAAGTAAGGCAGTGGGGAGGACCCACAACGGTACTTGGGACTGGATTGTCCATTTACCGGGCAGGGATGCTATTAATACTAGACTGCGAAAACATTGTGTGAGCTCGGCCTTGTCACATGCGTATAAGTCGCATGAAGCTGGCCCGACTTGAAAGTCGAGTGAAGAAGTGGATTTAAAAAGAGGTACACCTCTACAGAGTTTAAAAATGTATTCGAATACTTCGTGCTCCCGAGTTTTAGGAGTATGCCGCGGTGGATTAAATCCACGGGGTGTGACACAAGTATTGTTTTATAAACTAAAATTTGTTAGTTCAAGATTATCCAAGTGGCATGTGTTGTCACGATAAGGGGTGTTGCCGTGGACTGTCATGTATTGACGTGTCGCGGTAATACCATAATATAGAAATCATGTGATAACTAAGAGGCATGTGGATTTGTCTTAAGCATATGATAATTAAAGAGGCATGTGGTTTTATGCCCTAAGTATATGAAATACTGTCATGAGTATAAGATTGAAAGGCTTGAATAAAAGTAATGTGATATGAGGATATATCGCCTTGGATATGGGATATATATATATTTCCATCAGTATGATTTATATACTACCATGAGCATGATCAAAAGTTGAGTAAGAAATGAGAAAGAAATGTATCTTGAAAAACCCTTCACTCTTTCCCCCCAATAGCATAGGTTCATGTCATTTATACTATATGTATCTCTACCTCCCATATGACTTGCGGAATACGTAAGTACTCACCCTTGCAACAACTCATCAATAGATGGAGCTCTCTACGACCTTGGTGATTATCCTGAAGATGCTGCAGATCCAGAAGAAGGCGAGCAGTCTCCTCCTGAGCACTGATGTGGTGCTGTCTTGCTGTCAACCTCTGTTCCTGTGGGATTGCTTTTGGCCCTAGCTTCCGCCGACTAGATGTTTTAATTTGTTGTACCTTTGTGCCTTGTAAGGCACTGTACCCCGTATTGTACTAAGGCCTGATGGCCATACAATTATGACTACTGTAATATTTTGCTGCTTCAAAAATGCACCGACATTATCGACGGTATTATATAGAACTGTCTGTATTGAACCTGGTATAAGAGGTCTTTTGGCAGATGTTTTGAGCTAGTCGTACACTCTTGCTCAACCTACACTGTCCAGTTCGAAGAGATTTGGGGCAAGGAAGAGCGAAATCTCGAAAGGCCGAGGGAGCATTTGGGGGCAAAAATTTGAGGATCGATCCAAGGTTGGTACTTGCTCCCAAGGCATACACATTACTTGATTTCATCATCAATATCGATCTCCATTGATTGATCAAATTAGAGTGAGAGGGAGGGGAAGCTACAGTAGCAAATCCTGGTTGTAACTCATTTTTGACCTATACTGTAGCTATTTAATTGCTTTATGATGTGTGTTATCCACGCCCCCAACTAATTGCTTGCAGTTCAAGTAGTAGTTAACTATTTATACCGCAAACTCCGCATCAAACACTAGCTAGCTAGAATTATATAATTTATTGCGAGTCGACCGTACATAGAGTAGTATTACTAATTAGCATGTGTATGAATTTGATTAATTGCAGATGGTCCGAGACTGGATGTATAATGACAACCGAGTGGGTGAGGAATACATGAAAGGTGTTTTTGATTTCGAAAAGGTTGCTGAGCAAGACATGGCGAAGAAGGGTTTACCATATATGTACTGTCCTTGTGTAGACTGCCAGAATATTAAGATGTTCACCAACTCATCTGAAATTATCGCCCACTTAATCCGACGTGGTTTCAAAAAGGGGTACACGTGTTGGGTCCACCATGGAGAAGAGCCAACTACAGAAACAAGTGCCACTCAGGTTGAGGAACAGGACATGTCGGATCCGAACAATGACTTCGACAAGGATATGCCAGAGGATGACAATTTAGATGACATGTTGCGTGATGTGGAAGGAAATTATAGTGAAAGGAAGTTTGGCAAATTCAAGCGCTTGATTGAGGACTCAGAAAAGCCGTTGTTCCCTGATTGCAAGTCGAAGTACACAAAGTTGGCCTCTGTGCTTGAACTGTTAAAATTGAAGGCAAGCAACAGCTGGACCGACAAGAGTTTCACAGCGCTGTTAGATCTTTTGGCGGACATGCTCCCGGAAGGAAACGAGTTGCCAAAAAACACCTACCAAGCGAAAAAGCTGTTGTGTCCTTTGTGAATGGAAGTAGAAAGGATACACGCATGCCCTAATAATTGCATCCCTTACCGTAACGACTACAAGGATATGCATGTTTGTTCGGTGTGCGGTGCATCCCGCTATAAGCGTAAGGACCGAACCGACGATGGCGACTACGCTGAGATAAAGCAAGGACTTCCTGGTAAGGTGTTGTGGTATTTTCCAGTCATTCCCCGCTTGCAGCGTTTGTTTGCAAACCGTAAAGAGGCAAAATTACTGCGTTGGCACTCGGAAGACCGGAAGAAGGATGGAAAACTGAGACACCCCGCTAATTCTTCGCAGTGGAGAAACATCGACAGGGAATTTGTTAACTTCGGAGCAGAATTGAGGAATATAAGGTTCGGGTTGAGTACCGATGGAACTAATCCTTTTGGTAACATGAGCAGTCGGCATAGCACTTGGCCGGTTCTTTTGTGTATCTACAACCTTCCTCCTTGGTTGTGTATGAAGCGCAAGTACATCATGATGTCTCTACTTATCTCAGGACTAAAACAACCCAGAAACGATATTGATGTGTACCTATCACCATTGATAGAGGATCTCCTAACAATGTGGAACGAAGGGGTGCAGGTATGGGACGCATACAAACGAGAGAACTTCATCTTACGTGCTATGATATTCTGCACCATCAACGATTTCCCTGCCCTTGAAAATTTGTCGGGCCGTAGTACGAAAGGAGCCAAAGCCTGCCCCCACTGCGAAGATGAGACTGAGAGCGTGTGGCTGAAGAATTGCAGGAAAACAATGTACATGCGTCACCATAGGTTTCTTCCGAAGAATGACGCGTATCGTAAGAGGAAGAGGGAATTTGACAGCCACAAGGAAGATGGTTCAGCCCCGAAGCCTACACGCGGGAAAGATGTTTACTCACGGGTGAAGGACATAGATGTTGTGTTTGCAAAGGGTCGTAAATTGAAACCCCGCACGAAGAACTCTTGGAAGAAGAGATCGATATTTTGGGACTTACCATATTGGGAGCATTTAGAGGTTCGTCATTGCATTGATGTCATGCATGTAGAGAAGAATGTTTGCGACAGTTTAATCGGCCTATTGCTGAACATTCCAGGGAAGACAAAGGATGGCATCAATGTGCGGCGTGACATGATCAAAATGAGAATCAGGCCCGAGCTAGCACCGAGAGAGGACGATAAAGGCCGTATATACCTCCCTCCTGCATGCTACACTTTGTGCAAGGCTGAGAGGACAGAACTCTATAAGTGTCTCTATGGTGTTAAAGTTCCATCGGGTTACTCCGCAAATATGAAAAAGCTTGTGTCCATGGGAGATTTGAAATTGCTGGGTATGAAGTCTCATGATTGTCATGTGTTGATGACACAAATGCTTCCTATTGCCATCTGGAGTATTCTGCCGCATAAGGTCAGAGAGACGATCATGAGGCTGTGTTTTTTCTTCAATGTAATTTCTTGCAAGGTCATTGATCCCGATGGACTGGATTCTCTGTAGAGCGAAGTGGTTCAAACTCTCTGTCAGCTTGAGATGTATTTTCCTCCATCGTTTTTTGATATCATGGTCCATCTCACCGTCCACCTTGTCAGAGAAATCAAGATATGTGGACCCGTGTCCCTAAGTTATATGTATCCATTCGAGAGGTACATGGGTGTACTTAAGGCCTACGTGAGGAATCGGTCCTGGCCCGAGGGTAGCATTGTCGAAGGTTATGCAGCGGAAGAGGTTGTTGAGTTCTGCGTGAATTATATGGCCGAGGTAGAAGCAATAGGAGTTCCTGTGTCTCGTCACGAGGGGAGGCTTGATGGTGTTGGCACTATTGGACAGAGAGCCATCACTCCTGATTTCGATATGTACTCGAAAGCTCATTTTTGGGTCTTGCAACACATGATGGAGGTGTCTCCGTACATCGACGAGCACAAGGAGATGCTACGACAAGACAATCCTCACCGATCCGAGGTTTGGATCACGGGACAACATAACAGTCAATTCAACGCGTGGATGAAAGTGCGAATCACCGGAGTGTCTGCAAGTGAGAACCTTAAGTGGTTGGCAAAAGGGCCCACGTTTACTGTACAGACATGGCAGGGATACGACATCAATGGGTACACAGTTTACACAAAAGCTCAACATCGAAAGAGCACTGTGCAAAATAGTGGAGTGAGCGTAGAAGCTTTCCATCAGGGGTTCACCGAGACAGGCCCAACAAGGGTAGTACGTGGATTGAACTCGTACTACGGGTTCATTGAAGAAATTTGGGAGCTCGATTACGTACTGTTCAAGATTCCCCTCTTTCGATGCCGATGGGTCCAAATCCCACAGGGTGTGAAGGTTGACAGTTACGGTTTCACTTCTATGGATCTCGATCGAGTTGCTTATAAAGATGAGCCATTCATACATGCAAATCAAGCCATTTAGGTCATTTATATCACTGACCCGGCCAATAAGAAGTGGCACGTCGTCCTTCATGGCAAGAGAAGGATTGTTGGAGTTGAAAATGTCGTAGACGAGGAGGAATACAATCAATTTGATGAGATTCCTCCATTTGGAGATGGCGTACAGGTCGATACTGAAGACACCGACGAAACCAGTTACGTGCGTATGGATCACCAGGAAGGGTTATACTTTAAAGGTAATCAACCGTACGTCCTTATCTCTCTGTTTCCATCGGTATAGCTTATATCTCCTGTAATTCTCGTCTTTGCAGGGCCGCGGCAAGTGGAAAGTTGAGGATAACATGGCTGTGTATGTGGAACTTGTCGGTGAAAGTCGCCATTTGTATGTAACATTAACTTGAGCATGCTCCACATTGTATGTTAAATTTATTTGAGCATGCTCCACATTGTAACCAATTTTTGGATCTACATACACCGTAACCAAGTTACAGAGCATTTGGACTACATTTGAAATATCTGAGTGTTCATTTAAAACAAGTTTTCGAGCGTTCAGAGTTGAAAGCTACAGATCAGTTTCAAGTTGTAAAACTAACGTTCAATAGAGAGATTATCACGGACAGTTGAATTATTACAGACGGGTATGAATATAGAACCGACTGTGATATTCCCAACAGCGTCTCCGACGCTTCAAGTGTACACGTGCACGGTCGGTTCTCAAGTAGAAACCGTCTGTGATAATCTCAGTCACAGTCGGTTCTCAACTCACAACCGTCTGTGATATCTCTCACTATGTAGATTATCACAGATGGTTTTTATTTGAGAACCAACTGTGATAATATTATCACAGACGGTTATAAATATAGAACCGACTGTGATATTTTCAATAGTTCGAGTTCTTGACATGCACCGTCGGTTCTCAATTCTGAACCGTCTGTGATAATCACAGTCACAGTCGGCTCTCAACTCAAAACTGTCTATGATAATCTCTCTGGTGATTATCACTATGTCGATTATTACAGACAGTTCTGATTTGAGAACCGACTGTGATAATATTATCACAGACGGTTGTGAATGTTGGACCGACTGTGATAATCTCGACGCGGTACATAGTTCAAGGCGGGCTTTGTCCCGCTCATTTCCAGACTTCGCAACTGTTTGCCCTAGCTCTCTCCGCCCTCGCACCATCCGTCATGATCACCTCCATCGCCTCCCACCTTCTCCTCCTCGCCGTCCGTCGCGATCACCTGCATCGCCTTTCCACCATCAGGCGCGATCACCTCCATCTCCCTCCCGCCTCCGACGCGATCACCTCCATCGCCTCCCCACCGTTTCTGTCATTCTTGGTTAATTATAAGTGTATAGGTTTTGTTATAGAATTATTAGTTGCAGATTTAGTTAAACTGTTCTCTCTTTCACTTATGTTAGGAACTATGTCTGGTGACGAAATGCACCACTCGGGGAGTCAGAGTGACCTCGCTGGCGATGAGACGCCTGGGCCGGAGGTCGCCTCGTCCGCCGTGGCCCCGCCGCAGAAGAGAAAGGGGCGAGGCCGGACGACATGCGCGCGTCTGGACAAGCGGGAAAAGCAGTACGTCCAGTTCGGTGACAATGGTGTGCCGGAAGCTCCGGACAAACTTGTCGGTCAATACCGCTCACTATGCGGCAAAGTGGCAAGGGAGAGGGTGCCCATCACCACCTCCGACTAGGGTCAAGTGCCCCCAGAGTGCAAGGATGCGCTGTGGGAAAAAATGTAGGCGGCATTTCACATTCCCGAGGATCGCCACTTCACCATCCGTCGGAGGACACTGATGTCAATAAACAAGGCGTGGAGGAACTTCAAGAGCCACCTTGTCAGGCTCTATGTGAAGGAGTCGAAGACCCCCTTCGATGACTTCCCTTTCGTGACTCCTGAGACATGGCAGCAGTTCGTCGAGATGAAGGCCAAGCCAGAGTTCCAGGAGCTTAGTGCGAAGGCCCAGGCTAACCAGGCCAAGAATACCCACCCACACAGACTAGGCAGTGGTGGGTATGTGGGGAAGAAGGCGTTCTGGAGGAAGCAGGACGAGGAGGCTTCCCAGTCTTCGGCCGGCAGTCCTTATGCGGGCATAACGGACGTGTGCGCCCGCAATTGGTGCCGAGCAAGATCGACGATGACCTCCTCCTGAAGCATCTCTATGACGAACCTTGCGGACAGGGAAGTGATCGACCGGCTGGTAAGATTGTCCGATCACATACTATACTCGTAACACGCATGCAATGGGTTGTATTGCTAAGTTCTCCTGTTGCAGGTGACGCTGAGTGCGCAGGCGGCATCCGAAGAGTTCAACCCGAGAAGGGACAGGAATATCCTCACAGCGGCGCTAGGAAACAAGGAGCATCCAGGCCGCGTGCGCGGCCTTGGTTCCACTGTGCCGTGGAGGCATGGTTTCCCTGATGATGAGGAGGCGGCTAAGAGGAGAAAGAGATCCCACCAAGCCCGCAATGAACGGCTCAAGGAGGAGATGCGATCAGAGTTCACTGTTCGGGACAAAGCACTCCTGCAGCAGTTGTCAGAGATGCGGTCCATGTATGAAGAGCTAAGAAAGGCGGCCCAGGGCACCCCCCCTTCTAGCAGTGGAAGTACCGACCCCCATTCTTGGCCACCGTAGTAGCTGCGCGTCTGCGCCGGGGTCTTCACAGACAAAGCCCTCTCCAAAGTATATGGTGGACTTTCTGCAGGTAATGACCGTTTGTCTATGTTAATTCATTCGAAAATGAAAAACGGTGAAATTCAATATGTTAATGCGCACTGTTTGTAGGAACCCGCCTCTTGCAAGCTTATGGTGCTGGCCGGTCTCTTCCCGATCGAGGCTGCCCGTGGGATGGCACAACCATGCATGGCGGGGGCCACAATCCACGGTGCCCCTCTATGTGAGGGTTTTGCACGGGTCCAGGTGGACAGTGTCTTTGACCATTGCAAGGGTTTTCCGTTGGAGAAGCCACCGAACGACGAGATTACCACTCTCGGGGATGCGGTGCACATGTTCGTGCAATGGCCCAAGAAAGACATCGTCCTGGATGAGGTAATTCCCCCACCAGTTTCAAAATTCGTACTGTAATAATAGCCCTCAGAGTTAGTGTCCTAATACGTAGGTTCTTACATCACAGACATCGCAGACCGACACAGGGCCTACTAACTAGCCGACCCCTCCGATGACGAAGCTGACTCCGACTAGGAGGCAACCATTCAAGAAGCTGGCTAGTAGGGGAAAAGCAAAGAAGAGCCCGGCGAAGGAGAGCGAGAAGAGTGCGCTAGCTCTCATGCTGTTCGCTCTGGGGATGCCCATGGCCTCCGATACCGCAATTTCGAGCATGGGGTTAGCATGCCAGAGCCTACATGCATGGTACATGAGGAGGACAAACCAGACCAAGACGCAACGTACAACGCACATCATGGTCAAGTACACCGTGGCAGAGTTCCATAACGACGTTGGGACCTACTCGGTGACTTTCGAAGACCTGCACAATTTACTGAACAAAGATGCGCTCGACTTGTCAATCCTATGGTCTTGGGTGCTGTAAGTATCCTACTATCCTACACCTGTTCGTGCATATACGGATATATGTCATTTATTAATTGGTTACTTCCGTGCAGCTACATGACCAGCTATGCCAAATCTAAGGGCATACCTGTTGGTTTCTTGGACTCCCAGATGGTCACCAAGGTGATGTTTAGGACCGACACAGACTTCGTTGTCGACTACATCAAAAGAGGGTTGCTTGCTCAGGTCGACAAGGAGTACATACTTGTACCCTACAACCAGAGGTGAGTGCTTTCATCAGTACTTCACCCGTAGATTAGTGTCTCCATGTGCACAGCCCCAAACTTAGATTAAATTTTTAATTCTTTACATGTAACATGTAGCTACCACTGGATCCTGCTGCTACTTATTCTGAAAAGGAACAAGGTGTTCTACCTTGATTCATTGCAGAGGAAAGGGTACTCGTATTGCGGCGCACGAGATGTATTCGAAAGGTGATGATATTCATGTGGACCTGTCTTGCATGCATCTAGATTTACTGTCCTCAAACTGTCAATTTCGACTATCCTCAAACTGTCAATTTTGACTATCTACAGGGCTTTCACGAACTACTTTTCCGAGGGAGGGCGACAACACGAACGGCGAGCCGATAAGTTTCAGTGGTTACAATTTTCGGTACAAATTTCAACTGGCATCTGTTTTACTTTATAACGTGTCCCCAGCTAACTCTCGGTCTGTAAATTGGCAGTGCCATCAGCAGCCGGACGACAATACATGTGGGTTCTACGTGATGCGCCACATGTATGACCTGATCATCACCCCTCACCGCCCAGATTTCCCCGAGGTATACAACTACTCCCCTTTGTATCGATTTGGCAGAATTTACAACTGCATTGAACTAATTTTTTCTGTACCAACTCCTGCTGTAGGGGCTCTACTTCCCTTCAAAAAGCTTTGACCCTCGGGAGATTGGTATTGTCCGAGGGATGCTCGCTGAGTTTTTCCTTGCGGAGGTCATATCAACCAAGGGGAAGTTTAGGGACCCGCAAGGTTCGTATTAGTGCGGCCTTACATTTATTTGTACATCTAACACACTGACTTAAAGCTTAGGAAAGTGGATAGCAATAAAGCCATTTCCAATAAAGTCTTCCCCTATAATCGAAAAAGCCGTCCAATAGAGGGGTCTCAAAACCTATTATTTTTTAAAGGATAACTAATCAAATAGACGTTAATTGTCGATTACATTTATTGGTTCAATCTCAATTGTACATATTTCTAAGTTCTGTGCTGTATATATGAAATTCTTGTACATGTTTCTAAGTTGTGTGCATGTATATATGAGACTGTATATATTTGAGTACTGTGCATGTATGAAATTCATGAATGCGCCACATGTATGACCTGATCATCACCCCTCACCGCCCAGATTTCCCCGAGGTATACAACTACTCCCCTTTGTATCGATTTGGCAGAATTTACAACTGCATTGAACTAATTTTTTCTGTACCAACTCTTGCTGTAGGGGCTCTACTTCCCTTCAAAAAGTTTTGACCCTCGGGAGATTGGTATTGTCCGAGGGATGCTCGCTGAGTTTTTCCTTGCGGAGGTCATATCAACCAAGGGGAAGTTTAGGGACCCGCAAGGTTCGTATTAGTGCGGCCTTACATTTATTTGTACATCTAACACACTGACTTAAAGCTTAGGAAAGTGGATAGCAATAAAGCCATTTCCAATAAAGTCTTCCCCTATAATCGAAAAAGCCGTCCAATAGAGGGGTCTCAAAACCTATTATTTTTTAAAGGATAACTGATCAAATAGACGTTAATTGTCGATTACATTTATTGGTTCAATCTCAATTGTACATATTTCTAAGTTCTGTGCTGTATATATGAAATTCTTGTACATGTTTCTAAGTTGTGTGCATGTATATATGAGACTGTATATATTTGAGTACTGTGCATGTATGAAATTCATGAACTGTATATATGAAATGCTATTTGTACAGAGGACATCGGTGACTGTTATAATCTCAGACGGTTTGTAACATCCAAACCGTCTGTGCATGCACAGACGGTTTGGATGTTACAAACCGTCTGAGATTATAACAGTCACCGATAATGAAACTATCACAGATGGTTTTGACCTAAAAACCGTCTGTGATATCACACAATCACTATCTCAGATGGTTTTGACCTCAGAACCATCTATGATATCACACTATCACAGACGGTTCTGAGATTATAACACTATCACAGATGGCTTTGACCTAAAAACCCTCTGTGATATTCACTATTACAGACGGTTCTGAGAGTATAAACCGTCTGTGATAAGGAAACAATCACAGATGGTTTCAAGATTACCACCGTCGCTGATAATGACAATATCGCAGATGGTTTTGACAGACGGTTCTGAAACAACCGTCTGTGATAAGGATGCTATCGCAGACGGACCTGAGGTCGTAACCGTCTCTGATAATTTAAGTATCACAGACGGTTTTGATCTTAGAACCGTCTCTAATAATGTGAGAATCCCAGATGGTTTTGACATCAGAACCGTCTGCGATACTCATATTATTACTGACGGTTCTGAGATCAAAACCGTCTGTGGTAGTATGAGTATCTCAGACGGCTTTGATGTTATAGCAGTCTATGTATTATGAGTACCACAGACGGTTCTGAGGTTATAACCATCTCTGATAATATGAGTATCACAGACGGTTCTGATGTCATAACCGTCAAGAATAATTTGAGTATCACATACGGGTTTGATCTCTGAACCGTCAGTAATAATGTGAGGATCACAGACGGTTTTGACATCAGAACCGCCTACAATACTCATATTATTACTGACGGTTCTGAGATCAAAACCGTCTGTGGTAGTATGAGTATCTCAGATGGTTCTGATGTCATAACAGTCTGTGTAGTATGACTATCACAGACGGTTCTAATGTCATAACAGTCTGTGTAGTATGAGTATCACAGACGGTTCTAATGTCATAACAATCTGTGTAGTATGAGTATCACAGACGGTTCTGATGTCATAATAGTCTATGTAGTATGAGTATCACAGATGGTTTTGACCTTATAACAGTCTGTGAAGGGAGAGATCACAGACGGTTTAAAACTGTCTGTGATAGTACATGATTATCACTGACTCGAATATCACTGACGGGTAAGAACCGTCTGTGATGACTGTTTTGACCCGACTGTGATAATGAATTCTGTAGTAGTGTATTGTTAGAATAGCCAAACTTACAGGTGTGCTCCGGAAGCCTCTCCCCGAGAGAGCCTCCCCAGCCGACTCCGGTCGGGAGCACGCCGACAGGACTAGGGCCCCCACCGGGATCCGAACCTGTATAAATCCTCGTGTCACTTGTTGTGTTTGTCCGGCGGGGGAGGACCGGTCACCCGGTCAACCCGCGTCGCGTTTTTTTCGCTAGGGTCGTCCACAAAACCTGCCGAGGTATTCGCAATACCACGACAGTTACGGCACCCGGGATATGCCCCGGAGGCAATGTCCCCGGGCGAAAGGCGGCGCCCGGGGCAGGCACCGGAGGCCACGTCCCCGGGCGAAAGGCGGCGCCTGGGACATGCACCGGAGGCCATGTCCCCGGGCTAAAGGCGGCGCCCGAGGCAGGCACCGGAGGCCACATCCCCGGGCGAAAGTGACGCAACTTACCTGGACTTGGTCTCGCGGAGATTTCCCCCAACACTAGATTATTAGGTTGATTTTAAAACATTTACAAACCTAACCAACCTCCTGATTTTCTTAACTGCAGTTCAGTCCTTTCAAACCCAGAATCAGCCAAATTCCCCCAGACAACTCAGAACTGCAATCAAACTGAACAGATAGGACCTCTTACCTATCTTATACAGATTTGTCTTCAACGTCAAGATCAAACTCAGTTCCTAAAACCCAGAAACTAAACCCAGTTTTGTTTTCAAAAACTGGAACTCCTAAGTACCCTAATTACCCTGCTTGACTTTTCAGCCTTCAGTTCGATTGATTCCAGAGTAGATTTCTTCTGGATTTCTCTGGAATCCTAAATCTTAATAAGCTTGCATACTAGTCCTAAAACTTCTCAGTCAAATAATTTCATTTGATCACTTTTCACAATTCAGTCCAGATTTGATCGGAAATCAGTCCTTTTCTGTTGTCAAAAGCCAAAAATAGCTAAATTCTCCAATTCACCTCCAAATCCAAATCTGATTGAACTGTCATGTTCCTTCCACTATTCAACACAAGTCTCCCCTTTGTACCAAGTTTAGATTTAGTCCTGAAACTGAGTTATTTATGTTTTCAACCGTTTCGGTAAAAATACTATTCACTTTTACCCTAATTCTATTTTCATTTTCGTTTTCGTTTCGTTCTCATCTTAATCCAATTCATCCCTAATTTGATTACCCAACCAAAACCTATGTACTGAACTAAGTCTGAATTAATCTTTAGATTATGATTATTTGCAATTCAGTCTAAACAAGCTAGTGAATTACACTTCAGTCCTTCAATAAGATTCACTATCCAATCTTAGTGGCTTCAGTTACTCCAACACACACACAAACAAATGCTTATCATTTCATTCTTAATTCCTACTGCTTTATTGCTTTTGCCTCCAACAGAACCATGCACACAGTCATACATATACACAGATATATGCATGTGTATATACAATACAACACACACCTTTATACTTGTTCTTTCCTCCACCAGACAACAACCAGACGCACACACATGCTTCGAGGTCAACAGGAGCAGCGTGGAGTGCTATTGAGCAGTAAAAAGAGGAGGTGTATATCCATACATGCAGTTGCTTGGATCTTGGTGCAAGGATGTACATGTATGTATGTATGCAGTTAGGAAATACACGCAGCAGCCACAGCACAAAACTTCTCTGTCCTGTGAAGCAGCAGCAACAGCAGCCTGGCAACAGCAGTAGCAGAAGCGTTGCAGCAGCCCGTAATCCTCCCAGGTTAGGAAATTCTACTCGAGCCTTAAGTATCACTTGATCAGCATGTTCTTTAGCATTTGTATGACCAATTTCTGATCTTCTCCGGCGAGTTTTCCGGCCAGAACGATCACATGAACCCCGGCGGCAGCAGGAGAACTCAGTTTACTAATTTTACCCTACTGTAGCGTGCCGGATTGATCTTAGTTGATCGAATCTTCAACAAATACTCCATAGGACGCTAGGGCTAGGTATTAGAAATTTGTAGGAACCTGTTGTGCAGGCACTGGCGAGCTGCAGTGGCGAAAATGGCACCAGCGGCAAGTTCTGGAGCTCGAAGCACCGCCACGGTCGGGAGAAATTCCAATCGACCAAATTACCGAGCTACTGTCCAAATTGGTTGCTTAATCAGCCTTCTTACCACTCCAGAAACTTCCCTGCCAAGTTTGGTGAAGTCCGATGGCCGCTCGCCAGCGAATTTTGCCGTCCTGTCTCCGACAACGGCGAGGCGTCGCACTGGCAAATTGATCACCGTTGTCAAATTACCGGCGCGTACACGAAATTAGAGTTATCCTCAAGCTCGTAGAGGTCCCTGTTGGCGATATCATCGCCTCATCTTCCCCAGCACCGGCGAAGGCAACGAGTTGCCCTGTTCTCAGGACCGCGCCGTGGAGAGAAGCCTCGGTGGAGCCTTCATTGGAATTACCGCTTTAACTACGCTCCATGGATGCTGTAGATTCTCACTGGCATGCCGTCGACCAGGTTCCGGTCATCGCCGTCGATCTCGACGCCGGCCGTGTCACTCCAGTAGCGCCGATCGTGGACTCCGGTCGCCGATCAACAGGAGCTACCCAAATTGGTCGCTAACAAAGTGGATAGAGCCCTCTGGTGCAGTGGCCTCAATATGGACCTCAACCGCCGTTGAAATCACCGCCGGCGAAGACCTCACTGCTACAGACCACCGTGCGCTCCAAGTGCCAGCCAATGCCAGCCGAGGACACTTGTTTTGTACAGGAAAGTTAGCCGCTGATGCTCGTTAGGTCAGCCGACTAGTTTTAGGGCTTTATTTCAAAATTGAACCATGTCATTTTATTTGTTATTTCAATTAGAGTCTGTCCATATAGTTTATATTGCATACAAGTCCTGTTAACCCAAAATTAATAAAAGTATTAAAACCTTAATTGAATTATATATATTAAATTGATATATAAACCCTAAAAATGCCAAATCCCTTTAGAAAGCTACGAATTCGATTTAACTTATATGGTTAGGACTCTTTACCTATTTTACACGTATTTTCCTTTAGGATCTAGGTCAAATTCGGCCTATAAGGCCAATTAATCAACCTTTTTACCCTTTTCGAAAAAGTCGCAGCGTCAACGTTCAATCTGAAAATCGACTTCGCCCTAACCTCCCAACTGTCCAACCAAAGCCCTAACAATATTTTGATTACTTGTCGACCTAGGACTCAAAGAAAACCCTCGAAGGCCAACCTAAGCTTTGTCAGTCGACGTCCAATGTCTCTCCCGTCGACATGCCTATGTCGTTTGTGGCCTTAGGAACTTCAGATTGAAAATCCGTCAGTGTCACCATGTCCATCCTACTATCAACCTTCCAAATGTATGATCTAATTTTGCATCCGAGCCTCGGATCAAAATCCTCTTTCCATCAAAATTCATTCTTCAGTTGATTATTTCATGCTCATTTTGTCTATTCAATCTCAACCCTCAATTACCTTTCACGCACACATATATATAAATATGTACAACTATTTTCTTGATTGGTAACCATGTTTGTGATTAAGTTGGATATAACTTTAGGTTTGGAAGAAAAATCATCAAGAAACAAGGAGACGACAAGAACTGATCACACTACAGCTGAGTGAGGCAAGTCACTACCTTTTGACCATATTGAACCTATATATTATAAAATTTACATATGTTGTTTTAATAAAGCATGAGTATATGCATGAGACTGAACAGCCACATGTAGTTGATAATAGGGTGTTTTGTTTACTCAGTTAGCCAAAGCGGTTGAGGCTGTAAGGATCTAAGCCACGTTGAGTGGAAATCCTTACTGATGGATTGAGGCGGTAAGGATCTAAGCCACCTTGAGTGGAAATCCTTACTGATGGATTGAGACGGTAAAGATCTAAGCCACCTCTAAACTGAGCTCGCTGTAGCTTTGGATCTAAGCCACCTTGAGTGGAAATCCTCGCTAAGCAAGCTAGACTCACCGTAATGGATTGGATCTAAGCCACCTTGAGTAGAAATCCATACATACTGGGTAAGAAAAACTTTAAAATATTCCAATATTCAGTGTTCATTTGAAAAGCCATGAAGGTTAGTGGTGAAGATGGTAAGAGTGGTGGGCAGTGACTGCATGAGTGGGATAGTGGCTGGATACTTCACCCTAATGAATAAGGACTAAAGAGTTGTGCTATGCATCTAGTGGCATAAGAACGTACCACCACAAGCTTGCTATAGGACAGGCATGACCTAGTATCCTTGTTGAATAATTTAACCTGGCTCTACATGGAAGAGAGAAATTGTTGATGATATGAGTGTTTGTGTTGACCCTTCCACTTGACCCACTACTGGCGAAAGGGGAGTACCCTTGCCGCGGACCAGTACTGGGAAGGGGTCGGGGTGGGGGTATAGCCTGCCACAACGGTGTCAAGGCTATCAATCCGGTGATAGACCTTATACTGGGTAGAGCTAAGGTTAATATAAAGCAGGGTGAACAGCGTGTTATCCTCAGCTCAGTCGCGTGCAGAACTGTGTGTGTACATGATCTGATAGTAGTAGTTGAGGAATCTTGTGGGTAAAGCGGTACACCTCTGCAGAGTTTTAAAGAAGTATACGAGTACTCCGTGCCCCCGGGTTCTTGGGGCATGCCGCGGTCAATGAGTTCAAATCATGTTGTGTGGCACAAGTAGTGTTATGAAATTTCAAAATGATTTCTATTCATATACATATGCTTTGAAACCTTTTAATTGCTGCAATAACTTACATATCTGTTCCATTGATCAACCCTTCATGTATAAGTATATACAATTGTTTTATTGTGACTTGCTAAGTACTCTGTACTCACTCTTGCTGATCATCTCATCAGTACAAGGGAGGGGACCAAAGCTTTAGAAGACCAAGATATCGTAGGGTCACATGCCAAGTCGAGCACGACCTGTGAAGGACCCTGGATCGTGCTTGCGCCTCTCCAAAAAGGGGCAAATTAACTTCTTATTTTGGCTCTATCAGCCCCTCTAATGTAGTTATGGTTTTATATCCATAAATAGTAATGATTGTAAACCTTCTGTACTACTACTGCTATTATATTGTGAACAAGAACTGAGATCCACAAAAGTGAGGGCAACTGTATCTTGGGCAGTTGCAATGTAAGGACTCGCCAAACAGGCGGGCCCACTTCTACTCTAATCTACCCTCACAATAGTATGGTATTACAGACGGTTATCATGTCAGAACCGACTGTGATAGTCCAAACAGTGTCCAGTGCTTCGAATTCTCGACGGTTTCCAATGTTCACGCGGTGCCCTAGGCTGGGAACACGAAGTGTCGCCTTGGAAATTCTATAAATTGCTTGGCAGTGGAATTACCCACTACTTTACGAGTTTTTCTATTTCTCAGACCCTTCGACTCCTTAGTTTCTCTGCACCAATGGCATCCTCAATGGCATCGTCAGCCTCACCCTCCCGGTAAGAACTCTCAATCTTTTGGACTTACCCCTGTATTGTTAATACCTGTTCAGTAGATTCTTGACCTATTGATTTGCACAGGAAAGGGGAGCTGTGGAAGACTCGGGCAAGGTGAAGGCCGAGCTGAGGGCCCTCCAGGAGGAGCACAAGCTCCTTACGGAGAAGCACACTCAGCTACGACTTGACCTGGACGATCTCTTCCAGTGCATTCAGCGCATGAAGACGGATGGTGACAATACTAGGGCGAGGACGTGGCGTCTTCGCGAGGAGAAGCAAGCCGCGGATATAACCATCGCTGGTTGCGGTTTCACTATGAAGGATACCATCGGGAAGCAGAGGGAGGTCGCAGGCCTTCTCGACGCATACGTAGTTGATCCTCAGAAGGACAACTTGTCGCTAGAGGAGTCCTGGTCCTGGCTACAAGTCAAACTGACTTTATTCTAAATGCAGCCAGGGCTAAGAACACTCCTTGACCTAGCATTTTGTATTTTTACTTTTTTTTGTAAGTGATGAAAAACAATTAATGAAAAATTTGTCCTTATGTCAATTTTCCAGCACGTTCTTGGACTACTATCTTCTCCCTTTCTTTATCTTTCTTTAGTTTTTGGCGACCATTCGACCATAGAAAGTTATGTGCACTGTGTGCGATCACGGAACAACTATCGCGATCATATAAAGATCATCACGGGGTGATTAAGTGCGAATATGGGAGCAGCAATCTTTGGTGGGAGGGAGAACAGTTATCACAATCAGTTCTGAGATCAAAACCGTCTGTGATAGTCAAGTACGGTTTTGATCTCCCATATTACAGACGGTTCTGATGTCAGAACCGACTGTGATAGTCCCAACTGTGTCCAACGCTTTGAATTCTCAATGGTGTGTTGCTTCATTTTGTGTTCTGATGTTCACACGGCACCCTAGCCTGAGAACACAAAGCATCGCCATGGAAATTCTATAAATAGCTTGTTTTTAATGAAAAACAATTAATGACAAATTTATTCTTATGTCAATTTTCCAATTTTCCAGCATGTTCTTGGAATATCACAGACGGTTCTGATTTAAAAACTGTCTGTGATAGTTATATCACAACCATCTGTTATATCATTGTTTCAAGTCAGACAATTCTGACATGATAACCGTCTGTGATATTTCTGCGATAGTTCTACACAAATACACCAGCTCACACATTCAAATACATGTCTAAAACAGCAATACAAATACACAAATATACATACACAAATACACCAATTCACATATTTGAGTACATGTCCCAAATAGCAATACAAATACACAAATATACACCAATACAAATACACCAATTCATACATTCGATGTATGTTACAAAAGTCACATCTGAAATAGAACCTTTGCAATCAAACAACAAATGTAACTACCGACTACAAGTTAGACCTGATACATCACAAATCCATTCATCTGAAATAGCAAATGTATGAACCACATTTGACTTAAACACAAGAGTTCAGTTCAGAGACGCCCGAAGAGCTGGAACTGGCATTGAGTTACATTTGTCTTGGTGATCTCTTCTGGCTCAAACTCAACTCATCAATGCAAATCAACTCAACTCAACTCAACTCTGATTTGAGTTGAGTTGCGTTGAGTTGAGTTGAGTTTGAGCCCAAGAAAATCACCAAGACAAATGTAAGATGCTTTCTATAGGTCCTGATTTGAGAAACACACCGGGCTTGAGGATCTCTTCGACCGAGCCAACTAAGATCTCGCCCTTCACATCCTTCAACTCTTGACAGTGATTTTCACCCTTTCTTTCGCCAACAAGCCAACGTAGTCAGCGTACTGCGATGACGAACCGTGAAATGCGTTGCCCCTCGTGAACATCGTCCAAGGACCTACACAGAATCATATTGAAAAGAAGACATATAAAAATGGAAGATACAAGAATCACAGAATAATTTCCATGATAAGATTAGGATAAACTAACAATGCCGAAATTTTACTTGCCTTGCTTGCAATGCCGAAATCTAGCTGAGTTGAAGTTACAATTGATATTGGACTTGATTCACCAGAGAAACTAGTGGCCATCGATGGAGGTGCGGCAACCATCAATGGAGGTTATGGGTTAGGGCTTGTCGTGCCCCAGGAGAAAAAAAAAGTGGAACGGTTCGACTAGAAGCAAAACTCTAGGGAGGAAACAAGTATTTGTAGAAGTCGAACGGTTCGACTCCAAGCAAAATTCCAGGGCATAGTACAGACGGTTCGGACCTCAGAACCGTCTATGATAGTAAAGCAGACGGTTCTGATATCCCAACCATTTATGATATTCTAATTATCATAGACGGTTCTTATTTAAAAACCATCTGTGATAGTGAATACAAATACACAAATATACATCAATACAAACACACAAATACACCAATTCACACATTCAAGTACATGTCCCAAATAGCAATACAAATATACACAAATATACACCAATAGAAGTACACCAAGTTATCACAGACAGTGCTGAAGTCAAAACTAACTATGCTAGTGAGATGGACGGTTTTGACCTTGGAACCGTCTGTGATATTCTAATTATCACAGACGGTTCATATTTCAAAACCGTCTGTGATACTTCTTTCATAGTTCTACACAAATACATCGATATTACCGACGGTTTTAACGTGAAAACCGTCAATGATAGTTTGTTATTACAGACGGTATGATGCTAGAACCGTCTATATTGAGTCTGGTATAAAAGGTCTTTTAGCGGTTGTTTTGAGCTAGTCGTACATGCTTGCTCGACATACTGTCCTGTTGGAAGAGATCTGGGGCAAGGAAGTGCAATATCTCAAAAGGGGAGTATTAGGGGACAACAATTTAAAGATCCAAGGTTGGTATTTGCTCCTAAGGCATACACATTACTTAATTTCATCATCAATATCGATCTCCATTGATTGATCAAATTAGAGGGAGAGGGAGGGGAAGCTAAAGTAGCAAATCCTGGTTGTAACTCTCATTTTTCCCACCTATAGCTATTTAATTGCTTTATGATGTGTATTATCCATGCCCACGATTAGTTACTAACTAAGTGCTTGCAGTTGAAGTAGTAGTTATACCGCAAACTCCACAAACAGTAGCTAGCTAGATTTATAATTTATTGCACATCGATCGTACATAGAGTATTACTTAGCATGTGTATAAATTTAATTGCATATGGCCCATCGAGACTGGATGTATAATGACAACCGAGTGAGTGAAGAATACATGAAAGGTGTTTTATATTTCCAAAAAGTTGCTGAGCAAGACATGGCGAAGAAGGGTTTATGATATATGTACTGTCCTTGTGTAGACTGCGAGAATCTTAAGATGTTCACCAACTCATCTCAAATTTTCGCCCACTTGATTCGACGTGGTTTCAAAAAGGGGAACAAGTGTTGGGTCCACCATGGCGAAGAGCAAACTGTAGAAACAAGTGCCACTCAGGTTGAGGAACAGGACATGTCGAATCCCAACAATGATTTCGATGATGATATGCCATAGGATGACAATTTAGATGACATGTTGCATGATGTGGAAGGAAATTACTGTAAAAGGGAGTTTGGTAAATTCAAGAGCTTGATTGAGAACTCAGAAAAGCCATTGTTCCCTGGTTGCAAGTCGAAGTACACAAAGTTGTCCTCCATGCTTGAACTGTTAAAATTGAAGGCAAGTAACAGCTGGACCGACAAGAGTTTCATGGCACTATTAGATCTTTTAGAGGATATGCTTCTGGAAGGAAACGAGTTGCCAAAAAAACCAACCAGGCGAAAAAGTTGTTGTGTCCTTTTGGAATGGAAGTAGAAAGGATACATGCATGCCCTAATGATTGCATCCTTTACCGTAACGACTACAAGGATATGCGAGTTCGTCCGGTGTACGGCGCACCCCGCTATAAGCGTAAGGACCGAACTGACGATGGCGACTGCACTGAGATAATGCAAGGACCTCTTGTGAAGGTGTTATGGTATTTTCCCGTCATTCCCCGCTTGAAGTGTTTGTTTGCAAACCATAAAGAGGCAAAATTATTGCGTTGGCACTCAAAAGACTAGAAGAAGGATGGAAAGCTGAGACACCCCGCTGATTCTTCGCAGTGGAGAAACATCGACAGGGAATTTGTTAACTTCGGAGCGGAATTGAGGAATATAAGATTCGGGTTGAGTACCAATGGAATTAATCCTTTTGGTAACATGAGCAGTCGACATAGTACTTGGCCGGTTCTTTTGTGTATCTACAACCTTCATCCTTGGTTGTGTATGAAGCGCAAGTACATCACGGTGTCTCTACTTATCTCAGGACCAAAACAACCCGGAAATGATATTGATGTGTACCTAGCACCATTGATAGAGGATTTGCTAACAATGTGGAACGAAGAAGTGCAGGTATGGGACGCATACAAATGAGAGAACTTCATCCTACGTGCTATAATATTCTGCACCATCAGCGATTTCCCTGCCCTTGGAAATTTGTCAGGCCTTAGTACAAAAGGAGCCAAAGCTTGTCCCCACTGCAAAGATGAGACTAAGAGGGTGTGGCTGAAGAATTGCAGGAAAACAGTGTACATGCGTCACCATATGTTTCTTCTGAAGAATGACGCGTATCATAAGAGGAAGAGGGAATTTGACGGTCACAAGAAAGATGGTTCAGCCCCATAGCCTATGAGCGAGAAAGAAGTTTACTCATGGGTGAAGGACATAGACATTGTGTTTGGAAAGGGTCGTAAATTGAAACCCCGCACGAAGAACATTTGGAAGAAGAGATCGATATTTTGGGAATTACCATATTGGGAGCATTTAGAGGTTCGGCATTGCATTGATGTCCTGCGTGTAGAGAAGAATGTTTGCGACAGTTTAATCGGCCTATTATTGAACATTCCGGGGAAGCAAAGGATGGCGTCAATGTGCGGCGTGACATGATCAAAATGAAAATCAAGCCCGAACTAGCACCGAGAGAGGATGAGAAAGGCCGTATATACCTCCCCCTTGCATGCTACACTTTGTGCAAGGCTGAGAGGACAGAACTTTGTAAGTGTCTCCATGGTGTTAAAGTTCCATCGGGTTACTCCGCAAATATGAAAAAGCTTGTGACCATGGGCGATTTGAAATTACTTGGTATGAAGTCTCACAATTGTCAGATGTTGATGACACAAATGCTTCCTGTTGCCATCAAGAGTATTTTGCAGCATAAGGTCAGAGAGACGATCACGAGGCTGTGTTATTTTTCAATGCAAAATGCTAGGTCAAGGAGTGGTCTTAGCCCTGGCTGCATCTAGAATAAAGAAATATCACAGACGGTTATGACCTCCAAACCGTCCGCTTTACTATCACAGTCGGTTTTTACCTAAGAACCGTCTGTGTTTTTTATTATCACAGACGGTTTTTATCTAAGAACCGTCTGTGTATGTGATTATCACAGTCGGTTTTTACCTCAGAACCGTCTATGTATGTGATTATCACAGTCGGTTTTTATCTCAGAACTGTCTGTGTATGTGGTAATCACAGTCGGTTTTTACCTCAGAACCGTCTGTGTTATCACAGACGGTTTTAATGTCCGAACCGTCTATAATATCCCAGATTGTTTGTTTGCATTCGACTACTGGTCATCAGTTGTTCCACTTATTTTTCATATTTGGTTCTATCTTGTTTCAATGTTAGTATTTAAAAAAATGAACGTTCAGACTATTTGGTTTTATCTTGTTTTTCATATTTGTTTTATATATATGTCTGAAATTAAAACCGTATGTAATCTTTCAAGCAGAGACGGTTTTGAGTTAAAAACCGTCTTGATCGCAGCAGTATTTTCTTGTTAACATTTTTACACAGACATCATTTGGTGATTATCAGTTACATAATCAATCGAAAGCCAGATATATAAGGAAAAGAAATTTCTTATTTCTTACAATCTTTCCATACATAAGAGATACTATTAATTAAGCGACCAATTGATTAGTGTCGATCTGTTCCGAAAGTAATTTACAAAGTTCTCCTAGGGACGTATTGGCATCAGTAGGATCTACACTGGCCGCCCCAGGAGAACTACCAATGGCTCTAAGACTATCAACATCATCTCTCACCAAAGGAATGGATTTGGCATCAGTAGGATCATCCAAGAAATTAAAGTTGATACAACAAAGGTGGAGATGAAGCTGCAACTCAAAGCATGCACTCTGCCAAGTGCAGAATGGCAAAAGACATCCCCTCAGAATGCTTCTCCAGCGCCTCTTTTTTTTTTTGGAGAGTTCTGCACAAGGCAGCTTTCTTCTCCTGCACATATGCTTCTCCAGCTTCTCCTAGGGGCATATGCTGGGAGGGTGAAGATGATTGCCAAGCTTCGGAGTGGATTTGGACGTGGAAGTGTGAGCCTTACCCCAGAAAAGCTGATGATACAAAGGTGTTGGAGAGGGGATATTGGAAGGATTATTGTGGATCTCCAAAGGTGGAGTCGATGCAACTGGAGGGGTTGCAAGGGGCAATGTGGCAACACAGGCCTCAGCACCCTCTAGAGTCTTCGCTGCAGCTCCACTGTATGATCTTTCATCATTTCTAAGTCTCTTCTTTGGAGGGAGCATTTCCTCAAGCACCTGTGGATTTCAAAATGCATTTGTTTCGAGGTAATCAAGTCATAAAAGAAAGATCTGCATTAGAGTTTCAGAGAGGACTTACTTTCTGAAGATCCTGATCGAGTTCATTCCTTATCTCTTCCTCATCACTCTGATCAATTTCAATAACCTCACTGGAATCTCGACTCGCCATCAAGGTGGGAGTTGAGGAGGGAATAAAGACAGGGATTTAGGAGCCTCGCTATTTATAGAAACAGAAGGTGACGGTTCATATGCGCGGGTGCCTCGAGTTCTAAAAAGCGCACTATTGGTTTTCAAGGTCAATAAATTCATGATATATAACTTCTCGGGAGATAAACTGCAACACGGCAAAGGAAGTTGAAGAGTCAGATTACATAATTCGATGCAAATTAAATTTGAAGTAAATAATTAAGTCTCTTCATCTGCTCAGTTATTATGTGCGGTTATCAACAATTGCATGTAGAGAATTCCACTGTTGGGACTATCACAGACGGTTGGGAGATCAAAACTGTTGGGGGAAATCTCCACGCGGTCAAGTCCAGGTAAGTTCATGATTGCCCGGGGACAGTGGCCTCCGGTGCCTGCCCCGGGCGCCGCCTTCTAGGCGCCCGGGACCGTGCCTCCGGGGCATGTCCCGGGCGCCGCCATTTGGTCCCCGGGACCGTGCCCCACGGGCATGTCCCGGGCGCCGCCATTTGGCCTCCGGGACCGTGTCCCCCGGGCATGTCCCGGGCGCCGCCATTCGGCCGGGGATAGTGGCCGCCGGTGCCTGCCCCGGGCGTCGCCATTTGGCCCCCGGGACCGTGCCCCCTGGGCATGTCCCGGACGCCCCCATTGTGCCCGGGGACAGTGGCCTCCGGTGCCTGCCCCGGGCGCCGCCATTTGGCCCCCGGGACCGTGCCCCCCGGGCATGTCCCGGGCGCCGCCATTTGGCCCCCGGGACCGTGCCCCCTGCGCATGTCCCGGGCGCCGCCATTTGGCCCCCGGGACCGTGCCCCCCGGGCATGTCCCGGGCGCCGCCATTTGGCCCCCGGGACCGTGTCCCCCGGGCATGTCCCGGGCGCCGCCACACGCCCGGGGATAGTGGCCTCCGGTGCCTGCCCCGGGCGCCGCCATTTGGCCCCCGGGACCGTGCCCCCCGGGCATGTCCCGGGGGCCGCCATGTGCCCGGGGACAGTGGCCTCCGGTGCCTGCCCCGGGCGCCGCCATTTGGCCCCCGGGACCGTGCCCCCCGGGCATGTCCCGGGCGCCGCCATAAGCCCGGGGACAGTGGCCTCCGGTGTCTGCCCCGGGCGCCGCCTTTTGGGCTCCCGGGACCCTGCTCTCCGGAAGAGGTCCCGGACGTCACCGCCCTCCTAAAAGGTAAAAGCCCTATTTGTTTATCACGTGCAGGTCACGCGAGGGACGCCTCGGGAATCAGCGGCCACCTGTCAAGCATCCAAGGCGTTTGACCGGGAGAAGGACGGTCCTACCCTTCAATCCGACGGTGGCTCCCAGGGTAGTTTAGGTTTTTTGCTTCTTTTTGGGGCTATAAATAGCCCTTGTACCCCTCTGTTGTAAGGGATCAGTTCATTATTATTTGGAATAGCTAATCTCGCAGACGTGCTCCGGAAGCCTCTCCCCGGAGAGAGCCTCCCCAGCCGACTCCGGTCGGGAGCGCGTCGACAGGACTAGGGCCCCCACCGGGACCCGAACCTGTATAAATCTACGTGTCAATTCTTGTGTTTGTCCGGCGGGGGAGGACCGGTCACCCGGTCCACCCGCGCTGCGTGATCTCCGCTAGGATCGTCTTCAAAACCTGCCGGGGTATTCTTAATACCCCGACAGTTGGCGCCGACCGTGGGGACCCGTGACGAATCGCCATGGCTCCTCCGAGAACAAGGGCCCGGGCCCTTCCCGGTGACGCCGGTCCCGGTGACCTGGCGGCACCCGTCCAGGACGCTGCTGTTCCGGCGCTTCCGTCCGGAGGCGACCATTCCCAGGTACCGCCTCCGACCTTTCCTCTCAATCTAGGTGCCTCCACCTCCGGGTCGCTCCCGGCGGCCGCGGGGACCTCGGCCGGGACGAGTTTCCCCCCGACGGCTCCCCCGGCCCCCCGGGACGCCCTGCTGGAGGCTCTCGTGGAGGGCCAGCTCCGCGCCCAGCGCTCTATGGACGAGCTCCTTAGTGTGTTGGCACGGCCCTCGGCCCCCACATTTTCGTCGCACCCATATCCGGGGATCATGCCCCCGTTTATGGGATACCCAGCGGCCCCTCCGGCGTCAGGGGGGCTGTCTACCCCGTATGATCCCGCTGGGGGGTTCCCTCCCCCCGCGGGATATACTTCCGGACACTTCTCGGCACCCGGGCCTGTCCCGGTGCCGGGAGGCTATTTCATGCCCGGGCCCTTCGTGGCACCAGGGGGGTACCCCGTCCCCGGCTCGCTTCCGGGGCTGGGGGGTCATTTCATGCTGGGGGCTATTCCTACGCCGGGAGCCAGTCCCGCCCCCCGCGTTGCGTTTACCGCACCGGGGCCGGTCGACAGAGCAGCTCCCGTGCCTCAGCGAATTTCCCCCCGCATTGGCTCCCCAACCCAGGACGTCGCCGAGAGGGCTCACCCCCCACTGGTTCCGGATGTCACAGGGGCTTCCCCCTTTCCGGTCCCGGTCGTTGCCACGGGGGCCCCCTCTTCGGATCCAAACACCGCCCCGGGCGCCCCCTCCCCGGTTCCGGATGGTGCAGGGTCTCCCCCCTTTCCGGTCCCAGGGGCCGTCGCAGGGGGCTCCCCCCAGCAGGTCCCGGTAGCTCCCGGGCCGGTGGCCACAGAGCAGGAGCTCTCTCCCCCATCGAAGCAGATCCGCTTCTCCCGGGGGGAGGTCGAGCGAATGCATTCTCCCGGCCGCGGGGAAGAGCTCCCCCCCGGTCGTTGTCGCAGGGAGCCTCGCTCTCGCACCGGTCGGGGGAAGAGACCAGCCGAAGGACCATCCTCCCCGGAGAGAAGCCCGGACGTCCGGGAAACCAGTCCCGGCCCGGAAGAGAAGCGTCGTCACCACCACTCCGGTGGCCCTCTTGGGCCGCTACCTGACTCGGATAACGAGGGGGCGTCCCCCGTTAAAGAAGACAGCGACTGGGGCTCCCCCCGGGAAGTGCAGGGGGCGAACCAGCCCCTGTGTCGGAGACTCCGCAGCATCCGATGGCCGCGGCCCTACCGTCCCCCGCACATCGAGCATTATAATGGCGAGGCGGACCCTTACGAGTTCGTGCAGATCTACTCCACCGCCATCTCCGCGGCGGGGGGGGACGAGAGTGTCCAATGCAACGTCTTCCCCCTCTACCTCACCGGCATTGCCCGCTCCTGGTTTTACAATCTGAAGGCGGGCTCCATCAAGTCTTTCTCGCAGCTCAAGCGGGAGTTCTGTGCCAACTTCCAGGGGAACTACGTGCGTCCCCTGGACTCCTCGCAGCTGTATACTGTCCGCCAAAGAACTGGGGAGACCATTAGAAGCTTTTTCAAGCGCTTTGCCCAGGTGAAGAGCAAAGTGGCCCATGTCCCCGACTCTACGGTTATCGAGGCCTGCAAGAGCGGCATCCTCCCGGGGGAGCTCCACCGAAGGCTCTCCCGGAGCTGCCCCTCTTCCGCCGACGAGCTCTTCAACGTGCTCGAAAAGTACGCTCGGGCGGAGGAAGACGACATCTGGAAGAAGACCCAGGGGGCTCCTGCCCCCGCCGAGCGGGGGGCCCGGGATCCCCCCAGACGCCCCAGGCAGGGGGGCCGTAGCGAACCACGGCCTCGGGACACTTTTGTCCTCGAGGGCGGAGGCGGCTCGCGCGACCCCCCGAAGGGCAACCGCCCCTTTCCCAAGCCGAGAGGCCATGGGGAAGGACAGTCTTCGCGCGGCCGCGAAGGCCCCGCGGGGAGAAGCCGGAAAGGACCGTGGTGCAGCTTCCACGGGTCCAGTACCCACGCCACCCGAGATTGCCACCAGCTGCTGCAACACTTCGCGGCATTCCTCGACCAGCGCGGGCAGGGGGGGGGGACTCCGGCCTCCTTGCCCCCTCGGCCAGCTGTTCCGGCCCTTCCCGCTCCCGCGGGGGGGGGGACAGGTGCAGGAGGGGGAGCCTTCAGACGCTCTCCCCTTTCAAACTTCTCAGCGCCGCATCAATGTCATCGTAGGGGGCTCCGCCTCCGGGCGGGACTCCAAGCGCCAGCGCAAGGAGTATGCGCGAGAAGTCAAGGTAGTGGGGGTGCTACACGCGTCCGTGCCGCCTAAGTGGTCGGACGTCCCCCTCACCTTTACGGCGGAAGACGCGCGAGGGGTTCGCTTCCCCCATGACGACGCGCTTATTGTCTCCGCGACAATCTACAATTGCCACTTAGCCCGCATCCTCGTGGACGGCGGAAGCTCCGCCGACGTCCTGTTCCTCAAAACCTTCAAGGAAATGCAGGTGGATGAGAAGCTCCTGCAACCAGCGGCAGGGCCTCTGCAAGGGTTTGTCCCGGGGAAGGCGATCCACCCCGTGGGCAAGGTAGATCTCCCGATCACCTTCGGCACCCCGGAGAACTACCGGACCGAGCTAGTACGCTTCGACGTAGTGGACCTCCCCTCCTCCTACAATGTGATTATGGGGAGGACTACGATCAATCGGCTGGGGGCTACCACCCACCAAAACTATTTGTGCATGAAGATCCCCGGGCCGCATGGTGTGATCAACGTCCGGGGGGACCAAGACATGGCCCGTGCCCTATACGAGCGGGCTGCTGCCACAATAGGAAGCGTCAACCTGATCAAGGCACCCGGGGGGGAGGCTCCCCCCCCGAACGTAGACGTCGCTGCGCCATCCCCTGGGAGGCCCCTCCTCAAGCCGCGTCCGGAAGGGGGCCTCCGGAAGGTCCCGCTGTCCCCGGGCAGCGGGGACAAAACCGTCCAAATCGGGGCAGAGCTCCCCCAAGACCATGCAGCGCAACTCGCAGCCTTTCTGCGCGAAAACTCCGATGTTTTTGCGTGGAAACCTTCGGACATGCGGGGCGTCGCCCGGGAGGTTATTGAACACAAGCTCGCGGTAACCCCCGGTCACCCCCCTATCAAGCAGAAGTTGCGGAAGCTCTCCCTCGAACGTCAAGAAGCCATCAAGACGGAGATAGCCCGGCTCCGAGAGGCGGGGTTCATCCGGGAAGTGTTGCACCCCGAGTGGCTTGCAAACCCCGTCCTCGTCAAGAAATCAACTGGCAAGTGGCGCATGTGCGTGGACTTCACCGACCTTAACCGCGCTTGCCCCAAAGACAACTTCCCGCTCCCGCGGATCGACCAGCTCGTTGACTCCACCGCGGGGTGCGAGCTGATGAGCTTCCTAGACGCTTACTCGGGATACCATCAAGTCCGGATGGCGGAGGGGGACGAGGAAAAGACGAGTTTCATAACTCCCCTCGGAACCTTCTGCTACCGTCACATGCCCTTCGGGCTCAAGAATGCGGGAGCCACCTTCCAGCGCCTGATGACGCTGGTCTTCAAAGATCAAGTCGGCCGCAACGTCGAAGTCTACGTAGACGACGCGGTCGTCAAGAGTCCCCGTGCAGCCTCCCACATCGACGACCTCACAGAGACCTTCCGCAACCTCCACGCGTTCGGGCTTAAGCTCAACCCGGAGAAGTGCGCCTTCGGGGTGCGCGGGGGAAAGCTCCTGGGTTTCCTCGTGTCCCAGTGGGGCATTGAGGCAAACCCCGAGAAGATCCGGGCCTTCCTAGACATGCCCCCGCCGCGCTCCGTCAAAGATGTCCAGCGGCTCTCCGGCCGCCTGGCCGCACTCAGTCGCTTCGTCTCCCGTTCGGGGGAGCGGGGCCTCCAGTTCTTCAAGATCCTCCGAGGGCTTGAGGGGTTCTGCTGGACCCCCGAGGCCCAGGAAGCCTTCAACGACCTCAAGAAGTACCTCTCGAGCCCTCCAATGCTCGTGAGCCCGTCTCCGGAAGAGCCCATGCTCCTCTACCTCGCCGCGACCCCCGTCGCCGTCAGCGCGGTTTTGGTGAAGGAGCAAGGGGGGCAGCAACACCCCGTGTACTACGTCAGTGAAGCCCTCCAGGGGGCCAAGACTCGGTACACGGAGATGGAGAAGATTTGCTACGCTCTCCTCATGGCGTCCCGGAAGCTCCGGCACTACTTCCTAGGGCACCCCATCACCGTTCCGTCGTCCCTCCCCCTGGGGGAGGTACTGCGGAATAAAGAAGCCACCGGCCGGATTGGGAAGTGGGGGGCCGAGCTTGCCCCCTTCTCCCTGTCCCTTACTGGCCGCTCCGCAATCAAGTCGCAGGTCCTCGCCGACTTCGTCGCGGAGTGGACTCCCGCCTCTGGGTCCGGGGACGAAGATCTCCCTGTGCCGCCCCGACGCAGTGACCATTGGACCCTGCTGTTTGATGGGTCGCTGTGTCTCGCCGGGGCTGGCGCGGGGGTAGTCCTCCGGAGCCCCGAGGGGAAGGAGCTCGAGTACGCCGCGCGGCTCGAGTTCCCCGCAACCAACAACGTCGCCGAATACGAGGCTCTGCTCCTCGGGATGCGCCTCGCGCGCTCCCTGGGGATCCGGCGTCTCCTAGTAAAGGGAGACTCTCAGCTCGTTGTCTGCCAAATGGACAAGTCTTACCTGTGCCATGACGCAAATTTAAGTCTTTACTTACAGGAAGTACGAAAGATGGAGAAACACTTCGACGGCCTTGAGGCCCGGCATATCCCGCGAAGGGAAAATGACCGGGCTAATGCTTTGGCCCGGGCGGCAAGCACCCGGGAAACGCTCCCCAAGGGGGCCTTCTTAGAAACAATCACGAAGCCCTCGGTGGTCTCCCCGGACGCAGGCCCCGAGCCTCCGGTCCCGGAGGTCGCCGAGATCATCCGGCCGTCGTCATGGATGGATCCCCTCATCTCCTTCATCAAGGGGGAGGGGGACCCTCCCAACGAGACCGAGGTTAAGCGCCTCCGGGCCAAAGCCCGGGCATATCTCCTACTGGAGGGAAGGCTCTACAAGCGGGGGGCTTCGGCCCTCCTACGCTGCCTCCCCCGGTCGGAGGGACTTCAACTCCTGGAAGACATTCACGCGGGAAGCTGTGGTTCTCACCTAGCCCCGCGTGCCATCGCCGCCAAGGCCCTTCGGCAGGGCTTCTACTGGCCTACAGTCATGCGCGACGCGCGAGACCTTGTCTCCGCGTGCGAAGCATGCCAAAAGATGGCCAAGGGCTCGAATCTCCCCCCTGTAGCGCTGCGGACTATCCCCATCACTTGGCCCTTCGTGCGCTGGGGGATGGACCTCTTAGGGCCCTTCCCCCCAGCGCCCGGAGGATACAAGTATGCGGTAGTCGCGGTCGACTACTTTACAAAGTGGGTCGAGGCGGAGCCCTTGGCTAGCATCACCTCCCGGGCCGTTCAGCGGTTTTTCTGGAAAAACGTCGTTTGTCGTTTTGGTGTCCCCCGGGAAATCACCGTGGACAACGGGACCCAATTCGACTCGGCTTATTTCCGGGAATTCTGCGAAGGCCTGGGGGTCGTCATCCACTTTGCCTCAGTGGCCCATCCTCAAAGCAACGGAGCCGTCGAGAGAGTCAACGGCGTAATCCTACAGGGGTTACGCCGGAGACTCGAGCAAACCGCTTCCAAGCGGGGCGCGTGGGCAGAGGAGCTCCCTAGCATCCTCTGCTCGATGCGCACGACCCCGTCCCGGGCCACAGGGCGTGCTCCCTTCTCCCTAGTCTACGGGGCGGAGGCAGTCCTCCCCCCGGAGATCGGCTTCCGGTCGCTGCGGGTCGAGCTCTTGAACGGAGCCACGACCGCAGCCTACCGGGCTAACGAAGACAACCGGCGGCTGGAAATCGACCTCGTGGAGGAGGAACGCGACCGAGCGCTCCTCCGCCACGCCATCTACGAGCGTGAGATGTCGCGCGCATACAACCAGCGTGTGCGCGAGAGAGCTTTCCGCCTTGGGGACCTTGTCCTCAAGCGCGTCACAGACCCCCAAGCCCAGGGTAAACTCTCCCCCAAGTGGGAGGGCCCCTACAGGATCTCCGCTGTCCTAGGCTCGGGGGCCTACAAGCTCTCCAACCTTGAAGAGCAGGAGCTGAAGCACACCTGGAACTTGCGTTTACTTCGCAAGTTCTACGTCTAGCCTTACGGGCCTGTCCATCGGGGACAATGTAGCTTCCTTCCCCCCCCCCCCTTCGCGGTTTCGCAGGGGGGGCTTTGTATATTTTGTTAATCAATGCATAGTCTTTGTTTTTCAACTGTCTCATTGCAGGTCTCTCTCGTTACCGCCCCTAGCGGCGATGCCCTCCCGGCGAGGAAGCCCTCCTTGTGAGGATGCCCTCCCCGCGAGGAAGTGGGCCAGTCCCAACAAGTCCCTACAACGGAGCCTGCACTCCCGTAGGGCGGCTTACGATCAGCCCTCGTGGACTGAGGGTGTAAGCGGCAACCCGGTCCCCAGCGGCCGTGGTAACGAGTCACTTTGGGAGACTAGTCCCCTGCCCAAACACTCAAGTCCCGTCTTCGGGCACTTCCTCCTCCGGGAGTAGACGCTCTCCTCAGTGAGACGTCTAATGGCTTTCTGGATTATCTTCCTCCTCCGGGAGTCGACGATATTCCCGGCTCCCCGTTCTCACGGCGACCGGAAGATCGGCCCCTCGCGGCTAGATTGGATTTATCTTCCTCCTCCGGGAGTCGACGATATTCCCGGCTCCCCGTTCTCACGGCGACTGGAAGATCGGCCCCTCGCGGCTAGATTGGATTTATCTTCCTCCTCCGGGAGTCGACGATATTCCCGGCTCCCCGTTCTCACGGCGACCAGAAGATCGGCCCCTTGCGGCTTGATTGGATCTATCTTCCTCCTCCGGGAGTCGACGATATTCCCGGCTCCCCGTTCTCACGGCGACCGGACGAACCCTCCCAGGAAGCTCCCCTCCAGAGGTCATTGGCTTTTCATGAGCCCCTTCCGAGCCTTGTTCCCGGTTCCCCGCTCCCCCCGGCGGCCGGATGAATCTCTCCCAGTGGCCCCGGCCACCCCGGAAGGTCCCTCCCTCGGAAATCCTGTTTTTACAATTTTCTAACTTAGAAAATATTTCTACAGGTTATGCTCCCCCCGGGGACCCTGTTTCCCCCACAGCACGCGGAGGCTTCCTCCCGCCCGCTGTGGGCGGGGGGGGGGGGGGGACAGGGGGTCCCCGGGTCACCCACGAAGGAACTTAGCTCATCCTTGTTAAGATGAGTCGTCCAGACCATCCAAGAAGAAGAAAATAAAGAGGCAGTAAAAAGTTTAACAATGCGCTTTATTGATCGACAAACCCGGAGGACATCTTCCCCCTCCGGTGGGTTTCGGAAATGATACAACCCGGGTCCTAACCCGGGGGATTTTCTACGAGCCTAAGGCCCCTACACCTAAAGCTCCCGGAGGCGCTCCCTTAGCTCCCGGGCCAGGTCCCGGTACAGCGCCTGGACGCGACGCTGAGAATCCCGAAGTACGTCTTCGGGCCAAAACTCGTACCCAGCCGGCGGAAGTATCCGGAGAGGAGGTATCATCTGGGCCCTCGGGCGCGGGGGAGTTAATTCAGCACGGCTGTTGTCAAAATTATCCAAGTGCCATTCCGGGCGCCACCTCAACCGGACGGGCTCCCGGGCAGTACCGCCGTCGCGCCTCCCGGAGACAAGGCTCAGCAAAATCAAAGCCGCTTGGGCGTCCCCCGGAGAGTTTCTCCCGGACCGTTGCCCGGGAGCAACCCCCCGGGAAACCTGGTAACATTTTATTGCAAAGACTTAGAAAAATTTCTAATATATTTCATTGCAAAATGTTTGTGTACAAGTGCCCGGGGCTTCTCCTAAGAAGCTACCGGAATCAAAATGCCTAAAAATAAAAAGGGGTCCTAGCTAAAGACCCGGGGGAGGCTCATACTTTGGCATTGGGATCCTCCCCCCGGGAAGCTTCCTCCGTGGCCGGGGCAGGGACATCCGCGGTCGGAGGCGCCGGTGTCGGGAACCACGTCCGGATGATCCGGTCGTAGAACCCCTCCGCCAGCAGCTCCACCTCCCGGCGCGTTGGCTCGAAGGCCTCCGGGAAGCCCCGGGGGATGCGCCCCCCGATCGCCCGGGCGCCGACCCCACGGTAGTCAACGAGCCCCGCGGCGGCCGCGATGACGGGGATCGCGCGGCCCCGTGCCCGGACGTCCGCAGCCTCTGGGATGGCGGAGACTTGTGCGTTAAGAAAACGCACAGCCTCCGCGAGGGTCGCCGGGGGCACCTCCGGGCCGCTCCCGGAGCCCAGGCTAACGCCAAGGCTCTCCAAGGCCGAGCGGACGGAGCGGCCCGCGTCCGACAGCGCCCGGACGCTGGAGCTCTCGAGCTCCCGGAGCGCCTTCTCCCGCACCTTGGCCTCCTCTCGGAGGCGGACGTAGGCGCCCTCCGAAAGGTGCACCTGCGCCCGGGCCCGGGACAGCTCATCAAGAGCTTCGTCCCGCTCCCGGAGGGCCGCCTCCCGCTGCTCGACGCAGGCCGCGGCCCGGCTCTCCGCCTCCTTGAGCAGCCGGGTGACCCGCTGCTCAAGGCCCCAGGTAACAGTCGCTACCTACAAAATGCATAAAGAGTTAGAAAAATCTTAAGTGCAGGAAAAAAAAAGACGAAGTGTTGAGAGCTCGAGTTACCTGGGCTCCGAGGGACTCGAGCCCCTCAAAACGCTCATGGAGCGTTCCTCCTGCTACGAAGGCCTGCACCTTCTGGTTGTGCAGGCCCTCCGCGTAGCGGGCCACCTCCCCCGTAGGAAATAGGGAGGTGTCTTGCCCGGCCCTCTTGTCGCGGCCGGGAGAGGGCCCCCGGACCTCCGAATCCGGGAGAACGGCCGGCGTCGCCGGCGTCTTCGTCGACGAAGTTTCCTCCGAAGACGAAGACGAAGGTTGGGCGGGGATCTCCGCCCGGGGGGGGATCATTGGGCCTTTCCCCGCCCCAGGCCGGAGGGCCCTCGGAGCCTCCTGCTCCGGGGGGACCTCGAAGACTGAGGGGCTCCCCCCCTCCTCATCCACCGGCCAGAGGCGCGGGGGCGCCGCCCCCGAAAACCGCACTTCTAGCCTCTCCGGCGCCAATGCCGCCGGGAGAGGCGAGAGGAGCGTCACGCGAACTGGCGACGGGGCGTAGTCCGCCGAATCGGACCCCGCCCCATCGACAACCACCTCCTTCCCCCGGGCCTCGACGGGGGCCTCCGGGGGCGGAGGCGTCGCCTCTGCCCGGGGCGCCGCCCGGGCATGTTCGGCTCCGGGAGCTGCGTCCCGGGCCCTCACCGGCGTCGTCGCCGGCGCCGTCGCCGGAGCCGGGGTCTTCTGGACCCGGGGCTTTTTGGGCTCCGAGCCCCCGGCCGCGTCCTTCCCCCGTTTATGAGACCCGGGGGTGGGAAGGGGCTTCCTCTCCGGAAGCCTGAGCCCGTAGGCCTCGGCCACCAAGTTCCGGGGAGGCCCCTCCCCCACGAGGCGCACGATGCGCTCGTGTTCGTCGGCGAAGTACCTCCCCAGGAGGTGCTCCGCCTTGTCCCTCGCCGCCGGGTACGGGCGCACTGCAAGAGGTAAAAAGTTAGTCAATTTTTCATAAAAAACCGCAAGTACAAAAATGCAGGGGACTTACGCCGCGTCACGGGCTTGACCGGAGGCCGCTGCTCCGGGCCCGTGCCGATCCCCCTTCCCCCGCGTGAGAAGGGGGAAAGCCGCAGGAGCGCCAGCTCCTCCGCGGCATCCCGCATTGAGCGGGCCTTCTTAGCCAGCACCACCTTCCCGAGGAGCTCGAACTCCTCGTCCGTCCACACCGGCGGCTTCGGTGCGGAGGATCGGCTGTAGGTGGGAGGCTCCGGGGCATAGACCACCGCCTCGTCCCGGACCCGGAGGTAGAACCACCTCCGGAGCCAGTCCCCCCAGTGGTCCCGGGAGGCCGCCGCCGGGTAGTCCGCCACCCGGGAGGGCAGCATTTGGACCATCACCGAGCCGAAGGGGGACTTCGGTCCTCCCTTCACCAGGTGGGAGCTCCGCGCCGCCGGTTCATAGAAGTACCGGAAGGCGCGGAGGGTGGGCTCCCGCCCGGTCGCTGTCTCGTAGAGCCATATAAAGAGGCCCATACGGACGAGCGCGTTCGGGGTGAGGTGGTTGAGAGCCACCCCATACTCTTTGAGAAACTCCCGGAGCATCGGATGCACCGGGAGCCGGAGCCCCGCCTCAAGGAAGGCCTCGAAGGCCACGACCTCTCCGGGCCTGGGGCGGGGGGCTCCGTCCTTCTTTAGGGGGACCCGGATGTCCCCCTCTTTGACGACGCCCTTCTTGACCAAGGACTCCGCGTCCGAGGCCGAGAACTCGGAGGCCCAAAGGAAATCCACGGGGATTTCCTCCAGGGGCACCTCCGTGGTCTTTGCTCGACCTTTGGGCGCCATTAGGTGAGTTCTTTGTTTTTCGGTGGCTAAGTTTTCAGGTGGCTACGTCTACAACTCCCGGACGCTCGCTACCGGAAAAGGCTACCGGAGAAGCTACCGGAAGAGCGCTACCGGGAGAGCTGAAGCTGGAGTTGAAGATTTGGAATGAGCTTCCGGGGCCCCCTAAGGCCCTATTTATAGAGGCTGGCCGTGATCTAGATGCGCGCCACGTGGCCCCCTTGGAGCAATCTGGACCACTGATTCAAACCGTGCGCGGGAAACGAAGGGACAGGCGCGTAAATCGAGACGCCGGTTCGAACCGCGCGTGCATTTATTGCGAAAACGGCGCGGCCATAAGGTGCCCGGCACAGAAACCGAAGCGTCGTCGGGGCTCCGGTGATTTTCGTCCGGAGTTTGCGTCCGGAGATTTTCCCGATACCGTAAACATTCCCTCCGGGGGCTCAGGCTTCGTCCCCGGAGGGCATGGGGGGTTCCTGTTGGGGGAAATCTCCAAGCGGTCAAGTCCAGGTAAGTTCATGATTGCCCGGGGACAGTGGCCTCCGGTGCCTGCCCCGGGCGCCGCCTTCTAGGCGCCCGGGACCGTGCCTCCGGGGCATGTCCCGGGCGCCGCCATTTGGTCCCCGGGACCGTGCCCCCCGGGCATGTCCCGGGCGCCGCCATTTGGCCTCCGGGACCGTGTCCCCCGGGCATGTCCCGGGCGCCGCCATTCGGCCGGGGATAGTGGCTGCCGGTGCTTGCCCCGGGCGCCGCCATTTGGCCCCCGGGACCGTGCCCCCCGGGCATGTCCCGGGCGCCGCCATTTGGCCCCCGGGACCGTGCCCCCCGGGCATGTCCCGGGCGCCGCCATGTGCCCGGGGACAGTGGCCTCCGGTGCCTGCCCCGGGCGCCGCCATTTGGCCCCCGGGACCGTGCCCCCCGGGCATGTCCCGGGCGCCGCCATTTGGCCCCCGGGACCGTGCCCCCCGGGCATGTCCCGGGCGCCGCCATAAGCCCGGGGACAGTGGCCTCCGGTGTCTGCCCCGGGCGCCGCCTTTTGGGCTCCCGGGACCCTGCTCTCCGGAAGAGGTCCCGGACGTCACCGCCCTCCTAAAAGGTAAAAGCCCTGTTTGTTTATCACGTGCGGGTCACGCGAGGGACGCCTCGGGAATCAGCGGCCACCTGTCAAGCATCCAAGGCGTTTGACCGGGAGAAGGACGGTCCTACCCTTCAATCCGACGGTGGCTCCCAGGGTAGTTTAGGTTTTTTGCTTCTTTTTGGGGCTATAAATAGCCCTTGTACCCCTCTGTTGTAAGGGATCAGTTCATTATTATTTGGAATAGCTAATCTCGCAGACGTGCTCCGGAAGCCTCTCCCCGGAGAGAGCCTCCCCAGCCGACTCCGGTCGGGAGCGCGTCGACAGGACTAGGGCCCCCACCGGGACCCGAACCTGTATAAATCTACGTGTCAATTCTTGTGTTTGTCCGGCGGGGGAGGACCGGTCACCCGGTCCACCCGCGCTGCGTGATCTCCGCTAGGATCATCTTCAAAACCTGCCGGGGTATTCTTAATACCCCGACAAAAACCGTCTGCGTTAATATTACAGACGGTTCTGATGTTCGAACCGTCTTTAATATGTCTGTTGAATATTGAACTGTTCGACTTCTACAAATACTTGTTCCCTCCCTGGAGTTTTGCTTCCAGTTGAACCGCTGAGAATTTGAAGCGTCGATAAATGTTCGACAATCACAGTCGGTCCTTACATAAAATCCGTCTGTAATTTTACTATCACAGACGGTTTGGAGTTAACAACCGTCTGTGATATTGATAGAAGTTGAGAATTCGAGGCGGCGGACACTGTTGGGACTATCACAGTCGGGCCTTACATAAAAACCGTCTCTAATGTGACAATCACAGATGTTTTTTACCTCAGAGCCGTTTGTGATATTCAAAGCATGTTGATATATAACTTCTATATTCTTTTTATATTATTTGCATGGGACCTGCAACTTCTATATTGTTTCTATATTATTTCAAGGGCTCCGATCACAAGCCAAAGATCGCAATAGTCGTTCCTTGATCGCACACAGTGTACATACCTTTGTATGGTCGAATGTTCGACAAAAGCTAAAGAAAGATAAAGAAAGAGGGAAGATTGCATGCAGTCCAAGAATGTGCTGGAAAATTAGAAAGTTGACATAAGAACAAAGTTTTCAATAATTTGTTTCATCACTTACAAAAAAAGTAAAAATACAGAATGCTAGGTCAAGGAGTGGTCTTAGCCCTGGCTGCATCTAGAATAAAGTCAGTTTGACTTGCAGCCAGGACGCAGGACTCCTCCAGCGACAAGTTGTCCTTCTCAGGATCAACTACTTCAGCGTCGAGAAGGCCTGCGACCTCCCTCAGCTTCGCGATGGTATCCTTTATTGTCAAACCGCAGCCAGCGATGGTCATATCCGCGGCTTTCTTCTCCTCGCGAAGACGCCTCGTCCTCGCCCTAGCATTGTCACCATCCATCTTAATGCGCTGAATGCGCTGGAAGAGATCGTCAAGGTCAAGCCGTAGTCGAGTGTGCTTTTCCGTGAGGAGCTTGTGCTCCTCCTGGAGGGCCCTCAGCTCGGCCTTGACTTTGGCAGTGTCTTCCACGGCTCCCCTTCCCTGTGCAAATCAACAGGTCAAGAATGTATTGAACATGGATTAACAATACAGGGGTAAGTCAAAAAGATTGAGCGTTCATACCGGGGAGGGCGACACTAGTACAGAAATGCAGTCTTCTATCGGTAAAAAAAACCCTTCTACTATCGGTTTTTGTACCGATAGAGATAGACACGATAGAACAAGACTGGACATTTTCTATCGGTAAATAACCGACAGAAGAAGTTCACTATTCTATCGGCATATTATGAATCTACCGATAGAAAATCCATCGTATTCTTACGTCCAGCAGTTCGAAAAGTACCACTATTCTAACGGTTAACTACAAGATTACCGACAGAAAAAAGCTTAGTACTCTATCGGCATATTAGGAGTATACCGATAGAAAACTCGTCGCTAGCGGATTGAAAAGTACCACTATTCTAACGGCTAATTATAAGTTTACCACAGGAAAACTCACACTATTCTATCGGCATATTACAAGTTTACCGATAGAAAACTCGTCAATAGCGATTGAAAAGTACCACTATTCTAACGGTTAACTACAAGATTACCGACAGAAAAAAGCTTAGTACTCTATCGGATATGTATGAGTTCACCGGCAGGAAAGGTCAAACTCTTCTAACGGTTAATTTTGATTGTACCGATAGAAAAAAGGACAGTAGTCTCTCGGTTGTTGATGAATTTACCGATAGAGCAATCACATATACAGTACTTTATTTGCATCACAATACAGTACATTCACATATACAGTACAGATGCAATACAATATAGATTGGATACACAATACAGTACAGATGCAAGGTAAATTCACAGAACAAATTCACACATTAGGCAGTTATTCACATTTATTCACATATGTATGGACAAATACAAATTGCAATCCAATGTGGACATTTATTCACATATATATATTTATTCACATGTATATGAACAGTCTATGCAGAGTACACCAAAAGGAGAAAATTGTCATGCTGGATGGTTGGGTGCTACTTCCTCCATGACATATTGTGCCCAGATTTGTCGAAGATATATAATCTTTGCATTTTCATATTGGTCTTTCGACATGGCGATCTGCAAGCATGTGTGCATACTGAGTAACTAACTTCGATCCTAATTTAGAACGTGACACCCATTTTTGAAATTTGAGTTAGCTATCGATGCTTACCTGGGGGAATCGGGAAAAGTTTGTCTGCACTAGGTCGTACATGTAGCGCAGCACATAAAACCCGCATTCCCACGATTGCGGCTGCTGATGGCACTGAGATAATTGCATATGCGAATACATGTTAGCTATATATTGTTTCCATAAACTAATTAAGCATAAACAAAAAGTCTCGTGAGTACCTCATATTCTTTCCAAGCTAGTAGGGAGCCCTGCGGTGCGGCATGCCTCCCTCCAGCGGACACATATTTATCAAAAGCCCTGCATTTCAGTTAGTATTGCCGGTTAATGTATTATCATTAGCTAGTGAGGTCAAAATTTAAATCAAACATATAAGTTACTTACGCCCCCATATTCCCCTTGAGCACATATTCCATCGATAATCTGTCACGCATCGAATCGAGGTAGTACACCTCGTTCCTCGGCGGACAGATCACGATGAGGATCCAGTGGCCCCTGCATTGTACGTAAAAGAGGACCGCTAGCTCAAAGTACATCTCAGGTGTAACATACAAGATTGAGTTAAATTAGTACGAAATGCACTAACCTTTGGTGGTACGGCACCAGAATGAAGTCCCTGTCCAGCTGCGCCATCAGCGCGCTGGATATGTACTGCTCAGCGTGCGCGGCGTCCTGCTCTAGCATCGTGAGGCTTATTTTCTCTGGGTCGAGGAAACCCACCTTGTCACACGCAGCCTCCGATGCTAGCCTGTACATGCACCTGCATGCGAAGGACGAGATTAATATTAATTTCACAGAAAGTTACTCAGTATTCAAATGAACTGCAACATTAATGCAGAGTTAGCAAACAGAGTTAGAAAACAGCAATACATAGCATCAGCAAACTCACAGGACTCCGGTCCGTATGATGGACATATCGAGCTCCCGCCAGTTGTAGAGGTCGAACAGATCCTCGTGTGCCACGGATATAGTCCCGGGCTCACGGTGGAACTGCCCAGGCCTGTAGGGAACTAAGAAGTTCAGGCTGCGCCGAGCTCGATGTAGGTACTAGTCATGGAGGTCTCTGGTTGATCGATCCAATTTCCGCAAAGATGCCTCCGACAGGAGTGGGAGCGCGTTCGTGAACGTCCGCGGCAGTCCCTGTCGCCCTTTGCCCTTGCCTTTGCCGCCCTTGCCTTTTGCCGGGGACTGAGCGCGTACCTTCGAAGGCAAGGGCGAGGTGATGGCGGCTTTCTTCCGAGGTGGAGGCGTGGATGCGCTGGGTGGGGTCGAGGCCGTCTTTGATGTGTCCAGGTTCGCACGAGATCGGCCCTCATGCCCCGAGCTGGGGGCGCAGTCCCCTGGTAGCCCCGCGGCAGGCCACTTCAATTAATGAGCACGTATGTTAGATTATGCAAGTTGAGTGTACTGAGTAGGATGTAATCTAAAATGTGTAGGATTTACCGGTTGTATTACAAGACACTTCTTGGGCCACTGTACGTAGGAGCCCACTGCCTCGGCAAGTGTCTACAGTTCCTCTGTTGGGACTGGCAACGGAGAATCGTTGTAGCCCGGCATGGCCATGTCCACCTGTACCTTTGCGAAACCCAACCGCAGAGGTACACAGTGGACCCGGACATCTGGCCCAGACGGATATACGAAGCCGTGTCCAACCACTTCCTGCCCGGCGCCTACGTGATTCTGTAGGATGCAGCCCTCCGGCCCCTGCAAATTTGTAACAATTAAAATAGGTTAGCGAAACAACTCTAACAGAATGGGAGTGGCATCAACTTAAGTGCACAGATGAAGGCTTGCAGTACCTCAAGTAGATCCACTGGATCCGCGAGCACCTTCGAAGCGCAACTGCTTATCCGACCCCGCGGGGTACCGTCGTCCTGGGGATCCGCATCTAAACTCTTGGCCAGCAATGTTTCTCTCAACCGTGCAAACTCTTCCCTCATTTGTGCGACCTCGGTCTGCACCTCAGACTGTACCTCAGCCCGTATCTCAGCCCGCATCTCCGCCCGTATCTCCTCCCGTACCTCAGCCCGTATCTTATCGGAGAGGTCAGCTTCCTTTTCCTTCCAGGTGCGGGCCTTCTTCCTCGGTGGAGCCGGATCTACGAAACCGGCCTTCCACGACACAATGGCTCCCACGGCCCGTGTCCGCCCGGGATGCTCCTTATTTCCTAGAGCTCGGGTGAGGATGTCGTTCTCCCTCTGCGGGGTAAACAATCCTTCCGCTGCGTCCTTCTCAAAAGAGATCCGTTACATTTGAAGGTACCTTGTGAGACAAATTGCCTTATATACACTTGTGCGCACACAGTTTACGAGGTTAGCCAACTTACCATTCGCCTCACAACGTCGGCGTCCCCAGGGGTTGCGAACTGCACAGACCCCGTGGACGACACGGACCCCCTCCCCCTCCACCATCGCTTGCACCTCTCATCCTTGATCTCGGAGAGCGGCAACTCAGGGGTGTCCATGACAGGATTTTGTTCGTCTTCCTTCTTCCACTGTTCCTCCTTCCCCGCATAGCCCCGGGATCCGAGCCGATGCGGGTGGTCGTTCCTCTTCTGGATCGCCCTATTCTTCTCGCTAAGGGCCTTGAACTCCTCAGTCCCCTTCTGCTTGGTGAATTCCTCCCATACCTCCTCCGATATGAAGGGGTACTTCTCGCAAGGAGATTTCCCCGCAGCTAGGAAGTTATTGACGAGCCAGCTCTTAAAGGTTTTCCATGTTCCGTTCATGTCCTTCAAGCAGGCAGTCCTAGGTGTATCGTCGGGGATGTTCCACTTAGCCTGTTTCCGAAAAATGCATACAATTAATCACGAGTTAGTTAAACTTTAGTATAAGCCAAGAGAACGTGATTACGAAAGAGTTCAGCGATTTCAGTTCATTTAACCTTCACTTCCGCCCACAACCTATCCCTCTCGTCCGCCGTCACGTCCTTCCAGCTCTGGACGGTGATCTTCACCCTTTCTTTCGCCAACAGCCCAACGTAGGCCGCGTACCTCCCAGCATTCTTTCCAATCGGCCTCCCAAATTGGTTGAACTCACAAGAAAGATCAGTGCGTTTGGCCAAACGCCCCAACGTCGTCGCGCCTCGCCCCACCCTCTTGCGCTGGGATGTAACAGCCCCATCTTCAGTAGTTACGATGGGGTTGGCCCTAGTCGAACCACTAGTACCATCCGGTGAAGACGACGACATGTCTTCCCCTACAAAACCTTCAACAAACCATATATATGGCAATTAATTCGCCTTGGACTTCCATAACTCAGCCCAGGACTGGAGACTAACTAGGGCGGCAAAAGGGAAAATAATACAAAAAGAAAGACATGCATAAATTACTTACTGAACTCTTCAGAAATATTTTCTATCGGTAAACACATGAGCTGCCGATAGACCATAACAATTACCTCCACACAAGACAATTTTTCTATCGGCAAACACGTGAGATACCGATAGAACATAACAATGTTCTCTACATATGAAATTTTGTTGACAAGCCACCATTCACTATCATCACATAACATTCTCGATGATTTGCTACACTAATATTCATGGGCCAGCATTATTATTTCACACGTAAATATGCACACAAGCATCTAAGTGCTACTGTGCATAATCTTTAGCCTAGCCTGTATGTGAGTCATCAGGACTTCACAGCTATTAGGTTGGGAAAAGTCATGTATATAGGCATTTGAAACATATACATCGAAGACCCATCCACATTGCCATATATTCATACGAAGTGAGTAAAAATTCCCAACCAAACTAGTACATTGCATGGCTCATGTCCTTCCAGATCCAAATTAAGTTTTACTACTTGTGCAGAAAATTTTCTATCGGTAAACACATGAGCTGCCGATAGAATATGTGTAAGAACACCTCCAACATATAATCTGCATTACATGGCAGTTGGATACAATTGATCACACATACAGCAGTATAGAGAAGTTAAAATCTCAAAACAGGTTCATTACAGCACTGGAACATATTATGTAAACCCTAATTAAAATCAACATTGCCTGCGGAATGTACATAAGCCAACACAATAGGGAACCCTAGTGTAATTGCAAAACTCCAAGAATTAGTACGTGCAAAACACTAGGATCAAATAAAGAAGATGCTGGAAATAGAACGACGAATTAGGGTATTTACGGCGGCGATCAGTTCTGGTGATGCAGAGGCGGTGTAGAACGCAGCAGCGGCGGGCGAAGGACGAAAATAAGAACCGGTGGCAGTGACGAACCAGTGTCCAGCCGGCGATCGTCGTGTGGGAGAGAGGAAGTGAGTGCTCACGGCGGAGGTTGGGGTTTTCTTCGCTCTCGAAGAGACGCAGTGCTCTAAGGTGGAACTGTTCGAGTGGAGGGAAACTAAAGGGCCGTGTACGAGAAATAAAGTAGCGGAGGAACTTTTCTATCGGTATAACAAAATGATACCGATAGACTTATGTAATTTTCTATCGAAACAACAAAATAATACCGATAGAAAAAGTAAATTTCCCGGAAAAATATTCGAATTAGTGATTACATTTTTCTATCGGTATAAACAATAAAATCCCGTGAGACCAATTTTCCACAGAAAATTTTTTTAAAGTGCTTGAGATTGGGTGCCATTTTTCTATCGGTAAAAACAACAAAATACCGTGAGAGTAATGAAAAGGTGCCCTTTTCTATCGGTATAAACAAAAAAATCCCGTGAGCCCAATTTTCCCCAGAAAATTTTTTTGATTAAGTGCTTGAGATTTGTGTGCCCTTTTTCTATCGGTAAAAACAACAAAATACAGTCATAGTTATGAAAAGGTACACAATTTAACATCAAACAGACTGTGGTTGAAAGCTGCAGAATGTTAAAGAAAGAGGGAAGATAGCCGGAAAATTGGAAAATTGACATAAAAAGAAATTGTTCATTCATTGTTGTTTTATCACTTACATAAAAAATAAAACCCAAAATGCTAGGTCAAGGGGTGGTCTTAGCCCTGGCTGCATGTAGAATAGAGTCAGTTAGACTTGCAGCCAGGACGCAGGACTCCTCTAGCGACAAGTTGTCCCTAGGATCAACTACTACCGCGTCAAGAAGGCCTGCGACCTCCGTCAGCTTCGCTATGGTATCCTTCATTGTCAAACCGCAGCCAGCGATGGTCATATCCGCGGCTTTCTTCTCCTCGCGAAGACGCCTCGTCCTCGCCCTAGCATTGTCACCATCCGTCTTCATGCGCTTAATGCGCTGGAAGAGATCGTCAAGGTCAAGCCGTAGCTGAGTGTGCTTGTCTGTAAGGAGCTTGTGCTCCTCCTGGAGGGCCCTCAGGTCAGCCTTCACTTTGGCAGTGTCTTCCACGGCTACCATTCCCTGTGCAAATCAACAGGTCAAGAATGAACTGAACATGGATTAACAATACAGGGGTAAACCGAGGAGATTTAGAGTTCTTACCGGGGAGGCCGTGGATGACGATCCCATGGAGGTTGCCATTGTGAAAGAGAAGATGAGGAGTCCAACCGTTCGAGAATTAGAAAAACAACAAAATACCGCGACGCATGGCGAGGTACTTATAGAGTTTCCAAGGCGACGCATGGCGACACGGTTGAGAATTCGAAGCGGCAGAGTATTCTTCTATCGGTAAAAACAGGAAAAAACCGTCAGACAACAAATACCGTGAGACAAATGAATTTATTCTAACGGTAAAATAGAACAATACCGATAGAAAACGTTTTGAAGTGCCTGAGAGAAGATGTCCTTCTCTATCGGTATAAATAACAAAATACCGTCAGAAAAAAGGGATTTTTGAAGAGGCTGCGATGAGATTTTTGCAAGTGCTATTTGAAGGGAAGAATTAAATATTTACAGGATAAAGGTACTGTACATGTTAGAACTCATGCTGTGGAGTAAAATTGAGATGTATTAATGCTGTGAACTAGGCCATCCTGAGATTAGTAACGCCATCATGATGTACTTGCGCTTCATGCATAACCAAGGAGGAAGATTGTAGATGCATAAAAGAACCGGCCAAGTGCTGTGCCGGCTGCTCATATTACCATGTGGGTTCATACCATCTGTACTCAGCCCGAACCTTACATTCCTAAGTTCGCCGCCGAACTCAGCAAATGTTCTGTTGATGTTTCTCCATTGAATAGAATCAGCTGGGTGTTTCAGTTTTCCGTCTTGTTTCCGGGCTTCAGCATGCCAACGCAAGTGCTTCGCGACTTTCGGATTTGCAAACAGCCGCTTCAATCTAGGTATCACAGGCAAGTACCACACAGTTTTTGCCGGGGGCCCTTTCCTTACCTCGTGACGTTCACTGTCAATCCGGTCCCTACGCGTATACCTCGATGCGCCACATCTTGGACAAACATGCAAACTAGAGTACTCGTTACGGTACAACACACAATCATTTGGGCATGCGTGTATTCTTTCGATTTCCATTCCCAACGGACACAACAGTTTTTTGGCTTGGTAAGTAGATCTTGGCAACTCATTTCCCTCTGGAAGCATGTCCGCTAGAAGATCTAATAGTGCCGTGAAACTCTTATCACTCCAACCGTTTCCTGCCTTCAAGTTATATAATCTCAGCACAGAAGACAGTTTTGTAAATGTTGCACATCCAGGGAACAGAGGCTTCTCAGAGTCAGCAATCAGTTTCTCAAATTCACAGAAGTCATTTTCGTTGTAATCTTCCTCTACATCACGTAACATCTCATCTAGATTGTCATCATCATCATCTACGTGCACATCGGAATTAACATTACCAAAATTGGGATGATCATCGATATTATTGCAATCCACATCCGAGTCGTGCTGATTGGTAGTAGTGGTGCTTGTTTCCTCAAGATCTTCGCCATGCCATATCCAACGGGTGTATCGCGCGTTAAAACCACGACGAATCAAATGACTCTTAATTTGATCAGAGTTGCTAAACCTCTTCAAGTTCATACAATCTGTACAAGGACAGAGCATATTTTTCTCTCCCTTCCTCTCCTTTTGTTGCTCAGCAAATTTAATAAACTCATTCACACCATCCAAATATTCAAGAGTAGTACGTTTTATTCCATACATCCAATATTTCCTGTCCATCTACAATTAACAAAATTTAACGAGTAAGCCATGCATGAAACCTGCCCGATTAAGTTATGTATATGTACATGTACAGCCTCTTACAACAGATACATGTGTTGAACCCTAGCCTGACGAAATTAACACTAATTAACCTAGCTAACTACACAATACAAGCTAGTTAGCTCCTAAAACATGACGCATTTCCAGCTACCAAGCTCCCAAGCTTAGAGCTACAAACTTGGAACTACACAATACAGCTAGCTTGCAAGTAGAGAGGAAGGGAGATCTAGAGGGAGAAAGAGATAGGTGTCGACGATTAAGCATACCTTAAAGAGAGGGGCGCAATCAACTTCCCTCCAGCCTGCGCTGATCACCCTAGCAGTGTAGCTGGAACTTTCGTCACAAACAGAGGGACACAGAGTGCAACAGAACAAATTAAAGAGCAGCTCAGCAATGGTCGACTGGGGTTTTCCTTATAATGGACATTTTTCTAACGGTAAATACATGAAATAACCGTCAGACTAACTTAGGTAATTTGCCGCTCACATATTCTATCGGTAAAAACACACACATACCGTTAGAGAATATACATTACTGAGCAAATATATGTATTTTTCTATCGGTAAATATGTGCATTTATCGTTAGAATATGCATGACTAAACAAATATATGTGCTTCCTATCGGTAAATATGTGTACTTACCGTTAGAATATGCATGACTGAACAAATATATGTATTTTTCTATCGGTAAATATGTGCATTTACCGTTAGAATATGCATGACTAAACAAATATATGTGTTTCCTATCGGTAAATATGTGTATTTACCGTTAGAATATGCATGACTGAACAAATATATGTATTTTTCTATCGGTAAATATGTGCATTTCCGTTAGAATATGCGTGACTGAACAAATATATGTGCTTCCTATCGGTAAATATGTGTATTTACCGTTAGAATATGCATGACTGAACAAATATATATGTTTTCCTATCGGTAAATATGTGTACTTACCGTTAGAGGAGGTACTGTTACCAAACTGGGACAAACATGCACATGCCATTTCTCACATTCAAGGAATCATATCAATGTAACATCAAACAGATCTTACATCAAACGGATCTTAACTAGAAGATAAAGCAATATATTTCAAGAAATGCTAATTTGTGGATTAACTAGGAGACACAAAAATACTTTTCGTAGGTAGTTGGTACTTCATCTTGCCAAAGAAATTACACATGCCAGTTCACAAATTCAGGTACAAACATACACATGCCAGTTCACCAATACAAATTCAGGTACAAACATACACATGCCAGTTCACAAATTGAAGTGCATGTCTGAAACAGCAGTACAAATACACACCTACCTACCAATACAATTAAATACACAAATGCTCCCTGCACATTCAAGTTCATGTCCCAATTAGCAATACATGATACACAAATATACAACAATATACAAATACAACAATTCACACATTCGATGTATATTACAAAAGCCACGTCTGAAATTAACAACAGATCACGACGAGGACCCAGTGGCCCATACATGCATTTTACATAAAAGGGAACCTTTGCAGGTTGCCACAATGCAACTACCGACTACAAGTTAGACCTGATACATCACAAATCCATTCATCCAAAATAGCAAATGTCTGAACCACATTGGACTTAACCATAGGAGTTCAGTTCGAAGACGCCCGAGGAGCTGGAACTGCCGTCGACATACATTTGTACGTAATGGTGATTTCCTCGGACTCAAACTCGATCAACTCAACTCAACTCAACTCAACTCCATTAACAAAAATAACCTACCTTCCAAGATGTTGTTCTGTGTAGTGATGGTGTAGAATGGCTGTGCAAATAACAACAATTCTTCTTCTCCAAGCAGGTAAGCATCTGGCCACAAGCTGGTGCATGCAAAAACATGTAAGATGCTTTCTATAGGTCCTGATTTGAGAAACACGCCGGGCTTAAGCATCTTCTCGACCGAGCCAACCAAGATCTCGCCCTTCACGTCCTTCCAGCTCTCGACGGTGATTTTCACCTTTTCTTTCGCCAACAAGCCAACGTAGGCAGCGTACTGCGATGAAGAACCGTGAAATACGTTGCCCCTCACGAGCATCATCCAAGGACCTGAACAGATCATAATCATATTGAAAAGAAGACACATCAAAATGAAGGATACAAAAAAAGCAGAATTATTGCCATAATCGGATTAGAATAATCTAACAATATTGCAGAAATTTTACGTACCTTCCTTGGGATGCCGACGTCTAGAGGGCGTCGATGGAGGTGCGGAGGTGTAGCGGTCCCCTGTAGAGGTGCGCCGGCCGTCCATGGAGCTTACGGGTTAGGACTACGAGCCCAGATGAACTGTGAGAATGAAAGAGACATACCCTGTATTTATACAATTATATATTTTCTATCGGTAAGAAAACAGAATACCGTTAGTAATAAAAACATCTGTAGAAGCCGAATGGTTCTATCGGCACAACAAATATTACCGATAGGAATTTTTGTACATACTCTATCGGTCTGTACGTACACTACCGATAGAATATTACTAGTGTAGAAGGCCAACAGTTCTAAGATATTTTGTGCAATATTCTACCGGTATAAACATGCATTACCGATAGAATAAAACTATTAGAAGACGAACAGTTCTAAGCAATTTTCTATATATTCTAACGGTAAAAGAATCCATTACCGATAGAATAAAAATATTTGTAGAAGGTCAACTATTCTATCGGCGAACTACATATTGCCGATAGGAACTTTTAATATATTCTGTCGGTATATTCATACAGTAGCGATAGAATAAGTCTAGTTGTTGAAGTCGACCAGTCCTATCGGCGCACAACATTCTTCCGTCAGTACTTATGCATCTCTTCTAACGGCAAATATGTTCATCACCGCTAGAGTAAATCATACTATTTATTCTATCGGTAAGTTTCTTAGAAACCGATAGGGAAAATACATCCGTCGGGCTTTTTTGCCCGCGAGGCACATTTTCTATTGGTTTTGTGCTGTTTCGCTAATAACCGATAGAAGATAGGGGTTAGTAGACTGCATTTCTGTACTAGTGCGAGGCTGACGATGCCATCGAGGATGCCATTGGCGCAGACAAGCTAAGGAGTCAAACAGTCTGAGAACTATAAAAACTTGTAAAGTAAATGACAATTTTTCCACTGTCAATTTATAGAACTTCCAAAGCGATGCTTCGTATTCTCCTAGGCGCCGCGCGCGAAGATCGGAGACAGAAATGGTCACAGTTGAGAATTCGAAGCGCCGGTACTTTTCCAGTCGGTTCATACATCAGAACTGTCTGTGATAACTACACTATCACAGACGCTTCATTGTTTACAACCGACTGTATAAATCACAGTCGGCTCTGAGTTCCGAACCGTCTGTGATGGTATAATTATCACAGACGGTTTTGAGTTCCGAACCGTCTGTATATATCACAGTCGGGTTTTAGTTTAGAACCGTCTGTGATAAGTAGACTATCACAGACGGTTCTTAGCTGGGAACAGATTGTATATATCACAGTCGGTTTTTAGGTTAGAGCCGTCTGTGATAAGTATACTATCACAGACGGTTTTGTGTTCAGACTCGTCTGGTTTACTGTCACAGTTGTTTTTGACGTCAGAACCGTCTGTGATATCTGAACATAATCTCCCGACAGGCCTTCACAGACGGTTTTCCATTGAACAGTTCATACCCGTCTGTGATGTGCCGTCCTGGATGTCTGTTTCTGTGGTAGTGCTTGCAAGGTCATTGATCCTGAGGGAATAGATTCTCTGCAGAGCGAGGTGGTTTGAACTCTCTGCCAGCTTGAGATGTATTTTCCTCCGTCGTTTTTTGATATCATGGTCCATCTCACTGTCCACCTTGTTAGAGAAATCAAGATATGTGGACCCGTGTTCCTGTGTTATATGTATCCATTCGAGAGGTACACGGATGTACTTAAGGCCTACGTGAGGAATCACTCTCGGCCCGAGGGTAGCATTGTCGAAGGTTATGCAGCGGAAGAGGTTGTTGAGTTCAGCGTTGATTACATGGCCGAGGTAGAAGCAATAGGAGTTCCTGTGTCTCATCATGAGGGGAGGCTTGATGGCGTTGGAACTATTGAATGGAGAGCAATCACTCTTGATTTCAATATGTACTCGAAAGCACATTTTTGGGTCTTGCAACACATGACAGAGGTGTCTCCATACATTGATGAGCACAAGGAGATGCTACAACGAGACAATCCTCGCCGATCCGAGGTTTGGATCATGAGAGAACATAACTGTCGATTCAATGCATGGATGAAAGTGCGAATCACTAGGGAGTCCGCAAGTGAGAATCTTAAATGGTTGGCAAAAGGGCCAACATTTACTATACAGACATGTCAGGGATACGACATCAATGGGTACACATTTTACATGAAAACTCAAGATCGAAAGAGAACTATGCAAAATAGTGGAGTGAGCGTAGAAGCTTTTTATGAGGAGTTCAGCGAGACAGGCTCAACAAGGGTAGTATGTGGATTGAACTCGTACTACAGGTTTGTAGAAGAAATTTGGGAGCTCGATTACGTACTGTTCAAAATTCCCCTGTTTCGATGCCGATGGGTCCAAATCTCATAGGGTGTGAAGGTTGATAGTTACGGTTTCACTTCTATGGATCTCGATTGAGTTGCTTATAAAGATGAGCCATTCATACTTGCAAAGCAAGCCATTCAGTTCATTTATGTCACTCACCCAGCCAATGAGAAGTGGCACATCATCCTTCATGGTAAGAGAAGGATTGTTGGAGTTGGAAAATGTCTTAGACGAGGAAGAATACAATCAATTTGATGAGATGCCTCTATTTGGAGATGGTGTACAGGTCGATACTGAAGACACTGATGAAACCAGTTATGTGCGTATGGATCACCAAGAAGGATTATACTTTCAAGGTAATCAACCGTCCTTATCTCTTTGTTTCCATCGGTATAGTTTATCCTCTAATTCTCGCCTTTGCAGGGCTGCGGCAAGTGGAAAGTTGAAGATAACATGGGTGTGTATGTATATATGTGCAAATTATCGATCAAAGTCCCCATTTGTATGTAAAATTTATTTGAGCATGCTCCACATTGTAACCTATTTTCGGAGCATTTGGACTACATTTGCAATATCTAAGTGTCTCTTGAGGTTTCATTTAAAACTTGATTTTGCTACGCTCTAAATATGTCTCTTGAGGTTTCCACTAAGTTTTCGAGTATTTGGACATCATTTGCATAGATTTGAGGCTTTTCGGATATTGAAATTCCAGTATTCAGAGTTACAGAGTTTCAGATTGTAAAGCACTACATCATTTGCATAGATGAGGGCAACTATCATAGTCTGTGATACTAATATATCATAGACGGTTCTGATCTCAGAACCGTCCGTGATAGACCAAAACCGTCTGTGATAATCTCTCTACATAGTACATAGTTTAAGGCGGGCTTTGTCCCGCTCATTTCCACACTTCGCTACTCTTCACTTCACTTGCCCTAGCTCTCCGGCAGTTGCGCTCACTGTCTTTCTCCGGCCTCCCACCAGCCAGCGGGATCACCTCCATCGCCTCCCCACAGTCAGGCGCGATCACCTCCGTCGCCCCCCACTGTTTCTGCCATTCTTGGTGAATTTTAAGTATATGGGTTTTATCAGTAATTTGTCTTGCTATTGCTCACAATTTTATGATAGTCAATTTCAAATTTACAAACAGTTAATGTTGATTTTCTGAACTATGCTCATCAGTTGTGCTAGTCTAGGTCAATTTACAAACAGTTTCGGGATATTGATTTGATATTTGTTTTGCATTTAGTTATACATGTTTAGTAGTGCTAGTCTAGGTCAACTTACACTATTCTCTCTTTCACTTATGTTAGCAACTAATATGTCTGGTGACAAAATGAACCGGTCGGGGAGTCGGAGTGACCTCTCTGGCGATGAGACGCCTAGGCCGGAGATCACCCCATCCACCGTGACCTAGTCGTAGAAGAGAAAGGGGCGAGGCCGGATGACATGCACGCTTCTCGACAAGCGGGAAAAGCAGCACATACAGTTCGACGACAACGGGGTGCCGAAATCTCTAGAGAAACTAGTCAGTCAGTACCTCTCACTATGCGACAAAGTGGCAAGGGAGAGGGTGCCCATCACCACCTCCTAGTGGGGTCACGTCCCCCGAGAGTGCAAGGATGAGCTGTGGGACGAAGTGCAGGCGCATTTCACATTCCCGAGGATCGCCAGTTCACCATCCATCGGACGACACTAATGTCAATAAACAATGTGTGGAGGAACTTCAAGAGCCATCTTGTCAAGCACTATATGAAGGAGTCGAAAACCCCCTTCAATGACTACCCTTTCATGACTCCTGAGGCATGGCAGCAGTTCGTGGAGATGAAGGGCAGGGCGGAGTTCCAGGCACTTAGTGAGAAGGGCAAGCTAACTAGGCCAAGAATACCCACCCACACATACTAGGCATTGGTGGGTATGTGGGGAAGAAGGCGTTGTAGAGGAAGCAAGACGAGGAGGCTTCCTAGTCTTCGGCCTCTGCTCCTTATGCAGGCATAACGGATGTGCGCACTCGCAATTGGTGCCGAGCAAAATCGAAGATGACCTCCTTTGGAAGCGTCTCGGTGAATAACCCTGCGGACAGGAAGGTGATCGACCAGCTGGTAAGATCTCTAACTTTGTAGGATCACTTACTATCCTCGTAACATGCATGCAATGGATTGTATTGCTAAGTTCTCCTGTTGCAGGCGATGCTGAGTGCGCAGGCCACATCCGGAGAGTTCAGCCCTAGCAGGGACAGAGATATCCTAACGGCGGTGCTCGAAAATAAGGAGCATCTGGGCCGCGTGCGTGGCCTTGGTGCCACTGTGCCTTGGAGTGCAGGTTTCCCTGATGATGAGGAGGCGGCTAAGAGGAGAAAGAGATCCCAGAAAGCCTGCGACGAACAGCTCAAGGAGGAGATGCAATTGGAGTTTTTCCATCGGGACACAGCACTCAGGCAGGAGTTGGCGAAGATGCGAGCCATGTATCATGAGCTAAGACAAGTGACCTAGGGCATCTCCCCTGCAACAGCGGACTTACCGAGCCCCATTCTTGACCGCCGTAGCAGCTACGTGTCCGTGCCGGGGTCTTTGCAACCGGAGCCCTCTCGATAGTATCTAGTGGACTTTCTATAGGTAATAACCGCTTTTCTTTGTTAATTCATTCAAAAGTGAAATTCAATACATGCCTTGATGTCATCTTAATGCACACTGTTTGTAGGAACCCGCCTCCTGCAAGCTTATGGTGCTGGCCGGTCTCTTCCTGATCGAGGCTGGCTGTGGGATGGCGCAACTATGCAAGGCGGGGGCGAAGATCCACGGTGTCCCTCTATCTCAGGGTTTTGCATGGGTCCAGGTGGACAGTATCTCCGACCATTGCAAGGGATTTCCATTGGAGAAGCTGCTGAACGACGAGATTACCACTCTCGGGGCTGCGGTGCACACGTTCGTGCAATGGCCCAAGAAGGACATCGTCCTGGATGAGGTAATTCCCCCACCGGTTTCATAATTTTGTACTATAATAATAGCCCTCGGAGTTAGTGACCATTTCTATATGTAGGTTCTTACCCCTACAGACACCGACACTCGGCCTACTAGCCAGCCGACGACGAAGCTGATGCCGACTAGGAGGCAAGGCATCAAGAAGCTGGCTTCTAGGGGAAAAGCAAAGAAGAGCACGACGAAGGAGAGTGAGAAGAGAGTGCCATCAGCTCCCATGCCGTTCGCTCTGGGGATGCCCATGGCCTTTTATAACTCAATTGGTAGCATGGGTATCGCATGCCAGAGCCTGCATAGATGGTACATGCAGAAGACAAACAAGACCAGGATGCAGCGTCTGACACACTTTATAGTCAAGTACACCATGGTAGAGTTCCATAACAACTTTGGGACCTATCCGGTGATGTCCTTTGAAGACCTGCACAATTTACTCAACAAAGACGTGCTCAACGTGTCAATCATACGGTCTTGGGTGCTGTAAGTATCTACTGTCCTACGCCTGTTCGTGCATAAACGGATATATGTCATTTATTAATTGGTTAGTTCCGTGCAGCTACATGACCAGATATGCCAAAGCTAACCGGGAACCTGTCGGTTTCCTGGACCCCCAGCTGGTCCCAGAGGTTATGTTTAGGAGCGCCGCAAACTTCGTTGTCGACTACAACAAAAGAGGGTTGCTTGCTCAGGTCGACAAGGAGTACATACTTGTACCCTTCAACCAGAGGTGAGTGCTTTCATCAGTACTTTACCTATAGATTAGTGTCTCCATATGCACACCCCAGACTTAGATTAAATTATAAATTCTTTACGCATAACATGTAGCTACCACATTGTTGGGGGAAATCTCCACGCGGTCAAGTCCAGGTAAGTTCATGATTGCCCGGGGACAGTGGCCTCCGGTGCCTGCCCCGGGCGCTGCCTTTTAGGCGCCCGGGACCGTGCCTCCGGGGCATGTCCCGGGCGCCGCCATTTGGTCCCCGGGACCGTGCCCCCCGGGCATGTCCCGGGCGCCGCCATTTGGCCCCCGGGACCGTGCCTCCCGGGCATGTCCCGGGCGCCGCCATTCGCCCGGGGATAGTGGCCTCCGGTGCCTGCCCCGGGCGCCGCCATTTGGCCCCCGGGACCGTGCCCCCCGGGCATGTCCCGGGCGCCGCCATTTGGCCCCCGGGACCGTGTCCCCCGGGCATGTCCCGGGCGCCGCCATTCGCCCGGGGAGAGTGGCCTCCGGTGCCTGCCCCGGGCGCCGCCGTTTGGCCCCCGGGACCGTGTCCCCCGGGCATGTCCCGGGCGCCGCCATTCGCCCGGGGATAGTGGCCTCCGGTGCCTGCCCCGGGCGCCGCCATTTGGCCCCCGGGACCGTGCCCCCCGGGCATGTCCCGGGCGCCGCCATTTGGCCCCCGGGACCGTGTCCCCCGGGCATGTCCCGGGCGCCGCCATTCGCCCGGGGAGAGTGGCCTCCGGTGCCTGCCCCGGGCGCCGCCGTTTGGTCCTCGGGACCGGGCCCCCCGGGCATGTCCCGGGCGCCGCCATTTGGCCCCCGGGACCGTGCCCCCCGGGCATGTCCCGGGCGCCGCCATGTGCCCGGGGACAGTGGCCTCCGGTGTCTGCCCCGGGCGCCGCCTTTTGGGCTCCCGGGACCCTGCTCTCCGGAAGAGGTCCCGGACGTCACCGCCCTCCTAAAAGGTAAAATCCCTGTTTGTTTATCACGTGCAGGTCACGCGAGGGACGCCTCGGGAATCAGCGACCACCTGTCAAGCATCCAAGACGTTTGACCGGGAGAAGGACGGTCCTACCCTTCAATCCGACGGTGGCTCCCGGGGTAGTTTAGGTTTTTTGCTTCTTTTTGGGGCTATAAATAGCCCTTGTACCCCTCTGTTGTAAAGGATCAGTTCATTATTATTTGGAATAGCTAATCTCACAGACGTGCTCCGGAAGCCTCTCCCCCGGAGAGAGCCTCCCCAGCCGACTCCGATCGGGAGCGCGTCGACAGGACTAGGGCCCCCACCGGGACCCGAACCTGTATAAATCCACGTGTCAATTCTTGTGTTTGTCCGGCGGGGGAGGACCGGTCGCCCGGTCAGCCCGCGCTGCGTGATCTCCGCTAGGATCGTCTTCAAAACCTGCCGGGGTATTCTTGATACCACGACACACATGATCCTGTTGGTGCTTATTCTTAAAAGGAACAAGGTATCTACCTTGATTCATTGCAAAGGAAAGGGTATGAGTATGGCGGTGTGCGAGATGTATTCGAAAGGTTAACATGTTTTATGATATTCATGTAGACCTCTCTTGCATCTAGATTTACTGTCCTCAAATTGTCAATTTCGACTATCTGCAGGGCTTTCACAAACTACTTTGCCGAGGGAGGGCAATAGGACGAGGGGCGAGCCGATAAGTTTCAGTGGATACAATTTCTGGTATAAATTTCAACCACCACCAGTTCAATCTCAATTTTACATGTTTCTAAAATGTTAAATGAAACTACAATTTGATCGATTTTGAACTGTATATATGAAATGCATGCTATTGTACATGTTTCTAAGTTTTGTGCATGTATGAAATGAACTGTATATATTTTTGAGTTCCGTGCATGTATGAAATGAACTGTATATATGAAATGCTATTTTACAGAGGGTATGGCTAGTATGCTTCCTGAGGCTAGCCACAAAAAAAGAAAAATATTTTTAAAAAAATTAATATGCACAGACGGTTCTGATATTATAACCGTCTTTGATGAGGACACTATCCCAGATGGTTTTTACCTCAAAACTGTCTGTGATACTCGTACTATCACTGATGGTTTTAAGTTTTTAACCATCTCGGATAATGACACTATCCCAGATGGTTTTGACCTCAAAACCATCTGTGATACTCATACTACCACAAATGGTTTTGAGCTTGTAACAGTATCTGATAAGGAGACTATCCCAGATGGTTTTGACCTCAAAACCGTTTGTGAGATTACAATCGTCTGTGGTAGTACGAGTATCACAGACGGGGTTTAGCTTATAACCGTCTCTGATATGGAGACTATCCCAGACAGTTATAATCTCAGAATCGTCTGTGATAGTATGAGTATCACAGACGGTGTTGACCTCAGAACCGTCTGTGATACTCATACTATCACAGACGGTTCTGAGATTATAACCGTTCGTGGTAGTATGAGTATCACATACGGTTTTGAGTTTATAACCATCTCCGATAATGACACTACCACAGATGATGCTGATTGCAACTGTCTCTGAAAAGGAGACTATCACAGATGGTTGTGAGGTCAAAACTACTTGTGATAGTAAGTTATCACAGATGGTTCATAATCTTCAGTGATAGTACTCGAATATCACTGACAACTCAGAACCGTCTGTGATGACTGTTTTGAACCGACTGTGATAATGTATTCTGTAGTAGTGCAAGTCTTGTATGACAAAGATAGATAAGATGACCAACAAGCCTTTGATAGGAGTCCTTGTTCACTGGATCACCTGATTGAGCACTTAGTCTGTGATTCTGTTCAATCGGGGTAGAAGCTAGTCGACATCTAAGCATCCCTGTCTCAATTAGTAAATCAATAATGTATTTCCTCTGAGCAAGAACTATACCTCTGGAAGACTGAGCAATTTTAATCCCAAGGAAGTACCTCAATTGTCTAAGATCCTTGCCTTCAAACTCATTTCCAAATTTGGCCTTCAAGTGGCTTATCTCTCCTAAATCATCACTAGTAATCACAATATCATCCACATAGAAAGCTAAAATTGTGACACTTGAACTGGTATGCTTATAGAACACAATGTGATCTCCACTATACTGTGAGAACCTATGGTTTTGTAATAGGATAAGGACTAAGTTTCCTAATAGGATTTGGACCCCTAATAAGATTTGGACTCTATTTTTGTGTTTGATTAGAATTCTTCTGTGCTAGTCATATATAGGCCCTTTGATCTACAATAAAATATATGTTAGTATTTTCTCTAAATCTAACATGGTATCAAAGCTAAACCCATATTAAACCAACCCTAATCCTTCTCACCACGCGCCGCTACCGCCATTGTTAGCTACAACCATCATTGTGCACCACCCCCACCATACACCACTACCTCTACCACTAGTCGAACACTACTTGATCTTTCTTTTTTTTTTTGGTTTTTTGGTTGCCAATCTGGCACCCCAACACCAAGAAGTCGCTTCATCCACCACACATGTTGACTTCAGGGTCTGAGGAAACGCCATGATCGCGGGAAAGGTGCACGGCAAGGAGCGGAAAGTCTGACTTTTGTCAGAGGTATAACAGAAGATAGCGGTGACCTATGATAGGAACTCCAATTACTACAACTGACATGAAGGAGTTGCTTGAGAAGATTGTTGGGATGATTGAGGCCAAGACAGGAGTGGGTTCATTGTTTGGTAAATAATTGGTACCACAAACCAACAAGATACAGATCAAGTTGGAGCTGCCGCTGAATGATGTGAAATTGGAAGGGACCAAGAATTATTGGAGTAGGTCACAAAGAGCATTGATCAATATAAGGACGAAGGGTATTGAGAACTATGTAGAGGAGACATATCTTGAGCCCATAAATAGGGCAAGTACAGTATGGAGGACTTTGGAACGCTACAAATTCCTTGGTATTGGCTTGACTGATAAGCTGCATGTCTCCAACCATAGCTCGTATGTTGGAGGCCATCTCTACAACAACATCTATATATGTGGAAAACTTTGGCCAAGATGTACTCTAGAGCAGGGAATGCGATGATGATGACTGAAGTTCATGAAAAGATAGCAGAGTTATAGCAAGGGGAGAAGATAGTTCAGTAATATGCCATTGAATTGCAGTCTATGTGGTTAGATTTGAACCACTATGATCCTCTGACATTGCGACATGTTGATGATATCACTACAAGCAAGACCTGGATTGACCACGCGTAGGAGGGTCCTACTTTTCTTAAAGGGTCTGAATGCTGAGTTCGAACATAGAAGGGCTTCTATATGTCACCAGTCTACTCTTCCAAGTCTAGAGGAAGACGTCTCCGCAATGGTTCAGCCATTGTCCCCTCTGTTATTCATTAAGGTGATGGATAGCTTCAGCGCATTGCTTGATAAAGCTGAAGAAGTTTTGGGGCTTAGGATGAATCTTGCAAAGAGCTCTAGAACTCCAATTCAGTGTAGTGGGGCTAACATCCAACTGGCCTTGCAAGCTTTTCACTGTAGTATAAAAGAGTTCCCTACATCTTATCTGGGCCTACCTCTATCAATCAACAAATGAAAAAGGTTCCAATACCAGCCTTTGTTGGGCAAGGTTGAGAACAGGTTAGCAAGTTATTTTTTTGAGAGAGAGGTTAGCAGGTTGGAAGTCCAAACTACTCTCAGCGTGTGGGAGGGCAGGCAAGGGGGCATTGACCTTAGTAAGATCAGTCTTTTCCTCAATGCCAATATAGCACTTAACAATATTAGGGTTTCCTACTTGGGTTGTGAAAAGGCTGGATTGTCTCTGAAGAAACTTTCTTCTAAAGTGTCAGGACCTCGGGGGCCACTGCCTTGTAGAGTGGAAGAAGGTTTGCCAACCGTTGTTCCATGGTGGACTCGGCATCCTTGATCTAAAGCTCTTAAGCTATGTGCTCAAAGGCAGATGTGATTGGCATGAATGGTATGTAGAGGACAAGCCGTGGAAAGAGCTGCACTCAAAACAGGACCCAATGTTGAAAGCAATGTTTGAAGCCTCCATGACCATCATGTTGGGAAATGGGAAGGAGGTCTTGTTCTGGCAATCAAAATGGTTGCAAGGGAGAAGAATTCAAGACTGGGCACCTAATTTAGTTGTAGTTGTCCACCAAAAAAGAAGAATAGTAGCTAATGCACTCCACAACTAGAGATGGATCCTAGATATAAGAGGTGCTCTATCCGTTCAATCAAAATTTGAAAATTTGAACCTCTAGAATCTGTTGTAGTGAGTGAACCTTAGAGATGATGTAAAAGATATTTTATTTTGGAATGAACAAAGGATGGAGTGTACTCAACAAAATTATACTATCTGAGCCTTTTCAAAAGTAGCACCAAATTTGCTACCTCTGAGAGAGTTTGGAAGTGTAAATCACCACTAAGGTCCTATTTGGGATATAAAGTATTGCGTAGTTCCAATAAAAAATTGATGTATTATAAGAAACTACGGTATAAAAAACTTTGCTGTGTTTGGATGAGAAAAAATAGAAGTAAAAATACAACAGCTTGCCTCAAAACCACATTTTATCTCTATATCCAAAACTTTGGCCTAACCCATAGTTTTCACCGAAACTGAGAAGAGGGAGCTGCATGCAACCGAGTGCGAAAATGATAGGAAAAGAAGTGGGAGTGGATTGGTGTGCCTCCGAGGATGAATCAAGCACAGGAAACGCCATCTCGCACATGGAGGGATGTCCGCCGCCGGTGCTGGCGCCGGAGAAAGGTACGAGTTGTCATCCCTCACCTACCTCTCCGCTTGCCATCCAGGCGTGCGACCTCAGTCATCATCATGGCCACCGGCTGGCCGATCGACGTCTATGGTTGATGTCCTGTCCACCAGGCAACCGCCTTACTCCCGACTGGTCCCCTCGGCACCATTGGCTATGATTCGGGAGGATCTTCGGTTCTTTCAGGTCAAATACATGAAGGATTCGATCTCTCTCTAGTCGAATTGTATTCCGATCAATATCTATATAGCTATGTTTAGTTGAGTCTGAGTCTGATACGATCTCAATCGATCGGACTATAAATACTTTATAATAGGATTGAGTCTAGAGGATCCAACACATAGGCATAGACCTTATAGTTTATTTATCGACGTAGGCAAGTGCGTCCTAATGTTCGACGTGTACAAGATCCCTCTTTTCAATAAGGAGTTGTGCTATGTTTTGTACTGTGTTTTTGATCAACTTGGGTTTCGGTAATTCCGAGTAAGATCCCTTATTCTGCATATTTAGCATCTGGTCGAGTATAGTCGAAACCCATCTATATCTCAATCGGATCAAGTTGGTATCAGAGCAACTATCATATCCTGTGGATGGTGAAAGCTCATTAAGATTACAAAACCTCCGGCGAAACTCCGCAAGAAACTCTTGCAACTGAAGGTGAAAAATGCATGGTACCTATAGTCGTGTCTCCAAAGATGTCTGATGATACCTCCGTTCAGGCTAGCCCAGCCGAAGAAGTGGCTAAGCTCTCCGCCGACATGGATACTGTGCTTGCTTGGATTAGGCAGCAGGCCATGGTTGTACCTTCTGAAGTTGATGCTTTAAAAGGCAAGGTTAAGGGTGTGAATATTGGTGAAAACTTGCACAGGCCAGACGAAGATGAAGACGAAGGCGACCATAAGGCCAACGACCTCGCCAACACCTCTTTAGCTGTTGGATTATTCAAGGTCAAAGCTAAGGTTGCTATACCCATACAATGGGGAGATCGATGCCGAGAAGCTAGACTCATGGTTCGATCAGCCTGAGACATACTTTGAGCTACAAGGGTTCAGTAGCACTCAAAAGGTGAAGTTTGCATCTTTGAAGATGAAGGACCACACCAAGGCATGGTGGAAGGCCATTTTCGCCAGTAGGGAAACAGACGACCTCACATGGGGACAATTCAAGTGACTCTCATGACAAGAGTTCTACCCGATGGGTTATTTCAATGAGAAATGGGATCGTTGGAACAAGTTGTATCAATGATGCGATCAATCCGTCTAGGTTTACACGACAGAGTTTTGGAGACAAGCAATGGAAATTGGTATCTCGCTCTTTGATCCTCAAGTGTTCCACAAATATACGTCTGGGCTTCAGAAATCGATCAATGCTGAGCTAAGCTTTTTCAGTGTCCATGAAATCACAACACGAGCACGACTGCTATGGTGATCGAGAAGAAGAACAAATCCCGGAACGACAAGAAAGAGAATTCGACCTCATCAAAAGGAAAGTTGAGTCCTAAGAAAAGTACTCCAAAGTCTAGTACGAGCATCTCTTGTGATCATTTTCATGTTGCCTGGCATACAAAGGATAAGTTCTATAAGCTCCATCATAAGCTTTGACCAAAGAAAAACGGACTAGGTTACAGAACAGCTGCAGCTATTATGACTCCACCCAAAGGAGTTGTCTTAGTGAATTCGGTCGATGAGGCAGATACGACCTTGTATCTGATGGCAATGCCGAAGGAGAAAGGTTCGGATTCACCGAACGACCATTACTCAATAGAGGACTTGTTCACTATCAACATCCAGGTGAAGCACGAATGATCGCAGCAATATTTGATCCCGAAAGTCAGAAGAATTTGGTTTCCGCTGGATTGGTTCGACAACTTGGTTTGAAGACGACTACACACCTGCGACCGTATCCTCTGGGTTGGTTTACATCCGACGTGAACCAACATATTACGAGTCAGTGTGTGTTGAAATTTGCGATCTCTGCATGTTATATCGATGAGGTTCAATGCGACATTGTTCTTATCAATATTTGTTAGGTGATCCTTAGGAGTCCATTTTTTTATGATCGATATGCTCACTTCCATTGACGAGCACAAGAGTACGAGCTCACTAAAGACGGAGTTAAGTTCGTTATCGGTAGAGACGTCCACATCAACACTTTGAACTTGATCACGGTAAATCAGGCCAAAAGAATCGTCAATGCATGTCACAAATACGTTCTTGTTATGATTCAACCAGTTGGTCAAAGTGGTAGAACTCGAGCAGCACTGTTGTTGGTGTGCCGAGAAGATTCTGGTCGTTTGTCGGGACTGCTGGAGAAATACAGTGATATGTTCGAAAGTGCCCAGGGTCGTCCACCAAAACGTCCAATTGAGCATGAAATTCAGCTCATGTCCGATGCGACACTTCTCAATCTGAATATGTGTCGCAACTCAGTATTGGAGAATGTAGAGATCAAAAGACAACTTAGAGAATTGCTGAATGATGGTGTCATTCAACCAAGTAATTCTCCTTGTGGATCTCCTATGGTGTTAGTATCAAAGAAAGATGGGACTTGGAGTATGTGTACTGAACACTGAACAAGATCACCATCAAGAACCAATACCATCTTCCTTGTATCGACGACCTGCTAGACCAATTGAAGCATGTTGCTATCTTCTCAAAATTGGATCTAAAATTAGGGTATCATCAAGTCAGCATCCGAAAGAAGGATACTTGGAAGACTCCGTTCAAAATGAATGATGTATTGTGACAGTTCATCGATGACTTTATGATCGTTTACCTCGACGACATACTGGTCTATAGTCATTCGTGGAACGAGCACCTAGTTCATGTGGAAAGGGTGTTCAAAAAGCTTCAGCAACATCGACTTTGTCTTAACCATAAAAAGTGCGAGTTCAGCCAGCAATCTCTACTTTACTGGGGATTCATGGTCAACAAGGGTACATTGTAAATCGACCCCGATAAGGTAAAAGTGATTCAAGAATGGCCTCAACCGCAAACTGTTACGGAAGTGCGTAGTTTTGTGGGAGCATGCCAATACCTTCAGAAGTTCATACAACACTTCTCAATTGTGGCTTCTTCATTGCATGCATTAACCAGAATCGACCAAAAGTTTGAGTGGACTAGGAAGCACAAAGACACTTTCCTCTCGCTAAAGAAGAAGATCAGTGAAGCATCTGTCCTAGCTTTACTGAATCTCTAGAAGCCATTCGAGTTAAAAACTGATGCCTCAGGTTATGAAATGGGCGTAGTGCTCATGCAAGAAGGTCGACTAGTAGCATATCACTCCGAGTTATTCCTGGGAGCTCAGAAGAGCTATCCAGCTTAGGAAAAGGAGTTGTGTGCACTACATCAGGCCGCAAAACATTAGCGGTGTTACCTTTTGGGTAAAGAGACTGTTGTCCACACCGACCACCAACCTTTGCAATATTTGCAAACTCAGTCAAAGATACAACAAGCTCAACATATGAAGTCGATGTCGTATCTGCAGCAGTTTAATTTGGTGATTAAATACAAGAAGGGCATACACAATAAACTGCCTGATATGTTGTCACGACCATTAGTTACGACCCTCTACTTATCAGCATTTATGCAGATCGAGCCCTCATGTCATGATTACTATGCCACAATGTACAATGAAGATCCTGATTTTTTATTAGCACTGGCTGAGATCGAAACAGGGAAACCTACAGAATTTGTTCGGCGAGAAGGACTCTTGTACAAGGATAATTTACTTTGTATACCTCGTGAAGTACCTCGAATTCAATGGCTATGAGAAGTGCATACATCAAAAGTTGCAAGTCACTTTGGGGTTACGAAGACTTTGCAAAATCTTCATCGACATGTGTTCTGGCCGCGAATGCAGTACGATGTGGCTAGCTTTGTTCGAGGTTGTGGTCATTCTAGTATCTCGAAACCAACAAACAAAAAATTGGGTTTGTACGCTCCTTTGCAAGTTCCATCATGATCGTGGGAAAGCATATCCATGAATTTCTTGGGAGGATTGCCTAAGACCGGACGTGGCAACGACTACCTCTTTGTGGTCGTTGATCGATTCTCCAAGATGATAGTTTCATACCTTGTAAGAAGACTATTACTGGAGAAGAAGCAACTTAGGTATTTTTCAGCACGTTTGGACACATTTCGGACTACCAAATTCCATTGTGTCTGATTGTGATACCCAGCTCCTTAGTCACTTTTGGCGATCACTTTGGACGATAATGGGTACAAAGCTGAAGAGGAGTACTACATTTCATCCTCAAACTGACAGTCAAATTGAGGTGGTAAATCGAACAGTTGTTCATCTCTTGAGGGGCTTTAACTCTAAGCATCGGAAGACCTGGGATGAAAGCATACCGTACCTGTAGTTTGCTTTTAATTGAGCAGTACATGGTTCGACAGGAAAGTCACCCTTTGAGGTCTGTTTGGGATTTCTACCACAGAGTCCATTCGACATGGTGTTTGTGATCCCCACCGCAACATAGAACAACAAGGAAGCATCTGCTTAGGATTGGGCACAAAAGTTCCTAGAAGGTATTCAATGGCTCCATGGTGAGGTTGAACAGAATTTGTTGAAATCTCAACTCAAGTACAAGGCGCAACATGATCGGCACCGAGTTGATGCTCAATTCCATGAAGGTGATCTGGTATGGTTACATCTGAGCAAAGAAAGGCTAAAAGGTGAAGGTAAAAAGCTTAAACCAATTCGTTATGGTCCTTTTCGGGTTTTTGCGAAATATTGGTACTAATGCTTGTCAGCTCGAGTTACCTTCATATATGGATATTTACTCAGTTATCAATGTTGAGCACCTCAAACTCTTCGAGCCTCTAATGCTGGATGATGAGCCTGATACCATAGTTCCATCTATTGAAGACTTGGTCTATCAACGAGAGACACCTCTATCTGACGACGTGATCTCGGAAAAGGTGACAATCACCCGTAGCAGAACACGAGAGTCTTTTCGAATCAGACGGAAAGATCAACGGGCACGTGCGGCGAAGTTGTACACCCAGGTTGATGGTCAATCCCAATTTCCATATCTCTAGTTTTGATCAAGTGGTCACCAACGGGGGTTGGTTCATTTTCAACAGGGGAGTCATGGTCCAGGAGGATCTTTGGGTCCTTCAGGTCGAATACTTCAGGTCGAGTACATAAAGGATTCGATCTCTCTCTCTGGTTGGATTGTATTTTATTTCGATCAATACCTATATAGCTAAGTCTAATACGATTAGGGTTAGTCGAGTCTGAGTCTGATACGGTCTCAATCAATCGGACTATAAATATTTTGTAATAGGATCGAGTCTGGAGGATCCAACACATAGACATAGACCTTATAGTTCATTGATCGACATAGGCGAGTGCGTCCTAACGTTCGATGTGTGCAAGATCCCTGTTTTGAATAAAGAGTTGTGCTATCTTTTGAATTGTGTTTTCGACCAACCTGGGTTTCGGTAATTCTGAGTAATATCCCTTATTCCACATATTTAGCATCTAGTTGAGTATAGTCAAAACTCGTCTATACCTCAATCAGATCAGGCCGTGATCTGATTGAGATATAGACTAGTTTCGGCTTACTCGATCAGATACATAAATACGGGATCTTACTCGGAATTACCGAAACCCAATGCTAGAACACAGAAATAAAAAGGAACAAGGCCTTTTATTATAAGTTGTACACGTCGAATGTTCTACTAACCCCTATCTTCTATCGGTTATTAGCGAAACAGCAGAAAACCGATAGAAAATGTGCCTCGCGGTCATAAAAGCCCGACGGATGTATTTTCCCTATCGGTTTATAAGAAACTTACCGATAGAATAAATAGTATGATTTACTCTAGCGGCGATGAACATATTTGCCGTTAGAAGAGATGCATAAGTACTGACGGAAGAATGTTGTGCACCGATAGGACTGGTCGACTTCAACAACTAGACTTATTCTATCGGTACTATATGAATATACCGACAGAATATATTAAAAATTCCTATCGGCAATATGTAGTGCGCCGATAGAATAGTTGGCCTTCTACAAATATTTTTACTCTATCGGTAATGGATTCTTTTACCGTTAGAATATATAGAAAATTGCTTAGAACTGTTCATCTTCAAATAGTTTTATTCTATCGGTAATGAATGTTTATACCGGTAGAATATTGCAAAAAATATCTTAGAACTGTTGGCCTTCTACAACTAGTAATATTCTATCGGCAATGTACGTACACACCGATAGAATATGTACAAAAATTCCTATCGGTAATATTTATTGTGCCGATAGAACCATTCGCCTTCTACAGATGTTTTTATTACTAACGGTATTATGTTTTCTTACCGATAGAAAATATATATTTGTATAAATACACGGGTATGTCTCTTTCATTCTCACAGTTCATCTGGGGCTCGTAGTCCTAACCCGTAAGCTCCATGGACGGCCGGCGCACCTCTACAGGGGACCGCTGCACCTCCGCACCTCCATCGACGCCCTCTAGACGTCGGCATCCCAAGGAAGGTACGTAAAATTTCTACAATATTGTTAGATTATTCTAATCCGATTATGGCAATAATTCTGCTTTTTTTGTATCCTTCATTTTGATGTGTCTTCTTTTCAATATGATTATGATCTGTTCAGGTCCTTGGATGATGCTCGTGAGGGGCAACGTATTTCACGGTTCTTCATCGCAGTACGCTGCCTACGTTGGCTTGTTGGCGAAAGAAATGGTGAAGATCACCGTCGAGAGCTGGAAGGACGTGAAGGGCGAGATCTTGGTTGGCTCGGTCGAGAAGATGCTTAAGCCCGGTGTGTTTCTCAAATCAGGACCTATAGAAAGCATCTTACATTTTTTTGCATGCACCAGCTTGTGGCCAGATGCTTACCTGCTTGGAGAAGAAGAATTGTTGTTATTTGCACAGCCATTCTACACCATCACTACATAGAACAACATCTTGGAAGGTAGGTTCTTTTTGTTAATGGAGTTGAGTTGAGTTGAGTTGAGTTGATCGAGTTTGAGTCCGAGGAAATCACCAATACGTACAAATGTATGTCGACGGCAGTTCCAGCTCCTCGGGCGTCTTCGAACTGAACTCCTATGGTTAAGTCCAATGTGGTTCAGACATTTGCTGTTTTGGATGAATGGATTTGTGATGTGTCAGGTCTTACTTGTAGTCGGTAGTTGCATTGTGGCAACCTACAAAGGTTCCCTTTTATGTAAAATGCATGTATGGGCCACTGGGTCCTCGTCGTGATCTGTTGTTAATTTCAGACGTGGCTTTTGTAATATACATCGAATGTGTGAATTGTTGTATTTGTATATTGTTGTATATTTGTGTATCATGTATTGCTAATTGGGACATGAACTTGAATGTGCAGGGAGTATTTGTGTATTTAATTGTATTGGTAGGTAGGTGTGTATTTGTACTGCTGTTTCAGACATGCACTTCAATTTGTGAACTGGCATGTGTATGTTTGTACCTGAATTTGTGAACTGGCATCTGTAATTTCTTTGGCAAGATAAAGTCCCAAGTACCTACGAAAAGTATTTTTGTGTCTCCTAGTTAATCCACAAATTAGCATTTCTTGAAATATATTGCTTTATCTTCTAGTTAAGATCCGTTTGATGTAAGATCTGTTGATGTTACATTGATATGATTCCTTGAATGTGAGAAATGGCATGTGCATGTTTGTCCCAGTTTGGTACCAGTACCTCCTCTAACGGTAAGTACACATATTTACCGACAGGAAAACACATATATTTGCTCAGTCATGCATATTCTAACGGTAAATACACATATTTACCGATAGAAGAATCATGCTCGAGTGTCATGCATCATCTAACGGTTCATACACATATCTACCGATAGAAAAACTCATGTGCGTGTTGTGTCATGCATGATCTAACTGTCAATACACATATTTACCGATAGAAAAACTCATGCTCGAGTGTCATGCATCATCTAACAGTTCGTACACATATCTACCGATAGAAAAACTCATGTGCGTGTTGTGTCATGCATGATCTAACGGTATGTGTGTGTTTTTACCGATAGAATATGTGAGCGGCAAATTACCTAAGTTAGTCTGACGGTTATTTCATGTATTTACCGTTAGAAAAATGTCCATTATAAGGAAAACCCCACTCGACCATTGCTGAGCTGCTCTATAATTTGTTCTGTTGCACTCTGTGTCCCTCTGTTTGTGACGAAAGTTCCAGCTACACTGCTTGGGTGATCAGCGCAGGCTGGAGGGAAGTTGATTGCGCCCCTCTCTTTAAGGTACGCTTAATCGTCGACACTTATCTCTCTCTCCCTCTAGATCTCCCTCCCTCTCTACTTGCAAGCTAGCTGTATTGTGTAGTTCCAAGTTTGTAGCTCTAAGCTTGGGAGCTTGGTAGCTGGAAATGCGTCATGTTTTAGGAGCTAACTAGCTTGTATTGTGTAGTTAGCTAGGTTAATTAGTGTTAATTTCGTCAGGCTAGGGTTCAACACATGTATCTGTTGTAAGAGGCTGTACATGTACATATACATAACTTAATCGGGCAGGTTTCATGCATGGCTTACTCGTTAAATTTTGTTAATTGTAGATGGACAGGAAATATTGGATGTATGGAATAAAACGTACTACTCTTGAATATTTGGATGGTGTGAATGAGTTTATTAAATTTGCTGAGCAACAAAAGGAGAGGAAGGGAGAGAAAAATATGCTCTGTCCTTGTACAGATTGTATGAACTTGAAGAGGTTTAGCAACTCTGATCAAATTAAGAGTCATTTGATTCGTCGTGGTTTTAACGCGCGATACACCCGTTGGATATGGCATGGCGAAGATCTTGAGGAAACAAGCACCACTACTACCAATCAGCACGACTCGGATGTGGATTGCAATAATATCGATGATCATCCCAATTTTGGTAATGTTCATTCCGATGTGCACATAGATGATGATGATGACAATCTAGATGAGATGTTACGTGATGTAGAGGAAGATTACAACGAAAATGACTTCTGTGAATTTGAGAAACTGATTGCTGACTCTGAGAAGCCTCTGTTCCCTGGATGTGCAACATTTACAAAAATGCCTTCTGTGCTGAGATTATATAACTTGAAGGCAGGAAACGGTTGGAGTGATAAGAGTTTCACGGCACTATTAGATCTTCTAGCGGACATGCTTCCAGAGGGAAATGAGTTGCCAAGATCTACTTACCAAGCCAAAAAACTGTTGTGTCCGTTGGGAATGGAAATCGAAAGAATACACGCATGCCCAAATGATTGTGTGTTGTACCGTAACGAGTACTCTAGTTTGCATGTTTGTCCAAGATGCGGCGCATCGAGGTATACGCGTAGGGACCGGATTGGCAGTGAACGTCACGAGGTAAGGAAAGGGCCCCCGGCAAAAACTGTGTGGTACTTGCCTGTGATACCTAGATTGAAGCGGCTGTTTGCAAATCCGAAAGTCGCGAAGCACTTGCGTTGGCATGCTGAAGCCCGGAAACAAGACGGAAAACTGAGACACCCAGCTGATTCTATTCAATGGAGAAACATCAACAGAACATTTGCTGAGTTCGGCGGCGAACTTAGGAATGTAAGGTTCGGGCTGAGTACAGATGGTATGAACCCACATGGTAATATGAGCAGCCGGCACAGCACTTGGCCGGTTCTTTTATGCATCTACAATCTTCCTCCTTGGTTATGCATGAAGCGCAAGTACATCATGATGGCGTTACTAATCTCAGGACCCAGACAACCCGGAAATGATATTGACGTGTTTCTAGTGCCTTTAATCGAGGACTTACAGAAATTGTGGAGCGAGGGTGTGCAGGTGTGGGATGCATACAAGAAAGAGAATTTCATCTTGCGGGCCCTGATATTTTGCACCATAAATGATTTTCCGGCCTACGGCAATTTGTCGGGGTATAGTACGAAAAGAGCCAAGGCTTGCCCTATTTGCCTAGATGAAACTGAGAGCATGTGGCTGCGAAACTGCCGGAAAACAGTGTACATGGGTCACCGCAGGTTTCTTCCGGTGCATCACACGTACGGTAAGAAGAGGAAATCATTTAATGGGAAGCCTGAGAAGGGATCAGCTCCAATGTTTCTGACCGGTAAGGAGATTTACTCGCGCGTGAACGACATCAAAGTTGAGTTCGGTAAGCATTCTAAACCTCGAGAAAAAAATGTTTGGAAGAAGAGATCGATTCTCTGGGATCTACCGTACTGGGAGCACTTACAAGTTCGACATTGCATTGACGTCATGCATGTAGAGAAAAATGTCTGTGACAGTTTGATTGGTTTGTTGTTGAACATTCCGGGAAAGACAAAGGATGGTGTGAAAGCTCGTCGTGACATGGTGGAAATGGGGATAAGGACTGAGCTTGCACCTTTAGAGAATGGAAAGCGTACATACCTCCCCCCGGCCTGCTACACGTTGTCCAAGAGCGAAAAAACAGAACTCTGTCGGTGCCTGCACGGTGTTAAAGTTCCATGTGGGTACTCTGCGAACTTGAAAAAACTTGTGTCTATGAAGGACCTAAGACTGGTTGGCATGAAGTCCCACGACTGTCATGTCTTGATGTCACAGATGCTTCCCATTGCTATCAGAGGCATTCTCCCAGTTAAAGTCAGAGAGGCAATCACAAACCTATGTTATTTCTTCAACGCAATATCTTGCAAGGTAAGTACGTGCACTCGTACTATAAGTTCACTACCTCCATTTGTGGAGCTTAATTAGAAGATTTTTCTGATATGAATATTTGGCGCAACTGTGTCCTCGTAGGTAATTGATCCCGATGGACTGGACGCTTTGCAACGCGACGTGGTTACAACTCTTTGTCAGCTCGAGATGTATTTCCCTCCATCCTTTTTTGATGTTATGGTCCATCTGATTGTTCACCTTATCAGAGAAATTAAGTTTTGTGGACCCATGTGCCTGCGCTACATGTATCCATTTGAGAGATTTATGGGTGTATTGAAGGGATACGTAAGGACTCGTCGTCGACCCGAGGGGAGTATCATGGAAGGTTATGCCGCCGAGGAGGTGATTGAATTTTGCACAAATTATATGGCCGAGGTTGACCCAATTGGTGTTCCTAGGTCCCGACACGAGGGTAGGCTTGGGGGAATCAGAACGATTGGATTCAAAGCTATCGTCCCCGCTCGTGATGTGTACACAAAATCACATTTTTGGGTCTTACAACACATGACGGAGGTCGAACCATACATACACGAGCACAAGGTAATGTTACGGTCACAGAATCCTTCGAAGTCAGACGTTTGGGTCAGCAGAGAACATAACAGGAAATTTGCTGAGTGGATCCAAGAAAGAGTCACGCGAGCTGCCGAGGGCTCCGTAAGTGAAACTGTGACATGGTTGGCTAGAGGCCCAAGATTCACTGTAGGGACTTGGCAGGGGTACGACATCAATGGGTATTCATTTTACACAAGAGCTCAAGATGCCAAGAGTAGCACGCAATGTAGCGGAGTGACACTGTTTGCTATGTCCGAGAATGCCAGGTCAGTAAGGGCGCTGAACTCATATTATGGTGTTATTGACGAAATATGGGAGCTCGATTACGGATTACTTAAGATTCCCCTGTTTCGATGCCAATGGGTCGAAATCCTTCGAGGTGTTCAAGTTGACAGTTACGGGTTTACTCTCGTCGATCTTGGTAGAGTCGGACACGAAGACGATCCATTCATACTTGCAAAGCAAGCCACACAGGTATTCTAAATCGTTGACCCGGCCAATCCAAACTTGCATGTTGTCCTCCACAGCAAGAGACGTATTGTTGGGGTCGAAGATGTTGTCGACGAAGAGGAGTATAACCAATTCGATGAAATACCTCCATTTTTAGAGGACATTCAATCTATCCGTACTGAAGATATCGACGAAACAACGTATCTGCGAGATGACCACGAAGAAGGATTATGGGTTGAGAACCATTGATGATTAATTTCTATTTCAGGGATAAATGCCAAGCAAACAGCCCACAAGTTCTGCAGCAAGGTGAGGAACTTATCATTAATACATCAGGCAGTACATTTTTCTTTAGAATTTAATGATAAGCTAGTTCACAGCATTAATACATCTCAATTTTACTCCACGGCATGAGTTCTAACATGTACAGTACCTTTATCCTGTAAATATTTAATTCTTCCCTTCAAATAGCACTTGCAAAAATCTCATTGCAGCCTCTTCAAATTAAGTGCTGCAAAAATCCCTTTTTTCTGACAGTATTTTGTTATTTATACCGATAGAAAAGGACATCTTCTCTCAGGCACTTCAAAACGTTTTCTATCGGTATTATTCTATTTTACCGTTAGAATAAATTCGTTAGTCTCACGGTATTTGTTGTCTGACGGGTTTTTCCTGTTTTTACCGATAGAAGAATACTCTGCCGCTTTGAATTCTCAGCCGTGTCGCCATGTGTCGCCTTGGAAACTCTATAAGTACCTCGCCATGCGTCGCGGTATTTTGTTGTTTTTCTAATTCTCGAACGGTTCGACTCCTCATCTTCTCTTTCACAATGGCAACCTCCATGGGATCGTCAGCCACGCCCTCCCCGGTAAGAACTCTAAATCTCCTCGGTTTACCCCTGTATTGTTAATCCATGTTCAGTTCATTCTTGACCTGTTGATTTGCACAGGGAATGGTAGCCGTGGAAGACACTGCCAAAGTGAAGGCCGACCTGAGGGCTCTCCAGGAGGAGCACAAGCTCCTTACAGACAAGCACACTCAGCTACGGCTTGACCTTGACGATCTCTTCCAGCGCATTAAGCTCATGAAGACGGATGGTGACAATGCTAGGGCGAGGACGAGGCGTCTTCGCGAGGAGAAGAAAGCCGCGGATATGACCAGCGCTGGCTGCGGTTTGACTATGAAGGATACCATAGCGAAGCTGAGGGAGGTCGCATGCCTTCTCGACGCGGTAGTAGTTGATCCTAGGGACAACTTGTCGCTAGAGGAGTCCTGCGTCCTGGCTGCAAGTCTAACTGACTCTATTCTACATGCAGCCAGGGTTAAGACCACCCCTTGACCTAGCATTTAGGGTTTTATTTTTTTTTGTAAGTGATAAAACAACAATGAATGAACAATTTCTTTTTATGTCAATTTTCCAATTTTCCGGCTATCTTCCCTCTTTCTTTATCATTCTGCAGCTTTCAACCACGGTCTGTTTGATGTTAAATTGTGTACCTTTTCATTACTCTGACGGTATTTTGTTGTTTTTACCGTTAGAAAAAGGGCACACAATACTATAATCTCAAGCACTTAATCAAAAAAATTTTCTGGGGAAAATTGGTCTCACGGGATTTTATTGTTTATACCGATAGAAAAAGGCACATTTTCATTACTCTCACGGTATTTTGTTGTTTTTACCGATAGAAACTATAATCTCAAGCACTTTAAAAAATTTTTCTGGGGAAAATTGGTCTCACGGGATTTTATTGTTTATACCGATAGAAAAAGGCCCCTTTTCATTACTCTCACGGTATTTTGTTGTTTTTACCGATAGAAAAATGGCACCCAATACTATAATCTCAAGCACTTTAAAAAATTTTGTGGAAAATTGGTCTCACGAGATTTTATTGTTTATACCGATAGAAAAAGGCATCCACTACTTCAAATATTTTTCCGGGAAATTTACTTGTTCTATCGGTATTATTTTATTGTTCCGATAGAAAAGTACATAAGTCTATCGGTATCATTTTGTTGTACCGATAGAAAAGTTCCCCCGCTACTTTATTACTCGTACACGGCCCTTTAGTTTCCCTCCACTCGAACAGTTCCACCTTAGAGCACTGCGTCTCTTCGAGAGCGAAGAAAACCACAACCTCCGCCGTGACCACTCACTTCCTCTCTCCCACACGACGATCGCCGGCTGGACACTGGTTCGCCACTGCCACCGATTCTTATTTTCGTCCTTCGCCGGCCGCCACTGCGTTCTACACCGCCTCTCCATCAGCAGAACTGATCGCCGCCGTAAATACCCTAATTCGTCGTTCTATTTCCAGCATCTTCTTTATTTGATCCTAGTGTTTTGCACGTACTAATTCTTCGAGTTTTACAATTACACTAGGGTTCCCTATTGTGTTGGCTTATGTACATTCCGCGGGCAATGTTGATTTAAATTAGGGTTTACATAATATGTTCCAGTGCTGTAATGAACCTGTTTTGAGATTTTAACTTATCTATATTGCTGTATGTGTGATCAATTGTATCCAACTGCCATGTAATGCAGATTATATGTTGGAGGTGTTCTTACACATATTCTATCGGCAGCTCATGTGTTTACCGATAGAAAATATATCTGCACAAGTAGTAAAACTTAATTTGGATCTGGAAGGACATGAGCCATGCAATGTACTAGTTTGGTTGGGAATTTTTACTCACTTCGTATGAATATATGGCAATGTGGATGGGTCTTCGATGTATATGTTTCAAATGCGTATACATGACTTTTCCCAACCTAATAGATGTGAAGTCCTGATGACTCACATACAGGCTAGGCTAAAGATTATGCACAGTGGCACTTAGATGCTTGTGTGCATATTTACGTGTGAAATAATAATGCTGGCCCATGAATATTAGTATAGCAAATCATCGAGAATGTTATGTGATGACAGTGAATGGTGGCTTGTCAACAAAATTCCATATGTAGAGAACATTGTTATGTTCTATCGGTATCTCACGGGTTTGCCGACAGAAAAATTGTCTTCTGTGGAGGTAATTGTTATGGTCTATCGGCAGCTCATGTGTTTACCGATAGAAAATATTTCTGAACAGTTCAGGAAGTAATTTATGCATGTCTTTCTTTTTGTATTATTTTCCCTTTTGCCGCCCTAGTTAGTCTCCAGTCCTGGGCTGAGTATGCAACTCCAAGGCGAATTAATTGCCATATATATGGTTTGTTGAAGGTTTTGTAGGGGAAGACATGTCGTCATCTTCATCGGATGGTACTAGTGGTTCGACTAGGGCCAACCCCATCGTAACTACTGAAGATGCAGCTGTTACATCCCAGCGCAAGAGGGTGGGGCGAGGCGCGACGACGTTGGGGCGTTTGGCCAAACGCACGGATCTTTCTTGTGAGTTCAACCAATTAGGGAGGCCGATTGGAAAGAATGCTGGGAGGTACGCGGCCTACGTTGGGCTGTTGGCGAAAGAAAGGGTTAAGATCATCGTCCAGAGCTGGAAGGACGTGACGGCAGACGAGAGGGATAGGTTGTGGGCGGAAGTGAAGGTTAAATGAACTGAAATCGCTGAACTCTTTCGTAATAACGTTCTCTTGGCTTATACTAAAGTTTAACTAACTCGTGATTAATTGTATGCATTTTTCGGAAACAGGCTAAGTGGAACATCCCCAACGATACACCTAGGACTGCCTGCTTGAAGGACATGAACGGAACATGGAAAACCTTTAAGAGCTGGCTCGTCAGTAACTTCCTCGCTGCAGGGAAATCTCCTTGCGAGAAGTACCCCTTCATATCGGAGGAGGTATGGGAGGAATTCACCAAGCAGAAGGGGACTGAGGAGTTCAAGGCCCTTAGCGAGAATAATAGGGCGATCCAGAAGAGGAACGACCACCCGCATCGGCTCGGATCCCGGGGCTATGCGGGGAAGGAGGAGCAGTGGAAGAAGGAAGACGAGCAAAATCCTGTCATCGACACCCCTGAGTTGCCGCTCTCCGAGATCCGGGATGAGAGGTGCAAGCGATCGTGGAGGGGGAGGGGGTCCGTGTCGTCCACGGGGTCTGTGCAGTTCACAACCCCTGGGGACGCCGACATTGTGAGGCGAATGGTAAGTTGGCTAACCTCGTAAACTGTGTGCGCACAAGTGTATATAAAGCAATTTGTCTCACAAGGTACCTTCAAATGTAACAGATCTCTTTTGAGAAGGAGGCAGCGGAGGGATTGTTTACCCCGTAGAGGGAGAACGACATCCTCACCCGGGCTCTAGGAAATAAGGAGCATCCCGGGCGGACACGGGCCGTGGGAGCCATTGTGTCGTGGAAGGCCGGTTTCGTAGATCCGGCTCCACCGAGGAAGAAGGCCCGCACCTGGAAGGAAAAGGAAGCTGACCTCTCCGATAAGATACAGGCTGAGGTACAGGAGGAGATACGGGCGGAGATGCGGGCTGAGATACGGGCTGAGGTACAGTCTGAGGTGTAGACCGAGGTCGCACAAATGAGGGAAGAGTTTGCACGGTTGAGAGAAGCATTGCTGGCCAAGAGTGCAGATGCGGATCCCCAGGACGACGGTACCCCGCGGGGTCGGATAAGCAGTTGCGCTTCGAAGGTACTCGCGGATCCAGTGGATCTACTTGAGGTACTGCAAGCCTTCATCTGTGCACTTAAGTTGATGCCACTCCCATTCTGTTAGAGTTGTTTCACTAACCTATTATAATTGTTACAAATTTGCAGGGGCCGGAGGGCTGCATCCTACAGAATCACGTAGGCGCCGGGCAGGAAGTGGTTGGACACGGCTTCGTATATCCATCTGGGCCGGATGTCCGGGTCCACTGTGTACCTCTGCGGTTGGGTTTCGCAAAGGTACAGGTGGACATGGCCATGCCGGGCTACATCGATTCTCCGTTGCCAGTCCCAACAGAGGAACTGCAGACACTTGCTGTGGCAGTGGGCTCCTACGTACAGTGGCCCAAGAAGTGTCTTGTAATACAACCGGTAAATTCTACACATTTTAGATTACATCCTACTCAGTACACTCAACTTGCATAATCTAACATACGTGCTCATTAATTGAAGTGGCCTGCCGCTGGGCTACCAGGGGACTGCGCCCCCAGATCGGGGCATGAGGCCCGATCTCGTGCGACCCTGGACACATCAAAGACGGCCTCCACCCCACCCAGCGCATCCACGCCTTCACCTCGGAAGAAAGCTGCCATCACCTCGCCCTTGCCTTCGAAGATACGCGCTCAGTCCCCGGCAAAAGGCAAGGGCAAAGGCAAGGGAAAAGGGCGACAGGGACAGCCGGAGAGGTTCACGAGCGGGTTCCCACTCATGTCGGAGGCAGCTTTGCGCAAATTGGATCGATCAACCAGAGACCTCCACGCGTGGTACCTACACCGAGCTCGGCGCAATCTGAACTTCTTAGTTCCCTACAGGCCTGGGCAGTTCCACCGTGAGCCCGGGAGTATATCCGTGGCACACGAGGATCTGTTCGACCTCTACAACTGGCGGGAGCTCGATATGTCCATCATACGGACTGGAGTCCTGTGAGTTTACTGATGCTATGTATTGCTGTTTTCTAACTCTGTTTGCTAACTCTGCATTGTTGTAGTTCATTTGAAATGTAGTAACTTTCTGTGCAATACTAATGTCGTCCTTTGCATGCAGGTGCATGTACAGGCTAGCATCGGAGGCTGCGTGTGACAAGGTGGGTTTCCTTGACCCAGAGAAAATAAGCCTCACGATGCTAGAGCACGACGCCGCGCACGCTGAGCAGTACATATCCAAGGCGCTGATGGCGCAGCAGGACAGGGAGTTCATTCTGGTGCCATACCACCAAAGGTTAGTGCATTTCGTACTAATTTAACTCGATCTTGTATGTTACACCTAAGATATACTTTGAGCACGCGGTCCTCTTTTACGTACAATGCAGGGGCCACTGGATCCTCATCGTGATCTGTCCGCAGAGGAACGAGGTGTACTACCTCGATTCGATGCGTGACAAATTATCGATGGAATATGTGGTCAAGGGGAATATGGAGGGGTAAGTAACTTATATGTTTGATTTAAATTTTCACCTCACTAGCTCATGATAATACATTAACGGGCAATACTAACTGAAATGCAGGGCTTTTGATAAATATGCGTCCGCTGGAGGGAGGCATGCCGCACCGCAGGGCTCCCTACTAGTTTGGAAAGAATATGAGGTACTCACGAGACTTTTTGTTTATGCTTGATTAGTTTATGGAAACAATAGCTAACATGTCTTCGCATATGCAATTATCTCAGTGCCATCAGCAGCCGCAATCGTGGGAATGCGGGTTTTATGTGTTGCGCTACATGTACGACCTAGTGCAGACAAACTTTGCCCAATTCCCCCAGGTAAGCATCGATAGCTAACTTAAATTTGAAAATTGGGTGTCACGTTCTAAATTAGGAAGTTAGTTACTAAGTATTCACACATGCTTGCAGATCGCCATGTCGAAAGACTCATACGAAAATGCAAAGATTAGAGATCTTCGACAAATCTGGGCTCAATATGTCATGGAGGAAGTTGCGCCCAACCATCCGCCATGATAATTTTCTCTTTTTCGTGTACTCTGTGCATAGACTGTTTATATACATGTGAATAAATATATATGTCAATAAATGTCCACATTGGATTGCAATTTGTATTTGTCGATATATATGTGAATAAATGTGAATAACTGTCTGTAACACCCTAGTTTTGGGGGTGAAAAGTTTTGCATAAAAACCCAGCATGCATGTACCTCTGTAGTAGTAGCCAGAGCAGCTGAACTCTAATCTCTCCCAAACCCTAAAAATCTCCAAATCTATTCTCTAGATCCAGATCAAGATCTGACCATCCAGATTTAACCTACCAGTTACCCTGAGGATAAAAGTCTTCAGGATCCAGATCAAATTCTAACCCTAACTCCCAGTACCTAAGTCTCTCTCTGTTTTCGAAAACAGGAAAATTCAGATTTACCCTAAGTACCCCAGTTTCCAGATGATTGAGTTATCTTGATTTAACCCTATTCAGACTCAAGTAACCCCTGGAATATGTTCCTAGGTTCATCCTCAACTCACTCCAAAAAGTTGGGAGCCAGATTAATTCATCTAAACACTTTTCGCAGTTTAGTCCAAATATTACTGCGAATAGGTCCTTTTCTGTTTACCTGGAAGCCTGAAAAAGCTAAAATTTGCAAATCAATTCCAACTCCAGAATTTCTTCAGGGAACACCTCCCAAATGCTATTTGATACAGATCTCCTGTTTGATCAGACTTCAAAATTTCTCTCCAATCACCAGAATTCGAGATCGACAAAATCCAGATTTAGTTTACCCTAATTTTACCCTATTTTCGAAAATGGGTGAAATCCCTCAAATCTTATCAAACTTTCTCCAAATTTGAGCTAAATGGGTATTAATAAAAATATTATACTCAGCCATGAAATCAAATCTCATATTAAACCTCTCAAAGACCAGATTTGCAATCTAGTCCAAAGCCAAACCAAAAATCATCGCAAATCAGTCCCTGGTTCGACCACAGGCTGCTGTGCACGACCAGGCCGTTCAAACGACCACGAGCACAGGAATTTTGGTCGTCGCCGTTGCCGCTGCTGTGGCTTCGTCGCCGGCGATCTCCAGCGTCGCCACCTCCGCCACTGTCTCCCTGCCGCGTGTGCGCACCGTGTTCACCACCGTGGAATCGCCTCGCCCGCCAGCAGCGCCTTCGTTCTCCCGCGCGCGCGCCCGACAACGGCAGCACAGTTGCGCCACGTTGCAAGCATGCCTGGGGGAAGCATCAACTCGCCGTTGCATCAACCAGGACTGTGCTCCAGGCTGCAAAAGCCGGCACGGCCGTTGGAGCGCGTCGCTTCGCTGCTGTCCCGCCCGGCCAGTCAATTCGCCGTCGATTCACAGCTCCAAGTCTCCAGGCACTTTCAACCGTTGCTGCTCACTTCGCCTATTTAAGCTTGCTCTGGCCATCTCCTTCAACCACACAAACGCCAGAACCACACAAGTCTCTAACCTTGTCACCCTCTTCGTCTTCTTCAGCGAGCTCGAGAAGAGGCTCACGGTGCCAGGCCAATCCACTGCACCAAACTCCAAATTGAAGCTACCAGTAAGTTACTCTCAACCACTTACCTGTGTAGTAGCAGCCAATTGAGTTCTATTGCACCTCATCGCCGGGAATTGCTGTTTTTCCCCGACAACTCCGGCGAGCAATTAATCCTTAACTAAGTCAAATTAGCTCTCGAGCCTGTAATCAAACATGATCAGTGGACTGTTTAGAACACATCTAAGCAACCAGAATCACCAATTTCGCTAAAATATGAAAAACCCCAAGTTTACACCTTGCATGCACACTGGAACTCGCCGTTAAGCTTCTGTGGTGATTTTCCAGTTAAATTGACTTCACACCTAGCTCTGTTATGCCCCAGAGACCATCCTCAAGCAAGGATTCGAGTTCGTTTGCCCTAGAACAGAAATGCCCAATTTTGGTGTCTTCTTCCCTAGCTCCGGTCGCCGGATTTTGTTCCCGGCCGTTTCAACCCCAACCACCTTGTCTAGTAGATGTGCCTCGACCCCAGGAGTATTTTTGCCTTCTAGCTCGACATCTGGATCGGCCCAGATGAAGAGGTATCACCATGCCAAGGTTTTGTCCAGAAACTGTTGAGAACAGTTCGGCCACCGTGTTCTTCGCCGGTTTTCATCACTTTCCGGCCACCTCCTGCCCTAGATCCTGTTGAGACATTTGTTCCTGTTACAAATGCCTAACCACCAGACAAAGTGGTGCATCATTTGGAGCCCTGAGTCAAAAGATATGGCTAACCCTAGTTTCTGGCCGTGTCAAGCCTATGCCAGGCTATGTCAGCCAGTGGCATTGAGCCTTTTCACCCACTTCCAGCCATGAAACTTGGAAATAACCTTGTCCCTTAGACTCCTGATGTTGTGATCTACACTTTTTTCTTCTATCACAACTTGAGTTGAGCCCTCTATCACCCATCGACCTTATGTCGATGCCTTGAACCGAATGCCAACCTAAAGACATTCGCTGTTTTTGGGCGAACCAGTCACCACCTTGATATTACCCTGATATTTTGGAACCTTGTAAACCTTAACAGCTAGTTTTAACCCTGGTTTCCATAGTTAAACTCAAATCGCTTTCAAACCTTGTATCACCAGAGTATTTTCTCCTTGCATCTTTGCATGTAATGGATTAGTAAGAATAGGATTGATTGTAATGCCTGTTTGCTTGTTTGATCTTGTTCAGAGCAAGAGTCCGGGGTTGAAGATCTTGTCGCTGAACCGTCATCGACTGCTGATACTTACGACGCGGAAGGCAAGTCATACTTTGATCATATTGAAACCCATATTTTATGAATTGCTATGCTATTCCATGAATAGATATCTCAGTAATATTGCATGTGTTGAGATCAATGATATTATGTCAGTGATAGATTGAATACTTGAGGAATGTGAACTTGATAAGATAGTAAGCCACGAACTAATAAAAGTATAAACATGTACATTTATATTCATGAAATAGAACCCCTAGCCGTGACCAGTATTTTGGTATGGAATGGTGGTAGCACTGGAGGTGCTTGGCTGCACTGAAGGTGTAGGCACTGAAGGTGCATGGTTTGTGGTATGATCTGGTCACTGGCATATAAGGACTAGAACCTTGTGTTGTGCGTCTAGTGGCATGAAAAACGTACCAACCACTTACCTGGTATGGGACAGGCGCAACCTAGTAGCTTTCTTAGTATTATCAGTTCCCTGCATGGCTTGTCGATCCGGTTTCTCGCGTGGAAACTGGTGGGACGCAGTTCGTCCATGAGTGATGTGAGATCAGAAAAATTATGAGAGGATAAGGTGTAAAGAAGGAAGACGCCCTACGCCAGACTAAGTCGTGCGCGACTGTAATCAAAAGAGGTTATGTGTCCTGCGGGAACATAGACCCAGGCTAGGAAGTAAGGCAGTGGGGAGGACCCACAACGGTACTTGGGACGGTACTGTCCATTTACCGGGCAGGGATACTGTTAATACTAGACTGCAAAAACGTTGTGTGATCTCGGCCTTGTCACATGCGTATAAGTCGCATGGAGTTGGCCCGACTTGGAAGTCGAGTGAAAAAGTGGATTTAAAAAGAGGTACATCTCTGCAGAGATTAAAAATGTATTCGAATACTTCGTGCTCCCGAGTTTAGGAGTATGCCGCGGTGGATTAAATCCACGGGGTGTGACACAAGTATTATTTTCTAAATAAAATTTGTTAGTTCAAGATTACCCAAGTGGCATGTGTTGTCACGATAAGGGGCGTTGTCGTGGGCTGTCATGTGTTGACGTGTCGCGGTAATACCATAACCTAGTAAACATGTGATAACTAAGAGGCATGTGGATTATGCCCTAAAGTATATGAAATACTGTCATGAGTACAAGATTGAAAGGCTTGAATAAAAGTAATGTGATATGAGGATATATCGCCTTGGATATGGGATATATGCATATTGACATCAGTATGACTTATTTACTGCCATGAGTATGATTGGAAGTTGAATAAGAAATGAGAAAGAAATGTATTTTGAGAAACCCTTCACTCTTTCCCCAATAGTATAGGCTCATGTCATTTATACTGTAACTATATCTCTACCTCCCCTATGACTTGCTGAGTACATAAGTACTCACCCTTGCAACAACTCCTCAATAGATGGAGCGTTCTACGACCTTGGAGGATACCCTGAAGATGCTGCGGACCCAGGAGATGATGAGCAGTTTCCTTCGGAGCTCTGATGTGGTGTTGTCTGCTGTCAACCTCTGTTTCCTGTGGATTGCTTTTGGGCCTAGCTTCCATCGACTAGATGTGTTATTTTGTTAGACCCCTTTGTGCCTTGTAAGGCACTGTACCTCGTTTTGTATTAAGGCCTGATGGCCATACAATTATGACTACTGTATTATTTTGCTGCTCCAATGTATCCCTGTGATTGACTCATCCTGGGAAGTCAAGTGGTTTAAGGGACCAGCTGCACCGAGCTGGGCCCCTCACAGGTGATGTCACAGTCGTGGCAGACGCGACAGAAAATAGTGGTATCAGAGCAGCACAGACCTTGACTGTAGGACGGTACCCTCAGGGCTTGGTAGCGCCAGGACCTCGTAAATTATTTAAAAATTATTTCTGAAAAACTTTATTTTGCAAAGGTTGTTCTTGCTTTTATAAAAATGTTGACTTCAAAATCTTATTTTACTTCCAAAATTTCTCGGCAGGATGGCCAAGGAGCGTTTCAGCTACATCGAGTGTCTCGGTGGATGGGCCACATTGCTGTGGCATATTGCTCAATTCCTAGGGATTGATGAGCGCCCGATCTGCGAGACTATTTGGGACTATTATGAGGGGCGTCGCTATGGCTTCAAGGCCAAAGTGCTGGTGCACGCTCTCGATAGTCGTGAAGGACGGGTGATCAGGGTGGAGGCCAGCAGGGCAAGCCGACTGGATGCTATCCAGGATGCAGCTCGAGAGGCGGTGCATCGGGTACGCCAGGTGTACTCATGCCGGCTCCAGGAGTCACCTTTCCGTCACGTGCCTTCATCTCCCTCTGGGTTGTCACCCATCGTGGAGTACCCAGACCCGTGTCTGGCAGGCACCGTAGGTCTGTTGAGGACCCTCGACTCGCGCTACTCTACTTTGCTTGCTGAGCATCAGGAGCTCCGCAAGGAGTTGAAGGAGCAGAAGAAACGTGGCCGAACCGCTTCCCCGTCGTTGACTTCTCAGCCTGCAGCTCAGAGACGCCGCACAGTTGAGGAGGTCGCTCCGACAGTTGTCTCCCAAGCTCGTACCTTTGGACCCAGTGCGGGACCTAGCTTGATTCCTCGGAGGGTTGCTAATGCAGCTGGGTATCGACGCTCATTCTCTACTCCTAGCACCCGCCAGGCAGAGGGCAGTGGGTCTGCTCTGCTGTTCCATGAGTCTGGACCACCCGGGGTTGTCACTCTGGAGGAGTCCGACGACGAGATGGAGCCAGAGGAGGTTGAGCCCTGTTGGAGCAGTTAGTTGCCTGTTCTTTTAGATCCTCAGGCCAGGGTAGATCTTGTAGGATTGGTGATGCTTTTGGTTGTTATCATCACCATTACTTGTATTTTGATTGTATCGGACTAAGGCGTTTAGCCGCTTTTGTATCAACTACTTGTGCATTAATGAATCAGCTTCGCATTAATTTCTGCATTAGTACCCTAATTCTCTCTTAGTTAGTTAGACCTGTCTGCTTCTCTCTTCAGAAGACCAGAATGGTTCACACAAGGAGAAGGACCCAAGATGACCAAGAGGGCCAAGACCCAGTTACACCACGAAGAGGAACCACACCTCATCCAGGATCGCAGAGCTCACTACCACCACAAGAAGACTCACCAAGTCTCCAGGAAATTCTCCTTTCAATGGAGAGGAGCCGCCAAGAAGCCCAGGCTGCACATACCCAGTTGCTAGCTCAAGTCATTCAGAAAATGCCAGGGACTGCTGAAGGTACTGCCGTCGGAACTCGACTCTCAGACTTCCAGAAGACGCGACCGCCAACCTTCGCAAGCGCGACCGACCCAATCGTCGCAGACGACTGGCTGCGGGACATTGAAAGGAAGCTGGACACTGTTCGTTGCAATGATCGAGAAAAGGTGTTATTCGGATCACACCAACTCACTGGAGCAGCAGCTGCTTGGTGGATGAATTATCAAGAAGCACACTTGGACAAAGACAACATCACTTGGACGGAATTTAAGGATCAGTTCCAAAAATTCCATATCCCTACAGGCGTTATGGCAGCCAAACGCCGAGAATTCCGGAACTTGACTCAAGGGAACCGGACTGTCACTGAGTACCTGCACCAATTCCACCATCTAGCTCGATATGCGTCCAACGACATCGACACAGAAGATAAGAAGATTGAACGCTTCACCGAGGGACTTCAGCACTATTTGCAGTATCAGATTGCCTCCCATGAGTTCACAGAATTCCAGACTCTGGTGAATCGAGTATTAAAGATAGAAGAAAAGCGAGGCCTTGGAGAAGAGAATCGGAAGAGGAAGATGATGCAACAGTCGCGACTGCCAGCCAGCTCATCTAGGGGAAGGGCCCCAACATCTCCAAATTTTCGTCCGCCCTACCCGGCGCCAAGACCACCATTCACGCCGACATGCCCCAACTGCAGAGGAGCGCACTATCAACGGGATTGCCCTCAGACAAGGACCCAATGCTATCATTGCGGACAGATGGGACACCGCAAAGACAGTTGCCCGTGGATTCAACTCCCAATGGCGATAGCAAGATCGCAAGCTGGAACACAAGCGATGGCACCTAGAACCACAGCTTCACCACCATTGCAGAGCCCCAGAGGAGGTTTGCCCAACAGAGGGGGAAATGTAGCAGGCCGAGGACGAGGGCGAGGAGGAAAACAAATGGCAGGCCGAGGAGGCCGACTGAACTTGACCTCCCTTCAAGAAGCGGACGATGCCTCTGACATTCTCCTAGGTAGATTCTTGATCCAGTCTGCATCTGCTTTAATACTGTTTGATCCTAGAGCTACAAACTCATTCATATCAGAAGATTTTGCATTTAAAGTGGGAATACCTATGGTACCTCTAGAGTACCCTATGGCTATACAGACCCCAGGAGCTAAGCTGCCTGTATATTCAGCTTGTCATCATATAACATTCAAAATAGATGGGATAGAGTTCTGGGCTAATCTATTAGTCCTAGAACTGCAAGACCTAGACATTATAATAGGAATGGATTGGTTATCTCAGCATAAAGGTCTAGTGGATTGTGAGAAGAAAACTCTAAGCCTTGTTAGTAACCAAGGGAAGGAAGTCCTATTCCATGCGGAAAGATCATCGGTCGAAAAACTGCAAGGATCAGTCCATGCACTTCAAGAAGTATGCTTGGATCAAGTGCCCACAGTACATGAATACCCGGATGTATTCCCAGAAGAACTCCCAGGGATGCCACCTGACAGGGAGATAGAGTTTACCATTGAGCTTAAACCAGGAGCGGCGCCTATAGCTAAGAGACCATATAGGTTGTCGGCATAGCTCTTCTGGCGTGACTGTGCTGCCTTTAATCGTTCTCTGATGAGCTTGACGTGTGCTTCAGCTTCTTCGATGAGTTCGGGTCCAATGACTTGTCTTTCTCCTGGCTCGTCCCAATGTAGTGGAGTTCTGCACTTGCGCCCATACAAAGCTTCAAAGGGTGCCATTTGCAGACTAGCTTGGTAACTGTTATTATAAGTAAACTCCGCAAATGGTAAGCACTTTTCCCAAGAGGTTCCATAATCTAAGATGCAAGCTCTGAGAAGGTCTTCCAAGATTTGATTTACACGCTCAGTCTGTCCTCCTGTCTGTGGATGATATGCAGTGCTAAACTGCAATTGGGTTCCCAAAGCTTCGTGGAGTCGGTTCCAGAATTTGGATGTGAATTGTGTTCCTCGATCTGAAACGATCTTTTTCGGGATACCATGCAGTGTCACTATTCGCTGCAGGTATAGCTCCGCTAATTTGTTGCCATTATACGTTTTCTTGACTGGTATAAAATGAGCAACTTTCGTGAGTCTGTCCACAATGACCCATATGGAATCATATCCCCCCTGTGTTCTGGGAAGTCCTGTGATAAAATCCATACCAATCTCTTCCCATTTCCAAGTTGGCACTGGTAAGGGTTGCAGCTTTCCGGCTATCTTCTGATGATCGGCCTTAATCCTTTGGCAAGTATCACACCTTGCGACATATTCTGCGATTTCCCTCTTCATTCCATTCCACCAGAATTGCGTCTTCAGATCCTTGTACATCTTGGTGTTTCCAGGGTGTAGTGAATATGGGGTGTTATGAGCTTCGAAAAGAATTAATTCCTTA